>JAUMHL010000003.1:14450773-14582181 GCA_032362345.1 Sandelia bainsii
TTAGTACTGTCTTCCAATAGCATGTTATGTTTGCTAATGCAAATGTATTAATTTAAAAGGATAACTGATCATTAGAAGACCATGTGCAATGATGGTAACACAGCTGAAGACACGTATCTTTTCATGAAAAACATGGTAATTCCTATGTGTGTCCAAACGTTTGACTGGTAGTTAATGTAAAATATAGCACACACACATTTCTATGTTTATTTAATAACAGGCTTTACACACTACTGTAGACACAGTCAGTGAATTGCTCACTTTCTTGCCTTGGTGTTGCTCTGGTCCCTGCTCTGCCAAATGACTTCTTATCTAAACTCTGACTGCAAGACTTGACCTTTGAGGACTTTACTTGACTCTTCTTAAGATGACAATGGGGGAAGCATGACAGATGAGAGAGGAATGGGGGTGTCGGAGGGGGCACTAAAAGCAAGTAAATCATTAATCTCTATTAATTTTGTTGTTAATAAAATGTACCATAATTCGTCATAGATACAATCAAGTATGTTTCAAAATCTGACATAAAAACATTTTAATGTTATTTGTCAAATTTCCGTCCATTTTGTTTAAATATATATTTTATTCAATTTGTTAGAGAATAAATCAATATGTTGATATGTTTGTTAAATAAACTGCATCGAGAGACAGACGCTCAATGTTTCCTGTTTCATTGCTGCTTGTTGTGCCCTCTAACGCCCCCCAACACCACCTCCATCTCGACGTTGCCAGTGCTCCTTCTGTTTACCCATGTACCTATCAATGCGTGTCGTCATCAGGGGGGGACCATAATGACGACTGGCCTATTAAGAATGACAGCTCCGCAGAAAGAGAGAGAGACAGAGTAAATGGTGATCCCTCCCAGAGCTCCCTCTTCGCACTCTGGAGCGCTCGTCTCTCAGGGTCAGACCGGATTGCATCCCCTCTTTTCCAGAAGCCTCTCCTTCTCCTTAGGACACAACCCCCCCACCCCCACCCACCTCCACCACCATCATCACCACCATCACCACAGCTAGACACACACACCCCTCCAACCTGAAAATCATCGTCTGGGTTTTTGACAGCTTGCACTCTCCTGCGGAGTCGAGGTTTCTAAGTCGTGGTTGTGATGGAAAGCAGAGATGAGGGAGGTCAGCTTGGCAACAGCGGCGCTAATTTGTCGGAAGCAGTCGGGAGCCCCGTGCGAGATCCGCAGGGGAAGCCGAGCCACAGAAGCTGTCTGAGCCCCAGTGCTGCGCCCTATTCCCGGGACAGGACCGAGCTGCTGGTGGAGGAGAGCGCACGGATGAATTTGTGCGCCGATATGAGGACGGTTGGCACGTCCTCCTCCGAAGAGAGGCACCGGACCGCACCGGATCATCCCCACAAAGACGGCAGCAGCTCAGACACAGAGTCGGACTTCTACGAGGAAATTGATGTCAGCTGCACGCCTGAAAGCATGGACTACCCAACAGCTAAAGGTAAGTACAGGCTATGTTTGGGTTCTGCATACCACTGCAGGTTTTCTCTGACTGCATGGTGGTGCTAATGAAGTTGACTCAATGCCAACGACTGAATTATGCCAGTCAAAAATGTCAGGAGCCAGGAGTATTAAAAAATACGTTTATCGTACACGAAAATATACAAAGAAATCGAAAATGAGAAAAAATAAAAAGTGTGCTCAGTGGAATACAGTTAAGCCTCAGTAACAGAGTAAAATACAGTTTAGCTGCAGTCAGTGCTGCACAACTGTTCTGACAAGTGACCAATGTGGCTGGAAACCTGCTGAGGTGACACCCACAATCTAACCACTCATTTTCCTCACCGAGTTTGACGTTGAGTCTCTACAGCAAATCTACCTCTACATACATTTACTGCTTGAGAAAAAATCAGGACTTTATGGCAAGAGAAAAAAATATATATAAAGTGAAGGCCACGACAATGTTCAGGGATTTCTTTTTGATGTCTTCTAGGTGCAAAGACTGTCATGTTACATCTTTAAATAAATTAGATTAACAGTAGTAACACGACAGTATTATCATTTGTATTTGCCTCATACTTAAAGGGCTGGCAAAAACTGATAATATAAAGTAATTATGAATCATGTTAGTCAGCTAGAATAATGGAATCAACAGATACCAATAAAATCTAAAAATCACAAAAACAATTAGCAGGTACTTCCTCAACATGAAGACTGAGCTACTATGTCAGGAATACTTACAATTATACTTATATACGGTTCATTTAAAATATGGAAATTATCCTAACAGACTTCACATTCAAACTATCCTCACTAATTCTAAAATAAATAGAGACAAGTTTCGTTGTGTTTTTTGTTTCATTTAAAATCATCCTGCGGAATGTTTTACACTTCTGGTAAAAAATAATTATTCTGCACATTCATTCAGGTCGAAATGGAGGTTCTCCGGGTCACCAGAGTGATACTGGTGCTGACCCGGGTAAAACTGTCCCGGGTCAAGGCTCTCTGTCTTACGCAGCAGACCAGATTCGTCGGTACCGGACTGCGTTCACGCGGGAGCAGATCGCTCGGCTGGAGAAGGAGTTTTACCGGGAGAATTATGTGTCCAGGCCGCGAAGATGCGAACTAGCGGCGGCCTTAAATCTTCCTGAAACCACCATCAAGGTGAGATCACTTTGTGTCAGAAAGAGAAGGGCTGAATTAGGCCTCTGTCGCCATAAGCAGGGTCACATTTTGTGAGCTTGTATTTATAAAGTTCTACGAAATCTAGACAGTTGCCAAAGTGGTTTATTTTAAATAACTAAAGGCTCATTTTATACAGAGCACACAGCAAAAACAATAAGAATAACTTATAAAATACTGACCAGAACCTAAAACCTATAGACTGGCAGCAGAGGAATAAAAAACTAAATTTAAATGGTATTTTTCCAAATTGTAAGAAGAAACACAATTAACATAATTATTAAGAAAATTTTAAGTAAAACTAACTGCAATCCAAACTCGTGCGTAAAAGTGGAAGCTACGCGCTGCATGTCTGCTTTTGTTATTGTGGTTTGTCTTTGGGTTAATGGAGGTCTGTGGTTAATGTTTGACCCGACGTGTCTCTGCCCCAGGTGTGGTTTCAGAATCGCAGGATGAAAGACAAGCGCCAGCGTCTGGCTATGACGTGGCCTCACCCAGCCGACCCGGCGTTCTACACCTACATGATGAGCCATGCGGCGGCCACGGGGAACCTGCCCTACCCCTTCCCATCCCACCTGCCGCTACCTTACTACTCCCACCTAGGTGTCGGAGCTGGCTCGGCTCCGGCCGCCACCCCTTTCTCCAACCCTCTGCGCTCCCTTGACAGTTTCCGGATGCTGTCTCACCCCTACCAGAGGCCGGAGCTCCTATGCGCCTTCAGACACCCCTCCCTGTACCCGGGTGCGACCCACGGCCTCGGTCCCGGAGGAAGTCCCTGCTCCTGCCTGGCCTGTCACTCCAGTCAATCTAACGGCATCTCAACCAGGCCTACCGGCTCGGACTTCGCTTGCTCCCCAACCAGCAGAACTGACGCTTTTGTCACTTTCACGCCTTCAGTGCTTAGCAAATCCTCATCTGTGACACTAGACCAGAGGGAAGAAGTGCCTCTTACCAGATAAAACGAAAACAACCAACTATTGTTCTATATAAGCCTTTACCATAAGCTTTTTAATCGAACATGTATGATCAGGACTGAAACAGCATGAAGAGGTAGCCTGTGTGCCGATGAAAGCTAGCATAAACTTGAGGCAAGATAATTAGTCAGATCTTCAGCTATGTGACGCACAACGGATCTCCCATTACTGAAAAAATAATAATGTCATTGCCAGGGCAGAGTGATGAAATATAACGGCATGGACACAAAACCGGATTTGATTTTTAGAAGATTAATTTGATGTGTGTGTGGGGTGGGTGGGTGGGGGTTCGAGAGAAACGTTTAAATCTACATGATGGATGGCGTTAAGGTTTTTATCATTACTTGTCTTCTCTTTACGCGTCCAAATGTATTGTTAGTTACGCGAGAATGATGCTTTCCATCTCTCTTTTTAACAAGGGGATTTGTTAACAGACTGCGGCCGTCTCATTATAACCAGCTCTCCACACCGGGGCCTCCAAGGCGGTCTGGGCCGAAATGTGCAGATGCAAGTAAAATTAGTAAGTGATGTATATGTACGACCTGGTGATTTTTGGGTGTTGAATTAATGATAATATCAGGAAGGGATCGTTGCTGCCAAAAGGTAACAAGGCGCCAGGGGAACGGATTACTACAGTCTGCATGGTCTGAAGTGGGAGTGGAGCTGGGAGGGGGGAGGGGGGAGGGGGGTGCGGAGGGAGAAGCCAGAAGAGGATGGAAAGAGACAGAGAGGACAATCAAAACGGAAAACACAACACTGAACGTTTTAAGGCCATCGGACACTTTCTCCTCTTGTTCTCTCCCTTAATAAGGGCAACTCATCAAATCGGATGAAAATGTGATTAAATCATTTGTCTATAGGCCTCTTAAAATATTTTTCTCGCTTTGCACCAGTGCACCAACATGGTGGCATTTCATGGAGAAAGCGGACTAACGAATGACTGTTTTTTTTTGGATGGGTTGTCCTCAACGTCTTATTTGCAATAAACACTGTCAAAGCACCAATGGAGCAATGGCGTTTTTGTCCTCTGTCTAATGTCTGTGATGATTTATTTAAACAGAGCCCGATATGAGGATTCACGAAATCTAAATGTAATTTAATCGCAAACAACTAAATAAAATAAGACTTCAACAAGTTCTGTTCTCCTTAGGTCGTTTTAGTTTCGTTTAATAGGCATTTAAGTCTTTTCTATACTCACTGCCTGGTCCATCAGCCCCCTGCAATAATAACACTATTTTTTTTTCTCAAGTAGTCGGTGTCAAAACACCACAATGTGCCCCCATATCTCACGATGGGACCCGCTAGATTGACTGTGACAGTTAAGTGGTCCCCGGGCTCCGTTAACGCCTCTCATATTTTCTCTCCGACCACTTAATAGACACGACAGAATTAGTTGTCTGAAGATAGGCTATTGGAAATGCAAAAAGATCGATGATTCAGAGGGGCCCGCCACCAATCAGCGGGATCTTAATTGGACACGTTTGACCGGGGCTGCACAAATTTAAAGGGTTTTTTGACTATAATATGATTGGCGAGGTGCTGTGGTCCACAGAGAAACTCCATCCATCCATCCATCCATTTTCCTAACCGCTTGTCCTCGTAAGGGTCGCGGGGGGTGCTGGAGCCTATCCCAGCTGTCATCGGGCGAGAGGCGGGGTACACCCTGGACATGTTGCCAATCACAGAGAAACTCACAAATCACATTTTAAAATGGGCTTTACCTCATAGATGGGATTTAAGCAAAGTCAGTAGAAATATCTGACATTTAGCATATTATGTCTAATATTAATAGTTAACATGAAATTCTGTGTAGTGACCAATTATTGCAAAATGCATTTAACTTTGTAAATTATCATTATCAACACTAATTCTATGCCCGTAATGGAAAAGCAGACCCCACGTCTCACAAAGTCAGATTTTCATCCTTCTCTGATGCTTTCTAAGGTAAAAGGCTCATCCTAATCAGTCACTACTTCACCCACACACACCGCACCGCTGAGCCCTCCCCCTTCCATCCTGCCTCCCGCACAAGTGTTTGATTGATGGCCTTATTAACTGGAGTTCTTGTAAGTGTGACCAAGCTGATTAAAATGCATATGTTTGGAATAATACACCGTTTAAGCCGCCCGGCTCGGGGCGAAACCACAAGTCAGATTTATGTAAACTATCAGCCGGTGTCTTTAAGCCTGATAGGGACACGGGTCACGCAGGAAAGCGACTTAGGTTTGTGCATAATAAAAACGCACCATAAAGTAAAGATGAATAGAGCTGAATATTCAGAAAAGGCGCAGTCCCTCCAAAATATTGGTTTCATAGCGGGTTATTTTTAACATGCTGTAGAGCTTGGATCTGATTTTCGTTTGGTTACACAGGAGCAGCAGCAGTATACGATCATCTTCTCAACCCGCGTCACACTGTGCCAGAATGACACATTAAAGTGAGGCAAATTACAGCCACATTCACCCAGCCAGGCGCATGGATCGCTTCTCTTCACTGCATAAACTATACAGCCGTATCCTCAGCGGCCTAATCCAGCATCGACATGCCATTTAATCGCTGGAATATTGTGTATGACTGAGCCTCAAGATATGATGGGTTCATAGATTGCGCACATAACAGCAATTACATCAGCCCTATAAGATCCTATTAGTGAGAATTGGCTCAGGGCTCCCCAGCTCCCACAACTAGCACAAAGCATTTTGATAGGGGCGGTGCAGTGCAGCTGTCCACTGACAGCAAATTCAAAAAAAAAAAAAAAAAAGTCAGTCTGTGGCTGCTGCTGCTACCGCTGTTAAAATTGGATTACATCCTAATTTACAGGCCCTTGTCGTAACGCAAGGGGCTGGCGAAGGCGTGGACGGACCAATCACACAGTAATGATGATGAATGGGAGATTAATGCACATACAAGCAAGACAATTTAAGCTTTCATCTGTTTAAATAGACTTCCAATATCATTTCGAAGAAGGAGGTCACGTTAAATCAATCGGGGGACGCGTGAAAGTCGTTTTCCGTGGCGTCTTTATCAACATTATTTACGGTGCGCCGGAGACAGCTATATGCGGCAGGAAAATGGGCCGGCTGCTACAGGCGTATGTGACATACAAGAGCAACAAAAAGAGCAGGATGGAAACGGAATATAAATAGATCCTTTTAATTCCTCTTATTTAGTTGTTCAGATGAGGGTTTTGTGCACAATCGCTACATAGGCCTACTGCATATTAAGTGAATATTAATTTCTTTAATGTAAATGAACCCACAGTGTTAGACTTTTGTGCCGGATGTTCCGAGACAGTGCGGGTTAGAATAGAAAAGTCTGATCGGATATAAGCACAGCAATTTCAGCGGTGTTCTGTCGACGAGAAATCCAGCAAGTCTGCTCTGTGAGGAAGTTTGCAGTGGAAACATTATCCAAGAAAGTCTACATACTTCGTCCGAAATACATTTATAGCTGTATTTCTAAATAAAGAAAACTATGCTTACACATGCTGATGTTGATGGGTTGACAGCTACGTAAATACTTTGCTTAGTAACTTCGCTTGATAAGAACAGAAAATTGTAAACTGCTGTATTTTTATTTTCATATGTGTAATGCAAACAAAACTCTGTTGAGGGTCAACAAGCTGAGCAGGTAGGACACTGGAAAGTACCATGCAGGATGGAACAGAAGAGGCAAATTTATGCATGTTAATAAAACAACACAGTTTTTACAATAAACTACATATTTAAATGACTAATAATTCATTTAAGTGGTGTAGTGAGACACAATAACCAATATAATGTAATATAATATACCACAGATAGATGCTGTTTCTGAACGATACTCCCCTCCTCATCAATATGGTCTGCTCCTGGAGCTTTTAAGCAGGTGTATAGACACACGCGGTTCTTACCTGCTAATGGGAGTATGAAAGAGGTGCGTATGTTTCATAACCAGTTCTCAAATCTACAAAACAAATTGTCACTTACCATCTAAAACCTCCAAATCAGTAAAACATGAATACAGTTGGTAGAATTTAAGAAAAAACTTAAATGAACAGTTCAGTCAATTGTCAGTCAGTTTAGTCAATACAATTGTTATTTATATCAGTATAGCTACACGACACATATTGCATGGAATCATAGTTTGCTCCATATTTAAGTGTGAAAATGTCTGTGGATCGGTTACAAACAAATAGTTTTACTTGTTCTGCCTAATTGAAAGAATGATTTAATTTGAAAAAAATGTAGCTGTGTATTGGACTTGACAAATGAAGGACCTAAAAATAATTTTATTTTGAAACGAGATCATGTTGAGTAGCAGCAGCTCCATTATTGTTGAAGACATCTGTCTGCACTAACTAGAAAAAAAGCGACTTGGAGATATAACTTGACATGTTTCTACCATTTGAATAGTTGGACTGAAATTAATACAAGTCATTTTTATTAGGTCTTGGATTTTGTCTAAAATATGTGCAATGAGCTTTAGCTTTTTAAGGCTTTTATTATATTTCATTTTTAATAATTAGTACTGTAACTAATTCAGGACCAGGTGGGCGGTTTAGATTTTTCTGAATTGCTCTACATAGACTCCCAACCAGTGGCGGCTGGTGAAATTGCTTTTTTTTTTTTTTTTGGGGGGGAGGGCGCACTTTTGCAAGTCAGTTTTCAGATGTGCTCTAACCACTAGTATAAGCCAAAGCACCATTGTCATGCATCACACTACTTTAAAAGATTAAATTAAAGTTAAAATACAGAGTCTGTGTGTTCAGTCATTTACTATTTATAAGTATTTTATATATACATATATACGTATTTTCGCCCGCCTCTCCTTCAACTGAGTCTTAGATGTCTCCTTAAACACAGCAGCAGTCTGCAGATGTTCATGTACTCCTGCATCCAGGGATCCAACGAAGTCATATGTCATCTCATTATGCCCTATGCTGTAGCCTTCATTAAGCTGCTTAGAAATATTCACATGTGGCTCCTAGTCTGTTCGTGCTTTGTCGCCTTTTCAGGAAAATATATTAAATTCGTAATACCTGTCTGAATCCAGGCTCGTTCGGTTCCTGGCAGCTCAAAGAGGACAGACAGTTAGCCAGGACTTCTTCTCAGACCAGTTTCTGGAGAAAGACCGAGAGTCATTTCTCCCTCTGTCTTGTGTTTGTTGTTTGATTTTGATGTCCGGCTGGTTCGGTCCAAGCTCTTTAAGCAGAAGCTTTTCCTGTGGGGTTCTTCTGTGGAACGGTTCAGTTTTTAGGGACAGAACTTAAGTTGTTTTCTACATGACAAAAAAAAATGCTGCTCCAACTGACTGTAAACAAAAAACAAGTACCGCGGTTATTTGAATTTGATGGCCTGGAGCTGTGACGGCCTTTGGGCGCAAATTTTGGCGCCCCAAAGGAACAGGAAATACGTCACCTGACCGTTCAGTTGTCATAAACGAGAAAGAGAATTTTTTTAAACTACACTTGAATGAAGATTATATACAGTAGTCACAGACTGTAGCTTGTTTAGTTAAATTTTCATGTTTTTGTAAAATAATTTTATTTGATTCCAATCTTCTTCTTCTTCTTCTTCTTCTTCATGTGATGCAGGTGGGGCAGCACCCCAGCGCCCTCTATTGACGGGCCGCCACTGTCAAGTCAAGTCAACTCAAGATTTATTGTCATTTCAACAATATACACAATTTACAGTGAAACGAAACAACGACCTCCAGGATCATGGTGCTACATACAAGGACGGCACAAGACAACTCAAACTAAATATAAAAACTAAACATGAAACTAAACATAAACTTAAACTATACTAAAGCTAAGATTAAAGTGCAGACCTTACAAGAAACAAGAAATGCAGTCGACAATCATCTGCTCCCAACAAACATTTCAAAATGTGAGCATCACTGAGCAGTGATTTCAGTTTCTTAATTTCTTCTCCCATTGCTTTTGAGTTTTGTGTGACACATTCCAGATTGATCTATGTTTACAACTGAACAAACATACTGGGTCCTGAAGGACAGAAGAACACAAAGGCAGACTATTAAAATTAGACTTTTTTAATACAAGTTGCAAGTACAGGAAAATATGTGATGTGCAGACAAGCAAGGCAAAGTGACTGTCATTGAAAAACAGTTGATCTATTAAAATTAAAGGTATAAGCCGTGGCTAGGCTTCCTTGAAGTGTTACCTCTTGCAAAACAGCTGTTAGGGTGAGGGGTGGTGAACCAGAACAGCCTCCTGGGGGGAACCTTATTTGATTGTAGTGTCATCCTCTCATTTTTATCCTCTTTGTCATCATTAGTTTTTGGACTTGGAGCCATTTCAGATTGTGGTAAATATATGAGTAGAACTTTTCATTTAAAAAACACAAAGCCAGACTTTTTTCAAGATTTCTGAGTTCAACTCAGTTATGTGAGATTGTGCACTTTTCTTTATTTTAGTTTACTGCTGGTGGTAAAGAGCACAGGCACGGGTGGATGTTTCTACATGAGAGGATGATGAAGAGTCAACATTGTGTGATGTTACACTTGTTCTCAGAAAAAGTGGTTATTGTGGGGCCAAGGTATTGCAATTTTCAGAGATGTAGTTACAGATTACACATGGTTTGATGGGTAGTGTACAGTAAAAAAAATGCTATTGACAGTGTACAGTAGTACAAAGTATGCAGGTGTTTAGCATCATGCTATGTGGTTTATGACCCTTAGGCAAAAAGATGATCTATGGTGTGGGTGAGTAAGAAAGCAAAGTAAATATTTTTTCAGTTTGATTTTTGTCTGCAATTTTCAGAAATTGTTCATCTTCATATTTCACTTTGCAGGAACACTGAAGCGACCCCAATCTCAAATTTGCTTTCTCAAGTGGAAGCATTTCCTCTGTCCTGATTGATGAAGCAGGGAATGACACATTTGACACTGATAGAGTATTTCTTACTTTGGTCATTCACACTTAAATGCACAGTTGAGGCAACAAAATTCTATCAATGTCTGGACATAAAGGATTTAACCACCAATGTTGGATGTTGTCTTGATACTGGTGTTCTGGCATTTTGCTATTTTAGGGCAGACCACCAACAGGAAAGATTGACCTTAAAATTGATTAAATATACTGAGCAGGTTCAAAGGGACAGTATCAAAATAGACTCTTTGGAGTTCTTCGAGGATAATGCTGTGCTGTTCCATTTAATAAGCGTATACTGCTGCATGAGTAAGTCATACACTGCAGCTGTATCATATTACATTCATTGAACAGACTCTTTTGGACAAGCTCAATCCATTCAACTTCTATAGTTGATCATGTAAATTTCTTGATCATGTTGATTTTGACTCTATAATGTTTCATTACTAGTCCTGTTGCAAAAATGAATGTGAAACCTCTTGTCAGCGTAGCAGTGCTCATAGGGTCTCCATCCGCTTTAAATGACAGTGGTAGAAATCAGCTCACTGCATACAGTTTTAGTTCACCAGCCTCCAAGTGTGAGAGAATGACTGCAGATAGTAAAGATGGTAAGAAATGTGTGTCTTTGCCCACTAGCTTACCATCCTGTAGAAAGTGTCATTACTTCACACTGAAAGTCAAATATGACATATAACATATTGTACACATTTAGTGTGGCTTGTGGTTTTGTTTGTGTATACACACACACACACAGACACACACACACACACACACACAGCTGACCCCACCCACACACAAGAGCAAAAAAACACCACCAGCTCAGTTTAGAGATACAGAAGCGGCTGCACTCCTGTCCTCCTCTGATGCAAAATTGTCACTTAAAGTCCAAGTAATGGCCACATAATGGCCAAGTGTCACTTTATTTATAGGGGCAAAGCCGCTAAGGTCTCCCAAAAGTCTTACTCAGCTTTGTGATGATGAGTAACTTATTAAATTTCATTTGATTGTTCAGCTGCTTTCCCCATGACATCTTTGTGTTTTGTGACGCTGCTCACGAAGCACACCACATTGTGCAATATTGTTTAAAATGATTTAATAAGCACTTTGTTTTACGACGGAGTGTTATTTTTACGAGCCTCTCTGCAGCCAATGACTTTGCAGATCAGTTCAATTCTCTCCACGCCTCATTTTATTTTACTGCACGCTGGCTGCGTTACTGCTCATCAACGGTGGTGGCTGAAGGCGACAGGAAAAGTTGTGTCCCTTCTTTCCCAGAGAATCAGATTCCATAGCAGAGCATAAGAAAAAGCCTGTTCCCACAGCCTCACTGGACTTGCATCACTCAAAATGCAACATTTCTCTTTTACAGTGCAAATGTGCTGCAAATAAGGTTTATATGGTCTGATCAAAGGTATGATGCTAGTGTGTTATCTATTGGTGATGTGGGTGCACAGTAGGTGTGTGTATGCTTGTGTGTCCCTGCCTGTTGGTGTGTGTCCCTGTGATAGAGCACCTCATTGCTGCAGTGATGTATCCTCATTATGCCCCAATCCCATGACCGTCACACCTAGCATACTGGTCCTCTCCTGGGGGATTGGGGTGTCTGGGCTTCCCCTTCTCTCCGCTTCTCCATATCCCAATCCTCTGGCCTTCTGGCTGTAAGTCCCCCGTCCCCCAGCCTGCATTCAGAGTGAAGTGCTGAGTCGTCCTGCTGACCAACAACTATGGTTTGGTGATGTGAACTGAACACACAAAAAGCTTACTTTTCAAAAGCACCCACAGCTGAAGGTTGTGTAGTGACCTCTTTTTAAATATATGAATCTTTATTATGAGTGTAAGTGATTTTCTTCTAGAAGGAGTCTTTGGGGCAATTAACTGGGGAATATTCACTGAAACCTCTGAGAGCAGCGAAGGTCCAGTCATAGCTTAGCAAATGTGGCAGCACAGGTTTGTGAAGGTTTTTACCTCCACATGCTTATGCACACATTGCTGCAGTAAGAACACTACTCAGCATTTAAACAACAACATTTATATCAACTAGTGAGAGATATGACATTCTGGTATGATGCCATGTAAGTTAGTCATCATGTGCGTATTTAAGACTGTTTTTACAAGACATTTGTTATTAGATAAATCATCCAAAAAAGGTCAGCAGGAATCAGCACTTTCAGCCAATTCACAGAGCTAAAGTTGGTTTGATTAGATTGCTACCATATCTGGTAAAATAAGCCAATGAAAGTTGTTCTTTTAGTTTGCATAATCAATGGTCAGAGCCAGAGATGAGGCCTGTTTATCTATCCCTGTATGAAATCAATGATCTATTATTTTAAAGAAATACTGAGCATTTTTTGTAGCGGCTCCCATTATGACTGTAAAGCAACAAATTTAGTGCAAGAATAGAAAACTAGTTACCCTACATCTGAAGCAAAAGTGACAAAGTCAGGTTTGTATGGCATGGTTGTGTATTTGTGTGTGTGCTCTTGTATAGCCAGCAGCAACATTTTGACAAAGTGAAGATAGTCCTCACTGTCTTGCACCCCTTCAGAGGGTTGTGTGAGAGTTTTAGAGCTAAGGTTAGGGTTAGGGTAAGTGTTAGGGGTTAGGCATTTAGTTGTGATGGCTGGGGAATGAGTAAGGGGTAAGGGAATGCAATATGTCAATGAATATCCTCAATTTGATGGCCATACAAGAGTGCATTTTCACATGTGTGTGTGTGTGTTAGTACGTGCGTGCACAAGCAGAGGCAAGATAAGTTTGGGAGGTAAGGTTACACCATGGGAAAGAGAGCAGAGGAGATGGTGGTACCAGATAGTGAGGGCATCAGAAGAGGAGCTAAGAGCCTGTGCTTAGTGCTTTAATGGATGATTTGAAAGAACACTCACGCTGTTTAGCCGGGTGCAGACCTCCCCAAAACTATAAAACTCTCGTGATTGACAGGGTAGAAGTTGGGTCAGCATTGTCTGTGTATTCAATGTTTAAAGAATCTCCACAAACAAGCTTATCAGGATTTTTTTCAAAGAGAATGATTCCACAAGAAAACATATTAACATTAAATTATTATTTAAAAGACAAAGACTCCATGTCAAAGTGAAAACACACCTCTATAAAGTAATCAAAGTTAATAAAAAATGTAAAAGACAAAATAATTGATTGTCTAAGTATATAACCCCTTTCAAGTAACTCAACTAAATTATCACTGGTACAGCCAGTTGGTTGAAGAAGTCACACCATTGGTTAAATGGAGATAACCTAATTACAGTGTGTTTCTGTAGTATAGATGCATCTTTTTTTTAAGCCTGGTGAATCAGTATCCTGGGCAGAAGCTACAACATGAAGACAAAAGATCACCCAAGCAATTGCTACTGTTGAGATATGAGAAAGGGATAACCATCTACAAGTTAGGGGATCGACACAAGAACATTTCCAAGTCATTACACATCGCGTACAATTAAAGCCATCATTGGGAAGCTGAAGGAATATGGCACAGGCTGATACTGTGAACTGTTAAACTGTGAAAGAAAGGGACTAGTGAGGAAGACACCTGTGAGTCCTCTGAAGGAGTTTCAAGCTTCCACAGCTGAAAAAGAGAAATATTCAGCAACTGCTGTTTAGGTTCTTCACCAATCAAAGGTTTACGGGTCAGTGGCAAAGAGAAAAAAGGGCTCATATTAAATCTTGGCTAGAGTTTTCCAGATGTCATGTGGGAGACTAAAGTCAACTGGAAGAAGGTTTTGGTCTGAGACCAAAACTGTGCTCTTTTGGCTGTCAGACTCAACGACATCTTTGACATAAACCAAACACTGGACATCACCAGAAGAAGAATTGGGGGGTGCAATGTTCTCATGTGCAGGGCTTATTGAGACCTATCCACATAGTCAAAAGATAAATCTACCGACACTAATAGGTGAACACTTATTCAATCACTCTTACATTTTTAATTCATTTAAATTATTTTGTTCACTTTCACTTGGACTCAGAAGAGTTTCTCACAACATACACAACACAGTTACAACATATGATTCCACGCATGTTGTAACTGAATATAGAGAATATGAATATGTTTTTGAGAACAGCAGCAAGACATATTTTACAGCAAGAGATACTTTTCTTAGCTAAAAAGAGGATAGGAACATATTTTTTCAAGACTACCCCAACATTATGTATTGTCCAACATGTACACTGAAATCTTTTTCCTTCTGCCCACACTGGCCTGTTTGTTCTACATCAAGATGCATCATGAAGATCAGCTGAAGCTGCTTCATCAGTTTCAATTAGTCAAATCAAAACAGTGTTTTAAAAGCCATTTTAACACAAAAATCCCTTTGTTTCACCTCATATCCTGTTCAGGAAAACATTTATGTTTCTAAGGAGTCAGTGTTACTTGGGTCTATATAGTCTGGCAGAAAGGAAGTGAGATTTTGTTTCTGTTAGAACCCACAACGTTTTGCTGATGATCAAAGAAGAGTTGCCTAGTTAGCATTTTGCAGCAAGAGAATGAAAGAGAAAAAAAAAACACAAGAAAAAAGAGGATTTAGAGAGATAAAGTCATTAAGAAAGGCAAAAATAAGGCAATATCAGATTTCTAGTATTAAATCCAAAACATTGCTGATTTTGTTACTAATTAAATCACTTGTGTGTTGTTTGTATGTACAGACCAAGCACAATTGCTTATTTTCTGTAAACAGACTTTAAGATGTCTCTTTAGATGAACTTGAAAGCTGTCGACGAACAGACACGGATGAAGGGTGAGACAGTTTAATAAGAGAGACTGGCTGACGCTGACAGATAGACCTGTGGCGTCTTCAGCTTGTGACTCACAGACCAGGAACCCAGATTAAGGGGGTAGAGGGTGTAACGAGGGAGTCCTGTTTTGTTTAGCCAAGAGTCAGGCAAAGAGAGGGAGGAAGAGTGTATGCAGGTAAGTAGAAGAAGCAATGGGGAATCCTTTTCTTTATATTCTTTATGTTTATAGTGTTTATTATATGTACTGTATGTTCTTGTCCATTGTGACTAGGAAGAATTATGAGTGAAGTATTTAAAACTAGGCAAGAGAAGAAGTAAAGGGTGAAGACAAGACAGAGCTTATGGGAGCAACGGCTGTAGAGATCAAGAGAAAGATGGAGGCAAGGAAGGAGGATGGGGGTTTATGGTGATGCTCTGTTTGTGACGGCTGTCTGCTGGATGAAAACAGGGCCTCTTTAACTCCTCGCGGGTTAATGGAACTTTTATGAGTTTGTCCTGCAATCATGTAACCCCTGGCGTCTCCTTTCCTCTCTGTTTCTCTCTCTTTGTCTTTCCTTCTCATTCTGACTCATGTCTTCTTTTTTTTCCCTCTATTGCAGATCAGATCAGAGGTGAGCCGCTCCTGTCTTTCTGTAAACACTGCGCTCTCTCTGCACAGGGTTTATGAGGACAGGACCAGTTAGGAGGAGGTCTAAGACAGTGGGTGAGTCACAGGCCTGGTGTAGTTTACATTAGGTAAAGACTTGTTTAGGCAGTGGTTAGTATAGTAAGGTGGAGAGTATGGACAACAGCAGTTTAATGGCTTAATGGTGGAGGAGTTAAGCAAGTCCGTGTCTGTCGAGAGGGCTCTCTTGTCCAGCCACTGTCTCTACTAGTGTGGGAAATAATTAGTTCCTCTTTCCTAAGGGTGCTTAATTAAAATAAAAAGTAGTAGCTCATTTGTTTTATTGCAGCAACCACATTTGCAATCCCAGACACCAAGACTTCTGTGACACCATTTGCCCAAACCCCACAACTAAAAGCTCTCTCACCACCAGGATAAAAGCAGTTAGATGCCTGACAACACAAGGTGCAATAAGTAGAATGGAGGCGGTAGATATGGTGGATTGATGGAGACTGGCGCAGAAAGGTGATGGGAACCCGACCAGGTTTCCCAACCATAAAGTACGGCTGAGGGATGAATGGCTGCGGACAAGACGCAACTTTTAATGCCCAGCCATTACTCACACTGACTGTCAGTAATGAGTTTTATTCACTTCCATCATTTGAGTGTCGATTGCGATCATGGAGCTATGTGAGAGGTGTGATTGACGGGATGGAGTCCAGAGGTGCGGGGTGAGAGTGCAGGACAGAGGACAGGAGGGAGCTGGAGTCTGATTCTGATGCTTATGTGTAACTGTGTTTTGTGCAGCAGTCCACTACTTTTTATAGTTATGCAAAGAGAAAATGCATAAACAGTGATTTAGGGCTTTGTTTTTACAAATTATAAAACTCATTTTCAAGGCTTACCTCTCATAATTTGTATCTTGCAGTCTCCCTAACATTATTTCTTCTATCTCATATCTCAAGCTGGAATTCCATTTCCCCTTTCAGTCACAAAACCCAAAAATTATAAGACCAAAACAAAAGTTTTCACAACCTTTTATTGTTTCCTCAATCCTCACAAATACCTTCAGGGTATATCAGCTCCCGAAACACACAGTCAAAGACAGGCAGTTTAAAGATGATAATCAATATTGATCCCAGTTATAGAGTGAGTGTGGGGTGATGTTGGGGGAGCTGGGGTCCTTACGCCTCCTGGATGTTGATAGAATCAATGAGCTTTAGAGGATTGAGAATGGATGGTGCTGTGTGTGTAAGCTCTGTCAGCAGTGACAAAGCCAGAGAGATTACACAACCTGGGCTCTACATCTCCCTCATCATCTCTCCGCTTCCACTCTTTGTCTCTCCGTTGTCCAGTTATGTTTCTACATTTTAACACCATGATGAACATGCATGTGAAAATAAATGCATTGACAGAGTGAGTATGTGTGTATATACAGGACAAATGCTGGTAACTTGAGATTAAACACCAGCTTTATTTTTCACCCATGCAATGGTATTGATTTGGAGGCAATAAGGCAGTAATCTGCCGGGCAGTTACATTAGGAGGGCATTGCATACATATACCTTCTTGTTTTTATGGACCTAGAACATTAGTAGTAAATTAGAAAAGGTGCACACTGACAATAGTACAGAAAAAGATGTGGAACAACTGCATATGGAGGTGAAGATCTGTTCCAATCGGTCACTCCTGACAGTAACAGAGCTTTTTCTATTCTATTAAAGCCTGTCTTCGCTATATTTACCTGCTTAGCACAGTCCATTGCTCTGGGGCCACTGTGACCTGCCTGCTTGAGTGTGTGTGTGCGTGTGTGTGTGTATGTTGGAAGGAGACATAATGGTGACTTAGCACCTGGACACGTCAACAATATGTAGATTAAGCGATGTTGATACAGCATCTGAATTGGCAGTGAATGCAAATTTATTTGTGGCCCAGAGGGTTGGGCGGTGGAGAATACAGTTCGCAGAGTTTGTGTGCATGTGTGTGTGCGTGTAGGCATGTGGTGCACAGAGAAGCAAATGAAGATTCAGCTGGGTGAGAGTGTTGGATTAGAGATGACAGCCAAGACCGAGGAATCCCATCATTCCACTTCCAGGGAGTGCTCCTTTCACCCTGTGACACAGGCCTCTGGGGTAGGGCAGCAGGGGGGTGTTTATGCCCTGTCAGAGGGTCTTATGACCTGATGGATGTGGTGCAATGGGATGCAGGGAACACCCTGAATTGCCTCTCACACACTGTCATCCAAGAACAGAGGAAGGCTCACTGACATCAGTGCTGCACAACACACAGTTGTTACAACTGTCTAATTTTCTGTCTTTTTGCTTTGCTACAGTTATAGTGCTATATGTCGCAGTATATAGGCAAAACACCGAAAGATAAGCAAACATATCCCACATGACAGAGCTAAACAACTCTCCACAACTATCATTGAACTGAAAAGCCCCAAAGTTGCATTTTCTTTTATTACAACGGCATAATAACTATCCATCAACTCAGCTGGCCTAATGTATCTGTCCCTTCTGACTCACACAGCCAATGGGATACCTCGATATTTGAGACCTAATTTGTCACAGTCAGCAACGTCCCTCCCACTTCTTCCTGTCCCTAAAGTAAGTGTTATTGTCATCCCAAGTCTCTGAGGATGGTTTTATCATTCCCGCTTAGTACAGCACTGGGACATACAGAATGAGACACACATTCACAGGCATGTTTCCGCCCACTCCAACCATCCTGCAAGCACGGTGATGCCTTTGATGAGTATTTAATTCTGCTCCTGTTTTCTCTCTCTGTTCTCCACACACATACAGACAGGGATGGGTGTGTGAGTGTGTGTGTGTTTCCCTCCACTCTGCTCTAAACGAACCAATTATAGGTGTTTATGTAGCTTTAATGTGTGTAAGCGTCAGGAGAGAAACATTGCACCACTCACCACCTAATCAATGAGGCCTTGCATGCTACACCACCCCTCGCTTCTTTTCTCTCACTTGTCCTCTATCACATCACTCCTTCCTCATCAGTGCTCTGCATTTTCTCTCTATCTTTCTCCAATACCTATCCTCCCTCCTGTTCCTTCTCTGTTCAATTAGCAGGAGACAAGCGTGAGGTATCAGGTCAATTGGTCATGAAGAGAGCTTTAAACAGAGCAAGATGAGGCTGTCACTGGAGTTGTTATGCTCAGGCACCTCTTGTACTGCATTTCAGACAGTGCTGCAATCCTAAATTGTGCTCTTAAAGGGTTATGTCTTCTTTTTCTAATACTTTATACTCCCAGGGTGGTAGGTCGATAAATACCGACTATAAATTCGGTTCACATGTGCACATTTGATTTCGATTTTTTTGTGTGTGTGTTTACACTGCCTTTTTTTATATTTTTCTTACTGTCAGCAGTAAACTATATAATGTAAGTTTTAAATTTGGGAAGAAGAAAAGACTTGAGTTGAGGTGTAGGAGAGAAAGTTGCGTTGGTGCATTACTGTTATTTAGATGTTTTTTTTCATTTTCTTGCTGTGCACCTGAGCTTCAGCAGCTTTGTTTTCACCTGACAACAAAACATTCCACAGTTTAATTAATGACACGGAGTATGTTTGGTTTGAACTCCCTCATGGTCTGTTGAGGATTTCTTACAAATCTTATAAACTTGTATGGACTCCAGGCCCCATTTTTCATTTGAAATCGTTCTTACACCATAACAAATTATTCCACAGATCGTCATACACTTTGCCAGGACTTGTTGTACAGCAGTGTGTGTTATTCCCTTTTGATCGCTGACCCAGGATCAGAATATCACCTGCCCAAGCCCATTACAGCTCTGAAGCAGCACCGGCAGCCACTGGATCAGGCCTTCTCCCACAGCTGGTGGCAGAGATGAATGTGGCTCGGTGGGAGTCGCACACCCTTGGGTATTTAGGGCCCACCCTGGTGGATCTGGCAGGAACCACAGGGCCAGAATCCTGGTGCAGACACTGGTGATTATTTACCGGGCCTGGGTCTCCTTGGGAACTGGGTGGTGATGGATTCTGATGGGGCTGATGATCACTCTTCCAATGAGATTAATTAATATAATGAAGAGTTACAGAGCATGTGCAGTAGTGTGTGATGAATAGAGAGTGCATGTTGTCATTACTCACAGGTGACAGACTATGTGTGGGGGGTAATGTGAAGATGGAAGTGTAGTGTAAAAGAGGAGGAAAGAGTAGAAAAAGAAAGTTAGAGCGGGGTAGAAAAGTATGAGTGAATCAATATGTTGGAGCATAGAGCAGTGTTGAAGTCTTAGAGATAAGGGGACAAACTGATTAAACTATTTACACCCTGTTCAGTGTCATATCTCCTGCTTCGACAACTGACAAAAGAGAAAAGAAGTCACTAAGGCAGGAAAAGTGAGAGAATACAGAAAATCAGATGACTGTATGACTAGCATGAATGGATTTAATGGGGTCCTTTCTCCTTTATCTTTTCTCATATTGTTGAGACGCAAGGTTTTAACAGTATATGGGGTCCATGCTTCACAACAACTCCCTACACACTGTAGACATTCAAATTAGGACTTCATAGTTAGAATTAGCTGCTGTTATGTGTCTCACTGTCCTTGTGACATGTTATGTGCTGACCCGCTGTCTGCAATGGAATTATCTTCACTAATGAACCTAAGCAGAGTCAATGACTCAGGCTGGGGTAATGTTGTCTACAAAACAGGAAGAAGACTTTGTGTGGGTGTTGTGCTGATGTGCAGACAGTGTGGGTGTGGATATGGACTAGTGTTAAATGTCTTGACTATTATTGGTGGGTTCATGTAAAAGATATCAAGGCCCCATTGCTGCACAGTGAGACACTGGGTTGTTACGCACTGCTGGGCAAGCTATTATACCTGCTAGATTCCAGCCACTAATTTAGCCACATGCCACTTAACGTTCATTTGATATGAATCACAGGGTGCTTAGAGGAGCCTCACCTCCCTCCTTGCATTGTGACCCCACCGCTCTTACTTTCTTAAAGAGCGCGTCGTTAAACAGTCGAGAGGATCCACCAGCAGTTATAATGGGGAAATAATGAACGCTGTTGCCTCAGGTATTTATCACAGCAGCCACTCTCAGAGCCGAGGCTGTTTTATTCTCTAACTGGCAGAGAGGGGGGCCTAACCAGGTGGGCAATTAACTTCAAAGCCTGAGAGCACACCAGCAGAAATAGGAAAGATACAAAACTTGATTATCTGTGTATAACTTATATAGGTAACATCAAGGCTACTTTAGCTCCATGACAGCAGTGAACTTCTGCTGACACATCAGACTAGTGTTGTAGCCTGGTGTGGACACAGACAATGTGGTGTGTCTGGTGTCCCACCACCGGCTGCTTGGCTGAGAGGGTGAGGCCCTCTGGCTCAGACCGGCTGGCTCGGAACTCTGTCGGTCCCTTGGTCGCTCGCGTCCCCTTTAGACGTCAGTGCAGGCCGGTCTCACCACGGCTCCTTTACAGGCTGCTTTCATCTGTCCTTTAATGAGGAAACCGCCGGCTCAGCAGCCGGCTATAAAACACAGGCAAATTAAAACACCCAAATATGAATCAGCTTCGATGCTTAGTTCAGCAGGCCAGGCCAAAGGCGTAGCTCTTCTTTAGGGAGCCCTCGGGAAGACCAGAGTCTAGCTGGTGTCTAGAGGGCCAAGATGGAGTCACAGGCCAAGAGATGTCAAATCCTGCAAAAAAAACTAATATTCCGCAGGTAATAATGGCTTCTTTAGATTCCTGCACACATACTAAACCTCTCAGTAGGTCCCCACTTTTACAATCAGATAAAGATAATCTTCAAAGCACACAGCCAAGGCAAGTGCAAAACTTCCCAGAGAACAATAACAGAATGAGTCACAAGCCCACGACATAACTCCTGCCACCAATGGCTTACCACAGTCTGCTACAACTGCGGCTGCCACTTAGACGACAGCAGCTCTATAAAATGTCGCAAAGAAACACCAGCCCTAAAAAAAAAAAAAGAGTAAAATAAAACATAACCACATTTGTTTTTTTCCTCTCATTTCATTGTAATGATGGAAATAAGGGCATCATTCTGAGATTAGTGTTGCTATTTCTCCCCGACTGACATTAAAAGTTATGAGCACATGCTGGAGAGCTTTGGAGAAACAATAGAACAATAACCCGCTGAAGAGCAAGGTGGTGGGATCGTAGGCTAACTCCAATCTGCATCACACTGTTGTTTCAGCCTCTGAAATATGGAACCAGAAGATCATACAAGTGTACACATTAGGTGAGATACCAGATACCTCTGGAAAGTCAAGGTTTCACATGGCTTTTTCTGTTGTGCTGCGCATGACACCCTCTATTCCAGACTATTGATGTGAACATGGACAAACATTACAAATAAAAATGAAAGAATGAGAGAAACGTTAGGAAGAGCAACCAGAGATACACAATGAAAACAATGAGTACATCAAACAAATGTTATCTCTTCTACAGTATATAGCTCCACTATGTCCACTGATAGTGGATAACTAATAGGATCTCAAAAGTAAAAAAAAAAAAAAGAGCAGTTGTAAAGTTAAGTGTTTGTGGAAAATACAAATAGGCTGCTAATATTTGACTGGCGGCAATAATGGCCTGGCCATTAATCCACCACTTTGGTCCAGTCATGAAATTTTGTCCAGATTTTCAATGTCCCTAATTCATTAGGATACATCCCAATTATTTTGATGACTCTGACATTTCCTTTATTGCCACCATTGCAGTTGACATTTATTTTTTTTAGAGTGACATATCTGTCTCAGCAACTCTAGGATGGATTGCCTTGAAATTTGGCACAGACATTTATGCCCCCTTCAAGAGGAATTTGTCACTTTCATGATCTTCTCACTTTTCATCTAGCATCACCATCAAGTTAATATTTTTTCAGTACTTAACACTGTACAACCATCAACCTCAGCTACATGTTGTATTTAATGCTTATTAGTAAATGCGTAATATGATAAATACCTGCTAAACAGCATGCTGACATTGTCATTTTGAGCATGTTAGCATGCTGTTGCTATTGTCTAAGCACAGCTTCAGAAAGCCATTTGGTAGTCTTATTCCAGTTTGATCAGGTGATATCTGTGGCCAGTCACCTTTCTGTAGGTAGTGAATAGCCTAAATATGTGTTTAAACATCTGGGTTAATTTTAAAATAGTCACAGCAGCCATTTTGGATTGTTAATATACACTAGATTTACTTTGGAAAAAGATGCACACAATAGATTCAATTTGTTGCTCTGTATTCATTATAAAAGCTCTATTTGCCAAAGTACACTTACTGTGTGTTAATAACTTCAACTCTGACAGAAAATTTCACAAAAATCACAAATGCAGCACACCTTAAGCAATATTCAGTAAAGATTTTACTAAATCAGACACAAACAGCAAATACACAGTATCTTTTATTTTAGGCTACAGTATGACTGAGTATCTGTTTGACAGACCAAAGGCAAACTGTGGACATCAATACATTTTAAGGTGGGATTTCTCTTTAGTACTACAACATTAATTATACATTATGTACATTTGCACAAAGCAGGGAAGAACCATTCCCCACTGACGCTTAACACAGATATTAAACAAACAGAGAGGAGAAATCTGTGAGGACTTTATAGTAAAAACTGGCAAGGGAAAAAGCTAGAAAATGAGAGGATTTGGTAGCAAACAGTATAAAGTTGAAACACAATTGGTCACAAAATAATACTGTGGTGGCTCACTGAACACATGTAGACAATAGAGAAAAGAGGTAAGTTCAAAGAGATTCTGTAACTGAATCAAAATGGTCTGGCACATCGCACAGCGATGCACACAATGCAAAAATAACCAGACACTTATCTTCGTATCTAGTATTGTAGAACAAAACTGGTCGATCCAGTGAGTAGTGACCTAAATGTACAGTAGTGCCAAAGAAATGAAACTAATATAGCTTTAGTATTTTCACAAGGTAAAAAAATGTACTGAATGGAACAAATGAAAGTATGTATGCTAGCGGGAAGGTTAACACTTTATGACTGAATGACATCCTCTTCATGCCAAATACAGACAGATATAACAAAACAAGTAAACTCTGAGCCAACAGTATGGCCAGACTTTCTTACAATACATGCTATGTGCTGTGAATATACTCTGAACTGTCTTGCACTGTCCTATCAATGAAATTTCCATCAATATGTAAATCCTTATTTTTTTCCTGTCTAACAGGGGCAGATTCAAATAATTTGGCTAACAGGCAAAAATCATAAACCCGACAAAACATAATTAAACTTTCAACATTAAAGCAATAATTACTTATCAGTTACCCTGAAAACCCTCATATTATATGTATAGATACATGTAAACCTGCAGCGTTTGATCCTACCACTCATTTCCCCTACTCTGGCCTCTTAGCTGAGAGTGGGAAAAGAGATGCTTTGTCTCTAGATACTGATCTAAGTGCAGAGCATTTCCCTGGTGCAGAGAGAGAGATATGAATTGAAAACATTATTCAACCAATGCAATGAGGAGACATGTGTCAACATACAGTATGTTAATTGGACCATAGAACTGTGCCAGAGGGCAAGGCCTTAGTCTCTCCTGAGCATAGAGGGATAAGGGGCACTGGGGTGTATGGTTTTGGTGTGTGTGTGTGTGTGTGTGTGTAGTAGCATCATAAGCGACTGTGCTCCCACTCCATTCACTTTTATTCCTCCTCGCGTAGGAATTGGAAAACAGATGAGAAGTCCTTGTTAGCGTAGCCACGGGAGCACATGACTCTGAAAATCTGGTGAGCAAGGGAACCCAGAGGGATGGGCGTCTTAGTGTTGGTAGCAGTGTTTTGGGCCAAACCAAGATCCTATAAACAGCGGAAAAAAAGCAGACTGTCAGATAACATTTTTGTCTGTTTAAGGGCTGACATAAGTACCAGTAAGAAAGTATGTATTTATCCATATCCTACTGTGAGCTGTCTTGTCATAGTTGGTGTATACAGAACACACATTGCAAGAGATTTTACAGACACCCAGATGCACTACATAATGCACAGCCACAGACTGACCCATACAGAGAAGATAATGCGAGACAGTAAAATCAAGTGGAACACAAAAAGTCACAGATGGACTGGGGAAGTGGAGAGCAGATAGTACCACATGGAGACAAAAGATCAGTCAGAAGTGAAACAAAGCAAATGAGACTGAAAAAAACAGAAATTTTTATCAATGCTGGTAATTGATGCTCGTTCAGTCTTCTCAAATTTAAGTATCTGCATCTTCCCCCTATTTTCTTATTGTAAATTGAATACATTTGCATTTTGGACTGTTGATAGGAGAAAACAATCAAAATTCAGATCTCACATTGGGTTCTGGAAGCATGTTACGTATTTTTCATTATTATATTTAAAGACTAAGCAAAAAAAAAAAGAAAAAAGAATATAATAATGAAACAAATCATTTGATGCAGCTCTAACAAGTTGCACACAAAATGCGACACAAAGGAAAAAAAGCAGGTCTTGTGCCTTAGCCATTAGAGTGGTTCCAAAGCCACCCTGGTAGTTGTTGGCAGAGGGGACTCCCTCCATGACTCCCGGGACTGGATTGTACGTATCGCTGGACCAGCAACGGCCAGAGGACATGTTGAGGATCTTTGTCAGCAGCTTGGGGTCCAAACCTAGTCTGGGACAAGGAGAAGGGGATAGAGGTCAGATTCTTCTGTGGAAAACTGTTACCACTGAAATCTGTGGGTAACTCATTATTGTAAATTGGTAAAATGTATTGTCTGGATGCTTATTTCACCACTTCCTTGCCACATTGAAGAAATGTCACTGAAAGCCCAGAGAAAATGCCTTGCATAAAGTGTGATATAAATGTCTCCTAAAAAAGACATACAGTAATTCTGATTATTGTGTGAAAGGGGAAGCGAGAAAAAGGAATATGCCAAGATTGTTATATTCTCATTTTAGTATTTTACACATACAGTGGCACATAAGAAGTATGGAGAAACTGGGACAGATATCCGTGAGAGGACAGGTGCATTGATTATGAAATTCATTTTTAAAATATGAGCAAAGGCGAAAAACGGGTGTGGGGGCGCCTGCCAATTGTAGTGACCCCAATTGAACCTTATGCCCAGCTGTGACCATTCCTCAGTGTTAATGGCTGAAGGCTTTGTAATGCTGGCTAATGCAGTATTGATGTTTACCAGCACATCTATCCTTCATCATCCCTCTTTCATGAAAAAAAAAGAAAGTGGAGAAGGAGGAGGAGAAGTGGTTAAGTAGCACAGGGGAGCCATAAACCTTGTTGTCACGTATAGGAGCGCGCTCTTACTTCTGCTGCCCCATTTTGCAGCAACCTACTTTCTTATGCAAGGACAAATCTCCAGACAATCATATAGTCTGGAGATTTGTATAAAGATGCAAAAGCAAACAAGACGAGAGAGCACAGACAGAAAGAAGCAGGGAGTGAAATGAAGTGCCAAGCATTACAGTAGAGGAGGGTGTAACTACCCTCCTCTACTGTCTGTCGGCTGTTCGAGCTGCCTGTGTAGTGCAGCTTTTGTACATTAATGGTTTAAAGGGCAGTGTAAAGCTGACCACATCAAGCTCTGGCTGCTCCACTTCACTGTTACTTACAGGTCTGTAACTCTATTCTGCTCTCAATATGACTATTAAACCATCATAGGTCCTTAAAGCGAGCAGCCACCCTCTCTCCCTCCCTCTGCCTGACTCTCATTCTGCCATTACTACCACAGTTTTTATTAGCTGTCTACTAACTAATTAAGAATGGGAATTGCATTTACACTCTCTCCATGTCTCTCACTCCTCCTATACCCTTTGTCTCTTTTGTGTCCACTCACACTCCCTAATTTTTTTAACTGTTTTGGAAATGTGGCATAAGTGACACTGTGAGTGTGTGTGTGTCTGTTAGCATGTGTTTTAGCTTGAAGTTTGTTTTTTTTAATGGCAGACTCGCTCATGACAGCTTTTTTAGTTTGTCTGCAAGCATCCCTCTCCACCCTGCTTCTCCTCTGTTCTTCCTGCCCCTTGTCTTCACTGCTGACACCTCCCTGTCTGAGGACTCTGGGGGACATATGTTTGACATCGCACACAAAACCCCCTATCTCTACACACACACACACAGGCAGCCCCTCCCAGCGTTCTGGGTCAGCAGCTGAAAAGGTTACTGGCTGAGCTACAATAAAGCGCATCCAAGCGCTCAGATCGTTTGTTATAGCAACCAGAGACGCTGACGGGGAGCTGTTGTCCTCTGTTAACGATAAATCAATGAAGTTCCCCTTCTGCTCCCATCATACATACACACTTGCACACATACACACTGCCGCGGTTATTAGCTGACGCAGTGGTGTTGTTCCTTGCCTGCGGTAATTTGCGTGGAGAAGAGGACATGTCACGCTTTAACAAGATTGACATGGATAAACACACACGCACATGAACAGTGAAACAAACGTGTTGCTGCGCAATGCCCCTGCAGATTAAAGAAATGTGAGAGAGATGGAGGTGAGGATAAAAATAAGTGGGGCTGGGTGTTTGTGTGTTTATATGCTGGGAGCTCTAGCACGTGGAGTTCATTTGCAACACCGATGTTAACTGTCTACTTCATTGTGATTAGCTTCTCATCCTCGCCTGGTGCCTCTGGAGAGGAAGCCCAACCCTTTCCACATTTATTATTACATTAAAGAGATAACGAGCACATATACACACACAAGCGTTTACTATCCCATTTATAGAGGCAACAAGCGCGTTTATCACCTTTAATCTTCATCAGAACATATGCTCACAATTCATCTGATTTACAGAGGGAGGAGGAGATGTTTGTGTTCATGTGTGTTGTGGCAAACCTATTTCTGTCTCTCAACACAAAGGGTTGTGTGTTGTTATACGAATTCCCTCCATTTTCATCTTCACGTGCATGTGAAATCACTGCCACCCTGCTCTGCTACCCTACGTTCCTTTCTGCAGCTTCTCATCCCCCTTCTTCCACTGACTCGCTGGCTGCATGCAGAAATTACGGGAGGCAGAGAAGAGGGAGAGGAGAGACTCTGGGATTAAAATAAAAGGGTAAAATGAGGAGGTAAGACAAATAAGAATAGGGAAGAAAAGCCAAAGGAGAGGGGATGAGAGGGACACAGAAAGACATGGTTGGTATGTGTGTGCTCATAATTGTCATGCGTGGCCATTCCTTGTGCTAGGAGAACGTCATGCTCTGCTGGAGACGGCCTGCGCTTCCATCTGAGATCAACAAATTAGCTCCACAAACAGAGCTGTGTGTGTGTGTGTGTGTTTGTGTGCCCACCTGCATGTATAGGTATGGACACGCACAGACACATTTGAAATAAGAGCAGCTCTATCAGGCCCAAATACAACATGATAAAATGTTATTGCCATTTTGCTCTAAATTGTCACGCTTTGTAGTGTGTGTGTGTGTGTGTGTGTGTGTGTGTGTGTGTGTGTGTGAGAGGCCTAAGAGAGCATCCTCTGCATAAAAGGTTGGGCCGCAATGCAGCATGGGAGATTTATGGGAGGGAGCTCTCTCTAAACGATGACAGTCTTTGTCAAACCCTCTAATAAAGCCCTAGAGATTAGCTAGTAAGAAGAGGGGAAACACAGAAACAGACACACACAATCAAGACTGAATAAGGGTCAAAATAAAAACAATTCAGAGCCAAAGTAAAGAGATGCCGTAGCTAGTATTCTTGTTCTTTTTCATACTCATATATTCTAATGATGTGCACTATTCATAGAAGTTGTTGTGGTTTGGTAGAAAACTGCTGTCTTCAGTATCTCTGGATGTAAATCTGTGTATCTACTTGTGTGTGTGTGTGCATCAAAGACAGTGTGGCGATGTGTAAATCTGTGTTGCTCCCTTAATGCCTCCATATTTCAGAGGCCTAGTGGGGGGATTTATGTGCAACTGCTCATGCCAATTTTCCTCCTCTCTCTCAGCACAGATAAATCAGCTGCACTGTGAGAAGAGCAATTCATGTAGACACACACACACACACACAAACAAAATGGGTGCTCACGCCATTAAAGTTGCAAAAGCCATAAAAACACATAATAGTAAGGTGGTGGAAACAGTCTATTATGATAAAGTATATGTATAAACACAGAGATAATAAATTCACAGTTCTCAAAATAAAAATCTAATCTGATCAGATACGCTAATTTCATTCAGGTGAGGAATAACTGATGAACCTACTGTAAAAAATCGAATTTCCTGACCCCTACTCCCAAAAAGAAGGGACAATCAGGAGAAAATCCATACACTGACGAGGTATGGATGCTGCTGAGATGCTTATTTGTGCCTGTCCAGCATTTTAGAAAAGTCACATCAGATTGTTGTAGCTTCATTCAGAAGACTTCAAATCCCATCATCCTCAGTCTCATGGCCAAAGAGGCTTTGCGCCAAGATGAGGCATGATGAATGTTGGTATTTGTAGGTGGTGTTCAGGGACATGGGTGTGACAGGATGATGGTGAGAGCTCAATCAGCAGATGCAAATTAGAATCTGTGGCTCCACCTCCTCATTCATCTTTCGCCTGTGGAACTGGCATTGACTCTGGGCAGGGCTGACCCCTGTGCACATCCATAAACTACACACACACAAACCTGTATTGAAGCAGTAAATTGCTGCCACAGTTAGAGCCAGACCACTGGTATAGTAATTGCATTTACAGTGATGGCTATATCCAAGAGCGAGTTTATAGCTGTATTGATGCATGGCTAAAATGTGGAATCTTCAAATGTGCCATCTTTAGCTTCATGCTGCTGGCAATTCTTATGATAATTGTTTGAAAAACCCCAGTGTGTGTCAACTAGGGAGGATTATATCCACTTCTCCACACCCTATAATGAGAAAAATTAGCCCAAACAACCTGCTGAACACCTGGTTTTCACATGTGGCTCCAACTTACAGTGTCTACATTTGCATTTTAACAGTAGAAGGATCTTTGTTGTTGTATCTTTGCTATCCCACAAATATACATGAACCTTTCCCAAATAAATCAAGCATTTCATCTTTGATGTTCCTTTTAGAATAACAGGTAGCTGCTTAACCTACAGCATTACCTGATGCCAAGGTTCATGGTCTCTGCCGTCCCAATCATCCCAATGGCCAGCAGCATATTGTTGCAGATCTTTGCTGCCTAGTGGGATTGAACACAAACAGACATAATAAGATGAACAGAGAATATCCCGAATCAGGGGCCTTCTGCATGGATGAAGCGAAAACTTTATTTATATGATTTACTTGTTTTATATATTCAAAACAGATGATTGATTGAAAACAACTACAGAGTAGAGCCTTATGTAAAACACAACTCAATACAACTTTGAGACTGCTATGTGTAAATTTAAAACCATTTCAGATACATTGCTATTAACTACTCCTTCAGACTGAAGTTTATTTGTTAAACTGATAATGAGTATAGTATGAGCAGTATAATGTGATGCAAGAAGTCTGACAAATCTTTCAGCATTGCAGTGGTATTTAATTTATTTATATACACAATAGTGGTCTTTTATGTGCGTGGCACAGTATGCCCATGATGTCTGCATGGAATAAAGTAATTATGAATATAGTAATAATAACATACAGTTTTTATTATATATGTGTGGATAAATATGCATTTAAGTTCAGATGTGCAAACTTTTGAGAAATGAAAATTTAAGCAGTGCATAGGACCCAGGCTCTGTGGAAACACAGTGGGCACTGAGAGAAGTTAGTGAAATCAGGGCAGGGATCTACGCTAAATTTATTTTTAGGGTCACTGCAGTCCATAAATGAAACTAATTATGGGCACAGTTATTTATCCAACCTAAATCCAATAATGAATTTGCTTATTTAATCGGAGTCCCTTCATTTCCATTTAGGTTTACTGGTTTACTTATAAAACTGGTTAAAATTATGAATATCTAAAGTAAAAAAAAAAGATCTGTTTTGAGTGGCAGTCTAAGTGATGTTCAGAGATTGAAATTAATTCACCATAAAGAAAACTGTAAACTAATGATGCTTGTTACATTTAAAATAAATAAACTATATAAATAGGAGCACAAGATAACAAATGCTGATTAAATATATATTTACACACTAACAGCCTAATGACTTTGGCACATTATTTTCCTATAGCTACTTGTATTAAATTGAAATTGAAATTCCTAAATCAAAAGTTGATTAAGTTTAATAATATAATTCAGAATAAATACAGTTGGGAAACTGGGAGGTTCTAACCATTGAAAACTAATGAGATCAGTTGATGTTTTCTTGGACAAGACGTCTCACTTTATTTGAGTTGTTAGAACAACAGAAATACTGAGAGCACCGTAATTATTCAGCGGTGTTATAAGGTGATGCTTCTTACCTCATAACAATCTTTGGATTACATATAGACAGTGCTGTTGTTTCCCCACTGGATTGCAGAGAGCACAGACACCGGCATGCTTCACATTGGCCTCGCTTCAATTTAAGCCACAGAATTACCAGTAGTTAGATACCACTGGTACTAGTGCACCCAAATAATTTGTCACATTCACACACACCATAAATATTACTCACAAACTGTAGCCTAAGTTGTCGAAAGAGGTGGTCTACACAGTAGTTGCAATGAGAGTCATCAGAAAGCTGATGATGATTGTTTACATATTAACATGACTATTAATACAGGCGGACTGTCACGACTGAAAATGTATAAATGTGCCCACTCTCAGATGATTTAGATGGGAGGTAAACCTCTCTCCTTCCCTTAAAAATACATTTCTGCAGATTTACATGATTCGATTGTGGATAATCTATTTAGATAAATGGCAAAGACGCAAAATCTGCACTCCTGTAAGATACTGAAAAGGGCAAAATATTTGAAGCAGATAGAAAAGTACTCTGTGTGTGTGCTAAAGTGTGTGTTTTCACATGTCCGCCTTTACCTGTCCACTGCCAACCTGGCCACAGTAGACAACATTGGCTCCCATGCAGGTGAGCAGCTCCTGTGCAGCGTTGTATTCTTCCTCCACTCCACCTACCATGAAGGTCAGTTTGGCCATGCTGGCAGCGCCAACACCTAAACACACAACATATGTTCAAACACAAAACTGAGGTTAACTTGGGTGAGCTTAATAGTACACACGTTTGAGAAACTGATCCTAGTATATGAAATACTCCAACCCAGATCTGAAGACCTGCAACATACAGCAACTTAATTTAATATGAGGATGAATAGGGAGTTCAGTTTTAACAAAACTTTGAATAAGTGCAGATGAAACATAAACAACTGAGCATGAGTAAGAAATGCAACACAAAAGAACACAATGAATCAACCACTATTAACCACTTTTTCAAAACTACCAACTGTGTCTAAAAGGTCAGCTGTTTACTTTTCTGTTTGTGTGAGGTACACAGAGTGGGACAGGCGCATTAAGTGTTGGTGCACCAGAGGGACAGAGGTACCTTTAAAAGTCAATTGTTGCCATCATCCACTCCACAACCCTCATGGGAGCCCAAGCCTTTTGTCCTGTCACCCTACTTTCTCTCTCTCTCTCTCTCACTCACACACTCACACACACGCGCGCACGCACACACACACACACGCCAACACTAACAGCTGTGCTTGAGGCCAAGCCCCCTCATGGGGGTATCAGTGACAGGCGTGAGGGGTAATTAACTTTACACTTTATCATGTTCAATTAGGCATCCCTCCCCATGCCTGATGGCTTAAGGAGCATGCCATGTTGTAGGAGGCAACCTCACCCCCCTCACCTCCTCCTCGGGGGCCTTAATGCAGAAACAACCCTATTTAGACCGGGTTTCACCCAGCTAGCTTGAGTGTCTTATGCAAAGCTGACTTAAATGCTTCAGTGACAAGGCCAAAAAATGAACAGAGAAAACTCATAGTACACATACTTTTTCATGGTGCGTGAAAGTTTGTGGAACCTTTACAGTTTTCTCCATATCTGCAAAGGGTTCACAGACTTTGAAGCACCATGTACATGTACATGAACATGAAAGAAAACAATACAAAACCAACAAACAAAAAAACAACAGTCAAAACGTTGGAAGTTGAGAGAGAACCAGCTTTCTGGAAAATGCACAAAAATTGACTGTCTCCAAAAGAAGCAAAGAGAGAAAGAAGGGGGTGGAGAGGGGGATTCAAATCTCCCTATAGGGTGTCATCCAGCTGTAATGAAAGGCCTCTTAACAGTAAAAGCCTAATAATGTTAGTGTTAATAATTAAAAGGGAATTACTGGGGACAAAACAACAGAAATCCCATTATCAGACTTCACTGCAGAGGATAGAAGAGAGGCAAAGTACTGTATATTTCCATGACCCACAAACATAAATATTTCTTTTTCCCCATCCCCGTTGTTTAATTGGCTGTACTGGTGTCAAGTATATGACAATGCCACTTTACTGTATATGTATGTGTGAGTGTATGTTGTGTGCACATGTCAGTGATGAGCTGTCAGCAGGTCATTAAGGCCACATAATGAAAGCCAAAGCCCACGCCGCGGCAGCTGCCTATGGACCACAGCAAAACACACGCTTAACATAAGGCAGCCACACACACCAATCATACACACATATGGTCCACAGACCAAGGACATGATAGACTTATCTCCTTTCTTGTTACTTTATGTTGCATTTTTAATCCTGTTTATACATCTGACTTAATCTATTTGACTCTAGTTTACTGAAGGTATTTCATTTCATTCAGTGAAACTGTTGGCACTGTATTGTCTTTATGAGCAAATCATTTTAGTTAGGTATTATACACCCATGTACTACATAAAATACAGTACTGAAGTAGTCATAAAGGGTCCTCTGACAATGCTCCCGTTACATTTTTGATAAAAATATACTACCATTATTAGCATTATTTTTATTTACAGGTAGTTGTAAAAGTTCAGCCAACTGTATAGGTTTTCTTTCTAAATTTCTACCAGTTTCATTTTCTTCTTTCAAGAAAATGACTGCAGTCTGTGCCTCTCTCTGTCTCTTGAAAATACAAACACACACACACACAGAAAGAGCAAGAGCAGCATGACAACTCTGCCAGTTCATTAGTGAAAATCGCGGTTTGTGGACGACTAAAGAGGAGATTATTGATAACTCAGTCAACATGCTGATCAATATATACCTCACTAAGGAGAGAAGAAAAAAGAGGCAGAAGAAGAAGAGAAAAGAAGAGAGAAGTAGCGAGAGATGTAGAGACGACAGCAGGAAAGGAAGGCAATCTTTCTCTCTCTACCTCCCAGCATTGCTCCCAACTCTCCCTCCCTCAAATTAACTAATCACCCATAATAAGCTCTTATGATCTGTAGTGGATTTCTATAAGCAGTGACACTGGGATGATTGAAGATCCTTGTTGCTATTAGAATAACACATCATTAGCATAACAATGTGTGTGTGTGTGTGTGTGTTGGGGGTTTCAGTGAGTCTACTCATTGCATGGACTGAAATGCGTTTGCGTCTGTGTGTGTGAGTCTATGATAGAGTCTGTAGTGTGTGTGTGTGTGTGTGAGGGGACGTCCCATTGGTTGGTCCCATTGGTTGGTCCTGTCAGAGATGGATTAAAAAGGAATCCTAATGAGGCTTCCTGAGCGCCGGGGTCCGTCGGCTCATCCATCCCAGCGGGAGTGACAGTCCTGGATCGTTAACACTGCACAACTACGCAACGCCCCCTGGGGGGGGGGCAGAAACTGTGTGTGTGTGAGTGTGTGTGTGAGAGAGACAGAGAGACAGAGAGAGAGAGAGAGAGAGAAAGAGAGAGAGACTGTGTAAGAGATAGGGGGAACCTATGATAGAGGTTACACAGCAGAGAAATGGGAGAGGAAGAACAAAGGTATTGAGAAAAGAGGGGAAATAGTTATGTAAGTAAGTTAAGTAAATAAAATTATGTATATAATGGCGCCTCAAACACCAATGAAAGAAATTCAGAATAATGTAATTATTATAAGTAAATAAATATACTATAAATATTTCTCTGGGATGGCCAGTAGCTCAGTGGGTAGAGTAGTCGTCTACAAACCAACTTCATACGCAAATTGGCCAACACAAATCTTTTGAGATCAACTCGAGGCTAAACTATAGTGAGCTACATTACTACTGAGCTACACTGGCTTTCACTTTCTAGAGTGCGAGAGGAGAGTGAAAACAAAAATGTTTGCAAAATTACACCACCATATGGTATGCTGGGTACGACTCACTTGCTAGCTATGTAGAATCACAGCATACCCCGTTTCAGACATGCACGACTTTCCATTAAACTGACAGCATCTAAATGTATCAGCGTCATGTCTGAATGAGCACCCTGGCTACTTTTCCATAAAAGTTGCAACAGCAATCTTACTAGGTCGGACCTAGTAACATTTATATGCCACTTTTAACACAGCACAAGTCTGAACTCCATGCCGTCACATTAACAGATAGGCAGCATGGTTATTATCTAAAATGAAAACTAACTAAGGCATTATCAAGTGAAGAAGTGACATCACAGAGTACAAGAAAATGTTCAGTCGTACTGCTTAGCCCATCTGTTTCCGACCATCATCCTTTTAGGTAACGACATCTGTAGCAAAGTAACCAAAGGAAAACCTCAAGTCACCATCGGAGGGAATTCATGTTGATGATGGAAAAAGTTGCAGAGAGAAAGAGCATAGAGGGAGACGCTAGTATATAGAGGGAGACGCTAGTATATAGAGGGAGACGCTAGTATCCAGCAGCAGACCCACAGTGACAAGATCAGGAGGATAACCAGCTCTAGCCAATACAAAAAAGGTAAAATGTACTTATCACTGGGATATGTCAGCCAGATTATGTGACACACAAGCTTTCAAAAAATTTAATGCTGCACTTGATCTGAAATGCAAAACTCTGTGAACTGCATTCATTAATTCATTTACTGCAGTGATGAATGCAAAAAGCAACTCAACTTATTAATGCTTTTAAATAAACACACAGGATTGATGTTAAAAACATGTCATATTAATGCCTGGGCATAAAGTGGCCTGAAACTAAAATTATCTCATCTTTATGGCAAATACCGCGTGGCTCTAATGTAAACCTGATCAGTGTCTGAATGAGAGAAAGCATTTGCTTTATTCGGTCGATGAAGGTAGCAATGTTACATATCCTATGTATGAAAAGGGCTTATGTCGCTATGGTAGATTGACAGAAAACAAGAGATGAAGGAAGTAAGAGCAAGATGGGCTAGAACAACCAGGAGAGGAGCCGTGTCTGCAGTTTAGATGTTAAGCAGATGAAAGGACTAAAGGCCACACATGTTGTCACTGGTGGTAACACCAGCAACTTATTCCATCACTTCAGTGAAAAACGTGTTGGAGGCCAGCAGCACCAGTGATACAGTGAGGCCAGACATTGCCTAAAGAGATATTTTCTCGAGGCGCCGCAAAGCAGGCAGTAACACGGCATTACAAAGGCAGTAACAATCCACCTAACGAATGCTACAGACAGTCGAGAAAGACAGGTTCAGTGGAATGATAAAACACTCACTTGGAGCTATGTCTTACATGGACAAAAATATACTTCAAGGTACAGCCAAACTGCTCTTTACCTTAAAATATAATATTACTGTGCATGAAAAAGTTTGTTAAGTGGAAAGGAATTGTGTGTGTGTGGAAATGTGTGTATTTTTGCCTATGCATGTGTGTGAAAGAACGTTCAGTTGTGTGTGGCCCATGCTTTGACTGAGTTGCAGACACATGTGTTAAAGAAAGCTCCTTCTTCTGATCTCCTCTATCAAAAATATTCAAGTTAATAAGTGAGTAACCAAACACTGTTAGGACAGATGCTTAATGGCACGCTTTGACTACAGGCATTAACCTTGAACTTAAGATACTGAAATTGGTTGCGTGACGGCAAAGGAAGATCAGAGCAATAACTTTGGTTTGGCCTGTTTGTAGTGAACACTATGTTCATTAGCACTTCTTTCATTACACACAAAATAATCAGCCAAAGCAATTCATGGCAGCCTCATAATCTTTTAAACTTGAGCACTTTTGAAGTGGTGTGTGTATGTACAAAGTAAAGGAGATTGCCTGTGTACATATACATGCTGTATTTGTGTGTGTGTGTGTGTGTGGACAGGTGCAAATCCTAGACGCCAATAATACGTCAGTTGGAGCTTCTGAGGCCGTGTCTCAGAGTAACGAACCGCATGTTAACCAGTAGGCACTTTTTATTGGTGGTGGGTTTAAATTAAGCTACATTTGTAAGTATGAGGCTGCACAAGCAACACACACAGTTGCACACAAAAAGGATGGTCCCAGAGTTTGGTAATGAATGACGCATTTGACAGTGTGCCACAACCCTGCTTTTTTTCCCCACCAGAGTATACGGAAAAACACTTAGAGCAAAACAACACCTAAACATCATTAGAGCTCCTCCAAACACCTAATTTCCTCAAATGATAATGTAACAGCTCTTACTGCGAGAACACCAGGAGAGATTTAGCAATACGCCAGATTTCATGTCACACCTTCAAGTCCAAATGTAGTTGGTGTAAACAAACTCTGGATTTGGCAATATACTACCTTGTTTTCTAGTAAGTTTTAACTATATGCACATGTAAGATTAAAATGTTGGCTCCGTTGGAGTCATCTTTATTTCAGGCTGAAAAGAGCTTTCACACTTAATAGTGTCAGAGCCTTGAGTCTACGGGAGTTGACTGCTTTCTATGTAAGCCAGTGGGGGTAGGATGTTTACAGGGCAACAACGCAGCCTCATGTGGTCCACCATTATAATTACACCCAAGGGCAGATCTTTTTCTCAAGCAAATTAAAAACCCAAACAGGCCCTGTAAAAAGCATAACGGATATCGAGTGAAAAAGTGAAACAGTACAAGGGTACACATTAACCAAAATTGCTCACACATAAAAAAAAAGCAAAAACAAAAAAGAATCTGCACTTTCAACAGTTTATCTGCCAACTTTGCTAATGCTCCTCTGTTATGTTAAAAACAGGCTCTTTATCGGCTCCAGTTAACGAGAGCAGAGCCATGAGAACTGACTCCTGGACACAAACACTCTATGAGAACCTCGAGCGAGTAGGCGACTGGAGAAAGTTTGGGTTTAAGGAAAAATAAAATGAGGAAAAAGCCAACATCATTTCTTGTATATAAATGTTACTACAGCCTTAAGGGTTTTGTTTACAATGTCTGTCCATTGACCACCAGGCCAGCCCTCATCATCATCATTATCATCATCATCATCAGTAACTGCTCTGCTCCATAGGGGAGAGGCTGGTCAATGGTAGGTGGCAGAGGATTGAGGGAGCAGGAGAGATCCACAATCAATCCTTTTGCTGGCCCAACGAGACTCATCTACGATAGAGCAAGTTAATAATCATCCCCAATTAGCCTGTTAGCAGGCAGGGACACAGACATACACAAACACACACATACACATTCACATTTACATTGCTGACAGAATGCTAATTCCCTTTTAGATAAGTGACATGAAGTGTGGCGTTTGGGTTACACTTGATGGACGGAGACTTTTTGTATTACTCATACACCAGCTGACTATTTGTCACACGCAAACACACACACACACACACAAATATACACACAGAGCAGATGACACAGGGGCAGGGATGTAAGAGCCAGTCCCCAGCTGCTGTGGGTCTACATCCATCTGCACCATAGGCTAGAGCCCCCCCTCCATCATCACTATCCCTGGTCACTTTACTGCCCTACACCCTCCCACTCACTACCCCCCCCCCTACACACATTCTCCCTCTGTGTCACCAAACCTGTCAGTGAAAGGCTTGTTATGCTAATCTAGTCTTTGGACCACTGACGCTCTCTAGTGCTGGTTAGCCATCAACATGACAGACTGCAACAGCACCACCCCCTGCCCATCCAACCTGATTCCTTAACTCAGTGTCAGAGAAACATCACTAACCTTCACTAAACAGCTTAGAGGCTCCAAGGCTCCATTAATCCCATTCTCAGACTGGATTAGGTTGGCACGAGTACACTCCTGCTCCTTCCTTTGACCAGACGTACCAGTGGCAAAGTCTAAAGATGTGCCCACGTTAACTCAGAATCTGCTACTTGGTCCACTACATTTAATTTATGTGTAAAAAATTCTCACAGTGCAATAAAAGGTGGTATCCATAAGTATAGTGGATACTATATAAGACAAGATAATTAAAAATGCCTGTCATCTTTACCCCTTTTTTTTTTTTTTTATTCTTGTCCACACAGTCAGAAACTCATAGATGTTACTTTTACAAATTGTCCAGAACAAAGGAAATCAGGAAATTCTCTAGGTAACTAGGGGAAATTAATTTTTACTCAAAAATTCCTTCGAACAATTATCAAAATAGTTGTTTGTTAACTTTCTGTCAATGAATTAATTTATTAATGAACTGATTGTTTTAGCTCCCAAACAACTGAAGGTTTACTATAAAGACAGCATTAAGTGAGTGAACAACTTTTCAAATTAGCTGCACAATTAGCAATAGTGTAAAAAAATAGGTTTCAGAAAGAGACTCAACAGTCTGACAAGATCATCCCATTAACTAGTTTTTATTCAGTTTTTTATTTAGTTTTTATTCAGAACTTCAGTACTTGAATGCAGGATCAGGATCAGAAGGACAGTTTTAAAATCAATTCGATTTTTCATCATCAATTTTTAAATTCATTTTCTAGTTATGAACCAGCATGACCTCATTAGTGCGCTGGTACAAGTCATTTAATTGTTCCAACATGCAGGACAAAATCTTTTGGTGAAGCCTTTGGTCTGTTAGAGTACTTGAGAGTGTCTGAAATTGTTGAGATTTTAAAAAGCAAACTGAAAACCTACCTTTTAGCCTCACTTTTGAGCTGAATATTTTATAACACCGTAACATATAACACCGCATCATATAACCAAGGCTATTATTAGTTTTTAATATTAAAATATTAGTTCTGTTTTAGTTTGCTAATTTCTGATATCAGGCTTTCAGCTACACAGTGTGAAAATCTTGTTTTTCTCTCCTATGACATTTTTGTGAATGAAACTTTTCCAGAAGTTGAGCGGAACATTCAGGCTTTTACGGTAGGAGCATAGATTATGCTGTAACCAGTAAACTAATAACAACTAATTACAATTATATCAGTATGCTGAGAGAACAGTATAAAGCTAAAGTCGGAGTTGATCTTTGTATAAGAACCCCGAGGTCCTGTTGGCCTAGAGGGAGAAACAAAGCTTATATCAAACAGAAGAGAAGTGAATTGGCAGCGTTGACTGACGAACCAACTGGTGCCAGCCTTGGCTCAAACGAGTTCCTACAGGCTGGAGGATGACGTTCAGACTGTCAGCAAATGACACACTGCAAAACCCGGGCTTCCGTTGATGTGGTATGGATATGATTAGAGTGGTGTTGAGATGCAGCCTAAATAGGTAGTTAGCTGAGGATTTTAAGACCTCACAAACAAATAACATTAGCTCGAATGCCCATGGTCCCACAACAGCTCGGCTTCTTCTTGTTTTTATTTACACCGAATGCTGACTTTCCCAGCGTTGAGAAAAACACAATGAAAGGTTTTTTAGGGCCTTTTTAAAGCCATCGTCCGTTAGCAATGTGGCATCCCACCATGGGCACAAAGACACAAACACAGGCATTCTGGGTAATTACTGCTAACGACCCTGTTGCTCGTTAGCCAGACCTCCTATTTTTGCCATTACTGTGCCAACACCCTGGGTCTGTGACATCAGAGCTTGTTTTGTTGTGGGTCAACTTTGCATGCGGACACTTTTAATGACACCAGAAAGTAATGTATGTGTGTGCGCAAGCATATGTTGCATGCCTGGAGAACTAGTGTCTGAGTTAATATAACTGTCTCGGCAGAAAAGAATGATTTGGATAAAAATCACAAGCCCGTGTGAGTCTGTGTGTTTATGCAGGGACACAGCTGGGTCATGCAGTGCTAAAGCCACAACAATGGTCAGTGTGCAAGAATGAAAGCCAGCAGGATGCCCATGAGAAGAAAGTCAAAGTTTTTTGACTGCTTCTGCAATTCAGATCCCACGGTTGGCTGCCAAACCTCTAGTGACGCACACGACATACACACACAATTTTTTTCCATGTAAAGTGTGCCACCTCTCACACCACACACACACACACACACACAAAGGACTCATTTTGTATCAAAAGAGAAATACAAATTAAAAATAAAAACAAATACAGAGACCACAAAAATAACAGCCTGCGTCTCCAGAAGTTTAAAAGCGTGGGAGGCCACAGCAAGTCTCTGCTGAGTGCATTGTATCAGGAAGCAAAATACATTTTGACTGGATTTTGCCGTACCTTAAGTTAACTCAAACAAATGTATCCAAAAGACATAATAAATTATCATTGTGAGACTTTGGAGTCTATTTGAGACAGTGCCAAAAAATAAAATAAAATCATGACTTTAAGTGTTGTCTAGTTCACATTTATATTATATTGTGTTTCCTTTGTGGAAATGCAGTATGTATGTAATAGAGCTGAGCTGATGTCATTCACTCACATACAAACATTATGAGTATGACAGTGCCCTATTTGGGGAGGGTGCCATCTCCTGGTTGGAACACAGCATGTAACATCATATCCCGCCCCCGTGAAAAGTGGAACGAGGGGCCTGGGTATTGGGGGATTTGAGGTTTCTGCTATTTCCCATCAAGTTGTCACATATTGGAACACTTTTCCATGACCTGTCTCCAAGTGATTAGCCTGGCTTATCTGGGTCATACCATTGCCACACAATGTTTATTCCCCAACTCAGAGTATTTCAGTGTGTATATTTAAAGGCTGCAACTAAACATCTTTTCAATCAATCACTGATTTGTTTTAGATTAATTGATTACCTGTTTTGTCTATAAATATCAAGGGCAATGCCAATCACTAATTCCTGAATCTGTAGGTGACACCTTTGGATTACTTGTTTTGTCCAACCAACAGTGGACATGTCTTTATGTGTGTCTCGAGGTCTAAATGGGTGTGCATGTGCATGTGTGTGTGAGAGGAGCATCTGCAGAGCTAGCTGCAGAGGCCAGAGGTAGCAGGTAAATCATTGGTCATCTTAGGCTAGTAAAAGAGGCTTAGTTAAGAGTCAGGAAAGGAAGAACCTTCACAGAAGGCTGCACACACTAACTGTGCACTGTCTATAGTATGTAAACAGAGTGTGTGTTAAGGAAAAGTAGGAGGCTTAGGGCTCTGATCTCACTGACTGCAGTCGGTCTGTTCTGCAGACGCCAGCTGGTAAACATGCCCATGTGGGCCAAGTCTGTGTTTCTATGGGAGAAAGAGCTACAGTGTGTATTGTGCATGAATTAAAGATTGTGCAATATATATAGCAAATAGATCATGGTCAAAGGTATTATTAAGATATGCAAGAGTGTCAGGACTTTGCAATCCTAACTCACAAGAACTGTGTGTTTAAGAGAAAGAGAGGAAGACAGAGTGAGACAGAGAGATGGACAGTTTTACTGCAATGTGTCTCCTTCATGTCTTATCTCCCTCCTCTCCTCTCCTGCACTCCATGTGAGGGCAGTTTCTCTACACTTTATGACTCTTTATCTGACATGAAAGGCACTAACATGGGATACCCGCCATTACAGCTCCATCAACATGAAAAGCTCTGACACGGGATTCTCCACAGCGGCTCAGCCCATTAAGGATGACTGGTGATCCTGTGCTCTGTCAAGGACCCGTCACCAGCAGACAGCACCAACATAATGAGGACCTAAAACCTTAACCTTGCCTTTAAGACCCCTGGTCAAAAGCAGCAGTAAAAACCTCAAGAGGGCACCTACTGGCTGGCCTGCTCAGTAATTGCAATCCATGTCCTAGCACTAACCTAAAAAAGGTCCCATAGTTTAGATATACAAAAGAATGTAAGACAGTTCAGAAACAAGGCTGAGGGGTCATAGGCTTCACACTATGATTGGTATTCTCAAATGAACAAACTAGCAGTCTGATTCTGCTGTGACACTGTCTCCAACGTCTCCCTTTCCATTAAATAACCTGATCAGATGCAGTACTCTTTGACAGAGACGTAAATCCTGCTACTCAGTTTGAAAAATGGAATATTCTCTCTTCATACACTGCTTGCATAAACAACAGCACATCTCACTTTGGTTGAGTGAAGCAATATAACAAGCAGCCAATTAATAGCTGCCATTATAAAAACAAAAGAGCAAATTACAACGGTGGAGTTGGAAAAGTGTTTTTGATTTTGTTGGTATATGACAGCCAATCAAAAGGTGCATTCACTTAATAATTTTTCTGGTGAGTTATTACCTCCTGACACCGGAGCATCCATGAACACCGCGCCCATCTTTTCTGCAGCGACTGCCATCTCTTTTGAGACTGCAGGGTCAATGGTAGATGAGTCAATCAACAGTGTTCCCTTCTTCACCTTTCTGAAGAAGGCAGAACAACAGAGGTAATGTACAGCACATAAAAGAAGCTTTGTCTAGCCAAGACTGTGACGGTAAAGTTTGCTTACTTGAGTATGCCATTTGGGCCTGTGTAGACATCTATGACATTGGGGCTGGAGGGGAGCATTGTGATGATACGGTCCGCTTTTTCCGCCACCTCTACTGGGGAGTCCACTACCTGAATAATGGAGTCATTATTACACAATATCAACAACGCAAAATGAACACCTTCATGAATACATTGCAGGTTATAGCTCTTACTTGCAACAACCTGTTGGCTCAAACGCACACACATTAGTTTGTTATTTAAGCAACTGTTTTATGAGTTGCAATGAGTGGGAAAAGGTTGTATATGTGATTCATCAGCTTGCAAACATTCATGACTGCTGAGAATATTTTTAGCCGATCTGACCTGCTAATTAAGGGCTCAAATGTGCACATGTAATGTGTTACTGAGGAAATGTTACCTGAGCACCTAGGTCCTGCAGCCCCTTGCAGGACTCAGGGAAGACATCAGTGGCAATAACAGGGTAACCGTTTTTTAACAAGTTTTTGGCCATGGGACTGCCCATGTTTCCCAGACCAATAAATCCCACTGGTGTTTTTGAGGCCATCGATCGCGTTGACACTGAAGAAGGCAGAAAAGAAGGAAGTGTGATTTTTTACTGGAAAAATTGAAAAAAATGAAAAAACATTTTGAAAATGAATTTTTACACCTTGACTTTCAGAGAGACTGTGCAAAAAACCTGTGCTAGCATAGCAACACGTTTACTGTAATAACATCTTGTTGTTGTAGCAGCCATAGTTTGACTCCATTTGGATAGTAAAGTTATTTACCACTGCAGCAGTACAGTGAAAAACCTGGTTAATAACTGTCAGTTTAGATGGCAATGAAAAGCCACTTTCTCACAGGAAATCCTCTAATTAGAATCCACAGCATCAGAACAAATCTTACTGCTGTAACTTACAAGTGGCGTTTGGCCAGCCTGTTAAACATTGCTGGCTCAATCAAGGTCCAGGCAGGTTAACAGATACTAAACAGTGTGGAAATATTGGCAGTGAACCAACCAGACTACAACAACAGGATTAGGCCTGAATAGTGAAGGCCAAACAGAAAGCCTCAACTTAAATTCAGCCATTCAACATACAGTATATTGTATATACTTGTATCATCATGTATGTTACTTCTGTTATGATAGTTTCAATAATGCCATCAAGAGGATAAAGTATTCTCTAGCACTGGCCTAAAATTACCAGACCAAATTAATTCATGTACAATAAAATCTGAGTTAAAAACCAGCAGCTTGGAAGATGAGCATCTACTACCTTACATGTATATAATCTGTGAAATAAAAAACAACAAATTAACACATGGTTTCTATTTTACAGAGTTAAGGACAGCATCATAGTATCACCTTCAAGAACTCTATCATGTCTGATCTAATTTTTTATTTTTTTCCAACAACCAGAAATGCAAGAGGGAAACTACTGCTATTCTTCTGGTTAGGCTTGAATTGTTCCTTCAGTTAAAGGTGATGACACAATTCTTTATCTTGCCTGTTCCTTGTTTTTAAGGACTTACGTGCCATATCACAAAGAATTACACATGGTGAAATGGACCAACAAATTATCACTTTTTCATTTTGTAGTCTAAGAGCAAACCATAAACAGGAAAATACTGACACTATAATTATAAGGCAAGCTCTTAAGCTCTCTTCATTTTCAATTTAAACTTTTAATTTCCTAAATTCTACACTACCTTCTGCTCTAACATTTTATAATTACTAAATCTAACTACCTACATTAGTTACTTTCATGAGCAATTAATATATTGATTATTTTTTGTTTTTTATCAATTAATTGGTGTGTCTTTCTTTTTAATTACTACACTTTCTCCAAACACAGCAATAACTTTTTTGTAATTTATGCCAGGGGTTTGTGAATTTTAAGCACCATAACTTAAGTCAATCACATTCACTGTTCCTGATTAAGAAAACGCAGTTGTGTCTTGCACTGTGGGACAGGCAGGGAGAAGTGGATTGAGTAGGCTTTGTGGCAATGTTGCGAGGCAAATGTATGGTTCGGTGCAGTATAGACAAACTACAGTATTGTGACTGACAACACCAAACGCAGAAAAATATAATTTGAAACCAGTTACAGATATGACCTATAGCCACATAGAGGTCTATAAAGACATCATGTCAATTAAAATTAGATGGGCATTGCTGGGCATTGTTTCACTCTGTAAGTTCATTACGCACATTGTACTAACACGACTGAGCATCATACGTCAGGTGGCCACCACAGGGACACTGTGTCAAGACTGTAACACAACAGTTAGTACTCATACTTCTTCAGAGGGCTATCAACCTTGCTAACAGGCTGTAGCGGACGGCTTGCATTTTCCTCTGAACACATTTGTTACACACTTGTAACCAGAAAAAAAAATGGCACTCATAAACGGACAGCGTGTGCGAATACGTTACCGTGAGCAAGGTCGACATGTTTACTCCACTTTAACAATAAATGTCGAGACCCTCTAAGAAGCGCAGCCATGCTTCTCTCCCCTTGACCTCGGCGTACAGTGACAGCTGTCAAGCCAGGAAAGCTAGACCAAACTATTTTGGATTGACTACAATTTCCGCCAATCGCAGCTCTCGGTGAGTTTCGTCAGCCAATGGGAATGAAGCAAGGCGGGATATCCTGTGCCTTTATTTGTTAACGCTATTTTAACCGTTACCGTCACAATCATGTTCACAATAAAGCTATTATCAAAATATGCCCCATATAAAGTTAGCTTTTTAATGTACATGTTGCTTTGTTATTTTTTAAGTAAGTTTAAGTAATTATAGATAACTTGTCAGTACAAGTATATGGGATTGAAATAGTTATTTTTTTCTACAATGAGAAAAAATCGGAAACAAAAGGAAATTGTTAATTGAAATAATAAATATCCGATACAAGGGGGGAATAAGTGATCTAAATTATTTATTATGTCTTTTGAGTCTTGGAGACCACATCTGCTGTCTAGAGCATCCTCAGCAGCCTCAGTACTGCTCAGCATCCCGGAAGTTCAGCATCATTCGCTTCTTCAGGAGGAGACGCATCATCGTCACAGCTTTGACAACAACGAGCACAGTGGCAAAAACATCGGCCTGCCAGACAGACACTTACTCTTTTTCTTGCAAGTGGAATTCATATAAAACGGGTACTCTTATAATTTCAAGTTAAATTAGCGCATGTAATATTCCTCTATTGTGTCAACCAGCTAGCTGCTCGACTGTGATAACGTTTAGCTAGCTAGTGACTTGACTCGACATGGTCTGTTCACGAGCTAATGTTAGCTGCCTAGATAACGTAAATAAGATTACCCTCTAGTGAACTAAGCTGTCTCATAACAGTTTTACGAAACATTTACCAAGTGTTAGTCGCTGTGGCACGGTGTACAGACGATGTTACGTTAGCTGGTTAGCTGAAAAGCGCTACAGTTATCACTTAGTCACGTTCACATTCATTTATCTTAGTCAGGAGTAGAGGGCTGGGTCATATGGAAATGTAGGACAAGAGGATTTGTTGTTTTAGCCTTGTTCTCAGCTGCATCACCTGCAGGCACCTACATACACCTGCTTTTATCTTTACTTAACCAAAGTCTTAGTCGTAGTTTGAGCAGTTTACAGTCAAATGTCTTACTTGGGATACTTCGTTTACTTAAAGGAGTACTCCACCAATTTAATATTAATGCCGCAGAGATATCCAGACTGTAATCGCTAGAATGAATCATGCTTCAAGAATAATGTAACTTAGAAACATTTTTACTTTGGCTGTTACTGTCGTATGGTCTTCACCATCTCTTAAGACACATTTCACAACAGGGTCATCTCTTTTCATCATGACTAGATTTACTTTAACTAGTGAAATCATGGAGTTCCCCCTTTAATGAAAGTACAATATCACGCTATAGAAATTCTTTAAAATAATTATTTATTCATCTGGTTTATCTATCTCCACAATCCTCAACAATCTGGGTTAGAAAAGAGAAGGGAATTTTTGTTTCTTGAGAATGACAGTGCTTCTCTTCATGTCTGGTGCTGTTTTAGGATAAGATGCCTGGGAGAAGGCACTGCTTTAAATGCTGAAATCAAGCAACAGACGTGTGCTTGTGCTCATTAATACAGATTTCATGAATGATTTTTAGGCATGAAGCTTTGCTTGGCAAGATGAACATTCATAAATACATATGGTTACTTTAGGTAGATAAAGAGTACTATAAATTCCCATTCACATAAGTGTGTGTACACCTGTGTAAACGTGTCACTACACCTTTTCTTACATATTGACTTAAACCACACATATTTTGTGATCTTGTGTAGGAACTTGAACTACAGCTCTTCTGTCAGGGTGTGCGTGACTCATTTCCTTCAGTCTTTTTTGATACTCAGCTTATCTGTCCTCTTCTGCTCTTCCCTTACAGACAAATGAAGTGACAAACAGGATAAAATGTCGTCATTCCAGGTGGTGGATTCATCGCCGGGAAGTAGCGTCAGCGTCATGGAAACATCCAACTTTGCCCATGTCATCTTCCAGAATGTGGGCAAGAGTTTCCTGCCCCAGGTGCCCCTGGAGTGCCGCTACACCCTGACCCCTTACATAACTCCCCACCCCAAAGACTGGGTGGGCATCTTTAAGGTACATCACATACAAACACAGCAGCTGCTGTTACTTAGAACATCACAAAACATAATCAGTTAAGGACCAGACTTTTATTAATGTAAACCACTTATGCTACGAAGTGATACTTAGAGATTAGAGCTATTCCCAGCCCATTACATAAGTGTTTGTGACATAGATTATGTGTTAGGGTTTCATTATTTGGCCATAGGCTTGTACTGGCAGATTAACACATACATCCGCCTTTGTATTAATGGCTTAACTTTTCGCTACATGCCTAATGTAGAATACACCAAAAGCTTAATGTGGTTGCTCTGCGTGCACAAAGAGGAAGAGTGTACATGGTGGGCTAGTTGAAGGTCTCGCTGGGGGGCAAACATTTGGTGCTCTTTATGAACCACTCTGATTCTTATTAGGACCTCTTTTCTCTTCTACTACACTTGTTCATTCCCCCCTGTCTTTCCATCAGTAGTTTCTCTGCTTCCTGCTAACCAACCTGCCCCTCTGCTCTTTTATCAAGGCCATGAAATCTCACACGTAATTAACAGGAAATGTGAGCTAGGAAACTTAATGTCTCATAAAGTCAAAAGCAAACATTTTATCGTTGTTTAAGAACTGACTTCAAATCCACCAGCTCAATTAAAAAAGAATAAAGACACTAGGTTTATTTGGAAAAAGTAGATTGGAAAATTTAATTGTTGTAATCAGCGCTAATGAAACCTATTTGAGGGTTAGTGCTTCATGTCTGGAAACAAGCAAACTGTAGTTATTTAATCCTTTTGATGTACTTGTCTGTGTATCTGTGTGTTCGTAGACATATTTATCTTATTTTATTCTGGCAAAATATTGAAATTGTGAGTGTATATATTTAAATAAACCCAATCAACTCATGACAGTTCCTTCTGTTTTTCAGTGAGGTATGTATAAAAAGGCCACTATCTCTGTGTTCTGTTATAAATAATAATCACTCGTTTTCAACATAGGAAGAAATAACATGACACAACCATACAAATGTTGATTAATCTTGTGTTTTGCCTCGGGTGTTTGGAAGCTGCAATGTTAAAAACAACAAGTTGTTGTATTATTAAAAATGATTGATTACATTTGACTTTCCCACTGAGCACAGATTGACAGACATTGATGAAAATGTTAGTCGTCTGTTATGTGCAACATGGCAAAGAGGTGACTCAGGGAGGGAGAATTCTCTCCTTCTTACCTTTCATATCTACAGGCCTTACCTGTTTCAGAGAGAGATAGATAGAGAGATACTCTGCAATAAAGCTGACTTGCAGCATGACAGACTACTCAAGCACTGTTGATTTGAGTTGTGCACAGACACCCCCTAGTGGCCAAAAGTATTAATAATACAACTAAGAGGATCCTACTATAACAAAAGCTGTGAAACTTGCTCCTAGATGGTGGTGCTCTCAGACAGTACACACGACATACACAGTAAGCACCAGCAGTTTGCAGTCTACAACTCAAATTTGTCAAGTCTTCTTTTGTTTTCCAGCATAATTTACATATTGTAATAAATGTTACAAATGTCACTGCTAAATTATACACATATTTCACTTTATTTGTCCAGTGAAAGTTTGGTTTAGTTTGATGTTTGACACAAGCATACACACACACACACACAGACACACACAAACGCACGCACAACTCCCCCAATAACCCTGTGGAGGTTTTTAGTTGTGGCATGTTTGTTAGGCCGGCAGGGAGAAACCCGTTGTGTGACTGTATAATTAACATGTCATCACGCTGTTCCCTCACACCTTGGCTGTATGATTGATAGCTGCTTTGCCTGTGATTATTTTATAACATCACTCCTGTGTTGGAATGCCACCTCATACCTAACCAAACGTCAGTCAACTTCACTCTGCAATTAGCAAAATTATTTATGTCCCTTCTGTCTTAAGCAAATACACGTGAGTACACAAGCAAACTTGGCAGGAGTCCATCGCAGCTGAGCCTCTCTTTGAGATACTTTTGAAGGTGGAAAGAATGTTCTTGGCCCACGTTTCCATGTTGACAATTAACATTTGTTTCAAATAGCATTATTCTCAGTATAATGGGTTAATAAGGCAAAAACTGCAATTATGTATCATGCAACAACATTATTCAAACTGAGATTTTGACAGATGTTTTGAGTAGCTCAGTTGATTTATAGTTGCCAGTTAAAGCATCCAAATGTTTTGTCATGTTTTGGCCCATACTGATTCTTAGCTGGATTGTTTTTCTTTTGTTTGTTTTTTTAACCATTTCCAGTTGCCAGTTGATTTACAACACTTGCTGGCATCTTATTGTTCACTTTTTAAAAGTGATGGCTTTTTGAAAAATTCAACACAAGTGACAAACCCCTCCCGGTATTTTGTGCATCCTATAATTTCCTGTACTACACAATGGCCCACCTGGTGAAACTGTAATAGTATATGATTTCTATGTGGCAGCTGTCAAAACAGCAGTGTTTCTTTTGTGCAACTTTTTATTCATTTTTGTTAATGGGAAAAAAAAAAAGTTCTACAGTACCACAGGTGGTTGAGTTGTTTGCAGCTGAAGTGCAATTATGTAATGTCAGAAACATGTATTGCGCATGTGAGTTGAAACAAGGGCGTGTGTATGTGCATGCAAGAGTGTCACAAAAAGGGAGAGTGCACAATGTGTCGTTTGTGCACAACAGATTTACGATGCAGGACCCGAGTTATGGTGTTCACGACTCTTTTTCATCGTCTGTCACCTAACAACACATGAAATTCATGGAATTACATCTCCCTTGCCATTTTATGTAAAATTTTCACCTTTTCCACGTGGCTCATTCTGTGCTGTCTCATGTTTGAACACGAACACAAGTTACGTACACCCCTGCCTGCCTAATCCATTCTCACACATTTGTTGCGCCTGTTTTTTGTTTTTTTTTTGGGAGGAAGAGGTACATGGAAGAGTGACAGGACAGGGTCCTAAATGTTTCAGTTCTTGCTTGAAGATTGTATGTAATCTTGTAGGCTCTCTTATTACATGTGATTAATTTAATTTGATGATTAAAAATGATGTCATCAAACATATCATCTGGGTAGTAAATAAATGTGTTAAAATTAATGATTTTTAATTTAATGTTAAATGTTTTACGCTGTCCAGTCGAGCAGGTTTTTTTTTTTTTTTTTATTGTGGATTAACATTTTTATTTTTGATTCCTCAGGTGGGTTGGAGCACAGCCCGGGATTACTACACCTTCCTTTGGTCTCCTATGCCTGAAAACTACGAACCAGGAAGCACTGTGCACAGGACTGTGGTGTTTCAAGGTACACACATACACACCACTCTATGTAAACCACGTTACAGACCCAGGGTATTCCAAAGAAACTCTTCCATTTTACGGTGCATATAAAAAGGAGCACTTTTATTTAATAAGGGAACACAACCGCAAGCGGCGGCCTGGGACCTGAGCACCTCTCTAACCACACACACACACATACATTGAGGGGTTGCAAACTGGTTTTACTGGGCCTGGAACGGTCAAATATTACACAGTGAAAATATGAGAGCGTGCTGTGGTGTGTCAGTAGTCAATAAAACAAGTTGGCTGCTGGATGTTCTATACTTACTCCTCTGTCCCTACTAGGCCTATGACATCAATAATTCTCTGGTGAGATCTCAAAGTGTAGCTATGGGCTATTTGAAATATTAGGATATATAAACACTATGTTGCCTATCAAAATATTCAGCACTCTAATAAATGTACCTGCTACTGTGCTTTGGGAAAGAGGCAGTACACCTTTGTATCATTTCTGTGTTTTGAACTAGAAAGGTTGTAGATATTGTGGGAATGTTTTAGCCAGGCTTACTTTAAATACTATCTAATTAACTGAAGTAGATACTACTTGATGAACTGATTACATGCACTCTCTATCTCTTTGCACCATAGGTTATTATGTACCTAAATCTGACGGAGAGTTTTACCAGTTCTGTTATGTTACACATGCTGGTGACATCAGAGGAGCCAGCACACCCTTCCAGTTCAGGTCAGCCACTCCCACTGAAGAGCTGCTGACTGTTACGGAGGACGACAGCAACTCCGACATACTGGTTGTCACAACCAAGACTGGCTTGTTAGAGGTAGGACGCCCAAGATGAACATATTATTCTTTTGGTTTTCCATCCTTAACATACAGTAAGTCAGCTCCACAGGTGTTGACCTGAGTGTGACTTCTGATCTCACTGAACAGGAGGTGAAGAATGCAAACTCCCCTGTTGGCATTACATGATGTTATTCTCCTTCTAGCCTGCCATGAAACCGACACACAATATAGCATACAGCATGAATCGAATTCTGTATGAAACTCTGAACAGTTATGCATCTCAAACACCTTCTCATCTCCTCTGTTTTTTCACGTAACTTATCTCCTGCTTTGCAGCGAGTGGAGGAAGCGCAACAGGAGCGCAGGGAGCTGCTGAAGGCCATGCGGCTCCTGCAGGAGGAGAAACAGCAGTTGCAGGAGGAGCAGAAACGACTGGCCAGGGAGAGGGAGCAGGAGAGGGAGACTTGCTGCCTGCTGCGGACACATAACCAGGTTAGGAAGAAGGGATGAGGTGGAGTGATGACACAAAGAGATGCACTGAGAGAGACAGTATTTTTCTATGCACTTACATAATACATTATCAGTAGTAACAGAAGGATATAGAATGACTGCAAATATTTAAATGTGTATATGCTTATAAAAATAAGAAAAGTAGCATTTGTAATCAAGAACCATTTGTGCAGAATTGAAAATTGAAGGTGAGGCAGTTCCAGTGAGTCTGTGCACATGTGTATTTGTATGTAAATATGTAGGACTGTGTACACATGTAGGGGTGAATGTGTACATAGACGTACAGCCGCTATTTACATGTGCTTGGAGATTGTTCCTCACCAGTGATCACAGGTCTGAAAACTTCAAAGGCCGAATTTTATGAATAATCTGTGTCCATGTTTGAGATACACACAAAGAGCTGCAGCATGTGTGTGTGCTTGAGTGTCTGTGTGTGTACACGTGCACGTATGTGCGTGCACGTTTTTCTCTTCGTCTTTAACGACCTGACTCAGTGGGCCAGAACGGAATTGGGATGCAGTTTTCTCGGGCGTCTGGCGTCAGGGACGATGCCATCGTAACCACAGAGTGAACAAACATGACGTCAAACACACACACGCCTATACACATGCACAAACTGCCCCCCTTAAATCTCACACTCACGTTCAGGTTCCACACCACAGGGCCCCTTTAATGTGCATTTGCACATGCACAAGCGCACGCACACACACACACACAAACACACTCATTATGCCACCCGCTTGCAAACCCTTTTAGTCTGTGTGTGGAATGAGAGGAGGGTAGTCCGCAAAACCGCCTGCCTGAAAAAAGAGCCCTGCCCAGCCTCAGGGACAAACACCACTCAGTCACGCGATTCAGTGGCCACTGCTTTCTCACTGTCTATTTTCTTCCTATGTGACTGTCCATTTATTCTTCTCTCGATTTTCATGGATTTCAGTTCAGAGATAGTTTATAAGCATGACAAGAAAGTTAATTATTTTATTCAGGCAAGACGGATAAACATACATTTATACAAAGTTTAAATTAGCAAACCCCCACATTGATTTAATACACTTTTTTTCCCTCATGCCTTCTGCATTTAGTCACTCACCAGGAAGAATCAGATTTTAGTATGTATGAATTGCTCATTTGATAAGCAGCAGCTTGGCACACACACGTCTAAAAACACCTAACTCAAGGAAAGTCAAGGAAAGTCCGTGCGCGGGGGGTGGGGGGTTGTGGTGTTGGCAGAGAAAGGGAGAGGTGAAACACTAAAACTTACTGAGAGTTTAGTAAGTTTGAATCTTGTATCTTATCGCCCCCTAGTGCTGCTCTCTGGTCTAGGCTCAGAGTAAGAACAGGCTGCTTTGAGTTAGTCTGCTGCTTTCTTTATGAAGGACAAAATCACCATAAATTACGAGGTAATACACACTCACACTGTTATTACCGTGCTGCTTTTCATTCAACAGGCATGTCCATCTGTAGATATATGACTTGTGTGTGTGTGTGTCGTCTGTAGAGCATTTACAGTAGGTGCATTAGCTCATGCCATGCTGATGAAAATATCCTTTGAGTTTAACATGAAAACATAAGTACATATTTTGTGGCTGCTAATTTTACGACTACACTTTTTATAAGGTCTTTATGCACTGCTAAAGTGCTTCCCAAACGCCAGCCATAAAAATCATACAGTAATCTACACAGAGCCAAGCCCAGAGGGAGACAGGCCTGAGTATGCATTGGTGTGTGCATGTGCTCTCTGTCTGTTTTGGATTGAGGTCTAAACTCTGTGCTGTTTGTCTCTCCATATGTCCTTGAATGTATAGCAGTGTATCTGGTTTCTGTGTGTGTGTGTGTGTGTGTGTGTGTGTGTGCGTGCGTGTGCATGTGCTGCAACTAGAGAGGAGGGTGTAAGTTGAGGTATGTCGTTCTGTCAGAACCAATATTGACTATGAAAGATTTAATGTCCTTCACTGCTGATTAGCAGCAAGTTTAAACAAGGCATTTACTCAGCAGACACCACATGGACAAACCAGACCTTATATGATCTATTATACAATATCAGTAATTTGTTTTAAAGAATTCACTGATAGTAGACAGGTTATACCTGCATGCATATACCACACTGCTTGTGTTTGTTCAGTAAAGGCTACTGAACATTACAGTAACTTAAAAAGCAGAATGTGTGTTTTGCATACATCAAAAGGCTCACAGGAGTCATAATTTGTAACTGGTGATTTATGATTGATAAGATAAGACTACAGGTCCCCACAAGGGGATTTCATGCTACAGCTGCACGAGAAATATGCTTCTGTAAAAAGATACGAAACTGAAAAAAGAACTGTTTAAAAAAGATATTATAAAATACAATTTAAAACTAACATATAATTTATACATTACAGTACCATACACATGGATTATTTGATATGACTGCATTCATTTTATTTGTGTGTACCTAACAAAGTGGCAATTGAGTGTAGACATAAATGAATAAAGTATGCAACTTGCAGTATGTAATACTTGCACTGTGACTGTCCTGTGTCAGATGAAATATTGCCATCTGTGATTAATCATGACTGTTGCATAAGCTGCTGACTTAGTCCAACACTTTTTCTCCTCTGCCAAACTGATTCAGCTGCTGGGATTTGCTGCATTGCCTGTCAGTGTGATCCACAGCTTCATGGCCTCCCTGTCTTGTAGGAGCTGCTGCGCTCATCGCAGGGCCTGTCAGAAGAGAGGGAGGAGGTGAGGAGGAGGCTGACGGAGGCCACAGACCGGGTCCGCCAGTTGGAGGAGGACCTGCTGGGAGTCACCCAGCGAGGCCTGCAAAAGGAGACAGAGCTCGACTGGTAAGGGTGGAAAAAAATAATGGTAAACAAAACCTATGGATTCAAAATTGTTGCATGAAATCATCAGCACTGTGATTGTAGTAAATATAACATAAATAAATAAATATAAATAACTAGAGGGAATACCTATTATTACTTGGAGCGTTGCAGGGGGACAGGAGCCTATTAGGCTGCATGAAATAGTATGAAGTATGTGGCACAGTAGAACGCCATCCCAGCCTTTTGCCAAAACATGTTTTACTTTTCATTTGATGTTCATTGTACACATATAATACCAGATCAAAAGTTGGCACTTTAGCTAAGGAACAACAAGGAGATATTCCATGACATCCCTGATATTCCCTGTGTTTGCATTGTTTTGGATCATGTCTGCTGGAGGATGACTTAGTTTGATAAGTTAGCAATGAAATTTTCACAAAAATGTGTTTTTCGATTTTTTTTTTGTCCTAGTCTGCGTGAACGTCTGAAGAAGCTGACAGCAGAGAAAGACAGTCTTGAGAACCAGCTGAAAAATGAGAAGGATGAGAGAGACCTCTACAAGGTAATAGAAGGACTGAGTGAGTGATGAGATGCGTTTGGCTGTGAAACACGACATCTAACCTGTGCATGTTTGTGTTTCTTTCTATTACTATATGTGTAGGCCCACCTGCGCAGCACTGAACTAGAGAACACTAAGCTGAGTGCAGAGCTGCAGATGCTGAAGGCAGTGGAGCTGAACCGAGAGGTGACTATTGCCCAGTTCCAGGAGGAGCTGGAGAGGCTCAGGGCCTGTGTTGCACAGCGAGACAGCCTGGAGAAAGAGCTGTTGGCACTCAAGGCTGACAAGGTAGTGGGGCTTGTTTATAATGCTGGCATTACAGGAATGTGGGCTTTATTTTTACACCATTCTAGCTGATGCTCACTTCTGTTACATGGCTACTCCACCCTCAGTATAACTGTTTAGTTAATTCAGTTAATATATATGCATTATTCATTCCCCTTGCATATCTTTAGGCAGAGCTGGTCCGTGTGCGTGAGCAGCTCCGTCAGGCTGAGGAGCAGCTGCAGGCGTGCCGGCAGCAGGCCTCCCTTCTGGCCTCAGAGCTCCGTGACTCAGCCAGCGTCCGTGACCACACGATGAGCGAGCTGTACCGTGCCCGCCTGGAGGCTGACAAGCTCCGTGCCAGTCTAGAGGATGCTCAGGCTGAGTGCCAACGCATGGAGAGCCAGCTAGACCGCATGAGGAGCACTGCACAGAAAGAAGTGGTCAGTGTTGAACTTCCTTATCCTGCACCTATGCCTTTCATTTTTTGTGATATGTTAGACAAGAGGAGAAAAACAAGGAAATTATTTTTCTTGAGATATTTCTTTGTCTTTTTAAGTATCCACCATTTTTGTCTGTCAGTGAAGGTGAGTTGTGGTAATAAGGATGAAAGAAAATGGAATAATTGGCTGCTGGGGGCACACATCTTTGACTTTTTAGAGGAAAGGAATCCAGAAGAAATTTGATTTCATGTACAGCTAACGGCTTAACCTGTTTGTTTTAGTTTAACAAGTCAGCAGAAGAAAATGAATTATCTGGCTTAGTATATGCTCACTGGTCATACTGAGCATTTTGGCTCCCTCATTTATGTAAATAGGGTGGCCCAAACATGAGAAACACTTCTTAATATAATGTGCTCCAGTATACTCTACCATCTACTATGACCTCAATATAAAATCACATACTGTAGTAGAATTATCACCTTTCAATAACTGTGAAATCTTAACCTTGTACAAGTAGAATTCATGACAGAGCTGCTGTATTGAATTGCATTAGGTTGTACAAGTGTACCTAATAAACTGGCCATTATGTCTATTTAATACATCTTTGTATTTATGTAGTGCAGCATACACCAATCAGCCAAAGCATTAATACCACCTGGTGGTTTTAATGTAGTTTTGGGCACTCTGACCAGTCTGTTACACACCCCCATACGCTGCAAACTGCCATGCAGTATGTATTCTAACTTTTCTCTGTTTTCTTCTCATTATGTCTGTTTCAGGGCGTTGGGACCAGTGAGCAGGTGACACCCAATATGATGGTGGTGTCAGAGGCAGAGGCTGAGCTGCAGAGGGAGGTCGAGGAGCTGAAGCTACGGCTTCATATGGCTGCTGAACACTATAAGGAGAAGTACCGGGAGTGCCAGCGCCTCCGCAGGCAGGTTGCTAAACTAAACACTACTGAGACACAGACGGTGAGTAACTGTATAGTAAAAGTAAGAAACACTGAATGAAATAGGAAATAAATATGACCTACAGATAGATTTACACCTAAAACTGGCAATCACAGTGCTGTGAAAAAGTATTTGTCCCCTTCCTGATTTTTTAATTTTCTTTGTTCGTGTTCCTGTGTGTCTTTTTACAGGAGGCAAAGAGAAATGCATCCACTGAGACAACACAGGAACCCCTGACTCCTAGTCCAGAATCACCCACAGGAGGTAGGCAAACATATGAGCACTTGGGTTCTATTTTTCTACCAGTAGTATCCTCACTAGACCATAGTGCTTTGGTATTGCAAGAAATATTTCACTTATACTTGACTGAATCATGAAAACTATGATACAAATATGTGTATAACTTTTCCATACCAGCGTTATAGAGAAAATAAAGCCCTTAAGAATTCATACTTCAAAGCTGGGCATGGCCAGGTGACTATGTGATCTTCTCTGTTTTCTTGCAGGGAATATAGCTATTGCAGTCCTACAAGAAGCAGCTGAGATGACAATCGCCCTAGAAGTTCGTAGCAGGGAACCTACACACATCAGCAGAGAGACAGAAGAAAGGCAGATAGAGGAGAGGTCCGAAGCAGAGGGTGAGGGAGAAGTGAACCAAAATGAAGATGATGGAAAAGAAGAGAAAGAAAAAGAGGAGAAGAAGGAGAGCCTGCCTGCCTCTCCAGAGGAGAGCCTGAGAATGACGAGCTGGGTGGAGGTGGAGAATGAGAAGCCGAGCGCTGAGGAGAACGGTGAGGTGGAAAGTGGACCCAAGGCAGAGGAAGTGAGAGACGATGTCGAGGAGCATGTGCTGTTGGAGGTGGAAGTGAGGAGCATGGAGGAGGCAGAGATGGAACAGACTCGCTCTGTAGAGAAGGAGCTGGCAATGATGGAGGAGAAGTGGAGGGAGCAGTGTGCCATTAACGAGACGCTCAAGCAGCGACTTGCCGATGAGGAAGAACGATTCAAAGTAAGACACACACTCACACGTGGACATTTACATCATATGGATTAAAGCTCAGAGAGTTGTGAGTAATAGCTACTGTAATCCATTCTTCCCTTCACCGTGAAATGTTTCCTCTGATCTTTTCGTAAAATGGCCAAATAGTTCATCAGGTGTGTTTAGATGATCTGCTGCATACTTCTGATGCTGGATTTTATGGTGAGGGCTCGGGTAAGGTTTTCTTGTACAGACTCTTCCATGAAGGTCTCGTCTGTGCAAGCATCACTGCACAGTTGGACAGTGGACCACCACTACTGAATCTGCTAAAGCAACTCTCTCCAAATTTGTTATGTTCTTCCAGGTTCTTCTCATCTTCACCTAATCAGTTTAATTTTTAGAGTTTTGTGCAGTGAGACTTTGTAATAAAAATCTACTAAAAACGGCAAAAAACTCGCCAAACTATGTCATTTCTCAAAGAGGGCCCAAACTTCTGCATACAGCAAGGAGAGGGGCATTTTGCGTGCAAACATGCGCTAAAGTACCTACTGGCATTTAATCTCCATGAGTGAGTGTGTGTTTATCAGCGCTGTAAATAAGGCTCTCCTATGTCTTTGATAGAGTCTTCTGTCTGAGGTGAGTGCCAAAGGCCCCAAGCCGCTCTTAATGGCCCCAGAGACTGACAAGAAAGGCAGCCACAGAACGCCATGCTTTACGGCTGTTTACATCAGCCACCCAGAGGCTGGAGCGTAGAAGAGAGGAGAGGAAAGGGGGGAGGACAGAAATTCACTGTTGTGGACTCCCTTCACCTGAACTTAACCCTCTAATGCTGCACCCTAAATTTATGAAAGAGGGGGAGAGCAAGAAAGGACAAAAGGAGATGAAAGAGAACGAGAGGGAAAGCGAAAGAAGCGAAGAGAATTTAAGAGTGAAGCTAGACAGACAGACATGAAGCAGAAAGAGGAACCACAGGAGAGGAGGAGAGCTGGAACCTTTGTAAGGGGATGAAATAAGAGCAGGCAACTAACCATGTTAACTATCCCACAGGGTCAGTTCTGTTAGAAAGTAAAAGATTTACTACTATCACCTGGTCTGCTCCACTCTGCCCTGTGCACAGACCGAGTTTCTGTGTTTAACTGTGTTTTACAGTGAGCAGCACACATTTGACACAGCTCCAGGTTAAATCAAATTTAATGGCAGCAAATATTTTCTTCACTGTCTGAATACCTACTGATAATATTCTCAGATAGCATTCTCATCAGCAGTGAAAATTTAACATGCTGGATAAGAGAAGATGTGTCTCTTTCCCATCAACTCAACTCAACCCAGTTATTTTTGGAGCTGAAACACTTCAAATTTAATTGAAAGCTGTCTAGTCTCAGGTTTTTAGTCGTGAGAATTTGCTGTACTGTTTTGTTGTTTTTGATAGGAATTGTGTATTGGGCTTGGGCTGAAGAAATTGTGAAAGGCATTTTTCAGTGCAGGAGTAGTTGCTTTGAAATTAAATGGTTTTTAATCTCTTCGTTGCAAAGATACAGTAACTGTAAGTGCATTATTATGAACCTCGACCTCATATTTTCATTGTGCTTGGATGTTTTCTGCTCGTAGGTGCAGATGGCCGAGCGAGCAAATGAGGTGACAGAGCTAAAACGTGACCTAGCACAGGCTCTTAGAGACAAGGAGCAACTACAGAAGGTAAAGCAGCAACATCAAGTACACACTGTACTGTACATAACTGGTTGTTTACCACACTGTGTGAATGAGCTGTTACAATATCCATTCTTCAGAATTAACTGTGCATATTTATGGTTTTAGTTTTGCTTTGGAAAGGTTTGTGATTCCCAAGGCAGTGATAATTGCTTCATAAATCACACCACAGATGTAAGCATGTACTTTAAGCTCTCATTTGAAGTCCACAGAAATGTCATAGCATTCATTCATGAGCACTTTAGTGCAGTGTCTGTAGCCTTTCTTTCCCTTCTCTATACTTCTCACTACATGCTAATTAAAACATCTATACTTGCTTCATTTGCCAATTGCTATAGTGCCATTAGACAGTTCAAATACCACGTGACGTGTCTGTTTCACCTTCCTAACCCTGGTTTAAATGTTAAACCTGATAGCAGTGCACTAATGAAGTCATCAAGAGGGGAGCTCAGTAGGGAACAGCAAGAGGAACGGGGGAGGTAGAAGAGAGAGAGGGCAAGTGGCTCTATCAGCAAACCCTGAACAGAGGGAGCCAAAGTCTGACACCCATTACAGTAATGAATAGGATACTAATGCTCTCACTTCAGATATAATCACAAAGGGCAGCAGTAGTGTAGAGAGAAACTTAACTCTTCTCTGTGTGGTTCCAACAGTGAAAATGTGCTATAGAAACTTGTGTTGCTGGACAGCAGAGAATGCTGAGAATGCTGTGTGACATAAGATTTGAATACATATAATACACATAATACATATAAATACTGGCATCCTGAAATTCAGAGATGGCTGCTCACTCCTCCAGGAGCTGCAGCATTACGTGTCCAAACAGAGGCAGCAGGAGGCTTGTGTTCAGGGTGCTGAGGTCAAGCAGCCAATGGTGCTGCGCTACCCGATGCCCTACCCCCAGGACCCCTCCCCTCCACCGCTGGTGCCACAGAGGCCTGCTGAGCTGCAGTATGGCAATCCCTACTCCACCGACACCAAAAGAGGTGGGAGAAATTCAAAATTTGTTCAGTGATGCTTTAAATTCTCTTTCAACTCGGCATCTGTTAAATGTTGCTCATGCTTTGTCAGAACAGCTTTCATATGTAACTGTTTTGGTAGATCGAGTGGATGTTGCTCTGTCGCCTGAGCATATATCGCGTCCACCACCTGAAGCCCCTCCCTGTGCACCCCCAATCACACCCCCGAGCCCAGGCCCCGGGGCACCAGGCTGGGACCAAGAGGTGGTCTGCATCCAGCCCTCTCGTAGCACGAGCCCCCCTGAGAGCCTGGAGCATCCACCAGAGGAACCTCGAAATGTAAGTGCATACACACACCCAGGCTGGGAAATTAATTTTCTTTTGCATGGTGAAAACATTTTGTCAGTAAGTTGCAAGACTATAAATGGTAACAGTCGAAGTCTCTGTCTGTATATTTTGAAGCAGCATAAAAAAAATCAACACGAAAGGCCTGATTTACTAACATCCCAAATTGCGTGTGCAATATTGCGTGTTTCGTTGCTGGATGTTTTATGGTTGATCTACTTGGAAAAGTTTTGTGATTGACAACAGGAGCAAACATGGTGAAGGTGACCATATTTAACTGAGGCCTTTGCGTGTTTCACCGGTATCCACCATGAAGAGTTTGGAGAATGACCTTACATACATTCTCCTTTCTTTAATTCAAGTTATTATTTTACTAATCTTATAATGGCTAGCAACCGCATAATGTGCGTCCCGAGTGCGTGAATACTTTATGTAAGAACGCATTCTTCATAATAACGATTTCAGGACTTGAGACAACACACATCCATCCATCCATCCATCCACATTCTAGCTGTGAGGCGACAGTGCTAACCACTACACCACTGTGCCGCCCTAGTGACAACACACATGAAAACACATTTTGGAAGAAACATCTATATTACACTGGAATGACCCAGATGCAAAGGAATACAGAGATGCCAGAAGTTTTGGCATGGCAGCTATTAGCCCATAGCTCATTCAACAGCTCCAAAACTGCACCACTGAAATGTTTGTGTTACTTTTTTTTCCCAACATTCCAAATATACCATAACGAGTGGTAAGCACATTATTTCATTGCTCCTATGACTCCTCATTGCCCAAATAACAGCAGCCATCTGTGCACAAGCAGATTGCACCTTTCGTTTCAAACGCATTAAATACAGACACAATCACAGCCGTCTCAGTAGCTCTCAGGTTTGACAAATCACATTACGTGTGCTCATTTCATGTATGTGCATTTTTCTCCTCTCTGTAATTTGACTGGCGTCGTCCTCATTGCACACCCTTAGTAGATCATTTTTGAACATTTTGTACACTGAAGTCTTTAGGAAATCAGGCCCTAATTGCGATCATAGCCTTTATGTTCTATAGTTTCTGTTTTGCCAATGAATTCCTGTCATCACTCGCTTATTTCACCTCTCTTTCTGTCTCTGTCTCTGGAGTGCTCTGTGTCACGGAATGAAGAGAATTACAGCTTTGCCTTAAAAGATGAAGTTTTGAACTAATTTGCATAAAGCTCTAATTAATGTCAGTCCCTCAGAGCTCAAGAGAGATGAGGATAACGAGGGCCAGGAGAGAGCAATTAGATGAGATTTTGCATAGGAACAGAACTAAGATCAGTTAGTCTGTCAGATTATGTCTTTGGTTGTTTGGGAACACACTGAATGAGGACGAGTGAAGCACTAATGTTTACTGCTTCAGTGAATTCTTGGCTTTTTATGTATGTATCTCTATGAGTGGATACATTCTCGTCCTTTTAGTAATGTGCTTGTGTTGTGTTTCATAGGTTGCTGACGGGGTTCAGTCATCCTGTGACCAAGCGTCCAGCAGACGCAGCGAAGCCAGGAGGAGCTTCTGCTTTGACTCCAGGTAACACACCTAGTCAAGAACGAAAAAGTAAAACAATAAACAAGCAAACAGAAGAACAGTGATTTAAAAATAGATGTGGGAGCATTTTTCACGTATGAGTTTACTTGAGTCCTGGTGGTGAACTAAACATTGCTAATTGCTAACTGACTGCATGACTTAAACCATTTAACGACTATTAAATTAGCTGTTGATTTAATGATCATTAAAGCACCAACTGCGTCTACTCTTATTATCTCTCTTTCACTTGTGCACACTTTGTACTGTAGATTTAATTTTAAGTGGGTAACATTATCATTTCTGCCCATCAGCCTGCACTCAATAAGCCATAAAAGCAAAGTGAAAACATGTTTTAGACACGTTTGACTTTTAATAAAATAAAAAATGAAAGCCTCTCTTTCATAAAAGCATTCAGACCTTTAATTTTGTAGAACCCTCTTTGGTAAAAATTACAGCTTCAGTTCTTCATGGGTAAGTCTCCGCAAGCTTTGCACACCTGGATTAGGACAGTTTATCCCTTTCTTTCTCTCTTGTCAGACGGGATGGGAAGTGTCTGGAGCGCCTCGTTTATGTTTTAAAATTACATTTTCTGTGATGAGTCATTGAAGACACCTGAATACTGTTCTGCTTCGGCCATAGTAGATGCATACATTTAGAGATTGACAGTTCAGTGAAAAAGTATTTGCCCACCAACATGCACGACCTGTTTAAGGTCATGCAACAGCATCTCAATCTGATTTATGTCCGGACTGACTAGGCCACTACAAAACCTTTTTTTTTTTCTTTTTCATTCTGAGGTGGATTTGCTGTTGTGTTTCGGATACTGCTGCATAACCCAATGCTCTTGAACTTGAGGTCATGAAATGATGTCATACTCCTTCAGAATTTTTTCCTATAGCACAGAATTCATGGTTCCATCAATTATGGCAAGTCCTCATGCGTGGATGAGTCATCTTTGTGCTCTTGGAGTAATTTCGGTAGGCCAGTCACTCCTGGGAAGGTTCACCACTGTTTTTCTCCATTTGTGGATAATGTCTGTCACTGTGGTTCGCTGGAGTCCCAAAGCCTTAGAAATGGCTTTGTAACCCTTCCCAGACTGATACTTGTCAATGACTTTGTTTCTTATCTGTAACTGAATTTCTTTAGATCGCAGCATGATGTGTTGCTTTCTGAGATCTTTTAACGTGCTTCACTTTATCAGACAGCTTCTATTTATGTGATTTCTTGATTCAACTGGTCTGGCAGTAATCAGGCCTGGGTGTGGCAAGTGAAACTGAAATCAGCTTTCCAAATAACTTTTTTACATAGGGCCAGACAGGTTTGAACAGCTTTCGTCCCTTAACAAATTAAATAATCATTTAAAAACTGCATTTTGTATTTACTTGTGACATCTTTGTGTAATGTTAAAATACATTTGATGATCTGAATCATTTAAATATGAAAATATGCAACAACAACAAAAAAAAAAGAGAAAATACTTTTTCACTGCACTGTATAGCTAAGACAATATAAAGTATCTTTTTTAAGGTAGCAGTACCAATGGAGAACAGTGATGCAGAGCCTTTGGTTTTGCAAGGCAAAAGGCATTCTCAAGCCAAAAACACAGCAGCTCTCTATTCATCTTTACCTGCTTTTGCTGATACTTTCGTGATTTGTTCAGCACTTTGGTCAACTTCGGTTGTTTTTAAATGTGCTATACAAATAAAGTTGATTTGATTTGATTTGTTACAGTACATGGAGTTTTCCTATACCTGGCAGGGTCAGGCATGTATTCTGTCAGTACCCATGGTCATAAATACACCATATTAAAGGACATATCACTGTTCAGTCTCAACTACGCCAAAACTCACAGCTTTTTTCCCATCCCTGTGTCCGCCACTACCCCCCCTCCTTGGCATTCTTCAGCAGTGACGTTCACAAGCGCTGCCCATTATGCGAGGTGATCTTCCCGCCCCACTTTGAGCAGCGCAGCTTCGAGCAGCATGTGGAAAGCCACTGGAAGGTCTGCCCCGTGTGCTCCGAGCAGTTCCCACTCAACTGCCAGCAGCAGCTCTTCGAGAGGCACGTCCTCACGCACTTTGATGGCCACGTGCTCAACTTTGAGCAGATTGAGTGAAGGAAGTAAATGCTGACATATTGTGTGGGTAAATGTTTGTTGTCAGCTATTAGTTCATTCTGATTGGGGTTGTTGGTTAAGTTGTCTTGTTAATATACAATCATTAGCACTTTTTTGAAATCTTAAAGGTTAGAAAGAATGTATTCCACTTCTGAAAGGAAGCAGAGTTTATCCTTTGGTGGCTAGCTTCACCTTAATACTCAGTGGGTAAAAGAATTATTAACACGTGGGAACAGTACCATGGTCCTTTACTTTTGTTTTTGTTTTTTTTATCTTTCTGTTTCAAGGGACTGGAAGTGCATGATTGTTATTCTGCTTTAAAAAAAAATTAACCTACAAAATTACAGCTGTTCAAGCTAAAAGAGTGAATTGTAGCAGTAGCAGAAGCCCTTCAAGCAGGGCTTTGAAGAAAAAACATTTTCAAATCTTAGCTCTTTCACGACCCAGAATATTTCTTTACATTAAGTAGAATTCACTTGTGGTAAAATGGAGAGGACACTACATTGTCTTTGAATTGTCCACATCATTGCAAAGCTTAAAAAAGAGAGAAGAGATACGATGTAGAGTGTAAATGCACAGAGATCTGAATATGTGATGTCTTAACTTCAAATTAAGTTGAACGAGAAGTGATGGTTTCAACAAAAACAGCACTACGTTTTCATGTATCGTCACTAAATAAGGCTTTATTCTGAATGTACTGTACATATAAAAACAAGTTGTGGAGAGAGCTGTGAATTACTGTCGTCACCCTGCTTCCCCTCACTGTTATCTCCCTCATGTTTCAGTGATGAAAGAATGATGGACCAATGATGATTTACTTACTGGTGTGCACTTTCTGGTCTTTAGTCGGTCAGTGAGAGATACTGTACCATGTTTAAGGCAAATGCACTGCAGAATACTAAGTTACAGACACTTTTATTGTTATGTACTTCCATAATTTTAAAGTTAGAAGTGTTAAGATAAAGTAATTGCTTTGTGCACAGCTACATGTTAACCCTCATGAGTGAATGTCATTTATGTTGGTCTCCATAGGGCTTCATACCATCGCTTGTATATTTTTATGTCATTTCAAAGTGAAAACTGACTGTGTTGTATTCAGCCTTTAAAAATTGCACATGCCCAGTAATCACAAGGAAAAGGTGTGTGTGTTTGTGTGAGTGTGTACATCATGTATCAGTCTTTTTCATGTGAGAACGTCTGGACGGTGGTTAAAGTGTGCACTGCAAAGATCTTTATGAATAAAGGCTTGTCTAAATGCATTTAACTACAACGCTGTCATTCATTTAGGTTAAAGGAAAAGAAAGAACTCCACCATAAGTCTGAGCTACAGAGCTTTTTACTTTATTTTGCTGTTTTTTTTTTTGTCAGTCATTTCCTGTTTACATTTAAGCAGCTTCTCTTTTATAAAGAAAGACAATTTAACGTCATTTACAAGTCACTCTGTTCAAAACTTGTTATCCCCCCATACAAAAAGGAAACATTGGTCTCCACATTACATACGAAAATATAATTTAAAAGCACTTGACAACAGACACACGTTACAATACATTCACTGTACATGGTATATAGAGATCCTTCCCTCATCCCCTCCTTCTGCACACAACCTCCGCTCCTCTCTCTCTCTCCCATGTGTGTAATACTGCAGTTTTCCTCTGTGTAAAGCTCAAGCTACTGCCATGGTGACAACGATGCCTATGAAGCATCTTGTCTTACAAGTGTTTGACAGAGCTTGACTTGAAAACTAGTGGTTTCCATCCATCTCTGCTCTGATCCCTTCCCCTATGCTGAAAAGCATGAAGCTTCTTCTCTCAGACATACACCCGTTATCTTAACGTTATTTTCGGGGGGTGAAATCCACGGATATACTTTGAAATTGATAAGATTTTACAGATCGTGGAACTCTCATTGGTGCTTCAGGATAGACATTAATGTCTTTAGGCATTTGTGCTTGTTTGTTAGGCAGCACAGTACTTATTAAAGGCATTGTGAGTACAGTACAGGTGCATGGTGGTTACTATAACTGGAACAGGACATTAAACTAAAATTAAGGGTTTAAATCCTGCAGGTAACAACAGCTTCTTTAACATTATTTTCTGGTGTAAAAACTCCAAAAAAAGAAAAAGAAGCCTTTTCCGTGCTAACCCGACGGTTTCCATGACAACAGCAGTGCAGAGGAGAGGAGGGTGTGTGTATGTCAGAGGTCACTCTACCCATCAAATAGGAAAAAAAGCTCATCCTTTGAGCCTTGTGCATACTGAGGGAAATGATGTCATGAATGAATGTGTCTTGGCACGCGACACTGCACTGTGCCGCTCTTGTTTTTCTACAGGCAATGAATGATGAAGTCCCAGGCAGGGGCAACAAGTTAGCCACCGCAACACTACGCACATGACGTAACTGCCGCTAGACAACCATCCTGCTCCACAGGAGTCCAACCAGCGGCCTGGCACGAAACACACAGACTACAGTAACACTCTATAGGCTGATGACTTGGATACTGCTGAAAAAACGCACAGTGTTTGTACAAATCACACACACACACACACATACAGTACATACAATGAACTGGAATGCTGTCGTCTACAACACACAAATGCCAGGTTGGATATGGTCATCTCTTTCAAATACAAACCCACCCTCTTGTTTCACACAGAGTTTCTCTCGTTACAACGCATGCGTGAGGACATTCCTGTCGATGGACATCCACACATTCTGGAGGCGCAGTGAACAAGAAAATCATTGCCATACGTTTGGCAGACCTCCTGCGTGAAACCATTATGACTCCCTCACCCACCCACCCACCCTCAATCCCCTCCAACATCAGGCACATGGTATGGTCAATGTTTGGCAGTGGAGAGCTGTTGGCAACGATCATGGAACAACAAAACAACAACAATGATCTTGGCAACTGGCTTAACCTGCTTTCACGGCTAAATCTATGAAACACCGCTCCGACGCTCCAAATGTGGAAACGCCAGAGATTTGAAATGTATGGATGGCTCTCTGTGGGGATGAAATGTTTGCGACATGGTATGTTGGCCTGGGCCGTGTTCTAATACGTTCTTTTTCTAAACAACAGTAAAATCTCACATTCAGAGTGTGTCAAACCGAAAGGCGTATTAGCTCTAGGATGATGTGAGAGAAAACTTGACTCTCTCAACCTAAAGTCATCCAGCTGTTTGACCTTGACCTCTGAGGTGACAAAACTGGCCTTCTCAGCAAATAAGGAAAGAAAGAAACACTTGCTGATACACAGAACAAAACACTACCTAAAACACTGACAAAAATATATAAAATAAAGCTTGAAAATAAAGTGTAACTATGTATATGCTCATGAATAGTTTTATATTTTATGTACACATATCTGTCTATTGTTTATATATCAATATATATATATTTAAAGTATAACTTAACTCTCACACTTAAACCCCAGAAGTTACTGTGAAGGCACAGATCTAAGCTCAGCTGGAAAGGGAGTGTAAGGACAACTGGACTTAGGTCAGCACTAGAACTGAACTTCATCCTGCTGTACGATGGGCAGGAAAAGGGCCAGGGCTTGGTTGCACTTCCTGTTTCACATCTCCTTTGTACGTTTGCCATCTCGTCTTTCGTTTGTTTTTTTGTCTTTTCTTTCTGTTGTTTTTTACAGTTAGCACCTTATGTAAGTCAAACAATAGAAAAAAAAACAAACATGATAGCATATATGAATGTGCAAATGTACAATAAAAATACTACAAAGATACTTTTTTTCCTCAAAAATACAAGTGATATAACATGGATAGAAAAAAATAATGTAACTCAAACAAAAAGATGAAAAAAATAAAACAACTTAAAGCATGCACTTGATCCTTTAGTGTGTGTGTGGGGTGTGTATAAAAGGGTCAGGGAAAGAAGGTTGGGATAGAACAGGGCTATGTTAGGGGTAGCAGACTGGTGAGACCACAGACTCTAGCCTTGAATCTTGCGCAGGATCTCGGTGGAGACAGGTGGGTGGAAGTTGATGGTGTGGTGTCTCAGGCCCTGTGAAGTTTTGTAGCTCTTTCCACAGCGACACTTGAACGGTTTCCTCACACGGATCTGTGTGCGGTGACCGTTCTTGGCGTGGTACTTGATACCGTTCACATTCTGATGAGAAAGAAAGAATATGAGGAAAGGGGTTAACAATCACTGCTATTTTATATTATTTTGTATTGCATCTCAAACACCATGCAATCTTGAACAATGAAGCAGACTGGGTTAGACCGCCTTATTCCACAGGCTGATTAATGGGTATAACACTACAGGAGATCTAGTATATACACACACACACAGACATATATATATATATATATCCTGGTAACTTATTTAATAAAAGGATAAAGCATATGGCATGTTAAACTGATCTGCATTTTGAACATGAAACTATTGTTGCTGCTGATGTTAATGTCTGAGTGTTGACCCTCATAAATCCTACACAGGATGCAGACAATTAACCTTGTGCTGTTGCAAAATCCAGAATTTGTTCTCACAGACTGTTCTGCAATTCTTCAACTCTTCACTGCAAAAACTAGTCACTGCAATTTTTATACTGTTTTGAAGTGTTTTTGAAATTAAGTTTGAAGTTAATTAAGTTTCCTCCTCTCTTTTAGAAAAGTAAATGAAACAATCATAGTGAAGAACCTGAAACTGAGTGACTGAGACTGAACCTATTTTCAAAAGCCTTCTTTTCCTTTTTAGCAACATTTGGTTGATCTGTTAGTCAGTCCGCGACTTTGATCCACAATGAAATATCTTTCACTTATATATAAATATTAAATAGATATTTATGATTCCCACACAATGTATTCTAATGACCATGAGGTTTGTGTTAGACAACACATGTTGACTCATTCAGATCAACAGTAAGTGTGTCTTTATCTCACGTCACTGTTCTGGTTTGAAAAGGGTGTAAAGCAGTAATGTTCCCACGCTTTCTATTAAAGAGCACAAATGACAAGCTGAATGAGGGGTTTGTTACCAGCAGTAATAAAGTTCAGCCAAAGCAAATATACCATGATATATTCATCACAGCTTCCAATCACGACGTTGTGGATTTATAATGTGCTTTTTTAAATATTATGTCCAGACATGTGATACTCAGACAAAAGCTCCAGTGTAGACTTCAAAACTATTAAACCTCGTGTTCTGCTGCTGCATGGTTGCGAATGACTTCCATCCCCTAGGGTAGCCTTACTTTGTATCTTTTCTTACAGCCAGGGACGGGGCAGGCAAATGGCTTTTCCTCTCCCCCGTTCATGCACATGGAGCTGAGGATGGACTCGGAGCTGATGGCGCTTTCTGTGGTCCACGATTCATCGCTGTCCGACTCCTCGTAGTCTACCTCCTCCTCATCATACTCGCTGCCTGGGGGCACAACGGACACACAGAACAAAAACAATTCTAGTCATCCCAGATGAAATGTGGGTGGCATCCAAATGGACATCATGCCTTGGGAATTTACCAAACCAAAAGAAATGATATACTGTATGACTTTTTATTAATGCTTTTCTCTGTATTCAATGGTGCATTAGCAGTCCACATATCACTGAAAGCGGTGTTAAGTCAAAACACCAGTGGCGTGCATGTGTGGATGTTTTTCTGTGTTCGCCTGTGAGTCAAAACGCAGGGATTGGCACTGAGAAAGAGATCATTAAGTGGGAGTAATCCCCATTGCTTAGCTTGGAAAATGTGCTTTTCTAAGTGCAAAACATTTTCCACTCACATGCACGCACACACATCCACATTACTGAAATGCTCAGGCACACAAACACACACACTGACCCCCCCACATCACAGGAAATGCTGCACCTCAGCATGAGGAAATGGATGGCACCCTGGCACATGTTGAAAGAGGGCATGTGTGTGTGTGTGTGTGTAGCTGTGCTGGTGTAAAAGCCCAGTCCTAACACTACGTTTGGAACCATTTGGGCTGGAATTGGACATCTGCTTCTGGGCTGTGCAACACACGGCTCCATGCAAACACGCAGCGTGACAGCTGCTATGTAATTAGCAGAGTGTTGACTGGTCTGCTCACTGCAGGAGCCACCAAACACACAAATAACACACACACATACACACACATACACTCACAGCCCTAGACAGTTGTGGGTTTAAACCTTATTCACTTTCCATTTTGGTAGAATATTTACTTCACGAGGCAAACATCTGAGCAATTATTGGCATAAACATCTATTATGAAATAACATTTTATGGTTAAAAGAGAACAATTAGTGATTTCTATGTACATGTTTAATAAAAGGTGAGCTAGCTCATGCTCTCTTGGAAGATATATTTGGACATTTCCTTCACAGTCACCAGGTATGAAATAAGCTGTAGTACATTCCATTCAGGTTACAAATATCTTCGTTTGCTCATCAGGATGCTGCCTTTGAATTTTGGATGAATATCCCTCTGATGGCACAACCATAACTGTAAGCTTTTTCTGTTACCAGATAGAGATCATTTGCATTAGTCACTTTCAACACCTCCATTCACTCCACACATAAAAGCAATCCATCTTTCCTCTTCTCACACATTTCAACACACACACACACCTGTCATACCTGTGGGTGTGCTGCTGCGGAAGGAGGAGGAGGGAGTGATGGGGGGTGTGACAGGTGGCGTCAGGTTGCCGCTGGTGTGGCGAGGAGGTGTGGCCGTGCTGTTCCTGGACATTCCGCCTGTGATGGACAGGGACAGTTTGGGCGTGGCCTTCTTCTTCATGGTCTCCTGCTCCCGGCGTGCTGCATCTGTCATGAACCTGACAAAATACGTGTCATTGTTACATGTCCCAGTTCGACCTATAATAGATGTTTTAGGCTGATGATGGTATCGATACCTGGTCATCAATACATCGGCCAAAACTAGTTCTCTTTGTAATCTTAATATGGATCCCTTAGTTTATTTTTCTTTTTACGTATTGATCAGGACATATTGAAAACACACTTGTCAGTGCTCTCTGGTGGACAAACTATGACACTGTCTCTAAATGGCTGATTTATTGTTCTAGCGCTAGTCCCTGAATCTAATACGATTCAGCAACAAACCACCTATGTCACATTTACACCTGGCACCTACCAAATTATCAAACTTTTTTTTTTTTTAAAGATATTTAGGTTTCTCTTTTAAGTATAACTTACAAAAACATAGAATATTTTTAGTTTATTACAAATGTGGTTCTTATTATTATCTTATCTTATTTTTATAGTTTCCACCATTTCTGTTCAATCTTCTCCTTTAGCAAATACAGCACAGGAATCATGCTGTAAAACATGGATGTTGACAGTTGCATAATAATTCTACCAATCACCAAGGTTTTCTCTCCTGCATTAATTCAGATTTGTTAAAATCCCATGTGATTATCTGAATGTTGGTGTTTTCTGCCACATCTAACATCTCTGTGGCGATGTTTCCCAGCTGTCAGCAGCTTCCTTGATGAGTACAATACTATTGACCCAAATTGTGATTAAGTGAAATGACTGTACTACTTACTGTAAGATCCTTTATAAAACTCTGTTTGTGATTTCCAACCTTCTACAGTGTTGTTGTTTCTACAATAGGAGCCTTTACAGTTAAATCTCATTAAAGTGTCAGTGTTCAGTAGGCTGTTGCTTTTAGAGGGAAGTCTGAGCTTTGACATAATACAGTTGAGCTAAAGTATTAACTGCCCGTTTAGCCCGTTTAAAGACACAGTCATCACAACATTATACAGTAAATACAGATGAAATTTACAACCTTCCCATTTGAATAATTACAGCAGAAAACAAACCTCACTCTCTCTTTCCCTCTTTGTTTTGCCATTATCTTTCTCAGTGTTGCCTCTTGGAGTGATTTAACGGGGCATTAAGTGGGGACGTGCCACATTGGTTCACCACACAAAAACATGCCATAATCCTGAGGCAGCGTGCCTCTGGCTGTGCCGTTTGCAGCACAGGGAGTCGGGAATTACTGTCTCGTGTGGTTTTCTGTGCTGGTCTATGGATGAGTCACTGCTGTCTCTATGGGAAGGCATCAGTTATTTGAGCTGCTCCCCGCAAGCCACATGTATACACCCTTAAGCACGTGAGCAGACGTTTGCTGGTGGAGCATTGCTGCCATCTATGGATGGACACCTTTGTGAACGTATGCATGTACCTGTTGATGTAGCTTAGGGCCAGATAAGTGGGCTGCTGTTGCTCCTGCTTCTCCAGGACCCGAGGATCTGTGTCTGAGAGAGAAAGACGCTCACATTAATCACTGCTCTGTGTGGAGGGAAAATGTTATGTGAATACTCTTAGTATGTAGCTGACTCATACATCTATTCTTCTTGCCAGACTTGCTGATAGATTACTTGATGTTTCTCACACTGTGTTCTCTGTATTGGTCTATAATGTGTGGCAGCCTGCACATACATTTCGGATGCTTTCATAAACGACGCATTTTTCCTCCACTGCTAAGCGGTTTCTAATTTACTACCAACGCCTTTCCTAAAGTGACCAAAGGCTGCTTAATCATCGCCAGAGTCTGAAATTGGCAAAGAAGAAATTTGTCTAAGAGTAAAGGAGTGACTGGAAGCTGTGATGAATATACACAGTGTATTTCTCGAAACACACACACACACATGCACTTTTTCCAGTTGACTTGTCAGTAACATATGCAACTTCCACTGCCTGAGGGAAGCAGTGTTAACTTCAAAGCCCCACCTCCCTCCCCCTGGAAAACAGGAGCAAGTGTTCTTGAAAACACTGCGGGTGGGTGTATCTGTGAAGTACCAGTGCCATCAAGTGTTCAACAAGGGAACATTCAATAGGACCCAAACTAAAAAAAGTACTAGCAGTGTTGTCTATGTCTGTGTGAGTGTGTGCAAATGGTGGTATAATTGGAGCTGTGTATGTAATGGCTAGCAGATGTACAGCAATTCAGATCCAAGAACTGGATCATCTCAGTGCAACAATAACAACTAGCTGCTCCTTCCCAAGTGTGTGTGCGTTTGTGCGCAGGCCTTCTTAGCCCTTTGGTTTTCAGGCTTTCACACCTCATAATTAAAAAAGAATGCAGACTTCCCACCATGAAGGAGAACACCAAGGAGACTAGCAAACAAGAAAACAACCCAGGAAAAAATGCACTTCACTAATGCTGCTGCTGCTGTACGTAGCTGAGTCCTAAACATGTGACTTCACATTAAAACCACACAGCACTGAAACGGCTAGGCTAAGCGAAAAGATACCATGGGAATGGATTAATGAACACATCCCACACATATCTGAGGTGGTCCACAAAGGTGGTCTTTGGCAGTCTTTTATAGCTGTGCCTTAATAATCCTACCTGCTGCAGACCAGAGCTGTCCGAGCACAAGAGTGTGCATGCACACAAAGACAAACACCAACACACCTCGACCTACATGCCTGACAGGGCTGAGTCACAACATACGATAGTGTGAGCCAGTAGCATCTTGTCTGACCTTTTAAAAACCACTGAGTAGGAATATTTTTGTGGCTGCACTGGAAAATAATCTTTTACAATATTTCTGATATCAGTTTGTATCAAGATAATGTGAAGATAAAACGAAGAGAAAGGTTTGACTACTGAGAGTCTTTTAGGATATTTACAGACAGGAAAATGTGGTTAATTTAACAAAAATGCCAAACATTTGATGGTTCCGCCTTATAAAAGTGGGTATGTTGCTGCCTTTTCTCATCTCACATTATCCATCCATCCATCCATTATCCTATCCGCTTGTCCTCTCAAGGGTTGCGGGGGTGCTGGAGCCTACCCCAGCTTTCACTGGGCAAGAGGAGGGGTACATCCTGGACAAGTCGCCAGTCTATCACAGGGCTGACACAGAGAGACAGACAACCATTCACACTCACATTCACACCTATGGGCAACTTAAAGTCACCAACTAACCTAACATGCATGTCTTTGGAAGGTGGAAGCCGGAGTACACAGAGAGAGGCCACAAAGACACGCGGTGAACAAGCAAACTCTATGAAAAAAGGCACCTGGCAACCTGCGGATTCGGTCGTTCTTGCTGTGAGGCGACAGTGCTAACCACTACACATCCATGACGCAAATCTTGAATTATAGTAAAATTAATCTTTGACATTTTGGACTGGGGCGGCACGATTGAGGATGTAGTGTTGTTAATTAAGACAGACCATGGCCTGTTGGTCAGAAAGTCCAAAATCCAATTGCAGAGAGATGGGGCTAGTCTGACTACTTACAGTTTATTCACCAGTATTTGCGGGGTAATTGTACTGAAGGAGTAACCGTTGAGTCCCGTCTGGGACTTTGGCACAGGGAGGATGGTAGATGTCTTCAGGCACTTTGGAACAATATATGGGGAGCCCTTTAGGAAATAAATAAGCTGTTTTGCACATATACACCTGTGAAATACTCGCACACACAAATGTAAGTACTCGCATTCATACATATGAAACACTCGCATACATACATATAAAAAAGTATATCTGGAACGCATTTCACTATAATCTAAAGGTACTCAGCTTTCAATCTAATCAAAAAGAAGAAAAAGAAAGAAAAAAAGCACACACACTGAATCAATTCATAGAATTTCTTCCCTCCGGTAAATAGGTGTTATTCTGCGTTTGCCTGTTGAGATTTGCATTTACCGTGCAGCAGCGCGCACAATTAGAGGCTGTACAACTGCTAAAATCTATCCTGTGTCCATTCCCCCTCGTAACGACACTTTAGCGACCCCCATGTATAACCACATTTAACCAGGTAACATGAGTAGGTTATACAGTATATGTTTTCCATATAGGTCTTAACCTTACTATGTATAGTGCCTTGAGATGATTTTTGCTGTGATTTGGCCCTATTTAAATAATAGAAGCACTATAATAATCAACAGTGCAAAAACTGCAGGAATATTTTCTGACGCACTGATTTGTAGAACGATGAACCAACTAACTTTTGTGTTAGGCATTATTCAGCAGCACCACGATTGCTGTAACAATGGCAGAAATTCAGCTAAATGTTATTTAGACAAACCTTTGATAGACTAAGGAAGAGAAGAAGTTGAGGGAGTAAAAATGCCAACATTAGCGTGGGATGCACAAGGAGCTCCTCATTTTCCTTTAACATGAGGTAAGTGTGTGCATGTGTGTGCGCTGAAAGGAAGAGAGAAGCGGGGTGTTGGTGTAAATGGAGTAAACCAGGTGCACAGAGAGTCGCAGTAAATGCTCACCAGCTTTACGATTTCCACTCACCTAGCGGGACAGGAAGCGAACACACTGCTGATCCTGTGGCTGGAGGGAACACACACACACACATTTACACACAGATGCTCAGGAAGGTACATTAATATAATATAATTTTACAGAACTAATTCCAGTTTTACATTGCACCTATACAGTGCATCACCAGAAATCTACTCTGTGTGTGATCAACATCTGTGTGTTTGTGTGTGTAGACACTTTCCAGTGAGTGTGTGCTGCATGTTTGAGACATTTCAGATTTTCAACTCTTGAGGGTCTATAAATATCTCCCTAATTCCTGTCATTAAAGGCTAGCACCCAATCAACAGCCACTCCATGCATTTCAACAGTCATCTCTCAACAACAGCACACTGCTGCCCCCTGCTGAATGCATACTGTGTGCATGCTCCCACATGTATGAGCACGTGTACAGGTCTGTGTACAGTATGTCTTTTAACATGTGTGTATGTGTTGAAACCAAGTCAAGAATGCATGGCTTGTTTTGCAGGCTGCTAATTAAGCCACAGAGAGCTGTTTAACATGTTTCTAAAGCAGCAGGTAACCGGATGGAGGGAGAGGAGAGGAGGAGGAAAGAGAGCAGGGGGGATATGGGTGTGGGGAAAAGGCAAACTTCTCTGTAATTACACTTCCCAGTGCTTGGTGGGGCGCTCAGGCCCTGTGACTTCCTAAAGGCAATCTGTGTGACTGTTTGTGTGGATGTATGTGTAGTGTGAAAAGAGAGGGTCTGCAGTTTTCAGTTTGGGATGCCAATCCACTAATTGCTCTGCTACACCCTGACAGGTCATTCAGGAAGTTTGGTGAACATGCACAAACACGCACCTCTTCCCATGTCACACCTCTGAAAGTAGGAGGGGAAACACTCTTGCAAATAGGGCCAAAAATGATCAGTCAATCAACAGAACATTGTAACAATACCAATAATCTATTAATTGTATATACTACTGTGCATATGAAGAAAATAGTTATGACATAAATCACGAATAACAATTGTCGTCAGCCATGCATGTAAAAAAATGATGTATGTCCAAAGCAATTAAATGTGATCCAGTCGTATGCATGACATAAAAATGATACAAAAAAAAGCATAATTTGATCATTGGGACTGGAAACATGGTTATTTTCACATTTATTAGCATAATTGTTTTCCAGAGTTTTTTTTCCAGTGATAGGGTAGTTGCCTACGAACCCCAGGGTTGGTAGTTCGACCCCCCGCTCCCCTGATTCCTGGCCACAAGTCAAACTGTCCCTGGACAAGTTGTCTAACCAACCGTCCAAACGTAAAAGATATTTCATTTGCTGTCGTATAAGACAAAGAGAAGTGGTAAATCTTCACATTTACGAAGATAGAAATTAAGATCAATTCATTTTCTGTCCGTCAACTAATCGATAAATTAACTAATCATTTCAGCTCTGAAAATCGTATCATCACAAAATGAAAAGCTTGCTATAAACAAACAAATAGCACTTATCCTTAACAAGGATAAGCACAAAGACAAACTTTGATAGTTCACTTAATACCTCCTTAATTACACCTTATCTTTTTTCAGAATAACAAATAGCATGAAAGGGGTTTTTCCTATGTGTTGATGTGAGTCGTGTTTGCATTTCCCTTTTATATAGCTCTTTATCTGCCATGGCATGGATTTAGCTCAGCTATGTTTTGTGTTCTCACTTGCCATGGCAGATAAAGGGCTACAGCCAAACTTTGCCTGTGGGCTAAGTGATTATGTCTTTAAAGGTTACTGTAGGCTAATTACTGACATGCTTCAGCAGAGCCTATATTATTACAACACACCGGTGGCCTGGCTCTTCATGTCAGCTCACAGCTCAGCCTGCTTTTACAGCAATAAAACCAAATCCAGAAAGGGAAAAAAAAAACTCATGTAAATTCTGTCCAAACAAAGCTGAGATGTTTGGGATTTCCCTGTGCTCGCCCCCACATTTTTCCTTACTTAACCTTCTCTTTCAAATCTCTTCCTGATTTTTAATCTCTGTGAGCCTCGCTCTCCCCCCTGTGCTCGTCTTTGTTGAGGTACTAGGCAGGTATGTGCTTGTGCAGGTAAGAACACAACACATTTGGGTTGTGCACACAGGCAGCTAAGCCTGACATCATTACATTCCACAGACCTTACCTAGAGTCACTGCACAAAGCCTTCAGCAACAACCAAACACCGCAATAAACACACTTCACCTAACCCATTTCCTTGTACATTCAGCTGTTATCTAAACAGTGCGGGTATGTTATTGGAAGGTGGCTATGCTTTCTCCTGGGATGAGGTCAGTGCTGAAGACATTATCACGTTTTCTCACGGAAAGGATCAGCTATTGTGCGCTGTTCCACCAGAGGCAAGGGTCCACATAAGTTACAAGTAGATGTAACTAAGACACTCAGGGGGCCAAACCAAAGTCAGAACCAAAATCCGATTTTTGTTTGGCTATGCAGTACATAATATCTCCTACCACAAGAGGGCAGTACAGTCTGTGGTAATGACCAAATGTTTCTAAGACAGGCTGGAACCCTGACCTGACCCCCCACTCACTTACTTTTACCACTATCTGTATCTGCTATCACAAGTCTGGTGTCACCTCAAGATTATCTGATTTATGGTCAGTTCCTGCTTTTTTGTAATCTGTGGTCTGCTGGATTCACAACAATCACAGCCATCTGTTATTTACAACGCCTTAAACAGCTTATCTGACATTTCACACGATTTAGCTAGGAAGATCAAATTAGCTTATCTTTTGATTGATTATCGATCACACGCTGTAGCACCACTTCAAAACCAAATGAGAGTCAAATCTAAATGCCACCACCACTCTTCCTCTCCTACACTCTCACATCAATCCCCTCCATCTGCCACATGTATCGCTTTGGTAACCGATCTATCTGACAGAGGTTTTGATTAGACTGTGTTCTTGATGCCACTGATGATAAGCTGCAGTATAAAGCGAGCAGAGTAACTCATTAATTCAAGCGCTATGCCTTTTAAACTGCCGTTCTGCTTGGCTAATGGTTGGGGTCAAAGGTCAATCTAAGAGCCAGATGGAGCATCTATCAGTGTCTGTGCGGTTTGGGTTGTGGGATTGACAAAACAAAAATATCCTAAAGTAGTTTACTTGTGGGTTTGGGGAACCTCTGTGGTCTACATAGCAACAGATCACAAGATGTCTAGTGTGAAAAAAAATATCAAATGGAAAATCAGAGTGTTGATTCCCTCCTCTTTGGATAATCTGGAGGAAATCCATCGAGCATATGGCAGAGTGGAAAATGGCCCTCAACAGTGCTACCCGCCCAACCTGCTCCACTTTCTCCTCACCCCATAAAATTAATTTGGATTTTGAACATCAGCCCCATCCCATGTGTTGTGACACACACAAGGTGCCCTCACCACAGCTGGCTGCTCCAGAGCGCTCTTTGTTAGTGAGAAGGCAGGTGTGCATAACTCAGCCAGTGCGCTGTCCCCAACCCCTTTCGAGATGGCCAGTTGCCATGGAGACCAGCTCAATGATGCATCCATTCTACCCCCTCACGCCACCAGCTCACCTCCGTCAAACAGCCTCCTGATGATAGACATGCCTCCATCGACTCTGTTACAGGTTATTGGGTGTTTTGGTGGGTCACATCTGCCTAAATGCTTCTATAGTGTAACATGCCACAGTGAATTATGTGTTAATCTACCAGAGTGGATTATTGCAGGTTTAAGCAGAAAGGGAGAGTGATCTGTGCTTCACATTTAACAAGCATTACATTGCAGGGCTGCACCTTAATGCTTTTCATCACCATATAAAGACAACAACAGCAAATACCTAACTGAAACTAGGCAATGAATAAATGAATACAACTAATATACAATCTTTGCTAATTTTATATTTACACAGTCTTCATCTGCAAATTACAACTGCTTAATTATTATTATTTAATTCTATCACCAGTGCAGACAGTAATAAAACACATTCATAAACAAAGCACGTCTTATAAGTTTGCTTATTTGCCATAAGTTAAATAACTTGCATTCATTCCACACTATCCCTAACTGTGAGGTTTACTTTGTAATTATTTTTGTCTAATGTTAAATGGTGGGTAAACGTATTGCGTCTATACATGCCAGGTGACACTACATATGATTTACTATCGGCTGAAAATCTCATAAGCAATGCAACAAGTTGAAGCTTGTGCATGTGGAAGAAAATCTAATTGTGTTACTGCCTGTCTGCCACAACTTAGCTGAATTGGTCCAGTGTTACTGGTAATTAAAGTGACAACAACATAATTGGAAAGCGCCGCAAAAAGGAATTGTCTTTACACGCTGAAACACCTGATGTACTATAAGCTGCTGACCTCCTAGCAGCTCAATATACAAGCGGTGCGATGGGAGCCCCGGCTGCACCGCGGGCCTGGAAACGTAAACACAGACTCTGCAACGTTAGCTGTGAAACCGCTGCCTGGCCGGGATGCTAGTTACCTATGAGTCCTAACGCGGCCCTCGTAGTCGGGTTACCGCTGCAAAAGGTAACTATCACAGCTAAAACTAAATAAAACGAGCTGAGCACTTATTTCACTTAAAAGCAGAGTTTTCCAAAAGAATGGAAGTCCCGTGTATCCGAATAACTCGCTCTCCGACGAGCCTCGGCGGAGAGCGAGCAGCGGGAATAGCGGAATGCAAAAGCCTATCTGCGTTTAGCTAACTAGCTAGGACGCTAGCTAACACCAGCTAGCTGCCTAGCTGCGTCTGTCCCTCTGGCCCGACTCACCGATGTGATTGTCCTCGATGTGGACGATGAGCTCGGCGAGAGACTCGAACTGGAGACCGCAACCCCCGAACCTGCAGGAATTAGAGAAGAAAGACGCAGCGGCGATGCCCGTCATGTTGTCGGCGCTGGTGCATTCACCGGGTGGAAGGGGGTTCAGGGGAGCCGGGGCGGTGAACGAGGAGGCAGAGGCTTCGGGTCCGGGGTGGGAGCGGGGCAGAGCGCGGAGCGCGGAGCGGCGAAGCAGACACCGGGCGGCCAGACAGGACAGCGGCGGACGCAGCTGGGAGGCAGGCGGGACGGTGGGGGTGGGGATTGGGGGTGGGGGGGCAGAGGGCTGGTTGGTGGCAGCCTACGTCACGACCTGCCTACCTGTTGGGATCTGAGTGTGATGTATGACATAAAACATATGTAAATAAATCAAAGTTAACACATATGCATGCATCCTCCTCATCAAAGAAACATTTAGCGTACTACATATTCACTTATAAACATGGAGCTCCACAGTGTGTAGGCATAAACAGTCTGATGTGTCTTGTTTTATCTTTTACTTACTCTCTTCTGGATCATAACGATTAAGCAGAGCTAAGAAGGTCCATTCAATTATTTATTCTAGTATATTTTAATTTAGCTTAGAAATGTGTGATCATTTGATGGAAATGGTGTAGGCCTAAATAATGACCACCTACACTGACTATATTTTAAACACATTAACATGTCGCCAATTACAGTGCAGCAGCCTTTTATAACGCACAGTGCTTGCTTAGTAGCCCTTTTAATATAAATCCACTGGTGTTACACTGTAGCCTGCACCAGGAAATTCAGCAGCTATAGTAAATTAAAGTGAATAGGAATTAATTTCACATAATGCATTCTAAAAAACAAAATTAAATATGCAAGAAAAACAATATTCCTTTAACATATTAACTGAAAATGATCTTGTCCATTATACTACAGAGCTTTCCAATGAATAGGCCTAAGCAGTCATCCAGATATTATGTGGATAGAAAGCTGTAGGTGGAACCAAGTGCTTGGTGATCAGCGTCATAGTCCCTGAATAACGACTGGCTGTGAACAGGACAGATGCTAACAATCTGCATTCTTCTATATTCATTCATCGTGGTGAATAGCTGCTGGGTTGCAATTTTCCAAATATTAATTTTTAGTAATGTACTTACTATAAATTCCTTCTGGTGTATTTCTTCTTTAATGTCTTTTATGGCGTAATCACTCTGAATTGTTTGTGTGTATGAAATGCACTATATAAATACTTAAGTTGCTTAAGTTGATTCCATTATTCCCATGTAATAGACTGGAGCCAGCATTACATGTTTATAAAACATGTCAGTGCTTTAACTTGCAAATCCTTAAAAACAGACCAAAAGGGAATTGTAAAAATATGAAAATCATTGATTGTTTGTAGTATTTAAAATTATTGTTGTTCATTTCCCATCACTGACAAAGTCGCTCAAACTTGATTTCACCATAGTGAGATGTGGCCATGTTTTTGTGGGTGTAATGTTACCCTATAATGGCTCTGTGGTGATGACTGATCTTTGAATGTGTGTGTGGCTCCCAGAGAGAGGAGAATGTTCTTAAATCACTGGTGTTGGCTAACTGGGACCGGCTGTCCTGTGTTGGACATGTTAATCAAGCGTTAAAATGGCCTGTCATAAACCACTGGCCAGTGACTTCAGCAAATAACCTGAAGACCTGGGAGCACACCCACTCTGTTTCAGACCACTCTCTGTGTACCATATGAAACAAGGCAACAAACAAACAAAACATGAAATGCACTCAGATTCACTGCTACCAATAAGTCTCAACCTTTACAAACACGCAATCACACAAACAACATGACAACACTGACGTCCACGCTGTCTCACACATGTACAGTACAGAAAGTCAGTGACTTCACCCACCTTAAACAGATGTTCTCTCACACACACAAACATGTAGACACACACTCAGCATAAGCACACTCATTACACACATGGTGTATCAGGACTGGGACTGTGACGCAGTTCCCGGCATCATTACGTAATTGAGAAGTGCTAGCATGTGGTGCGAAATGCAAGAGAGGAAGGCAAAGACACTGAGAGCATTTATGGTGCATGACTTCATCAAATGTGACGGGTGGAGTACGACGTAACAGGTGGGTATAGATTTCAAACTTACACAGATTTTCTGATTATCAGATTCTTTTGTCTTTTGTTAAAGACAAATGTTTCAAACAGTGCGCTGAACAACACAGTTTACACATGTTGTGCATTCTGGACCAGAATCATGGCAAACAGGTGTACACAGACCAGTGATCTGCTCTTGAGTGGCTCTGTATGTGATGGACAGAGTTTGATGTAAATTTAACTGCAACCATCACATTACATAATCTGATGACTGTAACCTGTATTCTTGGATTCTGTTTACAGTATCTGTTTCCAGTTACTTTTTAAGGTACACACCAGTCCCACATTACTCTGCAGTCCACTGACAGAAATAGTAAGGAACCACCATCTATCAAGTGTTTGGCAGCTGAGTTAGATGTGTGATGCAGCTACAGTGAGCATAATGTTGCATGGCGATGGAGCTCAGTAGGTTTGTTTGACATTACACCTGAAACACCATATTTCATATTACAGACAAGGTGACATCAGGCTCTGAGCAGGCAGCTCTGAAGCTCCCAGTCTGCCTGTTAAAAGCCATGTTAAGGTGAAGATGACAGATAATAACGGCAGGCATTACCACAGAGTTATAAAGGTAGTTGTAATCTCAGCAACATTGTCTGCTCTAGGGCTCACACACTTTTTAGTGTGACTGTGCACTCTTCACGAGCATGCATGCATGCTGTGAAACGTCCCTTATCACCACCGAAAACAAAACTCAAGTGATTCACATCCACACAGTGGAAGAGCTCAAAACACAGAATGACATCATCACAACTTCCTGTTTCTTCTTGTTGCCAGGGCCGGCAGAATTTGCATACTTTAAGTGATTGGTGGATGATGAGTCAGTAGGGTTTGGTCCCATTATGCGCTCAAACCACAACAAAACCGTGTCCCAGGCAGCTCAAGCAGCTCAAGCCTGGCTGGAGCACCGGAAAGCTTGACCAAACATAGCAGAGAAAGTACTGCATAACTTAGCTCAGTGGAGATGTGAATGATCAAAGTCTCTCCTCTTGTTTTGCATAGCCAACTGGGATTTTGTGGGATTATATGAATTAAAAAACAACTGTAACTGTGAGAATATATTAAAAAAGACCCATAAACCTGAATACTTAAATACCTTAAAAAAAAAAACATGCACTGTAACATAAAGCATCTTGAAAATATTCAAACTAACACATTTTTAAACTGTAAAGCTGTTCTTGTACTGTTGTCAGAATGGGGCGACTCTCTTTTAGCATTGGAACAGTAACCCATTACATATTTATTCTCATTTAAATCTTATAATGTATGATCCAATAATAACTTGGTCTTACTTTAAATAACACACATTCAGACATATGCACAAGTGGAATGAACTCCAAATTGTTCAAGAGAGATTATTTAAATCTATTTGGAGAACTGAAAACACTTTAATGTGCTTTTTTCATTGCAGTAGCCTACAATGCATAGGTCCATGTGTGTATTTCATTTTTGTTTGAGGCTTATTATTGTTGGTCGTCTGACTTAAGTGGACCTATATTTTGTCTTGTGTGCTCTTTGCGTGATTGATTGTAAATCTATATGTGCTCGGGTGTGTCTTAAAAGAGATCAATGAGACTACCTGATTAAATAAAAACGTAAATATATTTATTTATTTTTTCTTCTTCTTCTTACTGTTGTTGCTGTTATTATTATCATCATCATTATTATTCTTAGTAGCAGTAGGCTAGCTGTTGTTGTAGTCTAGTAGTAGTATTATATTCTATTGCATTCTATATATGCTAGCTATATAGTTTTTTAGTTCCATGATGTTTTCAGCTTCCTTTGTTGAGATCATTTGGGGACACAGTACGGACTAATTTCTCTTCACCACAATCGTGTTATTGTTTTATAATGACTATTCTGAAATCACTTGACAACTTATACTTCGCGAGGAAATTCGCAAACTTCTGAAAAACTTTAGGCTTTGTTGCTCATTTTGACAAACTCGATACCGCCACCGGGGCGTCGCGTACAGTTAGACACTGCAAGTGTGGAGAGAGAGAGAAAAAAAAACTGGGTCTCATCCGCCCACCCCGTCTGCCCCGTGTCCCGTCACGTTGCTGTTGGTGTGTCTGACCTGGCTCTGTCTGTTGGTACAGACCCCTCCTCCGTCCCTCTCACCATGCTGCTTTTCTGTCCCGTCCCGTCCTCTTACCGGCCGGTCTCGTAACCCCGCCCCCCCCCCTCTCCGTACGGGACCGCAATGATTTAAAAGTTCAGGAATCCCACGTGACGTCACCGGCAGGGTGATGTAATGCTTCTGTAAATAGATCGTATTGTAATCTCGCCTCAGTCCAACGTGGTTCCTCTGTAGAGCGCCGCTCGTCCCTCTCTGCTTGTAGGTAAGACTTTCATTCACAAAACTTTAAACTGCGCGGCCGCCGCTCTCATGACACTAAACCACGGTCTGCTGTCACTGTTTTATGCTTATGTTTTTGTTTTTTGTAACGCTATCAGAAAGTTAGCGAGGGAAGTTTTTTTGGCTAGCTGTCCCGCTGAAGTCTCATCAGCAGTGCGGACGTCGTGTGGAGCGCGACTGTCTATTTGGGGGGTGTGACAGCGCACTCGCGTACAGCTGTGTCGGTGCTTGTTTGTGAGCTGAACAGGTTGTTTTACGGAGCGGCAGGAAAAGGAGACGCACCGGGGTCATGCTCTTGAGACACACACAGACGATGACCGCTATCTTACCGGACGAACCGCTCGTCAGAACCGCTGCTCAAGCTGAGCTTGAATCAGTTCCGACGGCGGCGGCGGATCGATGTTGTTGACACTCTTCCATCAAATATGGGAACTTTGAGAATTAGTGAGTAGCTGAAGTTGGCTCGTTTTTAAAGTTGGACAAGTGGTAGATTGTAGATGATTCATAATCACAGGGTGACTTCAAAAGTTGCGTGTGTATTATGTCATCCATCATCACTGCTGCGATGATGAATGTGGAGTAATAACGGGGTGGGGGGGTCTCTTAATTGAGTTTTTTTCCACCACATATATAAATCCGTCTTACATTGACAACATGTCGTCTGGTCTGCTGCTGGATTTATGTATTAAGGATGACGTCACGGGGCATTGATGTAACCACGATGACAGAAGGTTTTGGTGGAAATGTGCTGAGGTTGCTCATTTTCTTCAAGTGCTGCTGAAAGCAGGGAGGCAATAAAAAAAAATGTCCAGGATGCTGATGATTATCCTCAAATGATCAGTTTTTGTTTATCTGTGAAATATTAGATTATTTTAATATCCCTGCAGGAAAACACACACACTGCAAACTGCAGTTACATAAAAAAAACTGTGCAGCTACGAAACACTAACACTGTCTTAGTTAATTATCTATCTATCTATGTTTTATTGTGGTGTTGTGGACATTTTGTTACTCATTCCATCTTCTAACACACTAATGTACATGCTCACATGCGCACACGCACACACCTATGAAGTCACCTCTGCTTGTCTACGGTTGGAAAATGGGGGCTGAGGCAGGTTCGAACCTGTCAGGAGTAGGTAGGCCTCCAGTACAGCCCTCCCTCTGCCGTCTCCTACTCTGATTCTTTCTCTCCTCCATTCATTACATCTTTCTCTCTCTCTCTCTCTCTTTCTCTGTCTGCCACTTGCCCTTTCCATCTCTCCATCACCGTAATGTCACCCCCTCCACACACACACACACACACACTTTCCATTTCTGATGGAAGCATGCACTTTTGCCCTAACTCTCCTTTCTCCTTCTCTTTCAGCTCTCACTCTTTCCCATAACATCAGGACCCACTTTACTGTTTTCTTCTCTGCTCACACAAACCCACAAAGTGTGTGTGTGTGTGTGTGTGTGTGTACCTGTGAACAGGTATCCAATGCGCCTTTCATTGTCATTATTTCCACCCAGCAAAACATTCCTTGATCACTTCTTCCTGCTCAGTGCAGGAGGAAGAAGTGATCAATACGTTCTATAAGTGGAAATGCGTTACCTGTTGACCTCTGAATTTTCTCTGCAAGTGTGTGAGTCTTGCTTGGTGACATGCAGCTCAGAGGAATGGCTGAGGGCAGGGAGATGAAGGATTCCTCCTTTGCTCTATGTGGAAAATAAAGAGCCAGCAGCAGTAGCACTTCAAATAATTATCCCCTATCACTGACTTAACATTTCCACAGGGGAGCTAACTGGGTCAGGCCAGGGTTAACACGCCTCAAGTGTATTTGTCATTGTGCTCTATTCTGTGTTTGTGTTGATATTTTTATCCTATGATGACTTGATTTTTATGTAAGGCATGGGGAGTATGCATCCTTTCATCACACTTGTATTATTAACTGATGTCCTGATGAAAGCCTAATTGTAGGCTGAAACAATTGCGCTGCACTTAGCACTTTGCTGCACAAAACCGTGTAAAGATCATGATGCTGTAAGACTTTGATGCCCTTCTGGTGCTCATATGTTATTAGTAATGTGTAATCAATAGTTAGGGAAAAACACAAACAGATTGTATGTATTATAGTACTTGTCCTAATAATAATGACTACCTACAGTGTGCAGCAATGCTGTCAGAACCCAAGACTGTTGCACTCCCGCTGACACCAAAGGGATCATTTTCTTTGAGATAATGTTGTGTCTCAAGGAGAAACATTCACCATCTGTGGCATCTAACTCATTACACAACACTTCCACAAGTCTTCCACAACGAGACGTAATAATAGGAGGATAACTGCATTATACACACTTGTTGTGTTATTTATCTGAGGGCTTTGAGTCTGTGTAAATAGAAACATAGAACTGAAAACTACAGCCCTGTGAATGAAACCATCATACAATAACTATGACATGAGAGAGATACTGTAGTTCCCCATATGAGGTAAAGCATGATGATACTGCAGGTTCACGTTTTGTTCTTGCTTCTTCTGTTTTGCAGGCTTGTGTATGACATGAATGACAAACAGGAGAGGCCTTATGTGTGCGGCGCCCCAGGCTGCTCTCAGGTCAGTGGGGCACAGAATGTGTGTGTTAGACCTGCGCTGTAATTTCAACAATATGTAGTTAAAAAGAAGTAAACTCCACAGCCTTGATCTCTGTATGCTGGGGAATAGAGACTGAAACACAATGTATTCCCCGACTCATAATCATAGGATTTTTTAAGATTTAAAATAAAATATTAGATTTCTTACATTGTCAAATAGTACGTGCTTCAAAACACAGAAAAAAAGAATTGAAGAGAAATATAAAAGATAACATTCAGAGATAAAAACACAAATGTGCATAAAATGATAATATAATACATAATACAATATTTAATACATACATCTTTCATTCACTAATAATCTGAAGTCATGTTCTAAAATGATCAATCTATTAAGACTATAAAGACATAGTTAAGAGGCATCAGTTGATTTAACTAATTAACTGAACGTCCCCCCCAGTGTGTTACATCATAGCACGCATCTCTTCATATCTTTCTCACTCTGTGCTGCAGAGCTTCCAGTTGGAGGAGCATCTGATCATCCACAGACACAAGCACGAAATGACTCTCAAGTTCCCCTCCATCAAGATGGACGCAGCTTTTACAGGTGAGACCAGCGCAGAACTGTCCTCCCTCATCCACTGCATTTGTTAAATTATAGATGTAGTGTGTGTGGTTTCTCTGATCCTCTGGGGGTATTTTACTTTTAATTAGCAGATTATCCCCTCATCGCCACATAAGCACAAATAATCTGTCTTTTTATCAACACGTAGATGCTACAATATAAATGACTCAGTTCAACGGTTGTCTGACTGCACGTGTGGTGACATCTTTTCAGGATCAGTGCTTGATGAAAAAATGATGACGCTATGTTATACAGTATGAAATCAGATAAGCTCAATACAGGCTTCCTAACCCTCAGACAGTCTGTGCCGTGAAACAGAGCTGCTCATGTTGCAACATATGCTCATATAAACTCCGTCAGATCAGAACAAATATAATGATTACGCCATCAGTGAATTCAAAACACTGATGGAGTAGAGGGTGCACAGAGGTCAACACAGACTATTTTAAACATTTTATAAATATTTTATTCTGTATCTTGCATGGTAGGTAAAAGTAAGGTGCATCAAGTAATGTAAGAGTATGGGATGGATGTAACCGTGTATTTGTGATCAGGAGTTTGTTCCTGTTTGCAAGAGGGTTTGATAATTATATTAGTATGCTGATTAATTTAACACACATATTTACCTTTATCAGTTGAACAGTTCTTGTCATTTATCATAACAACATACTCTGGTTTGTATTGTACGTATACAATGGTAGAGCTGCATTGCAGATAAATGTTCCAATTATTGTCTCTGCCTTTTCTCTGTCAGCAAATAGAAGAATCATACAATCATGATTTTCAAAAGCCCAGAGTGATGTTAGTTTTTTATCCAATTAACTCAAAGATATTCAGTTTACTATCGTGTAAGACACAGAGTAGCAGAAAATCAACATTTTTTCCTTGAAAACACTAAAATACTGAACCATTTATCATGTTATTTCCTCGTAGTGAAATGAAATTCATTACGTATAAAATAACTGCTAAGCCAAGGAGAATTTACTCATCATGGGATTTAGTGACAACAAGTGATCAATGCTGAAGTTCTTTCTCCACTGGGGCATTAAAAAAAGATTTGCAGTTTTAAGTGACCAGATATTTGAGTCTTTGCTTCATTGTGTACGTCGAAAAATGAAGGTTGTAAACGTAAAGGCCTCCAACACGATTCACCGATTGCAGAGATTGTGGTCAAAACATTGTCACGTGACACTGTCTGTAACCACAGAAACAGCTGTCTGCACATAAACATCAGCTTACATCTAACATCTGCAGACTCTCCCTCTGCGTCTCTTTCTCTGTGTATCTCTGTCCTGCAGCCTGTCACGCCTCCTGCAGGAAATCTCATGTCAAAACAAAGAGCTCAGCTGAACTTTGACCTCTGCATGTTTAGACGACACAGAGAGACAGACTGATGTTATCAGAGACAGAGAATACGCCTGAGAGACGACTTGTTTCTCCTCTTAGGATCACAACCTGGACGATAGTTGAATTAGAAAGCAAATAAATTTAAATAAGACAGACGGATAGTGACACATGAATGTCATTTTTTTTTAAACCTGTCTCTTTTTTGTGTGTATTTGTATGTGATGTTTCCAGATCAGACTCCAACACCAACACGATTTTTGCAGAACTGTGAAGAAGTTGGTCTGTTCAAGGAGATAGAGGAAGAGTTTCTTCAAGAACAAGAAGAGGAAAAAAGCAAACAGGTACAATTTACAGAAAAATCTCATCAGTATTATGTCTTATTGCTGATAGGCGTTTGCTTGTGAGCTATGTTGCACTCCCGACAATTAGGCAACTGCAGATATCCAGAAGTGTGTCTTTCCAGCTGCACAGAAAGACATACTGAGGCAAGCACATTCTCCTCTGTAAATTAAACATCTAGATATCAAACACACAAGCATGTGCAGACACACACACACCTTAACCACTGAATGCATGCATACATATACTTCAAAGTCAGACACAGTGGCTGAGGGGAGATACTGGCCCCCGAGTTTGCAATGGTCCCAACGCTTCCCCCCACAGACGCTTTCCCATAATGGACCGTCTTGTATGAACGAGCAGCACCCACCCCAGCCTCAGCACTCGCATCGCCAGACACCGCTGCACCATCCCCAGACCCAACCCCTGCAGCATCCCCAGTCTCATGGCCCCATGATGGGACCGAGCTGCAGCCTGGCTGCCCGGCACTCTCTGTCCACCTCCCAGTGCGGATCAGTCATCACCCAGGCTTCATCTACTCTTACACACTCAGGGTGAGTATGGTTATGGGTTCACACATACACACCTTAAGGCATCCAAATGCACACCTACATATCTTGCTTCATGAACCCATTTGTGCTGCAGTACGTATTCCGTTCATCACATTCACATATCCTTCTTTTCTCACTCTCTCTTCCTCTCATTTACTCTGTCTCACCAATCCTGTTCAATGCATTGTAACTCATTTTGGCACAGATCGACACTTCCCCAGCCTAATTTATCACTGCACTAATGAACTGAAAGAAAGAAGAAGAAAACATCAATTTACTGAGAGAACATAGTAACAAAATAGCACAAATAGCTAAATAAAATCACAGTGGGACACCCACTCAAACCCACTGAAGACACCCACCCTAGCACCCAACTACTGCCTCACTTATGTGTGTTATGACTCAGTAACCAGACTAGAGTCTCTCAGCGCCTGGGTAGCTTCCCTGGCTCCTGGTTATCACCCAGTTCAACTGACAGATTAGAGGAGTTCCTGTCTTTTATCTGACCAGCTCCCAGCAGCTGCTCCCACTCTTTCTGACAGCTCAGTTTTGTGGATTTGAGGAGCTCAGTAGACACACTTAAGAATATTAGATTATATGGACATACAATAATATAGTGCAGGTTTATTTATGGCATTTTGACTAATGAACGAAAAACTTTTTTTAGACCTGTAAAATGTACATTTATTTGATTACACACTGAGTTTAAAATTGTAGCATTATATCGGACAAAAGCTCTTGTTGCATAAGACTACCAGTGACAATGTGTCTGGCATCAGCTGGTCTTAATACTTATAAACCTAAGAAAGAATTCTGTACTTCTTCTTAACCTGGATGTCATTCATATAATAAAATCTTCATACTTCTTATCAACAGACCTGTAACTGCTTGCGATACACACTACAGTTAAACAAAGCAACTGCCACATCTCTGCAGTTGATTAGATGAGTCAAGGTACCAGAAGTAAGTCAGTGACATAAGCTCCAAACATCTGTCCACGACCAGACACGACATGACAGGACAGTGAGGAGCGAGCTAACGGTCCATTATGACGGAGTATATCAGTGCCAGCTCAATCCAGACAGCATGTTAGTCAGTGAAACCAGCTAAGTGTTACTACATGAACCACGGATCGGGTGTCTGACTGTTTCCCCTTGTGTTTAACACAGGTTACCATAGCAACCTGGTCTCTAAGTGTCTGGCTTTTGGCCCGTCAGAACTGTTGTGGTTACGTTAGGAAATGCTGTTTTGGTTTTCTGTACTTTGGTGTATGTTAAATGGGCCACATACTCCAGATTCAGTGATGACATCATTTCTGATTACCTCAGTGCGGTCACAGAGGCCCACGCTGTCCGATTGGCTGAGAGCCAGAGCAGTTAGGTCAGCACATGGCACCCTGGGTCTCTGCATCCCCCGCTGTGATCCCTGAGCTTCTTTCCTCCCTCTCAAGCTGTTACCTTTTTTTCCATATCTCTGTTTTGTTTAACTTGTTTTATCTCATCATAACTTTTATTGTCAGTGCTTCTCATCAAACCTCTGTTTTCTGCCTTTTTATTCGCATACAATGACATTTAGATTGTTTTCTTATTCAGTAAATGCTTTTGTGCAGATTGTCCAGACATGTTGCTTCACTCAGATTACATCACAGAATATTTTCTTGCATTTTGAAGATATTTACCTCTGAGATTTGTTTTTCCATTCATTGTTTCGATATTTGACATTTTGTTAAAGTGACACAGACTTGCAAACAGCCTGGTTCCAAATATATATATGGATCTTGGCAACTGTAAACACATAACATCATAGTTAATGTTACATGCATTTAAGTTATTATTATTATTATTATTATTATTATTATTATTTGTCCTGTGGTGATGAGGAGGTATTTAACTCCTCAGATGCTCCACATTAACTTCTACAGCTGAAGAAGTGTGCAACAAAAGGTTTTGAGTAATAATATTATATTAAACATATGTGAGATGGCAGCCACTTGGCTTTTATCAATAATAATTTTAATATGGAACAAGTTACCCTATTTCAACTGCCCAAATGCACAGTGTACAAATATACAAAGGGGAGTTATCTGATTAATTATTCAAATTAAATTATCAGATGTTAGCCAACCAATTTCACTTGCTTAATCACATAAAAAGAAAACTATCTGAGATGAAAACACCGATAGAATAAATACCGTGGTGCTCCCAGCACTGAAAAGTTTGACAGAGACATCTTTTTACAAAGTGCCTGTTATGTTATGTGCTCAACATATAAAACCAAAAACATCTGCATTACTGGATACCATTTACAGTAAAAGGGTCAGCCACGTTTAGAAGAATTGAACCTTTTTGATTTATGTCACCCATTCACTACTTTTGTTTTAGCTCTGTCCAAATATCTCAGTCTCACCCCACCTGCTACTCAGACCCAGGTATAAATGTTTCAAGTTGCACCTTTCTGTGAACCTGGATTAGTGAAACCTTAGCTGTGAATAGCTGTCTGGCGTGACCTATTCCTCTCTCTCTGTGGCTGACCACAGGCCAGTTCCTGGGCCGCTGTCCTCCCTCCTCCACATGCGGAACAGACACAGACAACCGCTGCCAGCCTCCTTACCTGGCACCCTGCCAGACCCCGCCATGCAAGGGGCATCTGCACAGCACGTGCCTGTAAGTATGGGAGAATGTTTATTCACACATTCACATTCAGACACACATGCATTATGATTTATAGATGCAGGTATAGTGGCTACGGTGGTCAAGCTATCAAAGTTAGAATAATTCATGGCCGACAGAAAAATTCACTTCACTCTTGTGGATGAATTAATCAAAAGTGTCAAACTCCAGATGGATGTGACTCTTTATACTTGAGGTTAGTATGTACTGTATGTGCTGATGCTTTTTCTTGTCACAGCTGAAAGGTTATTTTTGTGTAAACTTTTTTTCCTTCCTACAGATAGAGAAGCAGATGTCTTGTGTAATGGGTATACCAGGTCCTGTACACAACCCTTCCTGTTCTTCGTCTCAGGTACTGACCAGCATAGATATTGTCTGTGGATTAGTCTTTTCTCCTCTGGTAAAAACATAATGCTTTGACAAATGTGTTATATTTACATATATATTACCATTTATGACAACATTAAGTACGTACACACACAATAGGTAGATGACTGGTGTTTTTGGTTTTTTTTGAAAACTCAGAAGTCAGTTATCTTAACTTAGGTACTTAGAATAACTAACCCTCACACCAGCACCTCTTAAGTGTAGTAATTCACTGTATATGGTATATTTCATTAAATTCTACAAAAATCTAAATTTACTGTTTTCCAAGGAGTTATGTGCCAGACTATTTGTTGGCTGGGAAAAGTAACTTCCTGGGGTCTCAGCTTGTGGCCTAGCAACTGCTCAGAGCCAAGAAATAATCTGGCACATAACCCCTTGGAAAACAGTATTTGCATCAACTTAATAATAAGAAATAATAGATAACATACTCTTTTTGGCACACTGTGATTTCACTATTCTCATCCTAACTCTAAAATCAAAGCCATGCGCCCGTTATGGTAAATATTATATTAGATATGTTAGTAAAAAAACGAAAAACCATTAAAAAAAGGTTAGATGATACGCTGTATTTAAAACTGTGGTTTCAGTGATCGCCAAAAGTGTTTTTATGTCTGGAAGTGGGCGAAACAACTGAAACGGCATTTAGACAATGATTTCCTTATGACATTGAGGAGAGTGATGCAAATTCTTTCCACATCAGAATCATATGTGACATTATTATTGTAAAGAAGCATATATCATCATATAGGAGATTGAAGACATGGAATAACTTTTAATATATGTGACTCTTCAGTAAATGCAAACCATTATATTAGTTTCTCCTATTCTGCTTTTGGCTTATTACTTTCCCATCACAATAAACAGAAAACAGAGTTTAACTCTAAACCTTAACACACACATGCACATGTAAGAGCACACACACAGGTCCATACCACAGGATGTCACAATCTACATGCCCTCCCTGACTTTCCTGGTTGTTTTATTTTCCTTGTGTCTAAATGCTCTCAATATCTCACCCTTTAAATTTTACATATCCTCTTTCTATGTGCGTGTAGTATGAATTGTTAAAGTTTTTTCTGCCATCAAATGCAACTTCGAAGGGAAAACTGTGAAATTGCCCTGCCATCCACACACACTCAGTTTCTCTCACACACACACACACACACACACACACACGGGTTATGACTTCATGAGTAGAGCTTGTAGATAGAGTGGTAAATGAAAAGCAGCCACTCAAACCACAGGTTCAAATCTGAACCTCTCGTTTTCTCTTGTTCTCTCTCGCTTGCTCACTCTCTCTTTCTCACACACACACACTCACGCACATGTCTCCGGACCAATTTTGTTCTATTCTATAGTAATTCAGTTTAATCAGGTGTTGTGTTTTGCATTTCCAAAATGTGAAGCAGATCTCTGCTTCTGTAGAACCACAGTCGATGTATTAACAAGCCTCTGCTTTACAGTAACTCTACTCTCGTCTCAAGTGGAAAAGTAAACGTTTGACAAGTGGATCAGTGTTTCATGTATAGTTTTGTGTCTTCATTCACTGATCCCTCCAGACAGAAATATCATCGTGGTATGTCATCCAGGCCGAGGCGATCCATGATGTAATCACAGGCCCTCAGTGTCAGGGTGTTTCTATGTAGTAAACAGAGCTGAAATACCCATGTCACGTCTTGTTCAGTGTGTGTGGCTGTGCATGTGTGTTTGACTGGCAGCCTAGCTGGCTGCCAAAGCTGGTACAGAAGACTCAGTGACCTCATCCTTGGCAGCCGCTAAATGTGCTCCCTTTTTTTTCGGCACTGAATGGTTGAGAGAGAGGAAAAACTCAGCTTCTTCTCTTAAAGAAACATTGTGTAACAGGGAGCTGATAGCAATATTGCCATGGACGGGCGGTGATGTCATGCTTCAAACACGACCTCTCCCTCTCTCCTCTCCTCTGCTGAGCGTAGGAGAAAGGTGAGATGAGGTTTAATTTAGCTCTTACAGTCTGTTTAGTCAGATGATACGCGGGAATGATAAAGTGTGAAGGTATCAAGCTGCAGACGGCAGCATTTATTGGAACACATTATCCAACTTATCTACACTTGTGGTTGTGGTTGTGGATGATTAGGTGAAATGGCGACAATGGACTAAGTGGGTGAATTTGACTGAGAAGTGTGTAGTTTAGTGATATCAAGACACTTTGCTAAAGAGAAGTAGGACACTAGAGCTTGTGACTGACCAGTTGAGATAATTTGACATTAGGTGGCCTGTAGGTTAGGACACTGGGAGACACTAAACCCACTGTGATAGACGTGGAAAATGTTTATTCACAAGATCTTCATACATAGTACATATCTACTCAAACATGGTTTGTTGTGGTGTGGAACATAGTGATGGAAACAATGTTACTAAAGCTCTCCTAAATTCAGGATAGGTTCACAAGTTTTCGTGCCTGTCTTAAACCAACAGTCAGGTGCCATATAAACACTGAAACAGGTTTTGCTTGTTGTAACAATTCCTCTTGTTAATAGTGGCACTGTGGAACTGTGACACAATCCCCAGTTCCCCATTTGTGCAAAAAATGTGTTTGCGTGGTCATCTGAAGACAGCATAAGCCTTTGGTGCTTCAAATGAGTCACATTAAGGTTTTAGAACAAAATTCCTTCTCAGTGGGGAAGCCATGAATCACTAGACAAACACAAAGAGGAGTTTAATCTAAGAAGGCTTTAACTTTGAAAGATATCCACTTAATCAGATCAACTAAGACTGCTGACGCTTCATATTAGCTTTAGATGCATGTTTTTATACAGTTTTACATGCAACAATGACCTTTAGATTTTGTCCCACATCAATTCCATTGTAAGGGTTTTAGGAAAAGATCTATTCATGGCCAGTATTAACAGCAGAAGCAGTATGAAAAACCTCTTTCATACGAACACTTTACTGTTGTTTTAAGACAAATTCTGAACCTATCCTTTAAGATAAAAATGCTTAGTAGCTAATTTACGCTTCCAGTAAGTATCACTGAGCAATTTGGGAATTAAGTCAAGTAAAAGTTTTATTCATTTAGCCCCAAATCACCTTTACAACACGTAATTCACAGACATAACAACAGTAACAGCACACTATAGGGAAAAAACCTTAAGTAAGTAAAGTGCAAATGCTCAAGTGCGATCACTTATCTGTCTATACTCAACAATGTAGAATATGTCCAAAACTAATCATATGGTTTTCCTACACTTGGTTCAAGAGTGTTATCTCATATCTCAGAGTGCAATTTAGTTGACTTTAGCATTCCTAGAGGCTCAAAGGGGAATGTTTGGCGTAGGTGAAATGATATGAAAACACACAAGTTATAATGAGAATCACAATTACTGAAGCTCTAGTTACCACCGTGTTTATCTTTCTTGAAGCCGTGACAGGTACAACTTTGTTTCTTTGACTTGAGAACTGGCCTGAAATCTAAATAATGCTACAAGGAACTTTTGTAAAAATCTTTCAAAATGTTGAAAATTTAGGAGGGTTTTTTTGCATGCCACGTAACCACAGCATGGTTTTAGTAGTTATCTATGGCTCAGGGTTAACTTCTCATATAGGGATTCTGTAATATTTTTTTGTCATCTTGACAATATACTGTAACCTATACCAGCTGGACACTCTACACAACAGGTGCATGTATTTCTAATGTATATAAAGTAAATATATGGAATAAAAGTACACTATAAATAAAGTCCCCTCAATTATTATCTCCACTCAGAGATCCAAAGAAACACTGGGCCATCATTTCCCACAGCATCACCCAGGAATGGTCGCCAACAACCCTGTTACATCCATGGGTCACATGATGGAGATGATGTCACAACGTCATCAGGCACCTCCACTGCAACATCCCCACCCTCATCATCATCATCCACAGCTTCCAGCTCCACCCCTCACCTACCAACCACGATGCCATGCCCCTCCTCCACAGCTCCTGGGAAGCTCCCACAGCCACCAGCTTCACCAGCCAGTGAATATACCGCACGCTCAGGCTCACCAATCACCACCTTCACAGCTGCACCAGGGCTCACCTCCTGCACCCCCCCTACCTGTCCCAGCACAGGTGTGATGCTTCATAATTACTGTTCAGCTTAAGGTTGTCACAAGTAACTTCTCACGTAATAATTCTACTTTCAGGCACACTGAGGTTACCTGTTTGGTTGTTTGCAGATATCACCAGTTGCGCAGCAGATGCAGCCCTCCCAGCCTTCACATTCCCAGCATGCAGTGCAGGCGAGTAGTAGCTGCAGTGGTGGTGGAGGAGGTGGTGGAGGAGGGACCGGAGGAGGAGGAGGTGGTGGAAACCGTCGCAGGAGGACATCGGAGCAGGATCCTGACGAACGCAGGCAGAAGTTTCTAGAGCGTAACCGGGCTGCAGCCACCCGCTGCCGACAGAAGAGGAAGTTGTGGGTGTCTTCACTAGAGAAGAAAGCTGAGGAGCTGACACACACAAACCTCCAGCTACAGGTGAGACATGTTGAATACACTCAAGCACACAAACACAAGACATCAAGGATTCTTAGTATTTCTCTGTGTGTTTCCAGAATGAGGTGACATCACTGAGGTCAGAGGTGGGTCAACTGAAACAGATTCTGCTCACCCACAAGGACTGTCCTGTCACCACTCGGCAGAGAGAGGCACAGGGGTACCCCAGTGAGTAAAATCCCATACCCTGTACCCCTCGCTAGAAATATCACCAGCTTTTCCAGATGCCAGATACCTATCATCCTCATCCGCCACTGAGGCTATAATTCAGATACATCATATCTTATATGTGCACATATAGTAAGGGCATACCCCATGGTTATCTGCTGTTTTATGAAAATCAATCCCAATACGCACAAGGGCCTTAATCTGTATGTTACAGACCGCAACTAAACAGCACTTAGTTTCACTTTTTAACCAGACAGTCTCCAAATATTAGTATATGCACTTTTGTTCCTGTGGAGAGCCATTCAGAAGAAAACACTGCAATCTTAACTCTCCATCGAAAGGAATATATCTTTGGTTTTCACTTTCATACTCATTTAATAAACCAGCTGTTGATGGCATTTGTAATACTCTGAAGTGCAGTGCTGTTCTTGTGTTGGCTGTTCTGCCTTACTTGTAGCACAAAGTTAGCATGGAACAAAATGCAGACCATGCCCATCTTGAACTCCAGTCAGGCTGAAGTTAATGTTCAACAATAACTGAACCTGTTACTGACCTGAAATGAAAGATACTGAAAAAAATACTGCACCTTGTTGCCTAAATGGAAAGCAGCTATTATGTTTTGAGTATTGAGCTTCAGAGAACAAATATGGATGCAATATTGGCATTTGTTACATTTGTATATTTCTATTGTTGTCTTTTTACCTGTATGTACAGTATTAATTTGTTAAAATAAAAGATATTTTCCTTTAAGTGTAACAGACTTCCATTCATTTGATGTTCATATAAAAACAAAGGCAAATGCTCACGAACCCATTCACAGAACGGACACAGGATCAGTGACTTTGATTGACAGCTGTCTCTGTGTCCAGCTGCAGGGGTGAGTCTGGAAGGAAGTCCCACCCCTGTAGGTCCAGGGTCTCATCTGCAGGCCATCCAACACAACAGCATCTCCACCTCCTCGTCAGCCGGAGGTGACACAGGGCACGACCCACAGCCTGGACGCTAGCTCCCATCATAAAGAGGATAGGGTGGGACTGGATGACTGAAACTTACCGGACTGAATAATCAGCCTGACATTTGTAATTAAATCTAACCGCACTGTGGATCCACGTCTCTTTACATTGTAGATTAAATACTGAACTGGATAGGGGAATTTACAACTTCATGTGAACATAGGTATTTTTCAACATTAATATAATCTTTTATGGTTGGAGAGGAGACCAAAACCACATGCTCACGACAGCTGCAAGTTTGAAAGCCTTGTTAAAAACTGTGATGGTTACATGGCAACTGGATCTTGTGCTTATTCAGAAAATATTTCATTCTGTTCACAGCAATCTGACCATTGCCTGCTACCCACTGACTATGCACGCACATGATCATAACACTTGCAACTGTTTCAATCTCTCTTGCTCTATCTTGCACTATTAAAAAAAACAAAGCCTACATAATTTTGACTGAGCAGCTGCAAGTGTGCACCACATGCCTTCTCTTTGATGCAGAGGCAACAAAAGTATGTATTTTTTATGCAAAAAATGAATACTATGACAAAAATGTTTATTTTAGGATGTCAAACCCACGACTGTCTAGGAAAGCCATTTATGACATGATTGTACAATGTTTCCTTTCAGGCACTTTTTTTTAAACACAACTGCCCTGAGACACATAATAACTTTAAGCTGCATTTCCATATCTAAGTACCTGTCAGTTTAATTTAATTTAATTTACATTTAAATGACACTTTTTGTACTGTAAAGATATTGACAATCGCTGTAAATCTTATGCTAAAATAAAAACACTTATTCTGGTATTTTGTGTTATTTTATATATCTTTTTAAATTTTTTATGATAAGCCAGCTGTTGTGAGTGGTGAGAATATTGGTATGAGTCTGTTCCTGTACATACAGTATGGTCTAGCCTGCCATCTAGTGACTGGTTTTGTTAGTGGTGTTTGACCATTACAACTGGAATAGTCAAAAGTACATCATAGGCTGTTTTGTGTTTGGCGAATACTTTTAAATCTCCAAATATAATGCACATAGGAGCAGCTAAATTGTTGTTTTGCCCATTTATTTATCAAAGTTTTTGATCTCATTATATTTATCATCAGTAAAGTGTCCCACAGTTAAGTACTTCATTTTTGTACAAGTTGTAACGAACTGACTGTGAATGTTATAATCGATGTTAAAGATGTGAAATTTGAGGCCTTGACTCTCTGATGGTATGAAAATACTTTGTTGCATGTATGTTTATGTGATTTGAACTAAGTGTGGGAGGCACTCCACCCTGTCTGCTCAAACAAAGGGACTGCTTAACTATTGCCAGACTTCATCTTGACTCACATACAAAAACATGGATGCACATGGACACACACACTTACTTCTCCTATGTACTACTACTGTTATCTTCCCTTATCTACCCTCACATAGCGTGTGGCAAATATCAGTTGCAGAGTAAAGAAAATCTAATTTACTGTGCCATATTTAGAAACACAAGAAATGTGTGAAAGCTCAAAAGCAAGTTATTCTGAGAGTAAATAAATGTAACCTATAACATGTGTAACACCTTTGACTTGCCAAATGATGGCATCTCTAAGCACCTGGAGCCTTCCTGAAAAGAACAATAACAATATCTGGCTTGCTTAGCTGAGACATCTTGTTTTATGCATGTGTATATTTATATATTGAGTGTTCCTTATATATTCCCCCTGTTTGCAGAAATATAATTCAGTTGTGCTTCACATAATCAGTATATTACATGAAAAATATTTCAAATCAACAGATACAATAACATCTATTATACTGCTAAATTCTACATAGACACTAAAATGACAAATCAATCACATTATTGGGGATTTACTTCTTTGTGTAATGCAAAACGATACAATACTTCATATGAAAGTATAAAACATGATAGATGTGATACAAAACAAGTGTTTTTTTTCCTGCCAACCAGCAGCCATCATTACATACTGTACAATTAAAAGACAATATAATGTCTAGGAACTCATTATTAGCACCATAGTTGAAATCAGTGGTCTATATTTCATTCACTCACAATTGCACTCACAATAAGTCATATATTTAGAAACACTCGCAGGTGCACGGAAATGAAAGAGGAAAAGGCACAGAGCAGGAAGAGGAAGTCAGAGGGATTAGACTTCCTCTGGTGTCTGAAAAGTTCTGATGAGCTCAGCTGCCCTGTTGTCACTTTAACAGTTTTCTTGTGGTTAAATGAAAAATATACAATAAACAATAGTTCTTGACTTATATTGTTGAGAGCCACAGAAACATAAATGTTTTGAAAGTGAATCAAGAGGGATGACTTTGTATTCTCTTTTTAAGGTTCTAGTCTGAGAATCTCTGCATGTCACTGTCTCTGCGAGCGCTGTTGTCCAGAAAACGGTCACAAGGGAACTCAATGAGGTTCCCCTCCTCTAGTGGTGTAAGTCGTGCTGGACGACTGCTTTGGTAGCTGGTGAAGTCAGTGGACACAGAGGCGGTCGCCATAGTGGGACGAAAGGGTCGCCTGGTGGAGTACATATGGCGCACGTGCACTGCCGACTTCCTCTTCTGCAACCTCCTCCTCAAGCTCCTCCCCAGCCAGACTCCACCAATGACCAGCAGTAGCATGGCGTTGCCGGCCAGCATCACCACAGTCACCAGCTGGAGATCAGAGGTCAGTGTGACTCCATGGCTGAAACCTTCAGGTAGTGTGACCAGTCCCGCACAGTGGTCACGAGGGGCCACTTGGCACACAGATCCTCCGACGACTCCTTCCACACAGACCATGTAGGTCACGTCTGAATTGAGCTCTCGAAGGGTTACAGAACGAGCCGTGCCACGAGCATAAACATAGCGAGGAAAACGATCTGCAGTTCCAAAGCGGTCAAACAGAATGCGGTAGTGGACTTCGTCTAGACTAGGCCCAGGTCCTGGTGTGTAGCGGTGATGATCCCTCGTGGTCCAGGAGACTGTAACAGTGCTGGATGTCACTTGATCCACTGACACATTAGTGATAAAATTGCGATTGAAGGTACAAGGATCTGTGATTACAGGCAGAGTATCCTTCTGATCTGACCTCAGAAGATCAAACTTCTCTCCTGACTGCACATTAGAAGTCGTGGTGAGCTCTGTGCTTACATGAATGGAGTTTATGTGACTTGGTGTGGGAATGGCTGGTGGATCAGTTTTGGGAGAAACGTGTGACCTTCGTCTCCCTTTGGCACGTTTCCCAGATGACTCTGCAGCAGGCTGCATTCTTGGATTGAGTGACTCCTTCTTGGGTTTCTTTTTTTCCAGTGATGAAGAGGGTTCAGCCACCTCTGGACCCTCTTGGTCTCCTTGGATTCCCAACCCTTCCTCTCTTTTCCTCTTTTCTCCATCTTTCCTCACTATCACCCCATTACCATTCTGGTTTAAATCTACACTTTCTCTTCTTCTGTTTTCCACCTGGCCTTCTCTTCCTCTCTCAACTTGCTTTATTGCACCTGCTATGTCTCTTCCCTCTACCTTTACCAGTACACCCCCTCCCCGGCTCTCCTCAGGCCCTGCTGGGCTCCTGCACAAGTGGGTCCAATTCCCGAAAGGCTGCAGCTGGGAGCTGTTTACATAGTCCAGATATTTCCCCCTTAGATTTACTGGATTATGACATTGAACAAAAACAGTCAACAATTTACCCTGAGAGTGTGCAGTAGTTATCCATCTCTTCAGCTCCTCCAGGCGACAGTCGCACGTCCAGTTGTTACCATGGAGATCCAGGTCGTAAAGCCCTTTGTTTAGAGAGAAAATGTCCCCAGACAGACTAGTGAGAAAGTTGTTTTTCAGCTTCAGCACTTTTAGACGTTTAAGTTGCGAAAAAGCCGAAGCGTCCACGTTGGAAATCCGGTTACTACTGAAATCGAGTTCCTCGACGCGCTCCAGGGGGTCGAGGAGACCAGCGGGGATTACCTCCAGCTCGTTGCCATCAATCAGAAGCTCTCTGAGGCTCGACAACCCCTTCAGAGCACCGCTGTCCAGACGAGAGATTCTGTTATTGCTCAGGGACAGTTTGCACAGCTTTTTCAGGTTTTGGAATACGTGGTTCCCAATGTATTGAATTTCATTTTCAGACAGCAGCAAAGTTGTCAGAGCTTTGAGTTGGGAAAAAGTGAGGACATTGCGCACTGCTGACTGCTTGTTGTTGGCCAGATTTAGAAAGCGTAGGTTGGTGAGTTTAGAAAAGGCGTTTCTGTGAATATGCTGCAGTTTGTTGGTTTCCAAATGGAGATAATGTAAACTGGTCAAACTTTTAAAAACAGAGTCCTGCAGAACATCTATAGAGTTGCCATCCAGGCGCAATTTAACAAGATTATCCAAGTTGGCAAAGAGCTCCGGTGTAATCTTCTTAATGTCATTATTGTTTCCATACAGAATAGCTAATTTATTCAGGGGCTGTAAAGTCCCAGCAGGTATATTTGATAAAAGATTATGTCCTAAGTACAGCTCTTCTAGCTTGGAAAGTTTGTCGAATGCTTTAGGGTGAATCGTTTGTATTTGATTGTACTGTAAATTTAACCTTACAAGATCACTGTACCGTGTGAAATCGAAGGCAGAGATGTTACTGATAAAGTTACCCCCAAGGCTGAAGATCAACACCTCCTCGGGCACCCGCGCAGCGGGTTTGGGCACAGTGCGCAACCCACGGTTGGTGCACATAAGGTGCTGCGGGTGCTGACAGTCACAGCGGTCGGGACAAAAGCTTGGCGGCTCCGGAGCAGAGATGAACCCATTGAGCAACAACAGGAAAAAGCATATCCTCGTCAGGAAATTGCCGGTTTCCATTCCCACGACGCGTCTGGCACAGCTAGAGACTGATGCTGCATTCGCTGGGTGTTGTTCAGGTGCAGACGCCTCTTTCCTCTCTCACGCTGGAGACCAACTCTGCCATAATCCACTTGTTGATCTGAAAAGTGGAAAGAAAAGTGCTACACGGATCAAGCACGCAGCTCCATCACTGAGCAGCATAATCTAGCCTATGGAACATATTAATTTGTGCAGTGCACTCTGATGCTGTCTGAGGAAACCTCCCCAGTAAAGCCTCCATCCCCCCAAGTGGTCATCTGCTGCGAATTACAGTCCCGCAAAGAAAGCAGAGTTCAGGCTCAGAGCGTGCTCTTTCTCACACACTTTTATACACACGCTCGTGTACACACACACACACACACACACACACACACACACACACACACTGAAGTAGTCCCCACCTCCGCAACTCTGCGACCCTGCCAAAACCAGATGTGCACAAGTCATGGCGCACATGATCCAGAGTTGTCCGCGTGCACACTGGTCATCAAACACACAGACTCACACGAGGCTACAATAAGAGAGGGCGGGAGACCGAGATTGAGAAACTCTTTGACCGAGTTTTTCTGCGCAGCCACCGGGGGTTCTGAGATCTGGATCGGATCCCTGGTATGGACAAAGCAGAGAGGAATGTTTCCTTCCCACGGAATCCCAAGAGAACTCCAGAGACTAAGATTCCACTGCAGGGGGTGCATAGAGAGCAAATCACAGTCACCCATGAAACACGTTTAACAAAATACTGACTATTCATATTGTCACTGGTTTTGATAAGATATGAAAAGTGATTCATTAAACAGCTGTAGTGAACAGTTATGTTTTATGCTATACCCAGAGCAGATTCATGCTCAGGCATTGCACAGCCTACACAAAGTGACAAAGCTGCAATCAGCACATCAACATCTCAAGCTGCATTCACTAGTGTGTACAGTAGGAACACCCTCATCATGCAGCTTGACTGTAATTTACCATTCTCTCATTAAGGCGCCTCATGTTGCCAGGGCCACAGGGAGCGCAGATGGTTCACATTTGCAGACGAGGAATTCAGGTTGTGATGAAGAGAGGTGCCAAATCAGAGTTAAAGATCTCCAACTTAGAAGTGGAGAAATAAATACAGGGTGAGCGGAGCACATTAAGATTTTGTGCAGACTGAAAAATGGTTCTCTGCAGTGTACATGAAGGTTTATGTTCCAGTCCAGTCTGAAAAGCATGCAATGTCACTGCCAAGACATCTGCACATTTATGGCACATGAGGTAAAGCACTTATCCATTCACATGGCCTACACACAGCCTAAATCAGTGGCTGTGTCTATGTGTAGAACAACCTTTTCTGTGTGATGTAATGCCACAGCTGTCATCGGCGCCATTCCTCTTATTTCCCACTATTTCTAATGATAAAATTGGATATTGTTACAATATTTTTCCATACAATTGAATTGTTAGTGTTTGATTTGGTGAGGTTAACATTCATACTAGCTACTTGTTGCAAAGATTGGACGTTCCAACCCTTTATTTCATTTTCATACATTAACTATTTTAACTGCTTATCCATTGAATTTTTAACTAACTATTCCAAATATTTCAGCCCACTTTCTAACTAGACTACACACAGTCTAAACAGGTGATGTTGATGTCTATGAATAGAGATTTGTCAGCCATGGGAAGAAGAGGCCCCATGGATAACTTAATCAAACACACACACACGCACATGCACACATACTGTAGCCTATGCTTTTTCAACCATCCTTGAATAAGTACTGCAATGGTTTCCAGAGCCAAGCTAGTGCATGACTGCTGTAGCTCTTTGTATTTCCAGCTCAGAGTAAAAGCACTCCCTGATTGGCCTCATTCTCATGCATATCTGTTGGTAGACATCATAGTCTGACATTATAGCTCTATGTGTGAGTGAGTGTCTGTACATGAGAGAAAGAAAGAAATTGAGAGAAACACAACCCTTGGGGAAGCCCCTTCTTTCTGGGAGGTCATTTCCTGCCTGGCCATTTCTTCCTAGTGTCTCCAAGCATGCATTTTGCATGCAAGTTTTTTCAGTGGGAGATTATCCCACTGAAAAAACTTTGTCCAGATGAACAGAATCAATTTTCTAGGATTTCTTCCTAGTATTCGACCCCCCCAAACACACACACACACACACACACACTCTTTCCCTCTCTCTGAGGAATACACACATCGAGAAAACACTCAGAGATTTGGCTTCAGACAGTGGGGCCAGTCCAGTTGTTTAATGGCAGTAGCCTGGTCTATGTCAGAGGCAAAAGGAATACACAAATCATTTATTTGGGAAAGAATAGCTGTCACTGTAGCAATGTGATGTTAGCAATAACTAACATCAGAGCTCAGCTTTAAGGTAGTAACATTTCGAAGGGGGTGAACCAGTCATTCCTGGAGAGTTCGAGGTGTTAATGATATGGACAGATAGAATGAAAGGTGGGAACAAAAGGAAGAGATAGAAAGTCTGAGGAAAGGTGAGAGCTGCAGATCAGATGAGGAGGTAATTGAGTGCAATGTTAAACTGTTGTAAATAGAGATGGTTCTGGAGTTGACCTAGATTCACCAGCACTGAGGACCCCATAGAGAGCTGTGCCTGCATACAGTAAAGACTGCAGACTAGTTTCACCAGCCCATCCTTTCACCTCATCTCTTTCCTCCCAGCGGGCCTCTCACTGTCCAATCATCCAGCTATATGACATTTCAGTCTCTCAGTAGAGAGAGTGTGTGTACGTGGGAGAGACACTTGACACCTTCAGGGGAAGAGCGAGAAGGGCTTTGTACATACTGTAACTGACCGGAGACTGCCTCTTTTGTGGGACTTAAACTTGTTTGTGTTGCATAAAAATATTGTCTGCATGAAATAAAGAACATTTAGGTCAGTGCAGGTGAGTTGTGCATGTACATGTAAATGAGCTGATGCTGTGGCGTATGTAGGTCGTCTTGGAGTGTTACATTTCTCCTGTAGTCTTCAGGTGTTGAAAAAGCTGCTCTATGAATGAGGGAGAAAGACAGACAGAGAGTATGTATAGTCTTTTCTTGGCAGAAGAAAAGGTTCATATTTAGTATGTACTTTCGGAGATTTTGAGCTTTTACTCTCCTGAATATAGGTTATTTTGACTGCTATTTTTACACTTGTAATAATAATCAAAGCACAGATGTAATTAATGACATTAAGAATGGCTCCATTATGGCTCCAAAATGAACAAAGTCATACCAATTCATACTTAAGATTTCAGACATTTCTAGTCAAGGTGCTTTCACTTGTTTACTTTGGGTGCTTAGATTAAGAAAGTTCGAACAGTTACAGTTTTGTCACAACTGACAAACACTGTGATATAATAGAAAGTTCCAGAATAAACAAGTAAGGGGCCTTTGAGTGGAGATTGTTTTGTCTTGAAACTAGCACGTAGCAGTTGAATTACATAAAATACACATACTTAATACAAAAATGCAACATAGATTAGTATATTAAATATTCTCAAAGGGTACCCTTCTCTGGAATTATCATCTTTTTAACAATGACAATTTTCTTTTCTTTCTTTATATGCTTTTTGAATGCAAAACTTTTAAAAACATTTTACACTGCAGGTACTGCTTCTCAAAGCGTTTCCAATGCTTATTTGCTTTCATGGTGAGAACATTGGTGCCACCCCCATACATGTACAGGTAATATAAATGTACCATCAGCATCGCTCAGCTTCTAATCTGACTCTTGAGGAGAAAGCAAACTAACACATACTTGTCCATTCAGAGGTCTACAGAATCCCATTAAATCCAATATGCGATACTACTGATGTGATCATTTATCATGAATACCGCACAAGGAGAAATTCATTACAAAATTGCGATATAAGCAAACACAGCAGAACTTGCAGTGTAATGATTAACGAGCCTCACACAAAGTCACAAACTTGTAGGATGTTATGCTAATGGAAACATGTGCATCCTATTGTATATCAGAATGCAAGCATCTTGATCTCAGCTCACATGTTCCCTGTGGGCCGAACATGCAACAGAAAGAGGAGCTGTATGGGACAAGTCCTGGTAATGTAACCCCGCATCAAACTAGCATGTATCCGGATGAGCTGCAATGAAAATGAACACCAGCTTTACATTAGCCCTTCAATAGCATTCTATCCAAAGGAAATAGTTTAAATAAATAACAGATTGTCCTTGTGTGTGGCCAGGTTGGAAAGCACGTGTGGGTTCATTTGTGCGTGTGTGTAATTTTACATGTTTATGACCATATGTATGAAGATTGAATACGTTCGACTATTTTGTGATGGATTTTATCGGTCCTTCAAAGAATCACTAAGTAGGAATAAAAGTAGGAGAGCAAAGCATCGGGACAGAAAGAGGGAATGAGGTGGTACCAAAGAGGGATTTCAGTGTCTTAGTGTTAGTAGAGTTTACATGAGCAACAGCTGCTGGGATCATTAAGTGCTTTAGCTAGAGCTGGGAATCACAGATCAAGTCCTTGCTTATATGCATTAATAGTGTGTGTGTGTGTGCTTGTATGTTTGTGAGTGGATGAGTGAATGTAAATTCACTTAGAGGGAACTGGTGAAATAAACTTTATTCCCTGTGTGCAACTTGTGGGCAACTGTACTGACATGAGATTGAAGACGCTCTGTGTTAAAGAGAAGATGAAGGCACATTTTAGTCGGACCTATATATGTATATAACTGAAAGAAAAGAGTGAAGGGAACACCTGGGCCCCATGCCTGCAACTCTCCACATTCCCAGTGCTCCCTTGCTCAACTCCTCCAGCTGGTTCCCATCGCAGGAAGGAGAAAATGAGGGTAAGATGGAGGAAAAGAGTAGAGAAGAGCGAGTCTATTTGCAGCAACTGAAAGACAATTCTTTACTGATCACCGCCTTGCTTAGAAAATAATAACAATTTCAATAAAATCACAGTGTTTCACCAACTGTTGGCACTGTGAAAAAGCACCTTGGACCTAATGTCTGATTGCAGCAACACTAGCCCCTCGTGCAAAGCGGGAAGTGCATTTGCACGGCATTCCTTTCTGCTCTGGGAGAGCTGCAGCCTCTTTTGCCTGACCTCCAGAGGTCACGCTCTGTTGTTGATACCAATATGTCAAACGACCTGGGGAGGGGGAGAGAAAGAGGAGGAGAAGAGTGAGTGAGTGGGTGAGGGAGAAAAGCATAGGTGGCAGAACTTTCGGTGCTCCAGTTCAGCCTGTCAGAGTTAGGAATGGGGGGAATAGAGTGGGGAAAAGAGGAAGGGAGGGACTCAACATCTGGAAAAAATTAGAGAGCACGCTATTGCCCTGTTGAAAGGGTGGAGAGACTGGAGGGGGAGATAGAGGAATAAGGAATAAGGAGGGTAGTGTAAGGGATAGAAAGACAGAGAGCGAGAGTGTGTGTGTGTGTGTGTGTGTGCGTGTGTGTGTGAGTGTCTAACCCTTTGATCTACCAAGTTTGATAGAAACTGTCTGCATGCACACAATCAGCCTCAATCACATAATGACACTGAGAGAACATAATGCCTTAAGATCTTAAGATCACTGAGCTGCACAGAAGACAACACACACATTCAGGATGTAAACACTGTGACTGTGCAGGGCCACATGAGCACACACAAAAACATGAAAGCAAGCACAAAAATGCACATATGCACATTAACTTGAGCAAAAGAAGTCACAAACAAAGAGTACAAAAATGTGGGCTTTATGACTCATTAACACAAAGTTGTCAGTCAGTAATTTAGAGAGCTGAGACATCTGATCTGCAGCTGTTGACAATTTCAAGTCCACACAGCACTGCTTTTGTGCAATATTGCCCTCTGCAGACACAGACTATTATAGCATTTGGAGGCAGCAGTAAAATAGTGAGAGCGCTGGTCTCCCATGTGAAACTTAATGTAGCTTCCGCCATCCTTCACAGATGTCAGAACAAAGCTGGATCACCAACTGAGCAAAGTGATCAAGTGCTCCATGGCCCCAGATCTGCAGTTCTTTGTTTGATAATTAGATGGTGGTCATTTAATGATGTAAAAGTGGTGCTCTGGGTACTAATCCCAGTCAGTCAGTTCACCACAGAGATCTAGATTCACATATCTAAAAAAAATATTCAGTGCACTACTGACATTTTTTTACACTCATTAATTTTCCCCATAGGATAAATCCAAATCACTTTGGTGGTCCCTTGTCATTCTCTGTAGCTAGACCAGGAGATCAAACTTGTCATCAGTTTGATAAATTTGATGATGGTGATGGAGAGCGCTGTCATGTCAACATGTCAGTCCAAAATGCAACATAGGTGTTCAACTGAATTGAGACCATGACTACAAAGGCCATAGGATATCATTCACTTCATTTTCATACTCATCAAACCATTCAGTGACCTCTCGTGGCCTATGGAAAGGGACATTGTCATCATGGAAGAGGCTGCTCAGATTAAGATAAAAATGTTACATCATAGGTTGAAAGTGATCATTCAGAACAATTTTTTTACTCATTTGCAGTGACTGTTCCCTCTAGGGAGACCAGCGGACCCAAACCATGCCAACAAATTCCCCCCCACAGCGTAACACAGCCACCAGATCCCCTCATTGTGGAGGTCAAGCATTCAGGGAGTTCCCTTTAATTTGTCACTTCTCTGTGTGTATGTATTTAGTTGCTGTCTGTTAACCCTAACCCTGTATAGGTAGTATAACTCCTAACCTTAAGCATATAACCCATATATATATAAATGCACACTGTGTCTTGCCATAGGTGCATTGTATTCTTGCAACATTAAAACAAATTCCTCCCAATCATATGTATTATACACTTTTTTCTAATTATTAAAGTTTTCTATCACTAAGTAGTTTTAGAGTAAAGGAAAACATTACAGGTAACACTACACATTAAATACTTACTTAAAAATGTATTTTTGAAATTGGTCTAATCGATCTGGGGAATCAGTGAAAGATAGTTGTCAAACTTAGAATGTCTTACACTATTAATATCTTTCTGTCAAAAATGTTGCAATGATACAGTTCAAAGTTTGTGGTTTTCGGCTATGCAGTAGTTGTCTACATTCAGTTAGGAACAGGTCCTACTAGGCAGTTACACATGGTGCAGTTTTGAAACTGTGGGTTTCTGAGTGTTTTGAGAAGATGTGATGATGAAAACTTGCTGTGTGCTTATACACAGTTTATTTTGTAGTACATATTAAAGTAATGTAGTATAATAATAATAAGAATTCTAACCATGATAAAGCTGGATGCTGAATTCAGTGTCTGCCCCCCAAAGGCTTAGAATTTAACAAAGTTAATGGGAATGGCCTCAGGGAATGACCACTAATATAAACTTGATTTGTCTACTGCATCCAATTAAGGTTCTTAGGTTAATAATACTTAAGTCAGTTAAGTTAATACAACTTGTCCTGTCTAGTTTCACTTTGTTTAGAAATAATTTAAGGTAACAGGTTTCCAAACAATTTCCTAGTAAAGTCAACTAATTCAGGAGGGTGTGCATAGACATCAGCATGTTAATAATGTCATTGTTAGCCAGTTAGAGTGGTGAGATTAGCATTTAGCTAAAAGAATTTCTGTGTGCACAGTCTCAAAGACACGCTAACATGGCTGACTCTTGATTAATACCACTAAATCACCATATAAGCTCAACAGGAGCCTACGGCACCATCTGCATTATTAGCTAATCCTGAGGCCCCACCCTGTGGAGAGGCCTCATGCTAAAATGTTGTTGTTTCAGTGTACTTTGTGCTTACCAGGGGCATTTCTCTACACACATTTGTGCTTAGCTGCACAAAATAAAGGTTGAGGGTCTCTAGTGGTTTTATCCAGCCAAGGATCAGAGGTCAGGTTCAGCTACAAAACAAAGACTGTCACTGTGTTCCTCAAGGACACTTCTAAGAACAAGAGCCAGACAAAACGTCTTCTAGTTCAAGGGTGTTGTCTCTTTTCATTCTGGCAAGTCCTGGCACTTAAGGTGAATTGCAGAGTGTGCTTGAATAAGTAAATTACAAACCTAATGATACAATGCAAAACAATTTAAACTCCCTCCCTACAATTCATGTTGAGTTCCACATCTACCGTCTGACAACCACAAATGTTTCCATTTCCAGCATAAATACACACTGCTCAGTGTGCAGTAACCATATTTAACCTATAGATGACACTGTCATACACAATCTGCTCCTATATTGTGTGTGTGTGAGTGTGAGCGTACATGTGTATATGTGTGTACTGTAAGTGGGTAAGTGGATAGGGGACATAAATAGCAATACTGGCATATACAGACTGAATAGTGTGTGTATTATATACTGGTTCAGTGTCACTTCTTCATTATTCCTTTTTTAGAATAAAATTCCACTCACTCACTGAATCTGTATGTGTGTGGACAGGTGCGGTTGACAGGCAGGTGGAGTCTGTTGTGTCTCTGTTATCAGGTATGGAAGGGTGTGCTCCCTTGTGACCACAATCATACACTAAGCACAAGTGACAATGTAAAGAAAACAACCTCATTTTCCTGTGTGTTCTACTTCCACCAACACAGCTCTATGTATCAGCAATTAACACTCAGTCTCCATCCTGACATAGTCCTGTCTCACTTTAAACTCACTCACGTTAGTTTTGTCAGCTCTGAGTTTCTGGACACACTCAGCTCTGACTTTCCCTTTCAAAGATGTTTTTCTTTTTCTTTTTTATGTTTTCTCTCTGTTGCTATAGAAATAAACCCATGCAGGTAGTGATAACCTCATGCCCATGCAAAGGAGAAAATTTGTTTTGTTGGGTAAACAAATCCAAAGCATGAAGGTGGTTTGGAGCGCTACAAGGTATATGTGGACTGACTGAGCACAACCTTCTCCAAAGACGACAGAGAGGAGACATCAGATGTAGATGTGGAAACACACAAGCAGAAAGTGTACACACACACAAACGCAATGCCGCTCATACTGGATGTGTGCAATCACATTTGGTTATTCATGCTTTGAGAAAACAGTCAGCACTTGTGGACTGCGTCTTATTCAATGAAGCAATGATAACAGACAGATTATTAGGACATAGTGTATCTCCATACCCACTGTCTTTTTACTGTATATGAACACACTGTCTCCTACTGTCCACAACAGGCAATAATAAAAAAAGAAGAAGATAATGGACCTTTTTCACTTTGAAAAATATGTAAAATAAGTGGCATAAATTTGTTGCATGCCTAATCATGGACAGTGGCCAGAGGTGCCCTATGTCCCCCCCAAAAGATTTGATTGGCACCATACTTGCCAGAGTCAGAAGGGAATATGTCCTTGGCATTTGATTATAAATGACTGCAGAACATCCAGCGCAAGGAGAAGTGATTAAATGTGAAGCTCAAGTAAATAATTATTACTAAAAAGTTATTCATTATTTTGTGTAAGGATGTCGGCATGCTTTTTGTTTAAAGTACAAAAGTAGCCTAATACTATTTAACAATACTTGAAAAGTAATTATAAAGATTTAAATACTTTTATACAGAATGGCACATTTTACATCAATGAATATGATATTACTGGATTATAATGGATGAAGTAATTGGTACAGTGTTGTAGCTGGTATCATTGGAGTTTATTTTAATTACCATGTATGCTGGTGTGATAATCCTATAATAATATGTTGTGAATCTGAAAATTACACCTTGAATTATTTCATGTCTTATTTCGACCTGTTGCTGGGGAGCCTGTGAACATCAGACTGTGGATTATACTGCGTTTTGTTTTATTAATCTGTAACCATCAGTCATCAGGCATGAATGAGTCAATAACAGCAGTAATCAAATAAATGTAGTGGAGTATGTAAAAGTAAAGGTATGATATTTTACTTCGAAAAGTAGTGAAACTGGAAATACTCAAGTAATATAGTAATAGGGCCAACTTTATTGAACAGTTCGTAAGTACTACTAAATATTTAGTTATTACTTAGTTACCTGCCTCTACTGGCTATGCATTACTTTAACACCTGGATCTAAGGCTCCTCTCACCTAACTCTCACCTTGGGTGTGTGTGTGTGTCTTGTTTGTGCGTTTTTTCCATCGATGTGATTTGACATCTTGTCCACGTCACACCATTGTCCGTTCAAAGTCGTGTCCGCCCAGCCTTCGTTACCCGCCTCTTTAAGCGCATCCTAAATTGTGATTGGTTAAGAGGAGAGTCACTCACTCCTGCCCACTGCTAACCCCTCCCCGACCACGACGCTTGAGCCCGAAGCAACGCAGCGTTAGTTTACAGTAACACATACAGTCAGAAGAAGATGCTGTAGCCTTTGCCAAAAAACAAAACAAAAACTGTGAGTATTTCTATTCCTTTAAACTCGTGACTCGTGTCACATTGTGTCTGCTTTTTTGCTGTTATGTTCCAGCTTCCGTTTCAGCCCGGCGACAGAGTTGCCAGCGCTCCTGTCGTGTCCTCAGCCGCTTCAGCGCTGAAATGAAATATCGCTTTCGATAGAATTATTAATGGGCTACTTCGTGACATTTTTGCCGCTGAATTAGTGTGTGAGAGTCTACGTGTACGGTTTTAATGTGGTGTCTGGGCTCTTGCCGAGGCTGTGTGAGCAGCGAGTTTACCACCACATGGTTTTTTTGTTGGACATTTTGTCTGCGCTGACAAGTTTTGAATCGCTGTGTTGGCAACAGGAACTGAGCAGGACTGTGAATTTAAACGGGACACCTGTGGTGCCTCCCCATCGACTGTGTCCCCATTAACCCCATTAAGTAACTTCACCAGTGTTTGGTTGCTGTGCTGACATCCTCCCCAGCATAAGCAAACTATTATTCCTGCATTTATTCAGTGGGTTCAGATTACATATGGAGGTCACTGTGAGGTTCTCACTGTTCATTCAATGTTTTTTCTATTACGTTACAATATGGCAGTGGGTTGGTATGCTTTCATGTTAAATATTCTCAATGTATAGTCTTAGGCTTTCATATTAGTAAATGAAATGACTTTGATTAGTGGACTACTGGTTGAATAAAACAGGACTTGTGAAGATAATGGTTTGGATATGGGTTATTGACAATTTGTGACATAAATGGCATGTTAATCAGTAATGAACATAATCACTGGATGCAGCCCTACACTCTATTAATTCATGAAACAATTATGAGTGGCACTTGAGTGGCTTTGTTTTTACACTCTACATCAATACCTGGCCTGTACCTCTCAGTCCAAACAGGATCGTTTTATGCTTGTGTGGTGGTGATGGCCTCACTATCTCTGTGCCGATCGCAGATCAACTTCATGCAAACCAAGTATTCAAGCAAGTGTAAACAAATCTGTAGCCACGAAGCTTCTCGTTAACATATGTAATCTGAGGGTGGGGCTGGTTCATGGAGATTTTTACGTTACAGGAAACAATAGAGGACATTGTTTAGTTCTAGCCTCTCTGATGTGAGTGTTCTCTCCTAATATGATTTAATCATATAGTTTTAAACTGAACACTTATGGCTTTTTACTCTGTCAGACAAAATATCACAAACATTTGGAATATTTCATAGCCCAGACGGTTAAAGTAGTGGTGAGAATAGCAGTAAAAAGCAGCCCAGCTATTTGGATTTAAGTGTTGGAATGTTTAAGTGGCCTTCAAGCAAGACAGTGAGTCCCTGATGCACTTCTGCAAGCAAACACACAGACTCTCACATAGGTTCGTCTTTATATCTTGATTGTCACGTACTTGCCATTGTGTTCCCTACTGTCGAAATAGTACCGTCTTTTGTTGCGTATATAAAAAAAAAGAAACAGAGTCCCAAACCAACTCTGGGTCCTGTTCCTTTTTTTTTCCTGCAGTTTGTCTGGGCGTAAACATTCAAAATTGCCAATGTGACTCACTGAGTTATCTCTATGTCAATCGCTTCTTTACACAACACCCACTTAAAAGCTGGTAAATACAGAGCGCTCCTGCCTGGACGAATTCACCAAGTGGCCGTTCTGAGAATAACTCGCTTGCGATCTCCTATGGTTTTGTAAGGTTATAAGACGTTGTGCCCTACTTCCAGCCAAGCCGGCTGGATGGAGACTGGTGTGAAATCATAACATCATCATCACAGCACAAATTCTAAAAATAACCCTGTGTTTTATGCTGTTAGATTTTCCATAAAGAACAAACAAACTGAATATAATCTTGCCTCTGGGCTTTTTTTTTTTTTTGTATCCATAGCAACCCGTGATTGAGCAGTAACACAAAGTGTCCCTTGTCTCAGCAGGGAAGAGACAGAAAGACATCTTTTGTGATACAGCTTTTGAAAACATGTCGGTCAAGAATCCTGAAAATACCTGACAGTTGAATGGCATATTGAGGCTGCTTTTCGACTCTTCAATCACTGCCTGATACACACTTTAGTTGTCCTCTGCCTGCATACTGAGAAAGCAGGCACTGTTTTACTTTCAGATGGAAAATGTTGTTAAAAATATCTTCAGACAAGTACGAGCTGTCAACCAGTCGTGGAGCCAGTTAGGGATGGTGTCAGAGGTCAGGAAAGCTAAGTGCTACTGCTACAAACCGATCCAAGACCATATGCTGCCACACATACATTACACTGTTTTAGTATAAAACTCTGGTGTTGTATTTCAAGCATCTTGTACTCACTTTTAGTTTGATAATCAGAGGATCATGCAGAGCTTTAAATCTGTGAAGAAGATTTACTGGAAGTAAGACTCTGGCACTTTATAGGAGCTAGAGTCATAGATGGGCCATCTGTGAGGACCATTATTTGCAATGTCAATCAGCTATTAATGGTGAATATATACAACTATGTGGACAGCTAGGTTGATGGCATGTGTATAGGCAGAAAGCGGACAGAGTTTCTGTTAAGTCAATGTCTGTGTTAGTCATGCCAGACTGGAAACTCCAGCCTGGAAACTTCAGGCTTCAACCTTGTTATTTTGACATGCTGATGAACAACAAACAGGGCTTTTCTTTATGGAAGCCATGTGGTTTTCTGTAAATATGAACTAAATGCTAAGCTCTAGTAAGATGTAACGATGGACTTAATGACTTGTTTAACAGTGCTGTTTGAGTTTTATTTGAATGATGCCTTCATAAGCACCATTCCTGAACAGTTTATTGCAGTAAGAGAACACAATTGACTTATGTGGCCTTTTCAGGAGGGTTTAACACACATCAAGTCTTGTCAGGTTTCTTACTCATCCCACAAATGGTATCAGGAGAAGAAAAGGTCTGTTCTCTGGTTTAGTGTGCATTTACATTTCTGCCTTTGTCTTCTCATGTTGAGCAGGTCTGTGCTCACCTTTAAAAAAAATGGTTTAAAGGCAAATCTTGAAGAGTAACTTTTAGGGGAAATACCTGATCTCGGTGAGTTGTTGGGTTTTTTTTTCTTTTGTGTGGAAAGAAAGAGAAAGAGAAAATATGCCAGAGGGAAAGAAAGAAGAGAATAACCAAGTTAATTCATTTGCAAACTGTGGGTTGGGTGTTAGACCACACTGCACTTTTGTTATGCTCTGTCGTCTTGTAAGCAAGTCCCACTGTCACGATTCTGTCAAACATCCAGACAAAACCAATTTCTTTTCCATTTCTATCTCTTTCTTCCATCAGTTGATTTTTCAAATCCTGATACATGTAAAAGCAAAAAAAGAAACTTTTTATTCCCCCATTTGGGCCTTCTGACTCTGCATTGACCCTTGCCACAAGATAACCCCTTTCCATCTTAACAGATCGTTTACAAGGTGTTTTGCCATTAATGATTGACTCTTATTACACAAGACTGAAGGCAAAACTCCAGCACTTCTTGTGTTACAGTGCAGGAGGCTCTGTGGTGTACAATACTAGAGTAATCACTCAGGTGAGGTAAGTAGGGCACTCAGTGGGACATTCAGGGACTCACATCACACTCGCATACACAGATTTTACAGTGATCTGTGACAGATCGTAATAAAAGCTTTTAAACAAGCTTTTAAGTTCGTGAAATGAGGAAGTGTGATGAGGTAGTGACACTTCAAACAAAATCTTTGTGTCTGTGCACAGATGATGAGGTTTTGCTCTTAGGAAGTGTGTTGTTGTAGAGCTTGCTGCTCAGTTGTGTGAAAAGGAGAAAGGCTAAGGAATGGAAAACAGGACAGGACAGTGTTATTTATGTTGCCCTTACTCACTGATTATTGCATATATGATTATGACTGTATGCTGTATTTAGCTGGAGTTTTAAATTTACCATTGAGTCACTGAGGTCTTACGTTACATGCCAGTTCAGTATGTTTGATAGGTGGGTCCATCTACACTACACATGAGTGTATTTACACACAGAAAGTATGTGTATTAAATTCCTGACTTGATTTGTATTTATAAAGCTTCAAATGCATCACTAGATGCTGGGCAGGCACAGCCTGAAAAATGTGAACATAACAGCTTGATGAGCAAGTTCATCATTTGAAGCCTACTCAAATATGTTGTCTGTCCTTTTAATCTGTGCTCCAGAGCTGTGAAGTAAGTGGGCTGCCCATGTGTTTCGCTCTGCTTTTAGCTGAGTGTTGACTGTAGCTAGCTGTGTGTTATGGTGTGTCAGGGGTATCGAGGCACAGAGCACATTCTTTCCTGCTGATGACTCACGTCCTGGGCATGGTGCTGACTCTAAGTGAGGCCTCGGGGAACTTCAGAATACACACACTTATTCACTTAAACCACCAGGCCATTTCCACTGGATGTAGTTAGCAAGATAGTTAAAATCCAGACGTTTACACAGATTTGCATGCATGCAAGTACACACAAAAGCCACATGCATTCAGACTACTGCAGCTGTGATAGTACACCACATAAATAGGGATGTGCGCTGCTCAGCCACACAGACACATCTAATCTTTGTGTCAGCGTACACAGAGAGTGGCTATAAAACACAAACAGAGGTATAAGAAGCATGCATTCATGTGTGTGTACAGCCAGGTTGAAGCATGTCATTAGTGGCAAGGAGAGGAATGTGTGTTACATCACAGTGAGAATGTGGTGTTCCCTGCACACCTGATACAACCATAAAAACGTGTAGTTCATCACTGTAACACACTGAAGACGTAGGGAACATATGACTGTGACTGGATCTACTGAAAGGCTCCATTTAATCACCCAATGTTATTACAAGGGGCTTGTTTTTTTAGTGTTTTTTTAGTATGATGCTCTTCACCTTCCAGTGGTATGTTCTGCTGCATTGTAAATGTGCACACTCTTGTTTACAAGTGAGCATTTGATGATTAAGCCTGTATGATACCAACATTGTCATAAATACTGGTATGAATGCAAATATTTGCCTGAGCTTATGTGTGTTCTCAGCTTAAATTTATCACAGCAGTCCACACAAAGCCAAGCATCAGTCTGAACACAGAGAGCTATGATAAAGGCTTATTAGCCTCTTCTGTGTTATTATTCAGGATATATGGGTCTAGCTTCCTTAAAATAAAGCTGCTTTGGCCTGTGGGGTTAGTTAGTCAGACACGCAATGAGTAAGTGATTCCTCTCTGTTTTTTTCTTTCTGGTCCTGTGTGTTGCTGGTGTTCTCAGTGTAGCCTTTGTGCTGCTCTGACAGCGGTTTGGTTTAACCTTTCTTCTCAGTGCTGACTGTTGTGGAGTGGCCTTCAAAGGTCAGAGTGATGCTCCTGGCAGCTCTGCTGTGATCCCTGCTGCCACGGTTTCTGCAGAAACGAGACAACGTTGGGCAGAAAGCAGTCGAGTCGCAAAAAGATGACGTCACCGTCGCCCACTCACAGTGACAGCAGCGGCTCTTCTAAACATGACAGCAACCAGGTATGTGTGTGGGTCTGTGTGTGCTGTGTGAATAAAATGCGCCTGCAGCCACTGTTAGTATTTGAGGACTTGTTTTTCTTCTCAGTTAATATGAGCTGACTTCAGATGTATCATGGTATCCCTAAGGCTATGAAGCAGGTCAGATATAAATAATTTACGAGTGTGTGTGTGTGTGTGTGTGTGTTGTCTAGATCAAACAGTTGAAAATGATTAGATTATTAATGGTTGTTCTCTGTAACCAAACATTTACGTGTTGCTATCAAGACAAACCACATCATGTGGCACTAAATGCTTTAAGCACAATAATATTGTTTATACAGTAACCAGTTCTGCAGCCAAGGTGATGTCGTACATTAATGACATCTGCGAAAATGATTTGTGACCTGTTCACAGGGTTTAGATTGTGTTATATGGCTCCTATTTCAAGGGAAATAAGTTCACTTGTGTGTCTAACTCACACAGCATTGCTACTGTGTCTCGCTCCAGGACAGTTGGGAGATAGTGGAGGGGCTCAGGGGGGTTCCTGCCAACATGCAGGAGCCTGACAGACAGGAGGGCTTCCTGCTCAAGAGGAGGAAGTGGCCCATGAAGGGATGGCATAAGGTGAGCACCTGACCTGCTCTTGTTAAAGCCCTAGACAGCAACAGCAGTGAGACACCACTTGTTGTTGCAGGACACCACTACAACGTTGCAACTATATTTTACTGAACTAAAGATGTCTTTTCATTCTGAACACTATTGCTTTTCAAACAGTGAGCCATGGGGTAATGGCTTTATTTACATTTGCAATGTTCTTTAACTGGAGCAAAGCCCGTTTTTATAGTTTTCTACACTGTGTTCATCATGTATAGTTGTGCTTCTTAAAAGGAAGAATGACCATTCTACAAATTCTGACATAGATTTTTGTAAAGAAATCCTGCAGTTATGTGTATGAAGAGCAATAGTGCATGTGGGTTATAGTTTTAGTTTATTTCCTGTTTGCATCAAGATTGAACCATAAATACTTTTAGTTCTTCCTGAATGTCTAAATAGAGTTCTGACCTGCTGCGGTTTAATACGTCAAGCTTTTTCTGACATTTCCTCCTCTTCACTGTTGTAGTCCTCTGTATTTCCTTCTTTTTATTCCCACCTGATTATACTGTAACCCTGACTCATCTTCCTCCCCCTCTTTTCTGTGTGAGACTGCTCATGCATACCTGGAAACTTCTGCCTTGCAACATGAATTGCCGCTTTAATGAACCACTTCTGAACCCGCATGTGCGTTGTCAGTGTATTCATTTTCTTGTAAAACCAAAGTGAATGAGGTGTGCTCACATGCTGTTGCAACCACCACATATTTTATTGCTGCTTTTCTAAAATAAATTCGTATGTTAAACACAGTAATTCTTGTGAATAATGTTGAGTTGGATTTCTTCCCTCCTAGAGATACTTTCTGTTGGAGAAGGGCTTATTGAAGTATGCAAAGCACGGACCTGATGTAGGTATCATCTCAAGAGCACCATCTGCCTGTCATTCTTACATGCTGTCCCATGTTTAAAAAAAAAGTGTCTTTTTACAGCTGAAGAAGGGAAAGCTTCATGGCTGTATAGATGTTGGCCTTTCTGTCATGTCAATAAAGAAGAAAGCCATGTGTATTGACCTGGACACAGAGGATAACATCTATCATTTAAAGGTAATTCTTACTTACCAGCACAAATGAGACAAGTTTAGTTGAATACAGTGTTATTCCGTCTCATCTCCTTGTCAGCGATCTACATAAAAGCCCCAACACCTACGTACTTTGTCCTTAATTTCCTGTGACTGTTTTATTCAAAGACACTCACAGCAGCTTTCTCCCAAGTTACCCGCTCTGACTTTGACTTTATGTCGCCCAGGTGAAGTCTCCGGAGCTGTTTGAGGAGTGGGTGTCAAAGCTGCGTCATCACCGTGTGTTTCGGCAGAATGAGATCGCCATGTATCCCCATGAGAGGCACCTTTTCCACCCCCATGCCTCGTCTTCCCCCTCACTCAGTGACACCCTGAGAAAAGCAAGTTTTGCTTATTCAATCCCTTCATTGTGGAAGAAAAAGGAAAAGTCTTTATTGTGCTTGTTGTGAATTATGTGTCATACATTATGTCTTACCTGTGTCTCCTTCTCAAACAGCGAGCTACTCTTACCAAGCAGGCATCAGTCCACCAGGCTAAGGTCAGCTCTTGGCTCCACTCTTCAGAGGACATGGACAAGTGCTGCAAAGGTTGGTTGTTGTTTGATATTGTTTCTAGTCTTTCTTGCCTTCCTAATTGTCTCCTGGCTTGCCTGTCGCCCTGCCTTGTCAACAGTTTTTCTTCCAGTGAATCTTTCGTATTTGTCTCTTTGCACCCAAACTGTCATCATAATAATAATAATCCATCTTTCTCTCAGACTTGGAGGAATGTGAATCATACCTCCTTGAACTCAACTTGCTGCTGAAGAGCATGGAGGTCCTTCACCGCACATACTCAGCTCCAGCTATCAGTGCACTACCAGTAAGCAAAGGCAGACAGATTAAGTCTGTAATGTAAAATGTGGACATGTTCTTTATCTTTATTAATATGTTCTTTGCAAAAATGTCCCCCACCCAGTTCCATGGAGTGAAAAGCAATATAGTGATCTTAATTATGTGTTTAGGTCCTTAATCTGGTACTGGTTTTGATTGATTTTTGTATTACCACAGGTATCTACTTATGACCTCCCCAAAAAGGAGAAGAGACCAAGAAGGTGGAGATCAAAGAACAATGGCAAAGAAACCAAAGCCACACTTCAGGTACATGTACAGTATCTTTTTTGTTCTGCTCATGATCATTGCATATTAGTCCACAAGCATTCAACAGTGGGAGTAAAGGGGAAAGTGGCTTACATTTGTTCACCTTTCTCTGTGTTTGTCCACCAGGTCCCAAGCTGTATATCCTCCAAGTCCCCTCGTCTCCATGCTTCCAACCCCAACCTTTCCACTACGGAGTCCAATGCTCAGGAGGTCTGTACTGATTCACCAGACTCACCTACAGACGTATCCCGTCTACAGGAGGACTTCTGCAGGCTGGCCTGCAACAGTGAGTTCCTGCCTAAATGTGTTCTGCACACAGAAAAATATATTTGTGTGTGTGTTTGCTTCTATATGGTAAGACAGTTTCCATGACAACTCTGTAACTGTTGTCTCCCTCTTTTTTTTATTCTGTCTCTCGCATTTGCCTCTCTCCAGTACACGCTACTCTGAAATCAGCCTTTAGTTCCCTGGTAGCAGAAAGAGACAGACTGAGACACACAGTTGACATGCAGGTCCCACAGCCAGCACCGGTCTTGGGCTTAATGACCACGTATGCTTCAGTGAGTGACTCTGTAATTCAAAGTCATGATTCCGCTTCATTACACCACAGTTAAGTTACATTTTCTCAACTGACGCTGTCTCATCAAAACAGGAATGTCCAGGCAGCTCACACTCGTTGGTCCACCAGGTGTCCAATGAGAGCAAAGCATCTATACCAGAGTCAATGTTGGAGTTCTTTGATGCTCAGGAGTACCTCCTCTCCTCTTCCTCCTCTGAGAATGAGGTCAGACACTATCTCTTCCTTTTGTTAATGTTTAAATTGAAGTTCAACAATCTTTTATTAGACTGATTGAGTCTATGAAATGTTAGAATTAGTGGAAAATCCTCCTGATCATGATCTCAGTTTCCCAGAGTACAATGTGATGCCGTTTAATGCCTTGTTTTGTTCAGAAAAGTCCCAGAATCCAATGTGGCGGTTTGTTGGACAAATTGAAAATTACATAAAACGAGGAAAAACAACAAATTCTTTTTTTTTTATTAAGTAAAATTTAATTAAAAAATTACATTTAAAATCAGTCATCAGTTGTGTATGATAATCAGTTAAATGAATTTATTTCAGTGCTGCAGTGATCAGACAAATGAAAAGTCAGTGAGGATTTAGTTGTACAGTGAATGTAAACTGTCTCCTATTGCTCCTAGAACTCGGGGCAGCCCCAACACAGACAGTTTAACAAAACTAATAACCTGTAGGTCACAAATATACTATACACTCAGTGCAGTTTTTAGTTTTCTGTTCTGATGAGAAATACTTAACAGTTTGTGATGTGTTTGTACTTTGTTTTTATGTTCTGGTCAATCGCTGCCTTTCCACCATTGATTTTCTGTCTCCAGGTGTCCGACGATGACTCTTACATCAGCGATGTCAGTGACAGTATCTCCATGGATACCTGCAGCAACGAAGGAGGCAGTGAGAGACACAACTCTGGTACATGATGCAGCAGCAAGTTGTGTGTCTGTGTATGTGTGCGTGGAAACAACCGAGAGAAAGACAGACGGTGTAAACAGACCTTATTCTTTCACAGAGGCTCGTCTGTCTCTGTGCACTTGAGTGTGACTAAGCCTCTGTGTATTTTTCAGAAAGTGTCAAATAAATTATGAATGTGTGGAATCAGAGAAAGTACTCACACAATGTGTTGAACATGATTGCCGCCAACTTGTTTACAAACTCAGTGTGATGTCTCATCAAAGAGTGTGCGACAAAGCATCTGTGAACAGGCATCATTGATTCACTGCTACAGATTGTGTTTGTTTTAGATTTTCTTTGACTCCAGGTTATACAAAACAGCAAAATTAGGATTTAAAGATCTTGTTTTTTGTATTTGCTGAGTATTTTTGGACTGAAGCTGATAAAAAAGTCAACATTTGTGTCAGTATTGCGTGTTACACTGTATATTTGAATTTGACAGTTTTTAAGTGAAACACATTTCGTGTGGGCTTTAAGTGCAACCTCCTCATCTCCATCAAATGATCTTTCAACACATAGGACCTTGCATCTTATAGATGTAAACTACGCATATTCAAATAACCACCTTTCTCCTATTTCAGCTCCCACACACCCCTCCCTTCACACAGAGCTTTAAAATATCTTTCCCTACTCTTGTCTCACCACCTTTCTCTCCACATTTCTCCCCTCTAGTCAGCAGTGTAGTGACCTTGGCTAGTCGGCGTTCCGCATTGCCCTCTCCCAGTCCCACCAGCAGTGTAAGCTTGTGGAACATCCTAAGGAATAACATCGGCAAGGACCTATCCAAGGTGGCAATGCCAGTGCAGCTCAATGAGCCCCTCAATACTCTGCAGAGGTTGTGTGAGGAGCTGGAGTACAGCGAGCTGCTGGACACAGCCAACCAGACCCAAGACCCTTACCAACGCATGGTGAGAGGAAAGAACACACATGAAATACATCATCTATAAATCTGCACAAGCAAGATGGAGCTTTGTAAACATGTACTAATTATAACTTAACACTTTAGATAGCCTCCTGTACACACAGTTTATACTCAGTCTCACAGGAACATTGGCTCATACACTCACTGTTTAGTAAGTCAAGTTAAGCACAGAAGCACATGAACATGTTAAAATATTATCAAAGCAACTACAGTTAAATATATATAGGAAATGTGTTTTGGGTTAATGCATCTTTTTAAACTCTAATCTGATGTTCACCTTTTGCTCTGTGTGCATTGTTCTGACAGGTTTTAATAAATTATTAATTTTCATTTGCAAGAAGCTTTCAATTATATTTTTTGTCAGTTTTGTAGAGCCTGAGTGTTCCACACCTTTTCTAGTCAAACTGACACATAGTGCGGAAACTATTACATACAGTATATACGACATTTGTACTGTACATGTACATGAGATTGAGATTAGTAGTAAGAATTACATTTATGCAAACACACTCTTAACATGTGTGTACACTTAAATTCATTTTATTTGTGAATATAGTTTATAATGAACTATATGTCTATACTTGAGTTTATTCAAAAACTCTTTCTGAACCATGTACATAGATTTGTTCATAACTGCCACCCTACTGCCACTAGCGGACTCGCTGTCAAACTAGTTCTGTTTTAGTTAGCTGATTTCTAATGTCTGCTGTGTGAAGTTTTTACATTTACTCCGTATGAAATTTTTGTGAATGAAATGCTCTCACAAATGAAGCAGATCAAGCAGGCCTTATATGGCAATTTTAGTAATGATTAAATCTCATACTTTGAATACATAGAGTCATAAATAATGAGAAGATCTGACAAAAGCTGTTCAGATGTTCATCCATCCTCTCTGCCTTTTACACAGGTGTATGTTGCTACATTTGCAATATCTTCCTATGCATCCACCTTCCATCGGGCAGGAAGTAAACCCTTTAACCCGGTCCTGGGAGAAACTTATGAGTGTGACAGACCTGATAAGGGTTTCAGGTTTATAGCTGAACAGGTAGAGGTCACAGACTTTGCAACACACACATGATTCACTGCACAGAGTTGCATTCAGCGCAGGACTTTTTGGTCACAAGAGGTTTTCAAATTCATGTGTAAAGAGACTAAGATCAGAGTTTTTTGCATACCGACAAGACTTGGCACACAATCCAGTCTGCTAGAAAATAATGTAAAGCAGTGAGTTTCACTGACCTGCAGTTGTTCTCTGAGGTGGTCTTGTCTATTTACAGTGAATAAACAGATCTCTCAAAATAAATGTAGTAATAATTTATATCTGGGAGTGATATATGGAACATATTTTTTTAAATGATGAATAACCTACATGTTCATGAGCTACAGTGTCTATTGTTTTTCATTTGCCTTTCTCTCTTAATTTCGTAGGTGAGCCATCACCCACCTGTGTCAGCTTGTCACTCTGACTCAAGGAACTTCACCTTTTGGCAAGGTGAGGATGAGTAAGCATGGTTTGAATAAACATGCCATTTTTGCTCTGTATATGTAGGTTTACTTGTGGATTGCATCACCAAAGCCACACTTTTGTTCCTAAGTGTTTATTACATGCTGTAGGTTATATTTAAGTGGAAACTGCTGTTGTGGAATATTAAGCAACCTCATTTAACCTCATGCATCCTTGTTGATCTCACTGAAACTTTCCATCATGTGAAAATCGTGCTTAATATTTACATTCTGTAACAAATTACTATGCACATTATACTAATGTGACCTCATTCGTTAACTGTGACACTTTAAATTATGGTATGTTTGCATTTCCCTCCATGCACATGAATAAAGAAGATCATTTGGAAAAAAGATTGTTTGCTGAAGAGACTACTGCCAGAACACTGAAAATCTTAATATAGATAATATGGCAGCTTGCACTGTCACAAAGCACTCATTTTGTGATCCACTGTCTTTTAGATGTTCGGTGGAAAAATAAATTTTGGGGTAAATCCATGGAAATTGTTCCCATGGGAACCACACATGTCACACTACCTGCGTAAGCCCTTTACTCCTTTACTCAGTGTGTGTGGGTGTTTGTTTACATGTGGGTGAGTGTTTGATGTGTGTGTGAGTGACACAGGTGTCTATGTCATTGTGCACATTTTAGACTGTAAGTGTAAGTACTAAGAGTGAAACACATGCATTTTTGGCATCTTAAGTAAAGTATATGTGTGAATTTTCCAGCTTTGGGGACCACTACGAATGGAACAAAGTGACGTCCTGCATTCATAACATCCTGAGTGGCCAGCGCTGGATTGAACACTATGGAGAGATGGCCATTAAAAACATCAACAGTGACACCTGCCAGTGTAAAGTCACATTTGTGAAGGTTAGAAAACACATCCTATATTTAAATCTTTGTCTGTCTTGTGGAATAAGCTGCTCTTTAACCCACAAATGACTTTGAGAGAAAGCATTTTTCATGGTTTAACAATGCAAGAAAATAATATTTATTTCCTGAGAGAAATGTATGTTACATGCTTGTTCAGCAGATTTATGTGTAATGTTACTAAAGAGGCAAACGGTTGTACAAGACAAAATGTTGTTTGTCTCTGTTTGTCTGTTTTGATTTGTCATGTTCTTGTGAGCCTCATTCATTCAATATTATTAAGATTGTCTTGAATTTTAACACTTGATTGTGTCATCATATGAGCTGACACTGAAAAATGTGTTCTTTTGTGATAAGATTAATGCAGTTTTGCAAACAGACATGCTGTACTGTCAGCACTGTCAAAGCCAACAGTGCCCTGTTCTGGACAAAAAGTGGCACTGGAATTTCAATGACCATGGAAAACTAAGCACCGCATCTCCTAATCCAAGTCATGCAGTATTTATAAGAATGTAAAGTGCTACATTTAGTATTTTTACACTTTCAGACAAAATCGTGGAGCTCTACAGTGAACGAGGTACAGGGTGTGATTACCGATTCAAAAGGAAAAGTTGTGCACTCCATTTTTGGGAAATGGCATGAGTCTGTGTTTCAAGGAGATCCACCCTCTGCGACATGTATCTGGAGAGCAAGTGAGTAATTGGTCCCAGGAAATGTCAGTCAGACAGCTTGTACACCATAGCAGATCAATCAAAAAACAAAGCTATTTTTGATATAACATGACAGCTATTAATTTTTCATACATGTTTGGTTTTGTCTGTGTTGTAGACCCCATGCCAGTGGAACATGAGCAGTACTATGGCTTCACTCAGTTTGCAGTGGAGTTAAACGAGCTCGACTCTATGCTGAGACCTCTCCTACCACCCACAGATACACGCTTCAGGCCGGACCAGAGGTTTGCACTTTTTTCCTGTCTATAATGTTAGTCTGTACACAGAGAAGCAGACATTTCCCACTTAACTACTGTTACTGTTTAGACCATATATTCTGGCCTAATGGTCTGTAAAGATGATCTGTAAATGGATTTAAAGCTGCCAAATCTGACCATTTGGCCTAAACTTTTTTTAATGTGAGCCAAGTCTGGATGGGTCCATGTGGTGTGAAGTCAGAAATATGAGCCATTTCATCAGTCTATGGGAGTTCAGATCCAGGAGGATGAAGTGGTATCATAGAAACTTTTTGTTCTTGAGTGTCAGTCAAAAATTAAGTCAGAATGTTTAGCATTTAGGATGTATATTGGGACTGGAACATAAAGTTAGCTGTAGCTACCACTGTTTCTACTAATAAAAAGAATGGGTCTGATGCTCTACTTGGAGCAAATTTCTACAGTTTTTCATCCTGACTCAGTGTCTCTGTCATCAGGCTGCTGGAGGAGGGGAACACAGAAGGAGCTGAGGAGCAGAAACAGAGGATAGAGCAGCTCCAGAGAGAGAGGAGGAAAGTGTTACAGGACAACAACATGACACACCAGCCACGCTTTTTCAAGTATGCAGCTCTTTACTTGTTTCTGAGCATATTACTGTTTGTGTCCAAACATATAGCGTCTGCATGTGTTTGTTTCCATGCGCTTGATCTGTTGCATATCATAATGAGATCACCTGCAGAGCAGCGACAGTGGCTAGTGCTATACATGATGTGACTGAGGTCTGCAGACTTGTGATAAACAAACTAAGTTGTTATAAATAACTCCACAGTTGACGAAAAAAAATAAATTATTACCCATTATGTCATTGTCTGTGACAATGTGTGTGTTATGTTATTCATCACTCTTCAATTGCTCTACTCATCATTAACTTTAAGTTACACCCAGAATATTCAATATACAGTCCTCCCTTACATTTGTAGATGCTTTAAATCTGAAGTTTTTAGCATAATGAGAGAAAATTTATGCTTCTTATCTTGACTAACCAAATTAAATTCATCATAGTGTTTTAAGATGATTCAAATTAAAAGTGATCTGGAACCTTATTCTTTAAAACAACAACTAATATGCAAAACATTTGTGCCACTTTACTTGAATGTGTGTGATTTATCAGTAATTAAAAACATATTTGATTTATGTTGTTTCAACAGAAAATCTAAGAATGACACATGGGTGAGCAACAACATGTACTGGCAGCTGCGCGGAGACCCTGGCTTCAGCAAAATTGACTTTCCTGTGTTGTGGTAACTCTGGATTTAAACAAACCTCTCACTACACCTTTTCATACAGAAGGAAGTAAAAAGCAGTTGTGAGACCAGCATCCAAGTCTGGTGACCTGGTTAACATGAACTGCTCTGTGTCATGGTAACCCAAACCCATATAGACTTCCTGCTTCCTCTTTGGAGATTAAGCAGAGTCTGTAGAACATGATTTGGTTTTGTTTCTGTTGTTTGTTATGTTTCACCTTAAAGGTACATTTTCTCATTATCATAACTGTAATTTATACAGTGTCAATGTAAAGTAAAAAATCACATCAATTGTTCTTTATTGTATCTTAGCATTTACCAAAGTGCCTTTTATTGCAGTGCTACACTCAATCAACTGCTGTAGCAGTTATGCACTTTTATTGAGAGACTTGAACAACTCTTCATTGGACTAACATCAGTATGATACACAGAAGTGATGAGCTGCTTGAGTATTCCTCCACTGAGTCAGCATCATGACTTCAGGATTTTCGGAGTGATTTAAGCCAGTGACTGATCACTGGTTATAATTTTATAAGAAGGTATTCAGCCTTTTTTCAGTATGCTGCCTTGTTATACTCAGTCCTGAGTGTCATGGGATCATGGATACAGGTTTTCACTGACGAACACATAAATAATACTCCATGTTTGTAAAGCATAATAAAGTGTATAGTGGAAAAGTTATGGTGTGTCACACTTTGAGTTTGTATATATAATTGATTTTTATAATTGAATTGAGAAATTATTATTCTTGTTTTTCTCGTGACACAAAAAGGTAAATCCCTGCCACTTGTAATGATCAGAAAGTGTTCCTAATTTGAGAAAACTAAGTGTAATAATACTGTAACATTTATGACATATGTATTGGGTTTGACACAAAAGGAAAACAGAAAGAACTGCACATAAAACAATTACATTTTCTAAAATGTTTTGCTTTTTATTCCAATTAACAAAATATCAATCCAAATTTTTAAATTCAAAATTTCCAATTCAAAAATGTTCTATTTGTGTTACAAGTAATCTATCTTGTAACACTAACACAAATTTATATTTTTATTACAGGATTGACAAAAC
>JAUMHL010000003.1:14591813-14605302 GCA_032362345.1 Sandelia bainsii
GGGCCGCATTAATGTTGACGGAAGAATAAGATATAAATCTATAAAGAGACCAGTTTAGAGGTGGATAACAATATGTGAAAATGAATGGAGGCAATGCATTGCATGGCTTCAATGCATTGCCTCCATTCATTTTCAATGGCAGGCACCAATAAGGAGAAGATTGCAGATAAAGCACATTTGGATGCACTGCAAAGTGCTTTGTGTTTATTCATTCATACATTTAGCCAGCTACCCATTAATGACAAAGAAGTTATGGTTATTGAAATATAATTTTGCTTCTCATTTATGTAGTTTTTGTAATAAGGAAGTGAAACATAGGAGTAAAATGAAGGAAATGTACAGCAGTATCTTTATTCCCACACACAGATTACATTGCATTCTATGAACAGCTACATGGGTGATTTGTTGTGAAATATTGTGGTTGTGAAAAAAATCACAACTATTAACTTTTTTTCCATTGTCAGATTTCTCGCACAAAGTTGTCCAAACTAACCAATCCAGCTGTAAACTGACAGATAAATTCTTCTAAAATGAAAGCAAAAACTAAAAAGAAGTTTTGAAAACAGGGCACACGATGATAGAAATACAGTATGTTAATACATTGAACTTTGCTTTGCTTGCTCTTATGATTTGTAAGAACTTATGAAAGGTATCAAATTCCAATTTTAACATCCAATGTGTGTGTGTATGTGTGCATAATTTCAAAAGTGGATGACTTATGTCAGTACAAGCCAAATACTGTGCCAGTGTAGCTTCAGCTTAAAACCTCTCTTACAGAATCACAGGACATGGACCTGTCTCCACTAGCAGAGCTCCCTCAGTCAATTCAATGTGTCTTGTTCCAGAGGCTCCGGGAGATGATGAGGGACAGAACTGCTCTGTCATATCTGCAGTGCATGGTGGGTTACACCATGGCATGACCTCAACATCAATATACCACATTTGTGCTGGCTACTAATCACGCTAAACTAACAATTATTATTATTTTTACATTTTCCGTTTTCCTCTTCTCGGGTACACTGCTCTCTGTTAGCTGCAGGATTTGTGTGATGGTAATTCACTGGATATGGCCAAGCAAGAGGAGCTGTCGAACAATCAGAGAAAGTCCGTGTCAGCCACACTGGATCAGCCCAACCCTGACAGCCAATCTGCCATCCCTGCTCATCTAAAGGCAACTCACCTGTTGGTCAGTGCCATGGAAGGTAAGGAAACACTGTAAACATTTCCTGTGCAATTCTTCAGAAAATAATCATCTTGGAATTATTTTCTACACTTTAATGTGGTTGTGTGTATTGTTGTTGTAGAGTTGCCTGATGAATCACTGAGCCTCCTGAGTAAGAGCCATCCCGCTTTATTGGAAGCCTTCGACACACTGGTTGGTTATCAAACTTATCAGTTACCATTTATCAAACATCTTTACATAATGGATGTTTACTCAGTCACTGCTCAGTCATTTTTAAATATATATTTAAACAATTCAATTTTGCTGCAGGAAAAAGTCAACAAATCACCTTTTGGAGAGTATTTTTCATCTGTTTTAGAGGAAAAGTGCAACATGTTAAGCATTTTATACATATTTCTTTCTGAAACTTAGGTGAGAAGATTGATATAATTCTAGTGACTGTGCTGTAAAGACACAGCCAGTTAGCTTAGTTGAGTATAAATGGGAAACGGCTGGCTGTGTCCCAAGGTAACACAATCCACCTGCTCGTATCTCTAAAGCTTATTAATCAAGACATTGGTGTCATTCACCAGTATAGTTTTTTCTTAAACTTGTTCTTAAGAAAAGTCCTAAGAAAAATCTACATCGGATTCATAATGTGTTCTTAAACATCATTTACCTTTGTTCTATTATAACATTATTAATGATAAAACTGTGATTGTAATTTTAATTCTATAACATTTTACATCTGTAGAATCAATGAAAATGCAATAACTAGTTATTTTGCACAAACATATCAGTACTCAAATGTGTGTAAGAGTGTTCTTTAGTGTGCACAGATTTTGTTCTTACCTAAGAACAAATCCCAAATAAGAGAACATTGGTGAATGTCAGATTTTTGTGAAAATTGTATAAGTGGGTTTTAAGAACGCTTCGTGAATGACGCCCATTGTGTCTTACTTATTATATTCATACAAAAACATTAGTATGTGCTGTAATACAATATATCTATCAATCTGTTTATCTCACCAGATTTGCGGGATGGAGAAAAGCAGCAAGCCTCTCCCCATCCAGTGTCTCCCCCCACTTCTTCAGGACAACCAGGCTTTTATACTGGCAGAACAGCTGCTGAGCTCCATCAGTGTGACACTGAGAACAGACACAGACAGGCTGTGGATGGAAAGAGGACAAAAATCAGGATTTCTCCCTTTGCCTCTCAGCCTCAGCATACATGGACTGTCCTTGCTGTCTAACAAGCTGTAGTAGTGATAGCTGCATGTGCACTTTTTTCTTCTTTTGTTGACTGTATTCTGTCTATTTCTTTCTTTATTGTAAAGTTTCCGGTGTCTAACCTTACTGTACTTTATTGTGTCATCTTTATATCATTACTTTTTATAATAATTAGTTATTGATTTTTAAAATATTGTTTTTGTTACTGTGTTATACACAAAATATTATCATATTTCTTTTGCATCATATATTTTTTATTAAAATAAGCACTTCTTATTCTATTTGTATGTAAAAAGTGTAAAAGAAAAATATTTTATTTGATCAGTGATGCTGTTGTGTACCTCTCGCATGTTTTGTTGGCATGTTGCAGTCTTTGGCGAGACGTCGGTACCGTGTTTTAGCACTTGAAGCATTTTGAACATGTTGAAATGACTGCTTTTATTATTGTTTTTTATAAATCCAGTTTCATTATTTTAATTTATTTTTTTAGTTCACAATGAAAATTTGTTCCTCTGCAGTTTTGAGTAAATTCGGTGACCCTGCAGCCACTGTAGCAATACAAAATACACAGCTTTTAAGTTTAAAACAGTTATTATTTCTGAGCTTAAAATGCTAAACGAGGCTGGATTTTATTGGAGCTGTCACTAGATGATGTTAGAATTTATTACTAACATATATTCAACATTTCCCTTAATGCTGGCAAAAAATATCAAAATTGTTAAATTTTATTAGGTATTGACATGTTTAAAGTAGATTATGTGTATCTGTACATAAACTATAGCCATTAAACTATAGCAATGGCCTTACTGGCATTTTGTTCTATTTTATTGTTGGGATAAAAAAATCACTTTAATCTTATATTCATATATATTTTAATTTTCATTGAGGTTTTTGGCTGTATGATACCTTTATTAAACCTTATCATTGTGTATAGCAAAATTGGGAAATAAAGCTTTTCTCTGTTTCCCTAAAATGAAAATCATTTTGCATCTGTTCCGGTTCCTTCTGTTGTATTTTGAAATCTAATTTTCATTTTTTTTATGACTAAGATTCTCTGCAGAATTTGTCGGATAGTGACAACATAGTTATTTTGGAGCACATGGGAAATACAATTTGAATTCACTGGTTTCAGAATAATTAGTAATGACAAGGCATGGAAACCAAAAGCAAAAGTTCTGGGGTACACACCACTGAAACAATTTTTTTTAAGAAGAAAATATGTATTGTGAACTCATTTCACATTTGTGCTTTAAACTAAACTAAATATTCTATGCTCTTCTAGGTGGTTAAGCCACAATAATAGGGACATCTTACAGTATTGGTGATTATATTTTGTGTTACTGCATGTGAAAAATAACTAATTACTCAAGTTGTCAAATAAATGTAGTAGAGTAAAAACAAAAGTAATATAAAATGGAAATAGTGGAAATACTTTTACTTAGTTACTCCATTACCACATCCATTTAAATGTATGCTGCCTATGAAGCATAAGGTTTGTTACATTAAAAAAAATATCTTTGGTGCATTTACCAGTGTCTGATATAATTAAACTAATTCCTGCTTTTGAAAATATTGTCACTAACATAGTAAAAACTGAATGAACTTTCAATGTTTCCCATCTGTGACCTGCTCTTAGCTACCACGTCGGGTCGCTGTTGTCGCTAATTTTACGATGTCATAAATGACGTAAATCTCCTGCGACCTCAACGCGTCCATCCCGAGGATCATGAAAACATTGACGAGGAGGACGTGTGTTTGAGAGCCCGGTGGAGTTGAGCGGTGAATTTGACACCACCAGTGCGTTTTCAAAATGGCAATATGCAACTTTTTTCTTCAGGGACGTTGTCGTTACGGCGATAAATGTTGGAATGAGCATCCGAGGGGAGGAAGCAGAGGAGGAGGTGGAGGACATAACAACAACTACAACCGCGCTTCTGGACAGCAGCAGCAACCCAGAGGAGGTGGTGGTGGTGGAGGAGGTGGTAATGATAATGAAGAATAAATATACATTTAGCAAAGTGGTTTGTTGACGAAGCCATTGTACAGACGATTTGAATTTAACTTTCGTTTTCGATTCACAAAAAGTACTCAAAGTTTTTAATTTTCTTTTCTGCGTCATTGTGTTTACAATTTTTGAAAAACTATACAGTAGCAGCAGCTAGGCAACGTAAGCTAGGCTAGACAAGTCAATTATTTTATTAAAATATAATCTGAACAACCCCTATTGACAATTCAACATCACCACAATGACCATGCAATTGAATCCACATATTTTAATACAGTTTGACCTAAAAAAAGAGCATCATGGTTTTACTAGAGTGGATTAAGTGAGTGTAACAAGTAGTGTTGTTATGTATGTTGGTTTATATATGATGTTTGTGTTGGTTTCAGGCTTTGGAAACAGAGTTTGGGTGAATCCTAACCAGCAAAAAGGAAGCTATGTCCAGCCTTCATCCTTCTCCTCTCATGGAAGTGATGACTGGGGTAGAGGAGGCGGCGGCGGAGGAGGAGGGAGGAGTGACTGGGGCAGAGGAGGCGGCGGAGGAGGAGGACGAGGAGGAGGGAGTGACTGGGGCAGAGGAGGCGGCGGAGGAGGGAGTGACTGGGGCAGAGGAGGCGACGGAGGAGGAGGAGGGAGTGACTGGGGCAGAGGAGGTGGAGGGCGAAGAGATAATGTGAAGAGCTCTGAATTCAGCTTTTCCACTCAAAACAGATTTTCAGGGCTTGATACTCCCAGCACTTTTGACAGGGGAGGAAGACAGGGAGGAGGGGGAACAGCAGCTGGTGATGAAGATGATGACAAAAAACTGTAAGTCTTGCAGCTTGGTGCTGCATTAAAATTCATGCGTATATGCCATTAATACGTTAATTCTTGTGACATCTCTCTCACTATCACCCAGGGAGATCGTTCAGGCAGACATGGAGGCCTGGGAGAGTTCAGGGCAGTGGGCCTTCTCATGTTATGCAAAATCCAAGGCAACTTTGTCTGGTCTGTACCAGTTATAATCTATTAAATTACATGATTTATGTTGTTATTTGTAGTCAAATCACTTGCTGTAAATTATAGGTTAATTGCCAAAATATTTGATTTTTTATTTTCTGTAGGTTTCACTGATCTCTCTCCTGAAGAGCTCAGGCTGGAGTATTACTCCACAAGAGCTTCAGGAGATCTGCAGACCTATGTAAGTGTAGTGTCACTCTTCAGTGTCATTCCTAATATATGTCATCAGGCCAATAATAAAGTTAAGTTGGTATTTAATTTTGTCTGAAGTGCATGGACACAACTAGTATTTTTTTAGTTACGATAGTAAGCAGTTACTAATTATTTTTGTCATGTGATCTTGAATGTTTGTAAAATAATGAATTACAGGCATTTCAAAATGTTTGAGTCTGAAAAGCATTTGTTTGGTATGTTTAGATGAATGGTGTCAGTCAGTTGCTCAGTCAGTGGAGAAACAGAGTCCAAGAACTGAAGGTTATGAATCCAGCTACCCGTGCTGCTATGGTGAGACACACGCCTACAAACACAGTCACTGTAACAGTACTTCCGTCTTCTTTTTTGAAAGACCTTTAAATACAGTGCACATATTGGTATTTATTATAGTTACTTTCCTTGCAGCTTGCAGAATTAAATAATCCAGCACCTCAGGCATCTTCAAGTGGCTTCAGTTTACCGACTGCAACTGGATTTGGATCTTCTACATCTGACTTTGGAACCAAAGGTGAATATTTGTTTTATTGTAATGGTACAGGTTTAAAGTAATAGTTGAGTATTTTGGGGAAATAGTAATTTGCTTTCTTGCAAAGGACAAAAGGAACTGACAGCTCCTGGCTAAGAAATAGGCCAGCAAATTACCTCTCATAACCATACCATACATTATCATTAAGCATAGCTTTTGTGTGGATTAGAAAACAAAATATAATGCATTAATTTGTGAGCTTTGGATTTTATTAACTTCTGTTTCCACTTGTTTTTGGTCTTCGTGGTAGCTAGCTGGCTACAGCTTTATATTTAACAGACAGATTTTGTATCCCTCATCTCTCACAAATACATGCACATCTGCACAAGCAGATCATTTGACTACATGTATGGTACCTTAGCGTTTGAGACGAGTTGTTTGTTACACACACACAAGCTTGTTGATGTCCATCCTAAATGTACAACATCAGGTAATCCAATCCATGTCTACACTATAAAATCTCTCTGACCATGCAGGCTTTGGAGCTCCAGCACCAGTGCAGGCCAGCAGTTTCAGTTTTGCTACTGCAGGTGGTGGTTTCGGTAGTGCCGTAGCAGCACCTACACAGCTTCCCTCTGGATTTGGTTCTTCCTCTGCAGTCACCTCCGCTCCTTTGGCTTCAACTTTCTCCTTGACTGCTCCAATCTCTGACAAACCTGCAGTGACATCAGGATTTGGTTCAGCCTCGGGGTTCAGCTTCTCATCTACAGCAAACACCGGAGGAGGATTTAGGAGCGGTTTTGGGGCTGAAGCACCTGCTGCGGCAGGAAGCACCAGCGGATTTGGACAGACAAGTGGAGGGTTTGGAACAAGTGCTGCTCTTGCTGCAGCAGGAAACCGGTCTGCTAGTGGGGCATCAGATAGTCTGTTTTCCCCTGATAGCACACTGACTTCAGAGGAACTGAATCAATTCAAGGCCAAGAGGTTCACTCTCGGTCAGATTCCTTTAAAACCCCCTCCCGCTGACTTGCTGGTAGTATAACTTGTGGGGAAACTTTAGAACTTTTATAATGTATACATTTTTTTTTTTTTGCACAGAAATAGGTCAAATCCAGATGACTTGTTTTTGAGATATAGCTGATGAAATTTAGTTCAGTTAAATTGGGGAGGCCTGCTCTAATTCCATGTACAATTTTTGTGTAAAAAGTATGTACGTCTGCACACAATAGCATTCAGTATTTTTGAATTATTTTTGTTCAAAAGTACTATGTTTGGGGTTATTGTATTTCTTAATTCATATAATCTATACTTGCTGTTAAACAGTTTCAGATTTTACAGTCTGTTGAGATGTTGGCACTAAATTGATCAACAAATGTTCAGAAGGGGTTATGTTTTATGTCCCTGAGTGTGCAAATAATGATGATAATAAAAATGACATACTTTATTGATGCCCTTGGGGAAATTGTTGTTGGACAGCTGCCTAAGAGTCCATATCAGTGCTACTACAGGTTTTTGGTGTCTTGTCTAAGGACACCTCAACATGTAGCCTGGCGGGATTGGGAATTGAACCGCTCACCCTCAGGTTTGTAGACGACTGCTCTACTCATTGAGCTACTTGCTGCCAATAAATATAGTGTGTATATATAGGGGCAGAACTTTTATTTTTGTTATTTTGTCTACAAACTTCACTGAATGCCGAATGGGAATACAATATAATTTTCTTTTGGTTGCATGCTGTATGCATGCAGGAACTGGCCCTCATTATTAAAGGTTGCAATAGCACAACTCAGCCAGGAGAGGGTGTCACAATGCAAGCTCCAACAACAGCTTTAGTGAAGCACAAAGAACAAGGAATGTGTGTGCTGTTGCACTACCTTGAAAAGAATAAATACTTAAATACAGATTGAGTATTTTTATCCTTATGTTTTTACCCAGATTGTAATGAGGCAGCAATATTGAAACAACTGAAGCCAGGCCCATGTTGGACAGATGAGTCAAAATCACCCATTCGCACTTGCTTCTAGGCCTACAGCCTCTAAAATATAGGAAAATCCAGGAGTGCACAGATGATAATGTGTGAGTAAGCTATGGAACAGGTATTTATTAGATGTTGAGAACCCGGTGGGATCACAAGAAGAGTAATACATTGACAAAGAGACAGCAATAAGCTGCTGCTATAGGAGCTATAGCTCTGCTGACTGGAGCATATTTTCAGCTGACACTCTTATCTGATACCAGCAAGAGGTGAAACTGTGTCTTAGTGTGGGTTTCATCTCAAGTCCCATCTCATTTGGCAGGTCAGAAAAATGATGTATACATAACTAATGCAATTTTATGCATACCTATAAATGGTAACACAGCATCAACAGTGTGCAGCATAGTACTTTTCTCTCCTACACCTCAGACTGTCAGCAGTAACCTCCCACCCACCCACTGCCAGCAGATAATACATAAATAATTCAGCAGATTAATGAACAATTGAAATAGAGACTCATCTCATGAAAAGGCACTTGCGCATTCGTGCAAGGAAATTTGTTTAAATTGCCATCCTGTAACTCTTAAATACATCTAACTGAAAAATATGGGGCTTTATGAATCCTTGTTTCCCCAACAGAAAATAAGCAGATCGAATCACCGACTGCTTTAGCATCAAATTGCCAGTCTGCCTGTGTTTATGTAATGTATGCATGAGCTGAACCGAGTGGATCAGAGTAATATGAAAAATGAGGGATGAGTCTTTGGATCACACGCACACGCAGGGAGACTATTTTATTGAGAACATTTAATCACTGTGTACCTTAATACCTTTGTGCAATTATATTAAAGAAACTAGTCATTTTTTCCTCCTTAGCTATAACACAGAAACATACACACACTGGATCCACCCTTCTGTAAAATCATAGCTCACTCAAACTGGGTCACATGACCATAATGTGTACTATAACTTAATTTACTGTGACCCAACTCCAGCAACAACAGTTGTATATGCTGTTCTATTACATTTAGCACCATTTTCCATAGGGGCAGTATGGTCTGCTTGTCTTATTTATTCCCCGTTTAGACCATACACTGTAGCTGCGTATGTACATATTGAACTTCCGAACAGCTCAATCCTTTGAATTATGACTTCTGCTTGCAGCTATTAAAATTCCTCCTCCTTTGCTGGCTTCTTCAAATCAGCACTTTTTATGACAAACAGTATGTAAATGTACATTGGGCTCACGGCTGTTACACAGGCATTATGGTCACTGCATCGGCTGATGACAGCAACAGATGCTCGAACCACCGCTTGAATCCCCTCTTTCTACAGAATGCCAATGAGCTGATTCGGATTCAGTGCTGGTGTTAATGTTTGATAGGGGCTGATTCCAGTCGGCCCTCCTTACTGTTGCAGCAGAGAACAAGGCTTAGTAATTGGAACAATGAATCCTGGGGTAGAATTGATTGTGTTGTGCCACAGCTGTTCGCCTTTGGGAAACGGGGCATTGATCCAAGGCCTCTGATTTATGCCCATCTGAGCGACTTGCAGCATGGGTGACTGAGTGGCACATATTTCACCGGCAAGGGTGTCGACCTGGGTTTCTGTGCTACACATGTTCATAGGTGTGTATAAGGATCAGTACACCTCGTTCTTCTGACGCAGACTAATAACACACTGCACGGAGTAAATTGAGTAAATGCTGGGTCATCTGAACTGGAGTAGCACTAAGAGGCTGGGGAGAAAATTGTGTTACATTACAATAATTGTATCTATGGATGCAGACTGCTACCTGCTCTCTAAGCAAAGAGGAAAACAATGAAGCACTGCATCTGTGCACATGCACCTGTGTACTGCAAGACCGTGTTTGAATGTTTTAGTGCATTTAACAAAATTATGAGTTTTTCTTTATGCATTTCTCAGAGAACATCATGTCAGTGGTTACTGCTGTTATTGTGGTGCTGTGATTCAGTGCAGACTGAGCAACAATAATGTGATTTTTCTCAAAAAAAAGAAAGAAAAAGTTTTAAGTCTACAAGTTGAGTTTTATAAAATACAGAAATTGAACAACAAATGCTGAACAGTGTTAGAACAAACTAAATGTTTCCTCTCAGGCTACAACCAGCATAGATTTCTCTTTAAAGTCTGATTTACGGTAGTAGCTTGTTTCTTGACCAGTACATCAGAGTATCAACTGAATGGTAAGGGCATTAAATGGCAATATCATTTGTCATATCTTTTGAAATGATGCCATTTTTTTTCTCGCTCAGCTTTCAGTGCAAAGATTAATACTACTTTTAAGACCAGGTATGTTAATGCTAAGCTACAGCTAGCAGGTGTTTAGTTTAGCTAACTAAAACAATGTAAGGAGGTCAACAGCTAGCTGGTCAAAAAACAAACAAAAATCCAACTCTAAAATACAATAACAACTCTAAAGCTCAGTAATTAACATACGTTTAAGTGTTTGTTTAATTATACATAACCAAAGCGAAAACACATTTGGTTTTGTCTGGTTAATAGTTTAACCTGAATAGTACGCTAGCATTTATGCTAATCTTAAAAAACGATAAGCAGCTGGCTGCAGCGCAATGCACAACAATAAAAGCCATAAGGAGCTTCCTATTTAACTCTTGGAAAGAAAGTGAAGTGTCCATAATAAACTCATAATAACTCGTCTAAACTTGAACATGGTGCCTTTCACACATGAGGCTGCGTCCTTTAATAGGGAGTTAGTCTTTTGGGGATCCGAGCCTGGTTTTGAGGCCTAGTCTACGTGTAGGTGTAGAGTCGCTTATGTTGTTTACATGCAGGTAACAAGGTACTGAGGACCAACTCTGAAATAAACAAACAAAAAAATCAGTCCAGCTTTCTTCTACACATTAGGTATCTTCATGAATCCCGAGGCCACAAGTTGTCGCTGTTTGCCAGCACCACTGAAAACACCCAGGCCTGCCGGTAATCGCATCTCTCCCCTCCCTCCTTTCCACTCCTCTCTCCACAGCAGCAGCGCGTCTATCGCCGCGCCTCGGATGCAGTGTGACCAGCACCACCGACGCCGCCGAGGGGAGAAACCGTGCAGCGAGCCGCCGTCCGCACACCAGCAACTGCAAAACATAAAACCCAAAACGATGACATTCTTACAGATACAACAGAGGCAAACATTTATTTGACAACTTCCCCACACCTTAGCGTCGCCGCTCGTTGTTGAAAGTGGTAAGTGCTCTGATTTCTCTTTTTAATTGCAGGAGCTCGCAGTGCTCAGCTTCCGCACAGGGAAAAAGATAGCGCCAATGAACTGGTATTGACATTAATGCAATTAATAGGAGAGCAGGTGACCAATGATTGGGTGTGCATGGCTCAAACTGGGTGCAGCCTTTTGAATGGGTCTTTATTAATACAATGTGCAGGCCTGCTTTCAGAGGAGATCGTTTTTAGATCAGATAATTAGTGTCAACTGGTGAGACTCTGCTTCTTGTATTTTTATTTTCACCTCTGTAGCATTATAAGCCAAAATGCACTTACAGCATACAAGTACATGTCTTCTCCTACTTAAATCAATCTATTAAACTGTTTAAAGGATTAATATGGTCATACGAGATGTTACGGACAAGATAATGCACGTTAAACCTTTATAGAGTGATTGTTGTGTGACCTAAATAACGTGTAGTTTTCATCTTTTTGCCTGTTTTTATTTTCCAGTTTGTTACATGAACTGTAAATACTTGGCCATGTTTTTTATAGGGAGTTTACCAATTGATGTAGCTATACCAGGAAAAAGTTTAACAATGTCAGATTGCAGCTGTGCACTCCTGCTGGTGATCTGCTGTGTGGGGTGAAAGGCACAAAGGAGCCTCATATGACTTGACAGGGGAAAGCAATGCACTGGTACCTGTGTTTTTGTGAATGTATGTATGCAAGCGCCAGCGCTCAGGTCAAGCCAAGTGCATGCTGAGGTGTGAGATTATATCAGATGGTACCACACACATGCTTGCATACGCACGCAGGCACAACACAACAATGTTCCGATCTCAGCTCAAACTGTGTTTGTCACCTGCGGACGGGGGCAGAAACACGTGACTCTCGAGCTTCCAGTGTCTTTCTCTGCATTTTGCCAAGAAAATAAAACAGTCTGAAAGCTGTTTGACATTTCTGTGTTACGCAGTGTGAAGTACTCAGTGAGTACATTAACCAGCACTAAAAGAGTGGGTCCTCTTTGGTACGTTATGAAGGGAGATAATAATTATCCAAGTCCTTAACTCTTGAAATCCTTTCCTGACTCACTTTCCCTGAATAATCCACTGAGACAGACTTAAGACAGCAAAAGCTGGAAAGAGACTCAACGCTGTGATGTATAAAGCAGTGTTTGGATATCTCCATTTGCACATAAATCCAACATTTCACATATTTGTCCAGGATTTCATCACATGTGCATGTATGTCTACGAGTTTATGCGTTTGAGTCTGAGTAGTAGAGGGAGGTGCATCAGATAGTGTCAGATGGGTTGGCTACTCAAAAGGGCAACCTGACCGTTATGAATTATGAATTATATTCCATCAAAGAGCCTTTGCACACATGCACGCGCACACACACACACACTCTGAAAAATTGATAGCTGTAAAGGGCAAAGGCCAGGTCCAGTGCAACACACACACAGACACGTACACTAAAATATGCACTGACACATCTGACCACACTTCAGATTTGTGGCTGGGTGCTGCTGGTTCTGGTCATCTTTGAAATGAAAATGAAATGAAAACAACCGAGGGGAAGAGCAGACACTTATCATACTAATGAGCATGCTTCAGTGTGTGGGTCTGGATGTATCTTTATGTGTGTGTGCATGCGTGTGTGTGTGTGTTGTTGAATCTTATGTGGCTGTGTGCACTTGCGGACAACCATCTGCACTGCACAGTTCACTGGCCAACTGGTAAAGTGAGCTGTGATTGGTTGACCATGCTAAAGAGCCCCACATCCCACTTCAAACTGTATGCGCTAATGAGACACTTTTAAGTTTATTTTACAGGATTCAGCTGATACCGACGTGGTTATTTTGACCTTTTGTAGTTTGTTTATGTCAACATACAGTGTCAGGTGATCCAGTTAAGTGCCAGTCTTCAAAAAAATCCATTTTGCTTAACACTTGATACATGTTGGAGGCTGCAGGAGCAAAGGTGACCTCCGTTATGTGCATATAGGTTATTTGCATTCTAACCTAACATTTTTCAAGGAGATACACTACCAGTCAAAAGTTTGGACACACATAGAAATGACTATGTTTGTGAAAGAGAAGCAGATTTCATAACATCATCATATTAGAAATGACAATTGTAGCTGAAAACAACTGTTTTTTAAAAGGAATATGTACATAAACATACAGAGGCCTAAATTCTGCAAACATTAGTACTGTCTTCTAATAGCATGTTATGTTTGCTAATGCAA
>JAUMHL010000003.1:14605402-14621845 GCA_032362345.1 Sandelia bainsii
ACTGAAGACATGTATCTTTTCATGAAAAACATGGTCATTCCTATGTGTGTCCAAACTTTTGACTGGTAGTGTAAATGCCCCCGAAGAAATTACTCTATATTTTTAATTTAGACAAAACGAGTGTATTATGATTCACAATATTAAAAAGCACAATGTGGATGAAATTGTAGACAATAATTAAAGCCTTAAGCCTTAATATATTACATTAATGGCAAATAATACTGACTAGCAAATATCCTACTGTACAAACAGAACGGTATCAGCCCGACAGATCAGTCAAACACAAACCTACAAGGAATCCAAAAATGAGGTCACATATAAAAGGAAGATGGGAAAGATCTTGGTTTAAAAGCAGATAAATATGAGGCTCTTATCTCGTTTTTGCGCTGTATCTGACTATGTTGCAGTGTGCACATCCCTCCAGAGGTTTAGCAGTAAATAAGACAGAGAGGTGTGCTTTATTTGACCATGGCTGTGTCTCTAGTGATCCAGACATTACAAGTGGGGTGAGATTCTCTCTGCCCTGGGCTAGCAACCAGCATTCCAGGTATGATAGAGAGATGGGGGATGGGGTGGCTGAGGGAGATGTCACTGACCACATTAGTCATCAGAAAGCAGGCCATGAGTCAGGAAAGCTCCCAGTCTCATCCATCACGCCCCTCTTAACCCACTTTCCTTCCAGCCCAGCCACTCTGGCTTTTTATTTTTCTATTTTGTGCTAACTCTCCGTCCCCTTACTGCTGACATAGTAACTTTATCATCCTTCTCTTGAAGGTGATGAAAAGGAAAAGGAGGTGCAAAGAGAATGGTTCAGTGCTGGACAGATTGTTAGTTAAGAGATGGGAGTGAGGACAGATTGAGAGTCGGACTTTGCCGTGCAGCAAGGCAAACTGTTTGGAAATGAACTTTCTCTTCCCAAACATGTTTACATTCGAAGGAAATAAACGGAACAACAAAGAGAGTTTGTTTTACCGGTGTCACTGCAGGGAGAAAAAGAAGATAACATAGTGACATAATGTGTCTTATTTTCACACCAGATTTCCCTTGGTGGTGTGTACTGAGAAACCCTGTGAACTGGTGAGACTGCTGTGGGGTGATAAGTGATGATATGAGAGAAATCTCACTTCTCCAAAATGCTACTGGCTGAAATCCTGGACAAAGTGTTTGATTCAGTGATGAGATGAAAACATTGTATTGCCAGCTCAGCTGTGGGGGGATTAGCAGTGAACATAGAGTATGAGTGAGTGAATATTTGAAATGATACTCCATGTAGCACAGCAATTTGATGGTTATCGGGCTTAATGCCAGTGTTTTGTGAAGTACTTGTTGATCTAATTTGTATTGCTTAAGGTAGCCTCCTGGTGTGTGTGTGTGTGTGTGTGTGTTTAGTATGTGCGTCATGAACAGAGCATCCTGTGAATAGAATAGCTAAACTCGGTGCTATGTTTTCATAACTAAAAACTATGAAAATAAATCCCTTTTGTAATTAAACATAGTTATCTTTTAATGACTAATGTGTTAGCATCATAGCAAATGTTAGCGTCTTATTTGTGTAAATTAATACAAAGCACATTTTCCCAAAATATTAGAAACCAGTTTACAAATATATTAGCATAATTGTGTGTAAACTGCTCATGGCTTATATTTTTGTATACTTACAAAAATAAGCTTGCTAGGTTTTACACTGAAGCTACACTTGCTAACATGCATGTAAACTATTCTTTCTGATAAAAGAAGTGAATTTTAGTTAAATGACAATTGGCCCTAAAAGAAAGACATAAAGGCTGTTTTCTGCTGCAGCACTGGTCACAGTTTAAGCAGGAGCATTTAACTGAGCGTTTAAATACAATGTCACATTTTAAACAAACAAGCATAATTTGACCTGCTAACTGTAGTTCTCAGAGAAAATCGAAACCCTTGCTGCCCTGTTGTGGTAGATCCAACACGGTTGTGTGTAAACATGGTGTGACGGATCAAATTTATGTCACGAGGTGATGTAGAGTGAGCGACTCAATGACTCACCTCATTAAAGATTTTATTGGATAAAGATTTGATTGGGTCAGTGAGAGAAGCAAAGCGAAAGAAAAAAACATTTTCAGTTACTTTCATGGCTGTTAGCATTTGATGGGGATTTGTGTGTGTGTGTGTTCGCCAGTTTGTTCTGCAAAGTGTGAAATGAGACATTTGTAAATATTTAATGAGGTTGTGACTTTATATGGTCAGTTTGTCTCTGATACTCTCTTGGTCAATGTGATTCTGAAATCTAATCTGTGTCAGAGCTGAGTGTTTTAGAGAAGATTTGGATGTTAATTCAAGTCAGTCAGCCAAGACATCAGTGGCAATGCCCTCTGTCATTCAGTATTTTGGCTCTTTCTTCTGCTACACTCTGGCACATATTTTCAGCATTGCATATGTGTTTTTGCACTATGCTGGGTTTCTCTATGTGTGATTTTGTGTGTGATCCATTTGGCTCTCAGTTATCCCTCAGCCTGGCACTCTTACTGTCCTCTGTGTGTAGCTGCAAAGCCAGCCTTCTGTTTTCTCGCCTTAAGAGACCTCTTATGATCAGAGAGCTACATCAGCCACATACACACATAACATCAGGCCAAATACAATAGCAGCAGGGTGGACATATACAGTGTCATAACCTGGGAAGTTTCCATGGTAGCCTCAACAGGAAGTGCATTACAGGTCCTGCCTGGCCTTGTGCACTGCCGGAGTGATTGTTCATCACACATTTCTAAAATATAAATGTCTAAGATATAAAATGTAAGAACAAAAACTGTGATCAGCATTTACCTTAATGGTGATAGTGATAGCATGTAAAGTTGTAAACATATGTCAAGATATACTATTGTTGTTGATACCAGTCCTATTGTTGAGATGTCAGTACCAATTTCCTGGGAGAAATGCAGGAAGCACGCTTGACCTGTGAAAATTTTAGACATGATGGTCTTTATCAGATTATGCTAAACACCTCACATTCAGATAACTACACAAAAACTTAACAGTCAAAACACATCTCTGTCAAAGTGGATAATTATTCGGACTTTAAATATGTAATGACATTTGACCCCTATCAAATGACTAACACGACATTGCTGATAGATGCTGTAATTTATTTATTTTTTCCAGTTTAGCTATGATTCAGCTTGGTTTACTCATCACTGTCCCACATGGGAAATTTGGCTTGAAGCAGCCAAAAAGACTTGGCAAAAACACACCAAAACAGACTCATTCAACAAATGAAAAACATCAATTAGCAATAGTAACACACTGTAAAAAATGCTCTAAGTAAAAACTAATTTAAAATATGTAAAACCAATAAGTGAACAAAAGACAATATGGCAGATTTTAATCTTTATATTGCTCATTTCCCTAACAAGACACTCAGACCTATCTTTATCATCCACTTTGCAACTAAATTGTAGGTTAATTAACAGGCCAACAGTGGCACAATGGCCGGCATGCTCAAGAGCAACTTTAAAGAGTCCATTAATGGATCACTCAGCCATATCTAATTACAAGGTTGTGGCGTTTGTACAGTATTTATGAGAGAAATTGAAAGGGTAATTTTCACACGTTTGCTTCTCTGCATTCCCTTACAAAGAAGTTGCACTGACTGCAGATATACATGCATGGTTGAATCATGCTGAAAGTCATGTTTTTCAGTCTTCTGCACTGTTGCACGTCAGGTCTTCTGACGGCTGTAAACGGGAGACTCCAAACATTCAGGGCATTTTATCATTCATTCAAGTTTGAGGGTGCTTTCTTGACTTTGCCAAGTTAGTCTATGAAAAATTAATATTAACTAAAGAAATATATTTTTTCTTTTTGTTTATTTTCATATGCACACATCTGAATCTCTCTCTAACACTGATACAAATTAAGAGGCCAGATCTCACACGGCGTGGGGTGGCGACGGGTCGTATTGAGGTGCAGAGGAGGAGCTTATAGTGAAACAAATGAGTTCTGAGATGAGATGTTAGAGAGCACAGAGACATCAGGGGAACTGTGTGGTGCATAGATTAAGATAGATGGGCTCCAGGTCTGCCTTTAGGTCCAGCAAAAACACCGTGTGGGGGCAGGTACATGGAAGTGACACTGCAGATATTACTGACTGAAAAACACATGAAAGCAGAAATGGGTTAAACATTATCAATATCCAACATAAATAGCGTAGTTAATGCTCTCAGGGTATAAATATTGATTTTTTAACTTAATATTTACGCTCCACTTTGCTCCATGCTTGTTGGATTTTGTTGCCAATGGAAAGATCCAGGCTTACTGTTTCCCTCTGCTTCCAGTCCTTATGCTATGCTAAGCTAATAAAATCATGGCTCTAACATTGTAGTGTAGTGAAGTGAGTAAATATCTATCTCTTCAACTGGATGAATCTCTGTATGTCTGTATGTATTTATAATTAAGCGGTGAAACTTAAGCTCTGCAGATAAGAAACTAATATACAGTTATCTATGTCTCTTGTTAGGGAAGCTGTCCTCTGAGTAAAACACACACACACACACACACACACACACACACACACACACACACACACACACGCAATATGTAATCCTTAAGAGGAGAGTAGAAATAGATGCATATCTTAGTTGTTGACATATTTTGGGCATGACTGTGGATCAATTGGTAGGGCAGTTGTCCATGAACAGCAGGACTGGTGGTTTAACTCCCCACATGTTGAATGATCGCTGGACAAGACACTGAACCCTGAACCCTTGGTGCCTTAAATGCACCTGCCTTTCCACAAGAATTTCCCCAAGGGAAGTAATAAAGTATCACTTATTGTTATATTGTTCACCTCATCTGGCTTTCATTCTGTTATTTCTCACAGATCAGACCCTAGCTTCCTGTAGTCTTTTTCCATTAATCCTGAAGCATCCTCTCCTCCCACATCTCTCTCCTTGTCCTCCTTCTTCCCTCTTCTCTGTCCTCATGCCTATCTGAAAGCAGAATTATTCTGTGTTTCTCCCTTTTCTCGCAGCCTTCTCTATCCCTCCCTTATCCTCATTTTCTCCTGCTCTGTTTGCTGTGTGTTCAAAGTACAGAGCCCCCCCAGAGAGCTGGAGAGGAGTGCGCAAGGGCTGGAATAGCAAAGAGAGGGAGACCAGGAAAAAGAAGGAAGAGGGAAAATAAAGGCATATAGACTCACTCAAATTTCACTTAAAGCCTTCACCTCCAGTTTCTTTCTTTCTTACCCATCAGTGCTCTTTTCCAGCCATAACAAATGTCACTGCAGTAGTTCTCTACAAGGCATGCTGTCTTTCAGCTCCTCCTCCTTGGCTGTTATTATGATTTCCTTTAGAAAATGCCAAAATTTGCCCTTTTGCTACACAAGTTCATTATCCCTAAATAGCACCCACTTCAGTTATTGTGTTAATACAAAATGTGTTGATCAGCAAAGTTTTTTAAGCAGCATGCCCCATGGTTGTAGGACTGTGACAACTACTATTAAAGGCAAAGTCATAAATATGTGTTATTTATGACTACCAGTCACAGGAGTGAGTGTTTTAATAGTATAAAGAATTTGTGTACCATTCCCTGAAGTTATTGGCTGAGTTTGCAAAGTCTGTGTCTTTTAGCTTTTCTGGAAGGATGGCTGTAGAGATGGCTTTGTCAGTTCCTTGCGCCTTTGGTACAAACTGAAATATCTCAACTGTGTCAGGTGAGTGAGTCAGGTGACCGCGAGGAAGAGTTAGGACTGAGAATTTGGAGATTGGAAAACAAGCAGCAAAGAGCCAGAGGACTTAGATTGGTAACCACTGTGATAATGGATAGTTACCATGAATTTTGGGCCCCAGATAATGAATCATACTGATTTCCGCTAACCATTGACAATACAGCTATCACTATCGCCATCATCAGGTAAAAAAATCTGTTTGTGTAGTACTTTTTTGTATCAGCAAATATCTGAAAAACTGACCAACCAAATAGCCTCAACTGCACCCATGGTAATGCTATGTTGTATTTTGCATTTGAAGATGCCCCAAATATTTGCAATTGGTTAAAGATCTGGACTGGAGGCAGGCAAGTTCAGCACCCGTAGTCTTCTACTTCGCCAAGCCATAGTGTTGCCATAGATGCAGTGTGTTTTTTTTATATATTTAAAGTTTTTTCTACCAAAGAACTGCACTGTTCTACTTTCTGTTAAAAAAAGTAAAAAAAAATGACAGTGCCTGTAAAGATAAAGCGAAGTTACAGTACATGCAAGAAGACTAGTGAAGAAAGAGACATATTATAAAAGGGGTGAGGAAGGATGATGTTGGCCACAGTGTATCTACATATTTAATGTGCCCTTGGGCTGTCATTTTAGCCTCAGTGTAATGACGTGTGATGTTAGGGGAGAGAAGGAAAGCAGCATAGGAGAGGGAGAGGACTGGGTATAGCATAACCGAGGTGCTAAATGACAATAAACCTTTTTACTGACACAGTAGGAAAAGCACAGACATAAATAGTCAAATTAACAATGGCTGAATTCAGTTTACCTGCTTCAGTTTTACGGTGCTTTTGTTGTTTGCTGACTCATTATCACACTGTCATGAATTACTGAGCAGAAACGAGCCACCAGTAATGTTATTAGAAACACCTGCGCTGTTTCTGCTATGACAAGTCAACGTGTGCGTTCTTAAAGAGACACTGAACCCTGAATTCTTTTTGTACTGTACACATAATTACATAGAGCTTTACTGGATATCTGCACATGTGATTTTGTTCATATTATTTGTAAAAATAGCGTTTTTCAGTCACATTTATCTGTCTTCGTTTAAGCCAAATCCTCTGGACCCGCCCAAATTGTAGCAAGATAGATCTGATTTTTAGTAGTATTACATATGTGGTGGAGACCATAACAACGATTGTTAGGAAAGCTAACAGCACATATTTGGTCAAGTTGATTTTAAAATGTCCGTTAGTAACAAATTTCTCCAGATTATTCTTAAATTACAGTGGTTTTCTACAGTTACCTAGCGTCTGTGTCTGGCTGTCACGTTCAGCCAACTAGTGGCGACTTGAGCTGTAGAGTTTATCATCTGTCACTGTTTAAGGTCAGACGGAGAATAAGATGTTAAGAAAGCACATGAGACAAATGCATGCTGACAGGGTCACCCCTCGACAGCAGGCTATGCCTGACATTTGTGCGTGTGACTGGAGATATTCTTTAAGTCGCTTGAACAGTCTGCTGCCATCTGCACTGTCCTTGCCTGCTGACTTTAGGGTTCTTTGTTTTCTTAGTTTGGAAAACTGCTGGAGATCCAAAGTCCTTTCGAGAGCTTTTCACTTTTTATTTGTCTTTTATGGAGTTGTATGTAATTTCTGCTGCCTCTGCAGTAAGTGCAGAATTTAATTGAAAACCAAACTTTAGTTGAAATTCAAACTCGGTGTCCTTCAGCCCCAGGAAGCTACATTATTGCAGCTGTAAGACAAGCTATTCTACTTTATTTCATCAGACACACTGTACATCAAGAGGTCCTTTTTTATTTGAGCTGTTCAGCCATTTCCACATTGAGCCTCCTCTCTGTACAGCATTTCCTCCCTTGCCTTATTGTCTTTTCTTGTTTCTTGCCCTCTCTTGTCTTTCCTCCCTAGCCCCATTCCAACTTTCTGGCTCTCCCCAGCCCATCGGCCCTCCAGTCCAGCAGGACCATGATGCTCAGCAGCTCTGTGGAGGTGCCCAGCCCGGGCGGAATGAGCGGCCTCAGCAGCCTGAGTGCAGCAGCCCGGAACGTGGTGCGCTCCTCCAGCATCTCAGGGGCCATGTACAGCCTGGAGAAGAGTCCTGGCAGCGGGGGTCCAGACTCTGCATCACTGGCTGGCAACAAGAAGCGGCGCTCCAGTCTGGGTGCCAAGATGGTGGCCATTGTGGGATTGTCGCAGTGGAGCAAGAGCACGCAGCAACTCAACCAGCAAGGTCAGTTTACAATTTGAAATGCTTTTGTAGGATGTATACTCTGAAATTTATTTTTATTCATGTATTTTTTAAAGTATATACATTTATACTAATTTCAAGTTGGGCATTTTATTTCCTAATGAAGTATGACTGAATTTGTATTAGTAAGATATTTAATTGTAATTTTCCTCTTGGCTAGGTTTTAAAATTACAAAATGTTCCACATACCTGTAAAAGTATTAAATGCTTTTCGTCTATAGTGAAATTATTCAACTGATACTAATAGTGGCCCAACAAAACTGTGATTGTTTTGTGTGTTGAACTTTTAGGTGAGTTTGCAGCAGCAGCAGTTAGTATGAATGGTGACTGTATGCTGCTGTGTTCTAATACGTCCCCCGTGGGGTATAATTACAGATACTGTGCAGCTGCAACAAAAGTGTTTCTGACTTTGTGCCTCAGCAGTGAACACAAACCCACTCATTCCTGGTGGGAAATAAGTAAACATGTCACAAACTGGGGCTTGGTAAAGGCTGAGAGGGAAGGCGATGGGGAGCAGGGGATTCTACTTATTGTAATGTAGTTAATTATTTTTCATTCATCTGTCAGTAACAAACATGTTGTTAATCTCTCCACATTCTCATAGCACATTCTGTTTCTCCTTGCAGCACACTGAACTGTAACCTTTTCAGAACAGTATGTCCATGTCTCCATGTGTCTTTGTGCTCGCCTGCTGAATTTGTGGTTGTACAGCAAGTGTGTCTTAATTCTGAGAGAACGTTCAGTTGTATTATAAGATCTGAGTCTGTCAGATTTAAGAGATTAAATGGAAATGGACCCAATAAGCAGACCAGAACCATAGAGCAAAAATAGTGACAAGGATCTTTATTGGGAGGATGAGCAGTGATAAAAGAGGGGAACTGATAGAGAAGGGGATGCTGACAACACATCACAAAACACTACAAACTATAAGACTAAAGAGGGGGCTGAGTGAGATGGGGAACGAGGCTAAGCTGAGCGAGGTGCCTCTGTCCAAACCCATCTGGCAGCCGGCAACCGGCTGGAGAAGACTCCCCAACTCCAGGGTGCACCGGAGCAGGAGAGGTGTTGGAGGGACCCAACTTGCTGTCACCCCGCGAGAACCCAGGAGTCAAGGAACGAGTGGCAGAGGCAGCATCGGCGTGGTTCCGCTCGGGGGGGGGCGAATCTGGACCGGCAGCGACAGAAGATCACGGTCCACACATTTATTTGGCACAGATTCTAAAACCTATTGTCAAGAAGCTTGGGGCCAGCACGCAGAGTGCACTGGCTTGTGCAACCTCAGTGGCTAGAAATCATGGGGGTTCGGTTTCTTGTCTAGGGACGCTTCGATATATGGCCAGGAGGAGTCAGGTCGCGAACTACTGACCCTAGAATCGAGGGGTGACAACTCTACCAACTGCACTACTTCCACCCCTTTTTTGATTTTCTGTACTGAAGGAGCACTTTGATTGGTGCTCAAAAAATAGAAGTTTTATTCTGGGATGTTTCAGGATATGCATCCCCTGAATACAGCCTGTCCTGATGTCTTCTGTCCCACTTATAGTATAATATATACATTACTTACAGTGAGGGGCATTGGGCATTTGCCCTGTCAGCCAAAGCAGCTCTGTCCTCACTGCAATGAACGTCCAATATAATTTCAATTCATCTGGTACATTTGTTTATAAAACCATAACTATATGAAGTATAACAAAACCAGGCATGTTCACTTATGTTTTTATAACAGATGTTGAATAATGTTAAAACACAAATGACAAGAAAGTGATTGCTTTGAGGGATAATAGAGGAATGTGGATGAAAGCATGACATAAAAATTAAAAAAGTTTATACATTACTTCATATCTTTATATGCCACCTCTGATCATATGGCATAATTATCTACAGTATTATCAATACTGTAGCTTAGCGCACTTAAGCACAGCTGACACTTGTCTGACGCATGAAGCGCTGCCGATATTTTCACCACATGAGCTTTCATGTCTCTGTGTTTGTGCTGATGAAGAGAGCACAGTAGGGAAAGTGTGGATAAGGAGACTAGAGGGACTGAGGATGTAGAGAAGAGGAAGGAGAGACGAGGGGTGTGTCTAAATTTAGATGTTCTCAGCTGCCAGCGGAACACATCGTGCCCGGAAAAATATCACAGTATCATGTACAGCTCCTCATTCTTCTGTCCACACCAGATCTCTCCTTGCAACAACAGGTTTGAGGTGCATTTCCATATCATGATTCTGATGAACTGAGTGTGAGAATGAAGTATAACTAAACAGATCATTATCGGCCTGATGCTCACATTACTGGTTGAACTGCATATTGAGCAGACTTAACAAATCTAATGTTGTGTGCTCTGCTCCATTTGTTTAATGCAGTGAGCAAAATCTTTTTATTTTTTAAATTCTATACCATATTTACAAATTGGCAGTGTACATTAAACATATCTGTAAGTATACCATAGATAGACCTGCCAAAAAAGTCAAATGAGTGTATCCGTAAACTGTGTGAGGTGAGCTAAGAACCTCAGTGTTTCAGTTAATTTTGAAACTGAATCACAAACCAGATTTGTCTTTAGTTTTACCTAATATTTACCAAACGGCAAGATTATGTCACTGTACTACTGGGACTTGGCGCTTACAACATTACTAGGCTGAGCTTGGAGACCTGTTCCCTGAGACAAATAAAGTTGTTTATTCAATGACCCAGTGAGGCTGAAGTTGGCTCCCCTTATCAGTTGTTTCCCTTACTTTGTACTGTAGACCAACAAGAGGCAAAATGTGGCTGCATATAATAAGGGCGTTGACCTGCACTGGCACACAAACTGAAAGAATGTCAAACACAAACTAATAAAGTGACAGACAAGCTTTCCTTCCTGCTTGTTTGATTACGTTCTTTTCTGGGTTCCTCTCTGTTGGCCACTTACAGCCCAGTGTGGTTGGCTGTCAGTGATCCATGTTCCGAGTGACACGTGCATTGATTGGCTGATGGGGCGGACCAGCCCAGGTGATGCCCTTGTGCTCTGCTCCATTGGTTAGCTAATAACCAATAAGCCACAGATTCAATTGGCCCCCGGAGAAGAAGGAATGTGTGAGGTCAATTTGGGACTTTGGATCCTTTAGTGAGAAAAAAGAAATGGAAGACATTCTGCAAACTGATCATGACTGCTGATCGACATTTTTATGACCTTTAAGAACAGATTATAAGCATTCTTATAGTATATAGTAAAGACGTGTTTGTTTTGTCCCCTAAATAATCAGATTTACTTTACAAGAAATAAATAGAATGAAGTCTAGTAGAGAAAGTGACTTAACAGTGAGATGGCTGATTAAGAGACACAAAGATTTAAAAAAGACAAAGTGAATAGAGACATTGGGAGAATTTGTCAGCGTCCAACCATTAAAGTGCTATTAAGAGGTAATGTGCTTACTGTGCTGTTATTTTGCCACCGTTTCTGTGGGCTGTGTTCTAGCTGTGCTACTTTTTGTGTATTGGATCAAGTCAATTTACAACTATCTCTGTTTTGGTAAGTTCTCATGCAAGGATGTGTCCAAGCAACAATTTGATGTTTTTTTCAAAATCATTATTTCTAACATAATCTTGAAAAATCTTAAGTTGTGTATCCTAAAAAGAAAATATACTGTTTCTATGTAAAAAATATAGCTGTAATCAGTCTTTTTGATCCTGAAGTTTTAGCAGGCTTGAAACTTTTGGTAACTTTGGTGCAGTGATTTGGCCTTTTACAGTCGTCATCGTAACAGTATGATGAACTTGCAGTTCAGGATAATAAATGCTACAGGGTTCCTGAATTCATTCAATATTTATAACAAAGACTGAATGAAAACAAACTATTTCTTACTATCCTCCTTGTGCCCTGTTTAGTAAAGGCTTCATTGTGCTCCCTCCACCTTTCACTACCCTTGATAAGTTAGGTTACTATTAGCTAGTTTAATTTATTCATTTTCATTCTGCACCAGGTGCCTTGAAGAGTACATCTCAGTGCTGCATTCCCAGACATTGCAGTTGTCTCTGATCATTCTTTGGCACGTTGGTTCTCTTTAAATGTGTGAAGTAGGAGAAGGACATTTTCTTATAGCATTTTCCACCACATGGTACCGGCTCACCTTAACTTGAATCTCCTTGCCTTTTTTGGTTTTCCTTTAGGTAAAAGTTGTAGATAGTAACCGGTACTTTTATTGGTATCAAAAACACTACAGATACATTTTTAAATAATAGCTGAGGCCTGTGGGTCGTGTGGCCCATTGCAAGCCATAAAGACACCATTTGGGACCACTGCCTTATGAACATGAACACTAATAAAATACATGTAGGAAGAGAAGGGAAAGTTATATAAATTCTTTGTTCAGTACAATATCACAAAACTGGTGTCACTGTGTAAGGTGTGCTTCCATATATAGACCCATAAGCTTCTCTCTTCTTATTCCATTCATAGCCCTGCCTCCCACTGTCATTGTCTCATTTTTCTGAGACTTGTGTAGCAAGCCAGTGTTTGGGATGGCATTTTGGTTCTGTCTGTGTTCTATTTATTACCTGCTATTATTAGTATCGGTAAGGAGAAAGAGCGCACGCGCGCACACACACACACACATACATAAGCGGTTTCCCAGGTTTAATGGGTGAGTCACTCTTCCGCTGAACATGCTCTTATCTCCTGAGCAGGTTTATCCATTATTGCGAAAACAGAACCAGCAGACTGGCTTCCAGTACGCTGTCAGTCTGCATGGAGGGATGCGTGGCTTGCAGAGAAACAAGCTTCGCTGATGAGATGCAGTGCACCAGGAGAGTTAGATTAAAGGAAACCAGGCGTGTGTCTGTTTTTTGTGTTCTTGGTGAGCGTCCCAGTGGAAGGCTTCAACTCCAAGCCCCCCACCAACCCCCCAGCTTATATATACAGTATGTGTGTTTGGCTGGTGCACATTCACACTCGCCTCACTCTTATCTATTCCATTTAGCTCTATCAACCCACTCAGCACCCATCCTTTTCTTTAATCAACCTCACTTTTCAATAGCTTTAAATACTCCTAATTTAATTTTATGTTCTTTATACATGTTTATTTCCGTGGTAGTGTAGCTACTGCTGGAAGGACGCCAGAGACAGAGAAGAAACAGAGATGGAGAATGTCTGAGACAGGAAAAGAATAGTTGTTAGTTTGCATATTAAATTGATTCCAACGTTACACTAAGACAAACAGCAGCTATATTTCTGGGTTGTTCTATTGTCATATAAATTATTTTGAGTTGACACACTGCAGCTCTGGCCCAAGCCTGGGAGTGGAGATATGTGAATGTGTCACCATATTGCCAGTGATGTTAAGAACCCATTTTCTACTTCTTTTTCAGTTTTATCTTGTCTCAGCAAAATACCCCATTTGGTTCTATTTTATTTACCTGGCTTCATACAACAGTGTGATTCTGTGGCACAAACTTCAGTGTTGTGCCATTAATTTGGTTTGTTGTTTTATTATGCCAAAATGAGTATATACTGCTGGTATTATGATGGTATTATGGCCCCCCTTATTCACCCAAAGTTGTTTAAACTCCTCTAAGTCTGTTTTTACCAGACTAAATGGCGTAGTGGCCACACCGTGTTACTGCAATGTTCATCTTGATCATGTGATGCACACCGGCCCAAACTTTTTCCCATGGAGAATCATGGGAAAAGCTATAAAACACTGAATGCATTTTCCCGAGCTTTACAAACCCTGTGAATTGACTCTTTTCATTATCAGAATTTGATTTAATGTGGTTCGTTAGCTTTTGGAAAGTCTAGAAGAGCTGTGATATTATTTTATTTTATTGTAACCCAATTTATGTGTATGAGTATGTTGCGAAAATGTGGAAAAAACACAAAATCATAGCTTTTAGCTAATGTTAGCCTACAGTTCTGATAACTGTGGCTAAACAAAGACTGTATCAGTCCTGCTGCAGTATATATTTTGACTGACAATGTTTAGCTAAAGCTCTACTTTTATCAGTTAGCCTGAGCTACATGTACATAAAAAGTCTTTGTAACTTCCTACATATTAGCAATCTGAACACTGTGCTCTGTGGGACAGGCTGATATGATGCAGAGGGCAGATATTGTTGCTGTGGATAACACTTCTACATGCAGTCCAAAACCAACCCAAACACAATTCTCCAAACAGTCCTGCAGTTTCATACTCTGTGTCTCCAGATGTATCCCTTATCTGCTCATATTCATGAAAACTATTTAATCAAAAGTATTTTCTCAAAAAATTCCAACCTCTTCTTCATTATTATTGTATATCACACTCTGTATGTTCATTTATTTAACCTATACTGTAACAAATAATGCTAAAAGACATGGTGTAGACATGGAGGTGTATTATGGCAAAATAAAGAGATCACAACAATAACACAATAAAATGTTAATAACAATAAAATGACCAGTATTTACAGTGGTTATAACAGTGCACCTGTAAATGTCTTTCTATTACAGTGGACTAGTGACTAGACCTGTCATCTAAGTACTAACAGTGTTTTTGGGGTGACTCACTCGTTCCCTACTTCTTACTCTGAATCTGAGTCACAGCTAGAAAACACACTTTTTGGCAGAGATTTTGGAAAGCTTACAGTGATCATATCCTTTGAGGGAAAACTCACCCCTAAAGAGAAATTCTTGCAATCAAGACAGCTCAGAAAAATCCTAAAGAGAATAGTGAATACAAATGTATGAATTGTTAGAATAGTAACAAAGCTTTACAGGGTAGCGATTCATATTCATTATGACTAATTGAAAAATCCTTGTATCTTTTGAGCTGCTATTTCAGGTGAGACTGCTGTGTCGTTGTTTGCCTTACCCACCTCTTGCTCTTTTCTTTTGAAGTGTATTGAGTCACTGGCTCTCCTGACACACACAAACTGAAACTGTGCCTGTAAAAGCTTTCTCTTCCCCACTGGTGCTTTTATAGGCTACAAAACACCAGCTAAGCTGACTGGTGATCACTTCTTCTCCCCTTTCTGTCTTTTATCTCCACTTGCTGCACTCTCTCATCGCATCATGACATCTTAATTTTCTCTCTCATTTATCTCTCCCCCCCTTCATCTCCATCTTTTTAGATCTCTCTTTCACTCAGAGCGTCTATCATGTTTTCTCAATCTCGCCCACCAACTCCGTGCTCCCGCTCTATTCTTAGCCAGACTTGTGAATCATTCAACTGTGAATCTGTCTTTCCTTGTCTTGTATACACTACTATTGTGTGTGTACATATCTATGTGTGTAGTTCTCGTTCTGTAAAATGCTGACTCTTAACCAGGTGTGAATTCACGTGAGTGTTAAAGCACTGCACCAGGTATATGATGCCCCCTTGATATTTGCATAATGCATTTGACATTTTTGAAATACAGTTATTTACTTACTTGCTAAGATTAGATGAGAGAAAGATCAATATGTAGCTATCCCTTGTTAGCTAAGTACAGAGAAAATAGAAGGAACCTTCTATTCTTGAAGTTCTTGAAGATGTTTCACCTCTCATCCAAAAGGCCTCATCTGTTCTGACTGGCTTGAGTAGCCTGATACATACATACTCATATGAGACATACAGAATTATGTATGTTACAGGAGTGTCTGAAAATCTCAGGAGGATCTTCAACAAACAAGGCATTTCAAACATTTCAAACCCAGCAGAGCAATGTAGTATATGCAGTTCAATGCAGTGAAGAATGCACAATTTTTTACACAGGAGAGACTAAACAGCAGATTCACAAATGTATAGTACAACATAGAAGAACAAGCTCCTTAGGACAAAACTGAGCAGTCCATCTGCACCTGAAAGACAAGGGCCACTCCTTTGAAGACAGCAATGTTCATATTCTGGACAGAGAAGACAGGTAGTATGAGGCATAGTCTATCACCAACTTACAATGCAGGCCTTTCATCACTCACACACTTTGTTTAAGGTGGTCCCAATGACACACATAAACAACAAATCACATGTGACCATTATGTGGCATTATGTTCGTAACATTCAAATTTTATAAGAGAACTTCTTGCCTATGAAACGTTGTTTATCATTTCTTGATTTTGCCATTTATTTCATCAGAGCATTCAATACTAGCAAAAAAGTCTGTTGTTTTTTTCAACTTGAACTATCCTGATCCTGTTCTGAGTCCTGATCCAACATCGCAGCACAAAAGATGAATTTCACAAGCCCCAGTGCGGCACCTGTGTGTATATATCTATGGACAACCCTGTCTCCTAAAAATTACATTCGTATAGGACGTATTTGCGACCCGATTACGTTTTTGTAGAACGTAATTGTCACGTTGCATTGAAACGTATTTATGTGAATGAACGAATGACGTGCTACATTTATTAATGCAAAATGGTTTGTAAGGAGGTGGTTGGGGTGGATGGAGGGCGTTTACTGTACAGGACTGACATGCTAGAGACCAGAGTTCGACACCAAAGTCCCCTGTGAGGTTGGGTTTAGGCAATAAAAGTACTGAGGTTAGGGTTAGAAAAAAGATTG
>JAUMHL010000003.1:14621945-14664552 GCA_032362345.1 Sandelia bainsii
AATACGTCCTGTATCAAAACGTAATCGGGATTGCAGTTTCGTCCTATACGAATGTAATTTTTAGGAGACAGGGCTGCTATGGATATCACCAGTCTCCATCCCCCAAAAAGAAATAGGATAGCGGGGGCAGTGAGTTACTTTGGATATCCCAAAAACAAATCTCAGTTGTCCTCGTGGAAGGATATCTAGTTTGCAAAAAATGTGTACGCAAGGTGGCTGTGAAAAAAGGAAACATCAAACATCTTCAGACTGAGTATGTGTCCCTTTTATAAGTTTGATCAACAACATTTAAACATGAACATTTAATGTTGATCATAAAATGCACTGTTGAAACAATTTCCCACACCCTGGCTGAAATAAGTGACTGAGTGTGTGAGTGAAACGTACAGACAGTATTGTGCACCTTCGTTAAATTGGCAGCTATTTTAACAATCGTTTAGAGAACTTGTGAAGGCATTTCTACCTAGTGCTCAAGTGGGTCTGTTGGGTTTTCTACAATATTCTGTACATATTTATATTCTGTGTAAGGTCTTAAACCTTATACTGTAAAGCCTTGAGATGACTTATGTTGTGATTTGGCGCTATATAAATAAAGTTGAACAAAGTTGAAATGAATTTCTCCCCTTTTTCACAATTTTTACAAAGGTGGTCGGTTAAAGAGAAATCAGCAGAACAGTTGGTAATGAAAATAATCATTAATTGCAGTTGGATACAAAATATTTCAACTACAACTGCAAAATCCTACTTTGACATTGATGCATGGGTAATACTATCTCATGATATTAAATTTAACAGTACAGTTAAACAGTAACAGTCACACAGAATATTTTTCTGCATTGATTACTTTTAATTCTTTCGACATCACTGTGATAATACATACTTTTACTTAGCATTTCCAGCGTAGGACTTTTATTATTACTTTTAGTTAAGTATAAGGATGTGATTATTTCATCCACCACTGGCTCTAAACTCCTTCTTTTTTCATTAATGTAAGGGTCCTTTAACTAAAAATAATAATAGTAGCAATAATAATAATAATAATAATACTGTGCATTGTAATACAGTGAAACCTTAATATTTTTTATATGGTTATTATACAATGAAAATCTCATACTATTGCAACCCTACTTGTGAAGCCACTGACTATATGTCGTGTTTCTTCTCATCTGCTTCTTCTGTACAAATCTTGCATCATTTAACCATCAGACACAGAGTTCAACAGGAAATTACATCTGAATTAGGTTAGTCTTTTGCTCATTGTAATTAATTGTCATTAGGCAGGAGTCTGTGTGGCATATTAACTAACTAACAGACATCCTGCCATACATTAAGGTTTTAGATTTCAAGAAATCATTTCCTATGCAACATGGTGCTGAGAAAGGCTAATCGCTTCACAACAACCACTCTCTGACAGCACGTGCACACACGCACACACACAAACGCATGCACAGTCATATCTCACTATACTGGTGAGGACTCTTATTGACATAATGCATTCCCTAGCCCCTAACCATCACAACTAAATGCCTAACGCTTACCCTTTTTGTAAACCAAAACCTAATTATAAACCTAACCCTTAAACCTTGTCTACCCAAAACAGACTCACAAAATTGCAACTAGCTAAAATGTCCTAACAAGAATAGTATTTGAACAAAATTTGTCCACACAAGGAAATAAAGACATTTGCACACACAAACAGCACAGGATATTTGTTTTCCATGCATTGTCATTAATGCAGACTCTAACTATATATAACTTGGTTGGGGAATCCCATCGTCCTCATAAGTTGGAAGCATGTTCTTGTTGCTTCTATTTAGTATACGGAAATGGCGGCCAGTGTCCGTGGAAGGGCCTTAGTCTGCAGGGCCGTGTGCACACAATGGGATCTCACACAGAAATCAAAAAGGGAAGGGGAAGATGGTGAGTCGCTGGACTCATACGGGCCAGAGTTATCTGAGCTGAGCAAGTCTGCTGTCTGGTGCAAGGAGTAGGTCAGGATGCTGCGGTGGTGGCTAAGGGGGAAGTGGAACATCACGTGTTACGGTGATACATTTAAATTAAATTCAACTTTATTTATATAAAATTCACAAATCACAACATAAGTCATCTCAAGGCACTTTACAGTGTAAGGTTTAAGACCTTACACATTCTATAAATATATACAGAATATTGTAGAAAACCCAACAGTCCCAATATGAACTGAAGTGCTAGTTTATTCATTAAAAAAAAAATTCTTTGTAAGATAATGGAAAAAAAGTTTTAAATAATGATATATACAAATATGACTATAATTTTAATACTGTAATGTTATAGGCAATAATCAGTTATCTTGCACAAACATGTCACCACTGAAATGTGCTGAATATATGGAAGAGAGGTCTTGGCTGTGCATAGATGTTGTTCTTACCTAAGAAGAAATCCCCCCCAAAAAATATTGGTGAATATTGGTGTCTGAATTTTCTTAAAACTCCGTAAGTTGAGGCCCACTATCCTTTCTTATCTGTTATTACAGTACCAATGCATTAACATAACATGACATACAGAAACTGTGGCACTCCAAATATTTTACAACAGAATTAGCATCAGTATAAAAAAACAACAACATATTTTTCTTCTTTTATGAAAACATTTGACCTGTTTTTGTATATGTCAGCTTAACATTTAATCTGTTAATTTGACGGATGGTAACAAGCTAAAATGCTGCAAAACATTTCCTGCAATAGTTATTGCTAAGTCAAAATTTAACAGATGTCATAATCCTAGCTGATTTAAACTTGTTACCTCAGAAAAAAATCTGTTAAAAATACCACAACTAAACAGCCCCTAGTGTTTACATACCTACGTCTGTGACTTAAGTTTTTCTATTTAAACCCCTCCCCCTTCAACTAATTGATTTAAGCACAGGAAAAATCCTAAACAAAACAGAAATACTAACTAATGTGAAATCACCGTAAATGTTGGTCAAAGAGAGAGTGTGTTCATGTAGAATGCCATTACACACATAATGCACAGAGCAATGAGTTTACTGGTTGAATGAACCAACATAACTGTTTACAGGGTTATATTGTGTTTAAACCAGGGTTATTGTGGAGGGCAAAACCATTTAAACTACATTTACACATGTTTTTAAGTTTACTGACATAATGGCTGACGCGATCCACTACAGATATGCAGCTTAAGCTAATGCTATATAGCACGAGAATCTAAATCAGTCTACTCTTGCCAAACCCTCCCTCTACCTGCTCTGCTATGTTCCTCCACACTCTGCCCAGCACTTCAGGTAGTCGTTATGAAATTATACTGAATGTTACAATAAATGCTCCAAAATCTAATAATGAAGCAGAAATACTCTGATTGGTTAGAAGGGCAAGTCTCACTCATAAACTTTTAGAAGAGAATATGTGTGCACTGGTGGCAGGAGGCTTTGATAGCACCTCTAGACATTAAGGTATAATTTGGAGCATATTTCTAATGAAAAATATTCATAACATACTGTATCTTTAAGTTACACAAAACTTTGTATGACAGTCATAGTCTAGCTTTATACTTATTTACAGTGTACCATGTTAACTATTGAATCTTTCAGTAACTTTATGATACATGATTATGGATGTGAATCACATATCACATAGTCATATGTAACCTCTTTTCTTAAGCTTCTACCTTGAATTTTCCTTTTATCCAAATTTAGCAGGGGTCCGGCAGTGTAGATACGACAACGGATCTTTCATCTCCAACACCCATGCTTGGTTACTGTTGCTATGCACGGTGGATCGTTGCCGTCACTAGTGCATCCAATAGGCATGTCGGTGCAACCAGGGAGTCTAAAAACAGCATTCTATATAACAGCATATAATGAGAATGGCTTCAACAGTGTTCTCTCCAAATGTCAGAGCAGCTTTAATGATCTGCGAAGCACACACATACAGACGCACTAACACACACACACAAGCTGTATTTCATGTGTGAGTATGCGTGCCGTAACAGCGTGTGGCTCTTTTTTCTGCATTGTTGGCGTTTTCAGTAATCCCATCTTTCTTTACTTCCCTCTTTGCTATTAATACTCACTGTTGAAGCTATTAGTTCTCTCTGTCCCCACCACTTTGGTCTTTTTCCCTTCATAATCTTGTCACTTTTTACTTGATCTTGCCTTATCATGCAACATGTTGCTTGCATAAGTAGTTCCAACAAATACATTGTTTTGTTGTTCAAACTTCTGTGTGTGATTGCACATTTCTGTGAGATTCATCTTCAGGAACTAGGTATTACTCATCATAGCGAAGCCAACAGGAGACAGTTTAACTACCTTGTAGCACACAAATCCCAAGAAACCCTCTCTTCTAGCACAATGAAGCACAACAGCTTATGTAATGGTGTTATTTTAGCTCTTCAAATGCAATATATGTCAGACCACCTCTAATTACTTCTTTCAAGACGTGCATATATTTGATGTAAACACTGTATAACAATGTTAGTTCAGCAGTGGAAGAGGAGAAAATACTCTGAATAATTTAGACGAGATGGACTGTAATAAGAGTTTTGTGATAAAGATGGACAGATGCCACAAACAAACAGCACTACCAGAGAAGGCAAAAAAGAAAAGTGAGGGTGACTTAGAAAGGCAGGTGAAACAAATAAAATAAAGGAATCGATGCATATGGAGTGTGTGTATCAAAATGCGGGAGCAGGGATCTGAAAAAGAAAGCAGAGCTTGAGATAAAAAGCGGCAATAAAAAAGAAAAGTGTTGGGAGGTACGACTTAAAGACAGAGAGAGAAGAAAAGTGGTGACTGATTAAGGAGTGCGACTTGTGGAGAGGACAGTACAAGTGAAGAAAGACACAGAGAGAGGGGAAAGGCTTATGAGCGAACATGCTGGCCGGGGCTCTTGGTGCAATGCTGCATTGCCATGGAAACGAATAGAAGGAAAGCGCAGACAAGGAGGAGGGGATTAAATAGGAAGGAAGAGATCACTGCTTCGCGCCAGGAGGGAGGGTGGGGGGTGGGTGAACCTTGTTTTGATGAGAGGGGAGGGCTGATAAATGAGTAACAAGTGTAGATATCAAGTTAAATGCATAACTATTTAAAACTTCAAAGATGAGTTCATGTTAAAGATGTTTAATCTTCGTAATAAATACATTTGACCATCATGGTAGATCATACATGTTTAGGATGTTTCAATAACAATTTTAAAAGTCAGATTCAGGAACAGCAGGCCTCTGTAGTTCAATTATAAGCAAGGACAGAATTCAGGTTATTGTTGCATTGGCAGTGTTAATCCAGGTTTCTGTCTAAAGTGCAGGAGTTTCAGTGAAATGTTGCCTCAATAAATTAATAAAAAAAAAAGAAGAGAGATTGGGGATGAGCCTGTCTCCATGGCGCCGGTTGTCTCAGGTGGCATTGTCTGGGTCCAGATCTGAGGGAGGGGGGGTTGTCATGGCAGCAAGAGTGCATGGAGTTTGTCTGGGTGTGATGCTGCAAAAACACACATAAGTACACACACACACACACACACACACACACACTCTTTCTCTCTCACACACAATATTCTTGACTGCAGGGTTATAAATAGAAGGCAGCAGAAGCTGCTCTCCTATCCTGATCTTCAACACCCATGGGACCCCATCATTCTCATCTTCCTCTTCACCCATCTCTCCTCAAAACCTACTTCTATTTGTTCTCTTTTGTTCCTGATTTAGAGTCGTCTGTCCTGTTGTTGCATTTCCACTTTTCAGCTCCCCCAACGTCTCATCAAGTGGTTTTGTTTGATCTGTTTTCCTGCAAAGTGGTGGTGATAGTGCAGGGTGTCATAGTGACAGTCATGGTGGGGATGCTTAGCTTGGTGTTGCTCAGGTAATGAAGTGGGATGACTATACTGTTGTGCGCTTAACTAGCAACAATGAGCAGTCTCCACTGTTGATTTCACTGCACCATTTAACCATCTTGTTTTTCTATAGAGGATAGATGCACAGGTTTTTACAGCAACCACAACTGTAGTTGTAATGCACTGCATGGATGCAGCACTTAGCCAAAGAGTTACATTTCTGTTATTCAATGAAATTTTGATGCAAGTCAAAATGTCTGTAAAAGGTTTGGGATGTTTTTTAGAATTTCAGTCTCTACTGCAGGGTTTAAAATAAGTCTACCTGCCCTGAAATCCCCTGTTAAAGGCTGGTTTAACTTAAGATACTTTGTAGAGGTTTTTATAAAGCAAGCTTTGCTGACGACTGCTGCTCACATGCAGACACTGTGAGTGTGAGTGTAAATGTTTCATGGAGGTGTGAATGTACAAACACGGGTGCTGTCTTGTGTCAGAACGACATTTGTGTGTGGATGTTGCTGTGTGAAATGTCAAAGATTTTGAATTTACTGTCATACATGACAAAATCAGCAAATCTTTACTGTCGTAGAGATAAATCTGGTGAGTATTTAGCACTTTTACTTAAAAATGACAACTTGCTTTATAATAAAAATAGTTGTTGGTGAACGACTCATTGATTATTTGACTATGATAATATACAGTATACACAAGTATGTGTGTTTTTGTGTCTGTGTGAAGTTTAAATGTTCCGAGGGTAGCCTAGCCTAGCTCTTTGCACTTTGTGAACTCTCAAAATGTTGCAACAAGGATAGTGACCCAAAGATGGGAGTGATGGAAGGAAGAAGAGTTGTCTGCTAAAATAGCATGAGTGGACAACCTCATATGTCACATCCTGAACCAAAATCCTTTCACTGTGCCCTTCTAACTTGTACTCACTTGTCAACTTGTACTTTTGGCCTGGTAGCTCAATGAGCTAGATGAGCATCAGACTGGGATGCAGAAGGTGGCAGGATCGAATCCCAGCCCAGACTCCTAGCCCATCCCCCATACCAGGTGTGTCCTTGAGCAAGACACTCAGCGCTAGCTCCTTGTAAGTCGCTTTGGATAAAAGCGTCTGCCAAGCAAAGTAAAGTACTCAGTATGCCAAGTCAGACACGTACATTGTGCCATTACATGGGATGATAATCTGGGGTTAGCTGCTCTCCAGCATGCGCTCGCTCTCCTAGGTGTCTGCAAAGCTGTAAAGCCTAAATGCTGCACCCTCTTCTCTTAACCTCCCAGCTCAGCCTCCTAACTTTCTTTCTACTCCACTTCTCACAACCCCTCTACACACAGCATTGTTAAATAGGTTTTGCGTGTTTAAAATGGGCTGGAGTAATACCTGCGAAGTGGAGAGACTTTCCAGTAGTGTAGGGACATCCCAGTGGATATGAGGTGAGATTGCCTTTTCGCCTGAGTGAGCTTGCTTCAAAATAAATAGTGGAGACATGGGAGCTCTCAAGGCCAACCTGCTTGTTTCTAGTGAGTAGTTTTTAAAAAGCTAAAGCTGTGGGTAGTTGTTGTACAGCCCATGCTGCAGACAAAAATGTTTGACAGAAACATTAATCCTCTTTCAATTTGAGGTATTTTTACTAACTCGGAAACTAAGTAGTAATTTTCACTTAGATTAAGTGAAAATCTCGCTTGAGGACATGGCTACTATTTTAATTGCAGACAAATATTCATCATCAGATCAGATCATTTCATACTATATTTGCAAACTACAGAATGTTCACGTAAAAGGCTTATCTTTGCAGGTGTTGGGCCTGTATAATACCTGACCTTATCAGACAGACTTCCCCTGATTATTAAGCTTAGTGGATTAAAGTGGGAGCTGGGACCTATGTTTTCTTCAGATGGCGGGACAAAGAAGCTTCGTAGCACCATCCGACGGAGCACAGAGACCGGCATTGCAGTGGAGATGAGAAACCGAGTGACACGGCAGGGCAGTAAGGAATCAACTGACGGCAGCACCAACTCAAACAGCTCTGATGGAACGTGAGTATCCAACCAGCAATTCACCCATCCATCCATATACAGTATCCGCCCACCGAACATGAATTAATTAACTTCTACTCTAATTCTGTCTCTCCTAGGTTTGTCTTCCCTACCGCTCGCCTGGGGCCTGAGAGCCAGTTCAGTGACTTTCTGGATGGACTAGGCCCTGCTCAGATTGTAGGCCGGCAAACACTAGCTACACCCCCCATGGGTAAGCCAAGAGTGACCCACAACACAAGTCTTTCTGTTTTATTCTGCTCTACCAGGTGCAGGTTTGATCTGTAATACAGATTTATGTAAGAGTATGTAAATAGTTTTGAACTTAAGAATGATGTAGAGTCAATAAAATAACAGAAAACAATCAAACACCTACATGCAAACTGTTATGTGCACAGCAGCGTTTAAAAATACTTCACAATGTTAGTGTATTTACTCAGCATGGGTTAAGTTGTTCTTCTGGGATATAAATCTTTCATGCAAAGGTCATTGTTTGTGAAAAACAATAGAGCAGTGTGCTCCGCTTTAGCCTGTGCTGAAGACAGACTTAAAGCTCTGCTTTGCCCTCTTCTGTCAGATATTGGCCACTGCACTGCAAACAGAGAACTGAAATTCTTTAGAGATGATTACTAGTATCTCAACTCAACAGTGGTTAAAACTTTATTCTCCTTAACCTGGTTACGGTTAGATTGTGGGTTGGTGTGCTTTCCCTCTGCAGGGGATGTCCATGTGGGCATGGTAGACAGAGGAGGGCAGCTGGAGGTAGAGGTCAACCAAGCCAGAGGGTTGATCCCTAAGCCAGGCTCCAAGAACATACAAGGTACTCTGAACTGACTTCATCTGCTACTGCTGGGGAATCTACTGACTAATAGGACTTACATGTAGCAGTTTTAATTGTTTGTGTGTGTTGTGTCTGCAGCAACCTACGTGAAGGTGTATGTCCTGGAGAACGGAGTGTGCTTGGCCAAGAAGAAAACCAAAGTAGTAAAGAAAACTCTGGATCCCACCTACCAGCAGGCTCTGTTGTTCGATGAGAGTCCTCAGGGCAAAGTCCTACAGGTAAGTGATACTTTGCCATCCTTCGTTCTTTCCTTTGTTTTACCTTTTATCATTTAAAAAAAAATCCATATGAATCATTCCTACACCCAATACACAGCTGAAATGCTGATAAATCTTCACCTTTTAGCATTTAAGTTTAGTGTTAAAATAGTTTCACTCTCCTGTCTTCAGGTCTCCCAGAAGCAAGGAGCAAATCAAATTTTCTGCCAAAGCAAATAGACTTAGTTGAAGAATTTTCTGTAGCAAGGCGCCTTATACAAACCATATTTTTAGAGTAAAATTGTTTTTCTAACATATGAAATCATCTATCCTGGCTGTCAGAATTCTGACTGTTGTAAAAGCTCTCATTACAATGTCACAGTTTTAATCTTATCCTGCAAGAGAAAGGATGCTGGGGTGAAGGACTGTAGACCGACCTGCAGTTTTTTTATGAAAAGAAATTCTGATTACACTTTAATGTAACACGTATTACATCTTCAAGTGCATGGAGCATTCAGCAAGAAAGTTTTGACGCTTTACAGGAAGAGTAAAGTTACATATACATATACAGTATATATATATAATACTGTTTTAACATTTGCTTTATTTAGAACAACCGAACAGCACATTATGGTGCACAACGGACCACATTCTCATGATGTCTGTATGTGAATATGACTTGACTTCTATCATAACACAGCTACTGTATTTCTGCATGCTTCATCTTCTCCATAGGTAATAGTGTGGGGAGATTACGGGCGTATGGACCACAAGTGCTTCATGGGAATGGCCCAGATCCTTCTGGAGGACTTGGACCTGTCTGCCACAGTCAGCGGCTGGTATAAGCTGTTCCCTACCTCCTCTCTGGCAGACCCCAGCATCGGACCCCTCACCAGACGCCTCTCCCAGTCCTCCCTGGAGAGCGCCACCAGCCCCTCGTGCACCTAGACACCCAGTAGACACCCACATGCACGAGCACAGGCAGAGTCATGCAGACAAGGACACACGTACTGTATATACACGAAGACTGTATTTGAAGTGCAGGGCAGGTAGGCATACAGTGCACACACAAATTATACCAATGTGCAGGAAGAAGCATGTGACATATACTGTAACACTGGATCTCATCCACATGAATACACACTCTCAACTGACCATCCACATTCTCATCCACTCAAGTGTTTTTCAGTTGACAAAATGGTTAACAAAGCCAACGTGAAGCAAACACCATTTGCCAGAACATGTAGCATTCTTCACCTATTCATTGTTTCACCATTTCCTACCGTGACATATTCTGCATTCCAAGGTACCAGTGTCTCTCTGGCGCGTCTCATTCCAGGGCCATCCCGATGCCAGTTTCTAAACTCTCTATGCCAAACTAAGAAAAAAACTTTATTTTTTAAAACCAAAGCAATTGTTATTGTTGTTGTTATTACTATAAGTAGTAGGTAAACTAGTATACAATGTTTAAAGTATGGATATGTAGCAGAGTCAATGACTTAGATGTAATGCAAAAAAAGAAGATACATTCTATACACGTGAGCTGAGAGCAGTAGGCTAAACACATAAACATACCGGGGCAACAGACTTGGATGTTCACATAATGGCTATTATGTGAGGTAGCAACACTGCTATTCTATAATTTTCAAAGGGCAGAGTTTATATATAGATCTATATATATATATATATATATATATAAATAGATAAATACTTATTTGTGTTTACTTATGTATCGGCTGCATTCTGCATGTTCGCTTGCAACCTTTGTAGAGACATTTTAAAGTGCTTCAATCGTTTTATTTAGCTTGCCTTGACCGATGTAATAGCAGTATAGTGCCATTTTATTTTGCGATCCGTCCTGAGAAAACAGCACTGCACTGAGTTAGGGAGAAGTATGGGGCTTTGGTGACAGAGAGAGCACTATCGTCCCTATCTGCAAAAGAAGAGACCAAATTAGTTGGCCAGCTGCACATTTGCTGAGAAACGCATCTCTGATCCTGCCTTCATCTGTAGAGTACCACACAGGGCACTCAGCACTAACAAGTCCTGGGAAATGCGTCCCACTGTCATCATGTGTTCTACATCCAGGGGGTGTGACACATTCACACTCTGTTTGTATACCAGCTCCTAGGCTTGTTTATATTTCCTGTTGATTTCCAGACTTTGGTGTCATTTATTTATTTATTTATTTTTGCACTCATCCCACTTGACGACAGAGGCAGGGAGGTGTTGAGCGTTCCTCTGTCTTTCTCTGCGTCTGGTCAGATCACAGCCAGATACACAACCACAAGCAAACACGCACATAGCTGGTACCAACTACAGCCTGTAACCTTCTTACTTTATCTTTGGTCACTCCTCTCTCTCACACTGACTGTAACTAAACCTGTTGTAAATTTGTAATTGTGTATTTGATTACAGATGAGTTTTTCTTTTTGACATCTATTTAGGCTATTATTATTTTGCTAGCAGGATGATTATTAACCTGCCATTTATGATAGTTTTACTTTCTGGTGCAATATATCAAATCTAACACAGTATTCTTATTTTATATTTTCTGTCAGGCAGCGTGTGTGTGTTTAAGATGGCACTTTACTGTAAAATGTATTATTTTTGAATTCTAGATCATCAGTGACTGACCAGTTGTGAATTCATTTTTATTTTATTTGGTCACACTGCATTGAGCATCTCTGAATCTTTCAAATAAATGCCAGCATGGAAATGTAACTTGAGTGTATCAGGAATTACAGCTTAAAGGTCCACTGAAACAGCAGAAACAGGTCAGTTTTGCCTGTAGCATCTGATCAATTTTAAACTTAAATCTGAGTGTGCATAATAATGTATTTCTATTTTTCATGAATATTTATAAACTAGGAGGATGCTCTATAAGAATATGCATAGTAACCTCCAGTATGTTAAATGGCATGTCTTTAAAGAAGAAATAAGTATCTTGGCTTTGAAATAAGCCAAGAAATTCACTCACTAGGTCTACACCAATGAGGCAAGCTTAACCTTTAGTTTCTTCTTTGTCTCTCAGAAAGGTAAGACTGACCTGTTGCCTGTTCTAATGAATTGTGCAGTAGTTGAGGGTTGATCAACAGAAGAGGTTTGACAGGACAAACAGAGCTACTAGTGTTTTTTTTGTTTGTTTGTTTGTTTGTTTAAAGTGAAGATTCATTTCTCTTTCTGTCTATCTTGAGACCGACACCAAATCTTGTATATGGTCAAAGACACTGACGACTGTTGTGTTTCAGACAAGATTTGAAAGTCTCAGACTATAGCCTATTAAATACTTTATTGTGTTAAGCTCGCATTTTGTTTTATCACCACAATATGTTCTGTTGTTGGCTCTGTCATTCCTGTCTTCGTCTTTCTGCAAAAAGGGAAAATCGAAGGCGTCTTGTTTTTATTGCGCCGCAGATTAAGGGATCTCTGGCATTCTTGAATTTTCACCAGGAGGGTGATGGTCATTTTTGACCCTCCCATTATGTATACAGTCCTTTTTAGTAGAACCACAAAGGTCTGGGCTCCAAGTTGCTATTGTTTTGGAGCTATTCCTTTTTTGTGTACTTGTATGGTCTTGTAAATGAAGTCATTTTATGTATCTTATTGATCTATTTTTGTGGACAGCTGGCATGATGTAAAAATAAGGACTTTTACTCTTGGTATTTGCACACTTTCTCTTCAGTGTGCGCCTTTTGTGAAGACAACAAAAGCTTGGTTGATGACAGAAATTAAACATGAAGAACATAAACTATAAAAATTATAAAGAAATAAAAAATAAAGAAATTTCTCTAAAGAATTTCTCAACATGTATAACATCCCTGCTAAATGTTTAGTCCTTGGTAAACTATAAAAATCCTTTTGATGTGATTCCAAATGTTTCCAAGCTTGTTTGAGACTGTACCGTATTTGTCCCTTTGCTGTATACTGAGTAACCTAAAACATTCTAGAAATTATAGAGCAGGAAATGAGACAAAGCAAACAGAGATGCATTGATATCCTATATGAAGCAGATTTTGCCAAATGTGTCCAAATCCTTTTATTCCTGCAACCAAAAAAAAAAAAAGTTGGAATACTGCCTTTATTCAAAGTGCAGTGTGGTTGTAGTGCGTAGTGCATAATCAGTAGCAGGGCTGCAAGATGTGAGTGAGTGAGATAGATTTAAATGTGTAGATATTTATTAATAAGCCACATGTAAACTGAAGTTGACAGTGGACCACAGTCAAGAGAATTTAAGGATCAGCATTTTAACATATAAAAATTAATAATTTTTTCTCGTCATGGATATTTATTTACCATGGTATGGATTAAAAACTTTACTGTACTATGACACGATTAACATGCATTGTCTCACTACATGATCTTTTTATTTATTTGGACAGACTCTGCTGTTTTAAGTGAGTTAAAATAAATGATCATATACTGTAGGTGAGAAAGAATGCTTACCAAGAGGTTGAAGCCTTACAAGCAGCAGGGGTAAGTATGGCAGGACAGTTGTTGCAGGTTGTCAGAGGTTTTCTATGGTATTGTGGACATGAATGACGCTTAGACTTTTCAAAATATGAAGGTGGATGCATGAAAGCAGGTTGTCATATTGTTGGATTCTTTGAAGTGCAGTTGATAGGAAACAGCACAAAGCATGTGGAGCTTTGTAAGCTGTGTTACAGTTAGGTAAATATAGTATTAGCTTGAGTCAGACAGGATATACATGGCTGAGCTGAGATTTGAATGTAAACCCATACGCTCGCTTGCTTCCCCCCACACTGAGCATTCTCTATCCCAATTTTATTGTGTGCAGAGCTTTTATAATGTATCTTCAATCAACCTGAATTGTGCTATGTTGAAAATGTATTTTATTTTTGTAAGGAGAGCAGTATTATTCGGTGAAGGCGGAGGTAGAGTCAGAGAGGAGGTGTGGGCACAACCTGCCTTTAGATTTTTGGTGAAAATGAGGGCTTGTTCCTTTTACAATGGCCTTATTTTGTGTAGGAGATGTCGCTTCACTATTGTAGCACACAACTGAAAGTTTTGACAAATGTATTTTGCTTGAAATATTGTACTGAAGTTATATATGTGTATATGTATAGTTTTATGAATGTATTTCTTAATCTTTACACCAGAACTGAGTGTAATTTTTTTGTCATCTTGTTTGCTATACTGTCTCTTTGAAGACTTTTCCAGGGACCTCACTTGCATTGGTTCAGGTGGCCCCAACTTTTACTGTACTGTATACTGTATGTCTTACTCTTTGTGTGTCCATTTAAAAGAACAGCGCTGTGGTTGAAACAAGCATGAATTTGAAACAAGCATGAATTCTGTCTGGCGAAATGCATTTTTATTTATTTAAATCGCCATGATGGGTTTCAAGCTGAAAGAATTGTCATTCTCCCCCCATGATTGATTAACTTACTCAATATATCTTATCAAGACAATGAAATTGTTAGGATTTTTGTACTCTGAAATTGAAAATATTTGCTGCATGGTTACACTGATTTTTGTTGTATTTAATCTTTCTGCTGGTGATTATGAAAATAACGATAATAACAAGTTGCAGTAATGGTGAAGTCAATTAGACTGCAATATCAAAGGGAATTCTGTCGGGCAATGCAAGAGAATTATCAAAAATGCTGTATCTTTAAGTAGCATGGACTTCCGTTTTCTGAAATACATCTTCTGGCAATAACCACTGGCTGTAGCATCTTACTGTTACTGGAGCCTTTAATCTTGGCTCTTTCTTGCTCTTCAGAGTTTGGGATGGGGTGTCAGTATCAGCTGCGCTATCATGATGACAAATAAAATACAAAGTCAAATCACATTTTCAAATACTAGAAGCAATTTAGACTCAACAGAGCATGCAATGCATTGTGAACAACTGTTATTCAATGATAGCCCCCATGAACAACACTTTTTAGTTAAATTTTTACTTTTACTTTTGATTTTCTAATGCAACATGCATTCCATATGTCTGTTTGCCAATGTAGCAGCTGCCACTAGGAGAACAAAACAGACATCCCTGCTGAGTTGATGGGCAAATTGGAGCTTTTGCCGCTAAACATGCCAGTTTGTATTCATCCTCTATAAATGTTGGTAATCACAGCACAAGTTTCCTGAGTAGCCATTCTGTCCTTTTTCGATGTCAGTCCGATATGTTAAGGCCCCCGTAGCTCACCTCCCCATCAGGTTACCAAGACAGCCTCCATCTTATCAAGCCAAGCAAAGCACAAACCCCACAAATACAACATGAGCTAATGAAACCTCATAATTAAGTAAATCTCAGAAGTGTTGGATTATATTTAAAGGAACACAATGGCATTATCAAGCACATATTGCAAATGTATGCCTTGGAATCAAATATAAAGATGGATTAAAGCATCAAAACATTCAGCCCAGTTAAATTGGATTTTCGGTCCTGGTAGATGAGGGGTTGTCTTTTCTTAACTGGCCTTAACCTTTCCACCAAGGAGTGTTCACAGAGTACATTCTAAGAGCAAAGCATAACAGACTGTTTGATGTAAGGATGTGGTTTGTGGTATGAAGAAAAAGGGAGCTGTAATTTTATACCTGTGCTTTGTAAATGTTTTCTATGTGCAGTATTTGATAATGTAAAACTGGTATTTTTGTGGTTTGTACGCTGCAGAATTGATTACCTAAGGTGCACGTAGTTTTGTAAGAAAATAGAACCAAACTGAGGAAAAAAAGAGCAATTTCGGATTCAGAAGCCTGTATTTGCATGCCCTGGACACAAAGTCAATAAAGTTAATTTGAATCACAAACATTTCTCAAATGTGTATTTTATTGTCTTAAGCCTTATGTGAAACTTGTTTCTGTATGTTTCATTACATGTAGAAAAAACATTTTGCAACTAGAGGGTGCACGTAAAATAGCGAGTATAGCCCAAATATTCCAAATCAAAAAAGCAAGTCACCACAAATTCATGCTGCGCACTGCTTGTGGCCCAAATCTAGCAAGCAAAAGTGGACCACCCAAATGCTATACATCCACATGGCTGAATGCGTCAGGTGTAAGCCAGATCTGAAATACTGTAATTGTCTTGTAAATGCTCCACTATGTTGACAAGCTTGTTAATACCTGTGTGTGTCAACTGTTTGACGCTGGGGAGGGAGTGTATGGTGGCTTTTTACCGTTTTGTAGCTGAAAACAACTACCAGCTATCATTGCCATGAGAGTAATGCAAAACACTACAGTTGCGAGCTGCAAAACCAAATGATGCTGAAGGATGGGCTAAAAGGCTGAAAGATGCTAATATTCTTCATACCTGTGAGGTGAGGTGTGCATTTCCCTCATCTCACAGTCATTCATTTCTATTATAAAAATATTAGCTGCTTTGCACATTTAAATTTGTATACTAAAAAAGGCATGATAAAATTAAAAAAAGATTTAAGAGTTTGAAATTTACATTTGAAAATTTCCAAAATATAAAATATGATAGATCAAAACCAATGTTTCTTATCTCTTGGGTGTGGGACACAACAAAAAAACACGCAAGGCTATAAACAAGTATAACAGGTCATTTTTCCGGTCAGTAAATTACTATTACTATACTACAGAGGAATGCACAGTATATTTGAGACAAGGCAAAAATGAAGAATGAATAGTTCAAATTTTTAGCATAGCATTTAATGAAAATTGTATTTATTTTGTATGTTTTCACAGGGACAAATATAAGTCACATATTCTCAAATTTAATTGACCAACTTGTGAGAACGTGAACTCAAAATGGGCAAAACATGAATAATGTAGATCTAATACACATACATATTCATCAGCCTTGCTTAAGAAACATACAGATATTCTGATAAAGAATAATAATACACAATGACTTGATTGACAAGTACATAAAAAGATATATTCCTTTATTTGTTTTGATTTCCCAGAAAATATACCAGACAAAAAAGGAACTGATTACAGCAACCTAAAATGAATCACAAATGAAAAAAGCTCAGGTGAGGCCTTTTCACCCACAGAGATCTTTACTGCTTTTCTCAAAAACTCATTTCAAGCTGATAAATCTGCTGCTACAGTGCAGAGACGACACATTCTCTCACAGTAATATTGCTCTCGGCTGAGGAGGTGACTGCTGCTGTCACACTGTTGCCTCAAATGCCACCAAGTCGGCTAAATTTGAAAGAAAACACCTGTAAAGAATAGACAGCGCTGTGAGTTTCTGAGTGAAAGCTTTACTGCTTCTTTATTGGCAGCAGTTAATAAGAATCTTGTGTGTGCGTGTTCATATTTTTCTCTCTTAGCGGCACCTTTTTACATTCTTAAACCTCACACTCAAAGTGGCAACTTAACAGCAAAGTGTTTCTAGGAGAAAATGGAAAAACAAGATTATTTACACTGATGGCATGCAACATATTTAGAAACACTTTGAGAGAATTCAGGACTGAGAGACGTTTTGTGTGGGCTTGTGTATGAGAGACATGTTGAATAAAACATTAAGAAGTGACAGATTGTGGTTGTACAATCACGTTTTGCTTCACAATGTGCAATTTCAAACATCCCACAGTAACCTGAAAATGCATCAGCCTGGTCACAGCTTGGTCCTATCTTGAATGTAAGACTTTCATGGTAAAGGTTGGATGAAGTGAACAATTCACTTCATTGACACAAGCGTTACATTGCTTGACAGAGTCAAAGATTATCAAAAAGAAACACACCCCAGCAATACTCAGGTGTGTGTGTTACAATGTTCAAAACGAGTCCAGTACAATCGTGAACACATTCAAGACGCACATTCAGCGAGAGTTTTCGTTCATCTTGGTCAACGACTGATCCACATGTACAGCAGAGAGAAACATTCAGAGTTATATAATCCAGAGACACATTCGGATATTGTAATAAACATACAGTACATACAATCAGAGCTAGATAAACATTCTTCTCATGCAATTCAGTGGAAGCATCTGAAACGTGACAGATCTTAAGGTTTTCTGTCTCCACCTCTCTCTCTCTCTCTATTTCTCTGTTATTTACAGACATTCAGCATTATTTGAGGCCTCCATTGTACAAGGTAGTTTCTTAACTTGAGGTGCGTGAGCGCTTACAGTGATGACATTGCATGCAAGTTAATTTATTAAGTGTCCCCTCTAGCTGAGTATATATGTAGGTAGCACAGTGAATTGTAAGATCAGGTATGCCCAAACATACTGTTAAAGGACTGCTGAATGGATTCTTCTAATAATCACTAGTTAAGTGGCTATTTAGTAAAGCATATTGGAACACTGTACAATGTAATAAAGCTAGTTTTGATCTTTGGTCTCCCAAAATCCAATTAAGGACTTACATCATTTAAAGTCCAAGGTTCATTGTGAAAAAAGCCCTCTGTAAATGGAGTAGAAGACATCATAATTAAGGGCTGTGTAGGTTGGTTTAGAGACAGTGAAGATCTAGGAACTTATCAACACATAAAGCAATTTCTTAAATTTTAATATTGTTGGGTCTGTAGGATAAATGAAGTATTTAATTTAAAGGGACACAGTTTTTATCTAATTTTCCTACTTATATAGAGCCAGGGAAATTCCTAACTCACTTTCTCTTTTATGTGCAGCTTGAAGGTGTAGTGAAAGGGGTGATTAGCCTAGCGTAGCTTGATTGGGTGACTGGGTGTTTATATAAGATTAATTAGCAGCAGCTCCTCTCAAAAGCAGGGAAATAACTTTAAAATGACACTTCACCCATAATCATTTGGGTAAACCCCTGTGTGCTTGAGAGCTGAATGAAAAAAAGCAATAAATGCTCCTTTTCAAATCTGGTAGCATTTAAATGTAGCTAATGGCTGCACGAGAAAGAACTGTTCTTGTTAGAATGAACAGCCTGATCTAACAATTTTGCTCATACTTATATTACCAGGACTGCCTGACCAGGAATGAGTACTTTTGTCTGATATTGTTAAGCACGGCGTCATATTGTAGCCATTAAGTCAATAGTATGTACTGTAAGAGCCTTTTGAGAGTTTTAAAATGCAACATTAAAAATCACCCAGAGACAGGGTTTTCCAACAATAATTCCTAGTTTTAAATCTGCTGCTATTATCTTTGTTAACGGTGTATGTGTAATGCGAAGATGAATGATGTAGCACCAGTAACTAAGGAGGATTTGTTGAGAAATTATATATTATTAAAAATCCTTAGCACAAGCAAATATACTACTAGTTCCAAGAAACATCAGTATTTAAGCGCACCATCTAATGAAGCTAAGCTAGGCTAACCTTCATACTACACAAAAACAAAGAAAATGCAACCATGTATTTTTCTGAATCTGACTGATTCTTAAAAACAAAAAAAAACCTAATTGTTGTTTTAAGTCCAGCGGTTAGTGAACACTCACATTCAGAAGAGACTCACATAAAGGCTAGGTACAAAGAAAGATGTGTGGTCCTAACCAGTGACCTCTGAACCCTGTTGTCTAGGTCATCATACGAAAATGTTCTGAAGGCAAGCATGGAAATCTTCAAAACATGGCCATGGATGACACAAGAAGAGGAAGCATGGGCTGAGAGGAGAGAGAAGGAGAGGTAATAGTGGTTTTCAAACCATTCTTTTCACACCTGTCTCCTCCTCCTCCTCCCTTGCATTAGAAAATGTCCTATGGAAAGTCTAATCCACAGATTCCTACAACTCCAGTTCACCTCTTATTTGTGTTTTATTGGCGTTACATCATTTCTTGAACAGATTAGTTCATTTCCAGGTGTGCGCTGTCATGTGCACTGAACTTGGAGTTGTTGAACCTCCCATTTGTTGACTGCTGTATCCCATCATGCCACTGGTGTTGTAGAGATTAATGCCAGCCATGTGCTGAGTCATCTGCAATCCACAAAACACACATCACTCAGAACTGTTACTATTTTCAATATTAATATGGTCAAAAACAAATACACACACACCTGGGCAATGTTCCACTGTAGCTGTTGGGCCTGTTGCACGCCATACACCTGCTGCTGGGGTAATGTGGCCAAACCTCCAACCTGTTGCTGTGGTTGCATCCCACTCTGCTGCTGTCCCATAATGCTGTTTCGCTGATGTACCATCATTCCGCTTTGCTGCTTTCCCATCATGCCCTGGGCCATACCTGCCATGTAGGGTGATGCCACAACACCGCTGGGCTGAGCCAAGACACCCTGGGTGCCCATTAAGCCATTCTGCTGTCCCATCATGCCGTTCTGTTGAACTCCAATCATGCTGTTTTGTTGAATCCCCATCATGCCATTCTGTTGCTGTCCCATCATGGCCATATGTGAAGTCATCATGGCACCTCCCATACCTCCTGCCTGGGCTAAAGAATGGTACGAACCATAGGGATGTGTCGGGTATCCTATTTGGTTCATGTACAACCCTGCAAACAAAAAATCACAGAAGCTGAATTAATAGACTGGCAGCAGAGTTTAATATATTATTACTTCCTAAACTTGTATTAGCAACATTAGGAGTTTTTCTAAATTGTGTTTCTAGTCAAGTTGCAACTGGACCGGTAGTGACCAGTTTATTGGTTCATTACTAAAAAAACTCTCTGAATTTACACACTGTTGCTTGATCCATTATTGACACAGAAATTATTGTAATGAAAGATAAGAGAAAACAGCACAGCAGAGAAATCTATCTAGAACTCACCGTGAGTAGCCATACTACTAGCATGCACTGAGGGGGTGGAAGCATACAAGGAGAGTATAGAATCCTTGGACAGTTTCTTGACAGTGCCCTCCTCTGCTTTGGGCACTGGATCCAGGAAAAGACTGAGGTTTTCAGGCACAGAGGCAGTAACCCTGCTCTGAGTCATGGAGCTAGAAACAGGCTAGAGAAAAGGGTGGCAGTGCGGCATGGACACAGAGAAACAAGAGGGAAAGGTTATCTAATGGCAGGATGTAGGTAAGTACATGCATACAGCGTATAGTATGTACAGTGTATTATCTCCTACTGTTGTTTTAGTGGAGGAAACAGAGGAGGGTGTTGGCAGAGAGCTGAAGAGATCCAGGGAAGAATGTGCCAGAGGTGGATTAGAGACAGCTGGGCTCTCATTAATGTTTGGAACGTATATTCCACCATTAGATGCTGCAGGACTTGGAGCCGGAGCATCTAATAAAGAAGAGGGAGGAGCTTGGTTGTAACTGTTACTCATCTATTTTCACATCGGTTTATCTAATCAAATATGAATGTTTAGCCTTAAACTAGTCAAGTGTTGAGTTTGTCTGAATGTTATGATGCAGACAAGCAACATACTTACATACTTTAAGAATAGCTTTACAATGACACAAGGTAACTAGAATTGACATAAATTAATTGTAATAAGAAAATCCAGAAGCAAATGTTCGTATATTTGGAAAAGGACACTCACAATGTAATGTAACCTGTACTAAAGTCTCTCTCTGTATGATGTTCAGTAGACTACTGGCTGTATTAGTAATGATCCACGCAGGTCTTAGCATTATACTTCAAATGAGTGTTAGTGTGTGCATGTTTATTAGGTAGAATACCTAATCCAAGCAGGTCTGTAACAGACTGGGTATCTGTCTTTGGGCTGATGTCTTTTTTCTGTCACAACAGAGAAAATCAATAATCAACAGAGTTTCCATTAAGTTTTTTTTCTCCAGGTTCCAGGTTCATGAGTCAGAACAGCAAAGTTATCTTCAATTTGCATCAACTGGCTGAAAACTCACCTCTTAAAGAAGTACCACAAAAAACTTCACTTCAAGGACGAGGTCAGTTCTACTCTACTAATGCTGTCATACAACAATTATGAACATGGCGAGATGTACTTACCAGTTTCATCTTCTCAAATACAACCGGCTCCTTAGGTATATTGTCACAACTCTTTTCTTTCTGCACAAAGAAAACAAACGTGCTTTTCTGCTGATTCTAGAATTGACAAAATATTGGTATTGGTATTGGTTGATCTATGTATGTGTGCAGACTCACCCTGAGCATCTGGATGTCAATGACTTTATCCATGTATTTCTTCTTATCATACTTATCCCTAATGAAGATCTCTGCAGACTGATCAGTCTCGGGGCGCTGGAAGCACTCAGGTAGGAAAGCCTCATAGAGACGCTTGGCCTTGGCATTTCCCATCTCTTGAACACACTGGGGGACACCAACACATACAGTAACAAGCCAAGTCATCTTGTTAAACCTATTAAATATTTAGGCTAGCATTAGCATGAGACTCAAAATCAGCTGAATCTGCTCTGCCCAGCCCTCACGCTCCTTGTTCTGCTATGCTCTTCTACTGTCTGCCCCACTCTGCACAACCCTTCAGCTATTAATCATAATCAAATTACAATAAAAAAGTTACATACTGTAGCTTTGAGCAGTCAAATAAATAAAAAACACAACATCCATGTTATAATTCAGTTAGTGTTTCCTGTGATTTAAAAGGACTCCTGCTCTCGGTTCTTGGATGTAGAGAAAAGAGAAGAGTGCTGACTAATGACTATGACTATAACTGACCATGTCATCACACTGGGAAGCATGTTGTTGACTTTGATATCAGACAAAGACCATATGAGCTGCATACTAATGACAAAGTATCTGCTTCCTCTACCGTAATTCCAAATGTGTGTGTTTTTTCTGCTGTCAGTAATAGAAGTACAACTGTTAATTTTTGACACATGTTTTGTACAATAAAAAAGACATCATTTGCAAAATAACTTGCTGCAGTAATTAGCAAACATGGAGAACTTTTGTATGACAGAAAATTTTATTGCCTAAATTTTAGTTGGATGAGCACACACTGTAATATCTGTACACTAAATATAAAGGTACAGCCAACCAATGATGAGCTTAGCTTAGCATAAAGACTGAAAACCTTTAAAATTTACTAATTACAATGATAAATTGTGCTTGCACATAGGACAGAATCACCCTTACCATTTTCTCCTGTTTCCAAACACTGAGCTAAACTAATCAGCTTCTGTGTATAGCTTCATATTTAAGTACAGACATGAGAGTGGTATTGATCTTCTCATCTAACTCTAAGAAAGAAACCAAGTGTGTTTCTCAACGCACTTGGAGGTTGAGTAAGTGGAAGAAAGGACTGGGCAATGTCAGACGGTTCCATTAATGTTCTGAATACTTACAAATACAAATCCATTAAGTGGGGTTGGTTGTTATAAAATTTGACATTTGAGTATCCCTTGTTGTATGTGTAGTGTGACTTCTGACCTGGACCTGCTCCTGTGTCCACTGATCCAGGTTGACGGACTTGACCTTGGAGATGTGGACCCCCAGGTTTCGATGAATACCAGCACAGCGGATGCAGATGAAAATGCCCAAATTCCAGGAAGCCCATCTTGGACCTGGTAAGTGAAAAGGAGGAAGAAGAGTCCATATTTAGAGTAGATGATAAAAAAAATTAAACTGAGTACAAAAATGAAAAGTGAATCTAGAGGTAAAGTAAGTGGAGGAAAGGACTGGGCATTGAGGCTGAGGAATGAAAGAAAAACTCTTAATAATTTTAAGTCCAATTATAGCGAGACAAGCTCGAAACCTCAATTATGAGTTTGAATTCAGATGGGAGCACATCTAATCCTGTGTAAGTCATTCTGTGTCCTGACACATAATGGGATCCAATAGAGTTAGCCTACATAACTGAGATAAGAGAGGGAGAGAAGTCACACACACACACATGAAGTGCTTGGATACCTGCAGGGTATGATTACTCATTTGATCATGAGACTGTGTGTGTGGGTGCAATGTTATCTGAGTGCGCCAATTTAATCCATCTTACTGCCGTGTGTACCTTAATGGATGTACTGGAGTATTGTATACTGCATAGTCACCCTCATGCTGTATAGTTTTAAGCTTATACTTTTGTGTTCGTCTCCTTCTGCAGCTGTCAAGGATCTAGGTAGGGGGCAATAAAAACAACACCGTCAGGCTATTTTTCTGCCTAAATTATGCAACCATCCTCTTTAGAGAGTACAGCCAGCTGCTAAGAGAATACTGACAACACTTCACATATCTCCAATGTCTTCCTTTTCCCCCTGCATTGCTTAATCCAGCTGGCCAAAGTGCTCTCTGCCTCTGTTTCCACTTTTCTAATCACCTCCCTTTTGAGTCCTTGCTTGCAACCTTGCTACAGTACATGTCGATGCACTGTGGCCTTTACACCACTAGGTGGAAGAGCAGCTTTTCATTTGGAGTTTTCTCTGGCGTGCAGTGTTTCACAAAGGCCATTCTATGCAAATGATAAGAGGAAGCAGAGTTTAAGCGAAAACATTTAAAACGTTCCTCTTTGTGGCAACTACGGATGCGCTGTGTCTGGGCGCAGAGTCAAATAATAGACTCTCGTCTAGGTTGCATCCTGAACTATGATTGCTAAAAGAAAAGGTCATTCTTGTTTGCAGTTTTAGGAGGCAAATATTGGACTGGGTGTAATTTTTCTCCTGTTTCTGGTTTGCTCAATCTGTGGGCTTCATTTGTAAACTGAAAAAAGGGACAGAGAACAGACCAGTAAACATAAACACAGGGCCATCAGATACGTAGAGATGAGTCCATCATCTTGTCTGTCTACAGCATTAGTTGTTATGCCAGCTAATAACAGTAGAAACACTAAATCCTGCTTAACCGCTGTAAACACAGACACTGATTCAGGCAGTGTAATTTGTGTTGAACTCCCTAAATGCTGGAATTATTTTGCCCTTCTCGTCTTTTTTTCTATTACTCCCCCTGTGTCCTGGCTGACATTTCTTATCTCTCTCATTCACAACAGTTGCCTCCCTTCTTTTCTCCCCTGTCAGTCCATATCTCTCTTTTTCAGTTGTGACCCCCCCCTCACTTTTTCTCCACCCTTACGTTCTGGGGTTTCACCCAATTTCAGCTTTTTTTTGGATGGCAGTGTTGGTCGGTCAGTCTATTGGTTGGTTGGTTGGAACTGTTGGATGGATTGCCATGAAACTTTATGCAGGTTCCCAGGGGATGAATTCAGCTATGGGGATTCCCTGACTTTTCATTTATCACCACCACTAGGTTCACATTTGTAATTTTGACTGACACATCTCAGCATCAAATGGATGTGTTGCCCTGTAGTTGGTACAGGCATTATTGTGCCACTGTATCTATCAATCTAATGCTAATGTTAGCCTGCAAACACACTAAGGTGGTACCAAATTAAGTACAATCACAGAGTGATAAGACTTTTTCCTATAAATCTAATCTGCTTGCAGTGGAATATTATCAATGTTTTAAATCCTGCACCATAGTAGCCTCTTTGGTTCCAATCATTGCTGTGCTTTAGAAAGAACCCACATACAATATGTCTGTCCAGAAGCAGTGTACACCTCCAGGTACTTTGAACAGATATAGAAGGAAGAGAGTAGGAGGACTAGACGTCTAAAAAAGGAAGGAAAGATTGAACAACCGAGATTCTTTGTGTTACAATACGTGCATTGCAGTGTTAATTTCTTCACTGACAAGCTAAGAGTGGTGACTAAGCTTCCCCTTTTCTGTTTGTAATCAAAGAACGAACGACAACACTTTCCATCCATCCATCCATTTTCTTAACCGCTTGTCCTCGTAAGGGTCACGGGGGGTGCTGGACAACACTTTCTTTGAAGTATAATAATAAAATAAAAAAATCCATGTGTGAATAATAAATCTGTCCTTTTATGGGGCAAACTATCCAAAAGTAGAGGATTTACAACAGGCGACTGATGAATCATCCTGGCAGTAAATTACTGTGGTTGTGGTCGTCAAACATGCAGTCTGAGGCGCAGCAGGAAAGCTGGGGCACGAGCCAAAAACAGAGACAAACAAGAGGGGATTTTATAGCCATTAAATGCTGGACTTCAGTTGTTTGGTGACCTGCTGGGATGTACAGGTATGTGATCAGCAAGAGCCACAGATCTATAACAAACCTTTCTGTCACTCACCCACACACACATTTACAGTATTTGTATTACCAACACTTGTGTGAACCTTTACTGGCTACATGCATTATTTACCTCTTTACCCTAACGTAAAGTATCTCATAGCACACATCTAATTTCAGGAATATTATCCATTTAACTAGCCCACTGTGACTACAGTTTTATCCTTCCATTCTGAATACATGCTTAGTGTCTGTCGATATTACATAACCAATGTGCAGAAAAACGTTTTAACAGAGTTTATGTATAGATTGGTTTGAAAAATAACTCCAGTATCTCATAATGATTTGAAAATTTGAGTTTCATCATAATGAACTGAACGACTCAAGTAACCCCTGAGAAACTTAATAGAGACTCATGTAAGTCAACAGTCTGTTAAAAAATGTCCCATGCAGATATAAGTGGGTATTAATGGCTGCCTGGATGATATAAGCATAATTTTTGGAAGAAATTCTCTCAAAGATCTGATTTTAAATATGGATAATAGAACCACAGTGATGCGGTATTCACATTATCACAGACAGAGATAATTCAGATTTATTTGTCAAGAGCCTTGGTTTGTTATCTAGAATGTTTTTTAGACAATAATTAGGGTGGAAAATACTGTACCAACCTCATTTCTGGAAAAGCTCCGACTTCCTCTGAAATGCAATAAAAACTAAAATATGTGATTTGTCAATTTGTTTGTTTGATATGTGAAACACAATCAAAAAAGGCATTTTTATCACTGTGTGACATCACCTTTCATTTTAATTACACTTTTCAATCATTTAGGAACTGTTTTGCAAGTGGAATATTTGTCCATTTTTGACAAGACCTGTCAAGCATGCATACTTTGCATCTATGAATGCATGCAGAATGAGGCCTGGCATTGTCCTGGCAATCATTATTCAATGAAACCTTGGGAAAAGACATTGCATTGATAGCAGTACATATCTGTCTAAAATCCTAATATCTCAATATCTGACATGAGCTAAGGCCCAGAAGACTCTGTGGTGTTTCTGCACAGAATTGATGTATGACTTCCTCCTTGAGTAACAGAGTTTCAGGTTGTTCCAAGTACTCCCAAGCCCACGTGGCTATAATCATCACGTGATGTTTTCTCATGCAATGTTGCCTGAGGGCTTGAAGGTCACACACAGGTCCATGAAGGTACCTGAATCTATTCACAATGTTATGTACAGTAGATGGTGAAAGCCCTAAATTCTTTGCAATGTTGCACTGACTAATATTCTTTTTGAACTGACAATTCTCTAACAGAGTTTGGCACAAAAGCTTAGTGTTTATAACATGTTTATAACTTTTTTTGAGACAGTTCCAGACATCAAACTCTAAATTTGCATATATTTACAAAATGCAATTACAATTGTGGTCTGCTGGTGCTGCAACATGAAGGTGGCAAACACTAACAGTTTGGAGAAATTAATCAGGAGGCTGGCTCTGTTCTGGGTGTGGAGCTGGGCCCTCTACATATTGTAGCTGGGAGGAGGACACTGTCTAAACTCCTCTCAATCCTGGACAATCCCTTCTACCCACTACACAGTGTACTGGCTGGACAGAGGAGCACATTCAGCCAGAGATTGATCAACGTCAAGTGCTCCACAGAGCACCACAGGAGATCCTTTCTGCCCATGGCCATCAAACTGTACAACTCCCCCATCTGTAAGTGGGAGGGGGACTGACAACAATCATCATCACAGTCATTGTGGGATCAGTGTAAATCTTCTTTTTACATTTTTCATGCAAAGCTTTTAATGCATTTTAGAAAAACTTTTATGTATGGAGTTTGTATATAGCATTAAAGGCACCAGGGAAAGTCAACAGTCCTAGGTTTTTTGCAAAAAAACAAACAAAAAAAAACTAATTTGCTTGATGGAAGGAATGTTGTGACTCTCCTGCCTTGAGTTGATTTGATTCAACCTGTTAATGGTTTGAAGGACTGTGAAAACAAACAGTTTCCACAGGTTCATCAGGTCAACTCAGTGTTCAGTTTTAACAACTATTTTAAAGACACAGAAACAACACAAATTTCACAAAACATCCACCTTCCCAGAGGTGCTTTTCTTGATACGCATCTACCCACATATGGTGATGCACGTAAGTGAACGTCACACGCAAACACATTTGTTCATGACTTGCACACATACGTGCACAAGCAGGTGCATATGGCTCATTAGCCTATATCCCACAAGGATGAAAGGTGCTCTCTGCATGCACCCAGTTAATCCCATAGAGCCTCAGTCATCAGTGGATCCTACACCCTCCTATACCGCCACCCTCACACAAACACACACTTATGTATACACACTTGTGCTACCCTCTCGTCTCTCAGCATCTAAACTAATCCAGAACCCTGAAGCCACCCGGTGACCCACTCCCATTCTGCACTAAACAGATGGACCCCTATTGATAATTTACTAATACACGCCTACCATCTGTAGGCAAGTCACTCAGGTTTAGTGGGTTACCGATCAAAAGATGAATAAGACACCCATCACCAAAGCACATTTTGACATTTTACACTTGCTTTTATACTTTATTTTGTCCTGTTACTGATACTATTATTTCTACTCTGTAGTTAGTTATTTCTGTAATGTTCGAAGTGTCTTTCTGTATTAAGTATTCAGTTTGTGTATGAGAATAGAGATTTGTGATCTTTTAAAGAGTACACTCTGCCATACTCACTTACAGCATTGTAGATAAACTTATCAATACACCCTATATTTTACTCCAGAGCCACTGCTGATGGCACAAAATAATAGCCCTGAAATAGCTGCTACCTTTGTGAATTGTTTCAACTCTAAGGTAGCTTTGGGGGCTACAGAAAGTACTGTATGTTGTGCATCTTATTTTGCCTGTGCAGCAGTGAGACAGTTTCCAGGTAACATAGGCAAAGCAGATGTTTGACCTTAATTACATGTTTTGTATGTTTGCATGTTTTTCTATATAAAAGGCTGCATTACCAACCAGGCCAGCCACACAACTCTTCCTGCCACGCCCCACACAACCCAACATTCACTACCAACTGGTGTGTGGTAAGTTCATTAATTTGTAACTTTTTTGGGGGAAAATAGGAATAAACACAACCACAGCACATCATATGACATGATAAGGACTTTATCTCATAGTGCTCTGTGTGAAAATCTAGCTGTAAAATGTTCAGTATTTCAGCTGATGCTGTCCTCACATGTTGAACTTCTTAATCAAAACACCACACAACAAACCTAGCACCATGATATATTCCAGGAATAATGGAAAAAATGGACACAGAGTGGGAGGATCAGGGTTGTTAAAAAGCGACCCAGGAGCTTGTTTTGCCTAGGGGCCCCACTCAGGTTCATACAGCCATGCCAGAAAGGTAAACACATTGTAATGTACTGTGTATTCTACCACTGTCCCACCCTCTCCTAGGTAGTATGTGACTTTGAACTCTATGCTGGACAGAGGACACAAACAGCCAATCGCCTCCTTGTTTTAGTGGAAATCCCTGCTGGCTTCTGATTGGATCAGACTAGGGTGGGGGTGGGGTGGCTCTGTGGTGGTGATGGAGGGATCTGCATGACATCTCCAGGTGATATCTCTACAGCAACAGGGACCCAGTGTGTATGTAAACACAAATACAATGGAGACAATAAAGAAGGTTGTTTGGTGCAAATACACACACACATACAAATGCATCCCCTTGAGACTGAAACCAGAGGTGGAAGTGTGCACTACATTATGCACTTGCCTCACTCTCTCTCCTCTGTTTTCAGGTTCTGACAGTATTAAGGATCTGCAGTAGAAGTGTCACATTGTGAAGACATGATAAAAAAAGAAAAAGAAAAGTAAAGAATTACAAGAAGTACAAGCAGTAAACTGCTGTCAAAAAGCAGCGATATAGTTTCACGGCTAAAGTATCTGTACAGTAAGCATAGATAAGGATTGCCTGATAGCATTGTTCCTGTGTCTGCTCATGCGCTGACGTAAACATCTCTTAGCTCCATACATTTTGCCACTTCCTCTTCAATCATCCAGTGGGAGGAAGGTGTAATTGGCATCAAAGCAAACAAGATTAGACCAAACGTCAGCACAAGCCATATGGACACAAGCCTGAATTGAGAGAAGGGAGGACACGGGACAAATGCATTTAAGGCGTGCACACATGTGAGTGCATGTTGTTTAGTAAGAGTGCATGCTTACATAGAAAGATGGGAAACGAGTGAACACTAGTATGCTCACGTATTAGTATATAGTTAAATAAACAATGATCTCATTTGGATTGTAGTATTATACAACTAAATGATAGAGTAAAATTTCCACTTTTAGTAAGTTTAGTGTGAAAGCTTCAGTATCCTTGGTGTGTCTGTGGCTGCTAATCTCATGTTAAGTCTAATTAGAGCACTCTGTTGCACAGCAAAGCCACACCAATCAAAAAAGCAGCAATTCACGCTTGATGATCACATGTGTGAGAAAAATAAAAAGGCAAGTTAGAAGTAAATTGTGACAGGTATCAAATGAAAGAGGGTTCATTCTACAGCAATCCAATTTATGATTTAAATTAACTTTCCCTCTCCGTGTGTCTCTGACTTGGATCAGAACGGGCAACTGCATCACAAATGTAAAAATTCTGCTTCATAATTTATTTTCTGTGCTCATCGACTGCAGTCTAGCACTAGAACAACTGCATCTTTAGATAAGCTGCAAGAGCCTGATCACACGGTGTTTTTAAAACAAGTGTGTATGCCTGAAGTCTCACAATGTCTGCCAGTCTATTAATATCTTATTAAAAGACCAGGCAAAGGCCTTATGCACTGGAACAACATACTGTGTATTATAAAACTCAGCATTCAGAGTGCCCCGATGTACTGATGTTTGAATCAACCCAATAACTCGACATCATATGTCATTTCAACAAAGCACTGTACAAACTTTGCCATTGTCCATGTCTATACACACTGTATGTTTGAGAGACTAGATGTGATGAAGTGTTGTTTCTTCTGTGGGGAGAAGCTGTCATTTGTGGTTTGGTGCATAGATTTCTTATTTAAACTCTACCAACAAGTTGTGAAAATAACATCTGGCTCACTAGACACTGTGGCAAATGGATTTCAAATATTTTTGCTAAAATTTAACTTTGTTGTTGAGGTTCCTTGGAAACTATGTTTATTATGTTGCATATGGTTGCATGTTCAAAGAAAAAGAATTGCATCAATATTTTCACTGTCACTGTTTCTCATTAAATATTTGCCATGCCAGCATCAGCGCTCAAGATCATTTTTATCTGCATTTGGCAGCTAAATTACCTAAAAAAAAGATACAGACGCAGAGTCAGCAGTACAAAAGAACAGAGGGACACAAGCTGATACAGAGTGAGAAATATAAAGAGAGAAGAAACATAGAATACCTGGATAGTAATGGCCTTCATCCATATAAAGAACAAACATCAACTGAGTGGGAGCCTTGGTATTAAGTTCTATCCGTCTGTCTGCACAATTTGTATGACTTCCTGTCTACGCATGTTTATACCAAACATTAGAAATGTGCTTCCATTGTCATGCACTGTCGAGCAGATAAAGCCAGAAAAAGGCTACCATAGCTTATTCATTTTAACTCATTCCCTCCAGTCATGAATCAGAAGGCAAACATACAGATCAGAGAGGAATGACATGACACAACACTGCTGTACATCTACTGCGCTGGAGCTGCACATGAGCTGCTTACTCAGGTAGTTTATGAAGTTTTTATAAGGAATCTCAGTGGTGTCCCCTTCACGACAGTGTGCAGGGATTTACGTCCATTCAGTGACTGAGGTGGGAGCAACACCAGCAATGTGGAAGTACACACTGAGCTGCGTGCAGATGCCCTGTTGAATCATTTGTCGGACGAAGTGTGGTGTCACGACTCGCGAGGACAATTTCATCAATCTCAACGCCAAGTTACATCAGAACAAGCTTGTGTGGGCTAGGGTAGCAACCAAAATGTGGAAAATAGCTACATTTCCAACCATACCATATAGAAGCTGCAAAAAGTGTAGTAATTTTGCACTGATGTAACAACTGTCAGTTGATAAAGGGTGAGTTGTTCACTCAGAGTTGAGATTTGTTGCTGAGAACACACACAAACTGGATGTGAAGTGGATTTACAATCACACATGATTTGAACTTATTGACAATTTATCCTAAAACAAAATAAAAACTAATAATGATAAGAATATAATATGAATTGTGCTTTTCCAATTCTAAGAACATGAATTTTTGGAGTATTGGTTTGTTGATTCCAACTCATCATCAACAAAATAGCCGTGTTTACCTCCCAGTATGGCAAAACAGGTTTAGCAAATAGCTGATGACATAGTTCAAGGCCTCACTGAAGCCACAAGTAGACAGACGGGCCAGTGGACAAACAAAAGCACACAATACTACTGAGTTTGCCTAAAATAATTCTATAATAAATTGCAGATTGATTAAGGTTGTTAAACTATCCCAAGTAATTAAAAAACACACGAGGGACCTTAGTATGATGTCACAAGTAATACACCTTTACATTATAGCTCATATTGAGGATCACAGACATAAATACGGTAGGTCCCTATAATAAGGTTATCATTAGGAAAAATGCAGTACCTTTTGTTAGGATTTAAACTCCCCTGTTTCCCCATCTGCACTGAGGCTTCAGGAATAGTTTGTTCAGGGTGAGTTAAAGTCAGTAAATGTCTGTCTGCTACTCCAGTGGTTTCCAAACTGAGGTTCAGGGAGCCTACAGTAAAAGCAAGGGTCATAACAGCTAAAGTAATATTCACTGATTATCACATGTACTATAGTTTGTTCAAAAAAGCTTATGAGAAGCATTCCTGATAAACTCCTGGTGTAGCGTGATTACCTGGTGATTATAGATAGGTATCACACAGAGGAGGATGACATATATAGCAGCCTGCCATGCTCCAGCGTTGTGAGGATGTGTTCCCGTGTCTTGTACCACAGTACACCGTAATTGGTCGAGAGATGATAAATGCAACGCCGCATTTTCCGGCGTAGTAAATGAACAAGAGGGTCGATTCATGCTGAGACCATTTGCAGGCTGCGCTCCATGGTCAGACACTGACACAGGACAAATCACCTACCTTTTGATTCGCAATCAGCACAGTATTTATTCTCCTCCAGCGCCAATAAAGAGTTGAGGACAGCCTGGTATCTGTCAATGTCTTTCACAGATTTGCCCGTCATCATTGCACTTGTCCACCTCCTCCACAGCCCCTACAGTCCGCCTCGTTATTGTCAAACAGCCTCTTATTTGACTAAATGAAAGCAGTGTTTGCAGAGGCGATGCGCTCTGTTCCTCTTCCTCCTCGATCTTGATGTAGAGCACAGCGAGTTTGTTTCACCACGATATGGGATGATTGCTTTTCAGCCAACCAGCACGCGGGTTAGTCGAGGTGCAAATATCCTAATGGACACGTAACGTGGAGGACAACAGCATGTAATCACCAAGATTTATAATGTAATGTCGACTTTGAAGCCCATCTGGAATCTATCACTGACTGGTACTCAAGCTCTCAATCAGTTCTCTCTTCCTCTCTCTCTCTCTCTCTCTCACACACACACACACACACACACACACACACACACACACACACACATGCAGTGTTACCAAAGTATAGCTGCCCAAGCATAAATACTCTACAAAATAGAAATAATAGACTTGTGCCCTTTCTGCATTATCAAATGTCTTTAAAATACGTTACTATCTACATTACTGTATATATATATATATACTAATATTATATATACTGCCATCCTGTGGCCAATCGTAAGAAGTTTTTTGAGCCTCCGTTGCCCTCCAGGACGCTGGAGGGCAACGGCGATAAACAAAACACAGCCGCAGAAACAGCTGACTGAAGACTGCGTCAAGGTTGTTAACATTTACACGAGCTATACCGGAAGTTAGATGATCATATCTTCAAAATAAAATGTTTAAATGGTTTCCCCTCCTGCAAATAAATAAATTTCTTTATGAGCGCTGTCGATAGAACAATAGATTCTTTTTTATCTGATGAGTTATTTACATTTGTGATATTCTTTCCAGTCAGTACTTAAGAATGCTCACATAATTTTTTATAGTAATTGTTGTTGTCTAAAGTAAGGCCGGAAGTTTGTTTTATTCACATTAGCTTGATTTTAGTAGATGTGCGTGACTGCGCTGGCGATTACGGAAATAAGTGTTTAGCCAGAATCAAATAAATAAAGGATTAACATCGAGTCACCACCTGTGTAAGCTTGTAACACACACACAATGTCCAGGCAATCCAACCGATCAACAGACAGCAAGAAGATGGTGAGTGACTTCCGCAGGATTAACTAACCTAGCTAGCCTAGCTACCAATATGCTAACCCGTAGCCACATAGGTGTGTTAATAAGTGGCTGCAATATTGCTCTGTGAGTGTCAGTCATGAATATGTGATTGTATATAAATATTTAAATCAGTCGAATAAGTATTTAATTCATTGTTGAATAATATTGACTTTGACAGGAAGTAATTCATTGTAGTACACAAGCTAAACAGTTAGCTTCCTCAGCTATGTTGCTAAAAGTACGTTCACTTTTGACACCAATTTCCAGATGAAATGCGTAATATAGGAGTGTAACAGTTATTCTCGGCCTGCATTTTTATGTGGACAAAAGGGAACATATGAAACGGCGTGACTGGTGACCTGAACTACACTGCAAGTACAGAAGCCATTTAAGCATTATTTAGTGAAAAAGCTTATAAAGTTACAGGATGTCGCATAAAGAGATCAACAGCATCTATGTCATGTCAGGGATTTGTTGTTCATTTTAGCTAAGGGACTATTTTACTGCCACTTGTGACACTGGATGACATTACAGCTTACAGCGCAGTCAAGAGTAGTATGAATATTTAAAGGATACATTAGGTATATAGGTATATAGTGTACAACAAGTAGCTCCTGTTTACATAATAGAATTGTGTAAAAATGTTTTTGTAACGTCTGTTGCTGCCCCTGCTGCACAGGAAGCTGTCAGTAGTTTGACCTGTCATCTGCATGTCTGTGGAGATTCTCAGCCATCCAGGTCATGGTTATTCCAAAGGTGCTGTTCAGTGACAACTGTGCTTGCTTTAAGTTCTTGAAGACGTTTGACCTCTCTTCCAAACTGACGAAGCCTTTCAGATGAGAGGCAAAACATATATAAGAACTTAAAGCCAGTTACCACTGAACAGCACCTTTAGGATGTCGTCTGCCTGGTGCAGAAAGTAGACCTGGGTCTGATTGCATGTCTCCAGAAGAGGTGATTATTAGATGGCAATTGAAGTGATTATTTTATCTGACCATTCATCATGTTAAAGTAAGCAGTAAAAGTGGCTACAGAGCTGTTAGTTTCATCCCTATTTTTATCACCATGTGCAACTGGCCACTATTTGTCTGTTTTATATCATTTTGCTGGGGAGCTTTTGTTGAAAGAAGATAAAAAAAAAAATGTGTTAGTCTTCGACTTTTTCTAAAGTCACTAAAATTTTATGGCTTTTATCTACAGAACTCAGAGCTGTTCACACTGACCTATGGGGCTCTGGTCACCCAGCTTTGTAAAGACTATGAGAACGACGAGGACGTCAATAAACAACTGGACAAGATGTAAGTACTCAATCTGCTTTTATTTGCTATGTCCAGATCTAACTGTAGTTGGGAAATACTGTAAATGCTGAGCAAGCATGCTCAAACCTGGTGTGAAAATATTAACTACTTTGGAACAGTGCTGTATTAATAACTAATTACAGATTAATAAATTGAGAGACCGTCATAAATTAGAACCATGTCCAGTTTTGTTGGGGACATTTAATTCACACAAATGTGTGCATACAGTCCAAAAACACACGCTAAAAAGGTCAGTAAATTGACTGAAGATCGGTGCTCGTTGTGTGCAGATGTGAACACCCATCAGATCTGTACCTGAACCAACCATTTTCTCCAGCATGTTTTGCTTGTTGAACCAAGAAAAGGGATTTTTATGACTTCCTACATGGCTGACTTTAACTCACAATTTCACACTACTCTTGACACATTCCATTGCCCACAGTTCATGTCATATCTCAACACAAACTGAGTCAGAGAGATGACATCATTTGGTTTGATTTCTCACACTTACCCTGTGCTCCTGTAACGTTATACAAAGTATGGGGCCTTCGAAGAAGAGTATGGGAATAAAATGCCTGGAAGGCAACACTGGATACAACCCTGTCAGAAAATAAGATGAAGAAAAAAATGATGAGTTTTTGACTCAAAAATTCAAACTTTGGCATGTATATACTTTGCTTTGCTGGTTGTGTAGCAACCTTAAGCTCTGTGAGATGGGACTTGTCTTATGTGGCCTTAGAAGGCAGTGAGTCTGCACTGCCCACTCTGGCCAACTGGTCAGAGACAGACCATTTTAGGACTGGGATGCATCATTTGGCTTCATACACTGTAGTTAGGATAAGTTGACTTGACCTAATCAGAATTATCATCATTTGCCAAATGACCAAAAATGTCTTGGAGGATTTGGAACTGTCTTATACCTCTTTACGGTGCACTGCAGTTTAACCTGTTACTTTTGTTTTCTCAGCACCTTTGGTGTACTATAAAGATGAAGAATAGCTTTCTTTCTCTTGCGTCTCTTATTGTCTTTCTCTCTTTCACAGGGGTTACAACATCGGAGTCCGTCTCATTGAGGACTTCCTGGCGCGCTCCAGCATCGGCAGGTGTCAGGATTTCCGAGAAACGGCCGATGTCATTGCTAAGGTAAATGAAAGGTTCCAGGCCAATCAGAGCGTGACCGTGCACTTCTCGCAAGATTCAGGGAGGAAGAGGGAGAAGACAGAAACGAGAGATTAGAGAGAGTGATCTTGATGAAACATTCTAAAAAACGATGACCAAAAGAGGGAAGAAAGAGAGGGTAAAAACTGATCTGGTAAATGTAGACTACCAGAAAGCAGGGCTGTATTCTGCTAAGCGTTAGGCCAAGATCACATTCCTCTTTGCTTGGTGTGATAGTAGCCCTAGTATTCACATTGTGTGGTTCGCTTAGGCACAGATAGGCACAGAAGTATAAGCTCATTTCTCACAAAGGTGATGCAAATTTAGCAATAACCCTTCTGTGGTTCACTGTCTGTGTTATTTTATTTAAACCCGAGGTCCAAACAACCATGTTATGTGTTGATGTGTGTCTGGAAAGGAATCAATAGTCTTGTTACTGTATTTACCGAACCACCTGCGTGAACATACGATATTACTGCTTTTTATTTATTGATTTTTTTAATTTTTTTATTGTCTTATTTCTTGCTTTGCAAAAGGCAGACTCACCTCTACAACTATGCAAGCTTCAGAGTCATATTAATTAGTAAAAAACAAAACAAATGTAAAATGTAGTGAGTAGTGCTGCATTGTGTTTTCCTTTTTTATCCACTCCTCTGTGTATTGTGGTTGTTGTTAGGTTGCATTTAAGATGTACCTGGGAATCACTCCCAGTGTGACCAACTGGAGCCCAGCAGGAGACGAATTCTCCCTCATCCTAGAAAACAACCCACTAGTTGACTTTGTGGAGCTGCCGGATAACCACAGCACACTGATCTACTCCAATCTGTTGTGTGGGGTCCTCAGAGGAGCCCTGGAGATGGTGAGGTCAAAGCACCAATATTTACACTACTGATAAACTATACATAAACATGTATTTGATCATTTCATTTTCTGAAGGTTACAATTAAGTACTACTGATATAAAGGAATAATTAGAAGTTTCTCTCGATTAAAAAAAGAAAAGAAAAAGGGTTTGCGCACGAAAGTGTAACTGATTATTAATGTGATTTAGGTCCAGATGGCGGTGGATGTCAGATTTGCCCAGGACACTCTGAGAGGTGACAGTGTGACAGAAATTCGCATGAAGTTTATCAAGAGGATTGAAGAAAATCTCCCAGCAGGAGACGAGTAACGGAAATGAAGAAGTTCTGCAAGGAAATCCTTCATTTACAGACTGAGACGGTGAACAAGCCGGACTAAAAACATCTAGCAGAGCGAAACATCTCGATAACTCAAAGTATTTTTCCTCTTTGTAGTAACGCCACAGTATGGATTTCTCACTTTAAAAGTTTGAAAGGAATCATGGCTGGAATTATTTAAAAAAAATCTAGCATCCTGATTCTCCAGGCTTTTTCCAGCTGTGTTGTTAAAAAGATGAATGCTTGGAGTTCAAAGAGACTATTGAGATTCATCCCAGAGCAAAGAAACACTGTACACTATTAAAACATAAGATCATAACACGATATAGGGATGGGGAACAGGGTGAGGGTGTAGAGGGGTAAAAGAATGCATCAGTCCATTTATCTGCCACCATTGCACATGAAAGAGACATTGTTTCTTCAGCTAATATTAAAATCTGTGACCTTTTTTGACATAATGATACAGATTCAATTGGCCATGTATAGCCTGTTTTTTGTTGTGCTTTTTTCGTGCATGGCTGGAAACCTCCCCTACATTGTAATGTTTTCATGTTTGTTTTTTTCTTTTTTAAATGAAATCACATTGTATATTGCTGCCAGTTGTTTGGCATGATAATTTATGTAGATGCATATGTCAAATAAATGTGACGTATTTGATACGATGCTTTTGTTTGTGAGATTGTAAAGACTTTTGCACTTGATAACATGCCTGTTTGTCGGCCTGGAACAGTTTTAACTACTCACAAACACAAACGTGTATATACTGTGTCCCCTACAGCACACCACCTTGTCAGTTCTGCTTCATCGCGCTGTGTGGGTGTTATACTGCAGCTGCTCTACAAGTGCAAATAATAACAGACCTAGTGTGTGTGTGTGTTTGTGTGTGTGTGCAGAAAAGGCACAGCTAACTAGAAGTTCTTGGTTCTTGTTGTAACACCTGTGAATGGCTTTACATCATCCAGAGGTAACGTATAGAACTCATTTAGGCCTGCTGCACACCTCGTCAATAACTGAAAACACAGACGCCAATTCACACACATTCCTGCGCGCGCACACACACACACAGAAATACAAATGATGTCAAGTTATTTTATAAAAAGAATCTGCTCTGGATACTATGAGAACATTAGCCATGTTTTTATTCTTTGTCTTCTGTTTTTCTTTTATTGTGTAAAAGAACAATAACATTAGTACTAAACTAAACTCATGAGTCTGCTGAAACCACTTAAAGGATGAGATTGTCAGATAGGGATTTCCTTTTTGGAGAAATCTGTCAGCTATTAGCTGCTGGAAACCTTCAGGCTCTACACATCCTATTTTATCGCTGCTATTACGTGAGCCCATTTCTTGTTTTACAGTGTTAATAATCAGGCACTTGAAGTTGTGTTCTCCTTCTAGCCACCAGAGGGTGCTGTGTGCATTGCTTTCCTGAGTTGCAGGCAGCATTGTTCCTTAAGTATGTGGCTTAAGTTATGTACATTTTTTGGCCAAAAATGGATATTGTGGGAGAAATATATTCCCTTATTGGTATGAGTAGAGGCTAGATCTGCCAGAAAACATTAGAAAAAATCATTTTCAGGTTATGAACCTGGAAACAAAAGAAAATTTGCACTAGCAGATTGCCAGTTTGTCGACTCTAGCTTTGATTTGGCTCAAGATTAGAGAAACTATGACAACATACAGCCTTTGTAATTTATAATCCCAAAGAAGATGCATTAGGATGGGATTTCTTAGTGTTATTTACTGTCTTAAGCGTCTGCCCACTTCTGTCTGGGGTAGTGCTCATTTAAAAGGATGAAGAGTTGAAAGTGGAAGCACTCCGAGGGCCTTTAGCATGCAATAAGCCTGGCGGAACATTAGGCAAACTCTCAACACATTACGTTCACATAGGCTATCTGTGCACCCTGTAGGCCTGTGATGTGGATGTTGGATGGAGAGCGGAGCAGGAAATAGCTTTTTTGCAGAAGCTCAGTGTAAATGACTTGGCAGAATTAGAGCTGTGTACCTGGGGGATGGATGGACAGCTGGGTTTGTGTACTTGTGAAAACGTGTATCACTCTGCCATATGCTTGCAGGAATTTAAGTTGACAAAAGCACGCACATATGCACACATAATGTACATAGGGGCCAAAGTGAGGATGAATTTATTACTACCATTCTACTCACTAACTTAATGCACACTAGAGGGATCATGTCCAGACACGCAAATAGGCAATTTTGTGTTTCCCAGTTTTACCAGCATGTTTTGTGAGTTTTATGTTGTTTCCACAGTTTTACCCCTTAAAAGAAATATGAAGACTACAAACTAAGACGCCATCATGACTTCACTCCTAATAACCTATGCATCTGCAATTTCTATTCCCTACTCGAGACTTCTGATGTTGTCACAGAGTGAAAACTCTTGGAGAAAAAAAAGAAAAAGATTTGTTGCTGAGGCACTTAAGAGTCTCCCGAGCCATGAGGAATTGCTTCGAAGATGCTATTTTTATCTATTGTTTTTTTCCCCCTCTCCTTTCTCTGTCTCATAGTTGTTTAAACCACACATGTGCACATGCACTCTGTCATACCCATGACCGTTTGTTCAGGCTCTGCCATGTGCAAACACACAGTTTTTCTTTTATATTTCATTTTATGTTATAATTATTAGCGTTATTTACTGCATCCGACTATATTTTTAAGAAAACTTTATTAGGACAGACCTGGAAAACAAGTAGCAAATGTTATGGGCCTGAGACAACGTGCACCGTTCTGCTTTAAGCCAGCTAAACGTTTCCATGTGGTCTTGATGGGAAACAAATGGCGAAAGGCACGCTGTGACAGTAAAGCCCAGTGCACAGCCTGGTATTGACCTGCGTTTATTGAATACTGCATCCCTTTCTTCTACCTCTACGTCATCCATTTCCACCCACTGTTTCTCTGAGTTTTCCCTCTTTATTCCCCCCTCAGTCTTTTCAATCATTGGTTTTTTTTTACTAATGTTTTGCTCATGTGCTCAAGGTAAGCCAGCACTCTCTAAATCAATGACAGGATGTGTGATAGTCAACCTGTTGGGAATGTCCTCAGTCTGATGGGAAATGTGCTGTCTACAGGTGACGTAAGGGCCGACTGAAGATGCAGTCACCCAGGATTTCCAGAGGTTTCCGGAGCGTGTGTTTCACGGCTGGTCAGCAGAAACGACGGAGATGACAGCAGGGTGGGCACCACTTTTAAAGAAGAGTCAGAAAACAAGTGTGTTTGTGATAGAGAAAAAAAAAACACACTCCAGACAGCCTGAATAATGTTCCCAGGCAGTGGAGTGGTGGGAAGACTTGGTTGATTTAATGGGCATGTCCCTGCTGCGCACCTGAAAAGATGCTCACATGAGCATGAGACTTGTTGTTACATAATTCACAGGCTCTTGTCCACTAAAATACACCCTGTTATACTAGGTAAAAGTGTGATTTATGCAGCTCGCGTGGATGTTTCTCTTGGATTTACATGTAGAATCACCTCAGTAAATAAATGTGGATGTGGTTTTGAGAGATAATTATGGGTTAATTTGGTATTCAGTCACAGTCTATACCCACTGAAGTCTGCTACAGCATCTGCAAGGCATTTGGAATATGAATCATCACCCACTTCCAGATAAACTGTTGAGCACTTCCTATAAATCAAATAACTCATGCTTTGCTCAGCCATTAGCATGGACTGTACATCCAATAGAAAAATTTAGAAGATTGAAATGAGAAAAAAACAAGTTAGTATAACACATCTCTTCACAATTAAAACCATGGATCACATCCAGTTAACTACTATAAAATCCTGGATCACCAGTGTCACAAGGGATTTGTGTTAGCAAAGAACACATATTTTCAGCAGGAAGACATGTCAGGTTGAAATCAGTCCAAAGCTGGGTCTCCTTTCTGTAGGAGGGTTTCTCCACAAGGGTTTCAGCCGGAGTCCTGGACGCCGCTGAGCCATTTAATGCCTTGTTTTTAGTTTTTCCTCCTTCCTTTTTTTCCAGGCTTTTTGGATGGGAGCTGCTAAAGCTGCCTTCACTCTGCTTCCAATTTCCTCCTGCTCTTTTGTTCTTCCTCTTTTCTCCAGGATCTGACGAAGAGGAGTTTTTAGACCGATGATACTGGTTTTAACCATTCCAGATCCTCTTTGCACCTAATTTTCCCACAAGTATGTTCAACTTTTGTCTTGTTTTTCTCCTTTCTTTCTGACCCCACAGACGCCAGAGCTTGAGTTTCTGCAACAGTGACAGGACTTTCCAGCTTGGAACGGCCTCACTTGAAGATGGAGCGAAGAGAATCAGTGGGAGAGAAAGAAAGAAATGTCATGTGTAATTTTACATTGGCTAGCCCAGAGGATAAACGGCACCTCACCTTAAACTTAATTATTCCAGGGCCTTTTCCCCCTCGTGCACATATGTAAGCATATATTTATATCAGTCTCCCAAGCAGTAACAAATATGTTAATTCCGATTGAAAAGCAAGAATGTGAAAGTCTTGGTTTGCCCTGGACTAAAATCAAACCAGGCTTCCCTCCCAGAGCACAGGGTGCCTAAAGGCTGCACACCAGCTGCACTGGATGGGATATCACTGCTCACCACTGCCAAGCTTGAACCGACCGCGTGTGTGTGTCACATAAAAATCTTCAAGTGGCAAAACACACAACCTTGATCAGAGCAAAGAACTTCTGATGTGGCAAGTCTCCTTAACAGGCCATCTATCCACTTTTTAAAGCAGGATATCTGCCCACTTCAAGCACCTCTCACACCAGTTAGTGGGATTGTAAGGGGTCTGGATGTTTTTTTATCTATCTATCTATCTATCTATCTATCTATCTATCTATCTATCTATCTATCTATCTATCTATCTATCTA
>JAUMHL010000003.1:14677109-14696802 GCA_032362345.1 Sandelia bainsii
AGTGCATTTTAGGTTCATCCTGAAATTTCACCCGAAAGCCGAATATCCCTAACTTTTTGTGAGTAGTGTATATGTAAAACAAAAAAAAGACATTACTCTCGTAGTCATTCTGATACTGCATGCTCTCTTGCTCTCTTAGAAAAAGGCTGTTGATGTCACTAATGCAAAATGGAGAAAACTGACAAGCTGTACTGAATTGCTAATCTCGACACAAAACCAAAATGAATGTGAGGGAGCATTTAAGTTTAAGCAGCATCTGTGTGATTAAATTTGTGATTAAAGACTTGGAAGCACCAATATGGTTGTGTTGTTAACAATTCACTTTAACTTGTTTAACTGTTTATGGTATATGCAAATTGCATAACATAACAATTGTCGGTAAAAAATCCACTGAAATGTCCAGTAAAATTAGCAGTTTAGCAGGTGTGTTGAATACTTTTGCGAGGCACTGTCACATTCTTATTAAGTGCTGAGCACCTCTGAAGGTCTGATCCTAGACTTGCCCCTGGGTCATATCATGCATTTTGTGGTTTGATGTTACATATATACTATGGTGAAGCACCCAGCTTCAAACATCAAACCACGAAATGAATAGAAAGCCTTTGACTGCAAGAACAGATCTATCAATCAGTTAGCTGTGTCACTTCAGTTGTTGCTGTGTCAGTACTGATTAACTGGCCAGTTAATCTGCTGATGATGTGAAACACACGCCTTTTTTTGTTCTCTTACAACATATGAACTCAATTACAGAATTCCTTACTTTCCCCAGTGACTGATGATTGTGGGATTTTAGGAAGTCAAAACTACTATTTGATGGCACACACAGATACAGCGACACTCACTAGTACAGTAATGCTAGTAATTAGGTGTCCACAGACGGACATTTTACACATACATGGGCTTAAACACTGTTTGACATAAATCATAAGCAACCCACCTATCCATTCAACCACAAACAACCACAATCTCTCCTTCACACACAGCGGCGTCTGTTCTCATCTGCCATCTCAGTCCACAGATGTTCCCTCTCAGGGTGATCTCCAGGATTTGTGGAGTGTTTTGAAGCATCGGGCCAATGATGTGCTGAAAAGCCGTGGAGATTTCTGTGGCAGCCCCTTAAAAAGCATTTGCCCTACCTGCTCAACCCCTCAGAAATACTGAGCTGGTGCTGAGCATGGTATCAAAAAGGGCACAGGGCGTTTGTGTGTGAAAAGACGTGTGAATTTTCTGCTTTCTGTGTTCTTTGGAAATATTCACAGCAGCACTGTGAGCTTTCACTCATGAAGTCTGTAGGCCTTTTTTTAAGATTAACCGGGCAATTTACCTCTGATACACATTTCTTATTTGGAGAGCGTCTACTATCGCACTATATACATGCCCCCCACCAATAGCAGACATATTTTGTAGTTAGCCCCTTAAATGTAAAGGAATGATCCAAATAAATACCTGAAAAACCAGAACTGTGACTCAAATGTTTGCTTTGGACTGCTGCAAACTTTTAACTTTTTCTCATATTTAAATGTTTTCATGAAAATTTCCTGACCAGTGACCATGATGTAGGGCAGACTTGTCCTTTACTATTTTAGTGTAAAACAAACAGTTTCATTGTTATGTTTCATACTTGACCCAAGGGTGCTGGATGAAAACATTTAACTAGGCACAATTTGCACCATATTAACTTTTTTTCTGACATGTCTACACATCCAAATTGTTTTGTTTGGTAGATACCACACATAAAAAGAATACAATGATAATAAAAAACAGACAAGTTTAGACTCAACAAACATAAAGATGTCACATAAATTGGATTCTGAAGGAAAATCTGTGGATGATTTTACAATTTGTTGCAACACATATTTTTAATCATGTTTTGGTTGATCCTCAGTGGAACAAGTCTACATGACAATACATTCAAGTGCTTTCGAGGATTTTGATCATAAATATCAACTTCATGATGGAAAAAGGGTTAAACGACCTAAAAAGTCATTCGATTTCATCAATAAGATAAGATTTTATTGACCCTGCACTGGGGAAACTCACATGCAATCATCTTAATCAGATTTGATTAGGCTACTCTAAAACCTTAATTTGGTTTCTTTTGACTTATTCAGAGGTGGACTTGCTGGTGTGTATTGGGTCATTGTCCTGCTGCAGAACCCAAGTTCACTTGAGCCTGAACTCACAAACTGATGCCCAGACATTCTCCTTCAGGATTTTCTGGTAGAGCCCAGATTTTATGGTTCCATCAATTACGGGAAGTCCTTCAGTTCCTGAAGCTGCAGAGCAGTCCCAGACCATCACACTACCACCACCATGTTTGACTGTGGGTGTAATGTCCTTTTTACAAAATGCTGTGTTAGTTTTATGACAGATGTAACAGGGGACACACACCTTCCAAAAAGTTCAACTTTTGTCTCAGCAGTCTACAGAATATTTGCCTAAAAGTCTTGGAGTTAATCAAGATGTTTTTTTGACACTGACAGCAGTGGCTTTGCCTTGGAACTCTCCAAGTACTTTTTCACGTATGATCAGGCAGGTTTGGACAGGTTTTTTTCCTTGATAAATGAAATAATCATTTAAAAACTGTATCTTGTATTTACTCAACATTTGTGTGCACAAGTGTGACAAATATACAAAAAAACAACTTGAGCACAGCACTGTAATTTTTGAGGGGTTTTTCACTGATCCCCTACTGAATGCAACATAGGTTCCCATGATGGATGGTGATGTCAAAATAAGACATGTTCAGTGTCACTGTGGTTCTGCTGTATGGTAAAATCATTTCTGCTCAAACTGTATGGTTTGATTTTAATCAGAGGCAAGCAAAATATGCTTGAATGCAATCCCATTTTGAGGTTGCACAGTCTGTGGTTAATTTGGCTTCCTTCTCTGTTGAATTGAATTTTGAATACAGAGGACTATGACTGTAATGGTTTGATCATTCCCACCATTACCATGGGAAGGCAGCAAGCAGTGGCTGTTTTCCAACTGTGGCTGTGGGTTGACAGAGCCAAACTGGCGGTGCAGGGCCTATTCCAGAGCTTGATTATACACTGCAAGTTCTCTAAAGAAGCAAAATATCAAGTCAGATAATCAACTCAAAGCAAAGCTGTCACACAACTGAGACAACTAGGAGCTTTTTGTTACCATGAGTCTTAAGGTTTCGCAATTCTTCTTATGTAAGTTTGCCTATGAAGAATGTACACAACTACAAGAAAGCTGGATCTGTACTGAGGATTCAATATGTTTCCATTTTTGATCCTTAGAACCCACACTGGAAATACACGGCTCTAGCCAAGACCATTTTTGAAACAAGCTCATATGATTGAATGTTACAACTTGCAAACATGTTTTCTTTTCTTTTTTACACACAGAATGGAAAGGAAAGTAGTGTTTTAGCACAGACTGCTAATGACTGTATTTAATTAGATCTACTCATAGAAGACAGAATTTACTATAATGAAAACAGCAGTACGGCACACTACTTGCACAATTTTCTCAAATACGTTTTGGTGTCTTGATTATTACATGTGCAAAAATCCCTGCTAGGGTTAATGCATATTAACATAAAACATCAAAACTTGCATCTTTGAGATTAACGCATTTCTGACACCACATTCATTGAGATGCCAGATTTTCATGGATTTTGCTTCATACAGTATGTGAAGCTGTTATAACTGACAATCTCAGGTCAATTTCATTACCTCCTGCTGCACTGCACTACGGTGAGAGGTAGATCATCAGTGTATATATTGTTACATACGATAGAACTATACTCTTTGTCTTTCATTTTGATTCCCTGTCTATGCTTTGCACATGTCTTGTCTTTTGTCCTTAAATTATCATTGTATTCATGAATGTCACACTGCAGAACCTGAGCCTCACCATTTCATCTCAATGTTTACTTGCATATGGTTGAGATGACAAAGTTTACTTGACTTGACTTGAAGCTGATAGAACTGATTTTTTCATTACACTTCACAGTTACAAAATAATGTTGACCTACGATTTAATGAGCAATAATAATAAAGATAAACTCAAGGACACCCTAACCAAATGAGCCTCTGGCTGGTGTTTGAATATGGCCATGTGTTTACGAATACTCTTCATCAATGAATGTTTATGGACTAATCACTTGATATATATGAGTCCTATTCCATGACTCTACCAAATGCCTTTGTTTCTGTGGTTCTGAAATTTTCCACTGAGTCAACACTGAGTTTAACCATCTCTCCAGGCCATGGTGTGTGTGAGTGCCTATGCACTTTTAATGGATGAGGATGGGATTCATTGAGGTTTGAAATGGGAAACAGACAAGCAGAGATTCTTCCAGGGGTGATTATATCTATGGGACAGCGGGGACCGTCCAAATGTGTGCAGCGTCTTTGTCTCTGCTTGGCTCCTCAATGCCCCTCAGGAGCTCAGAGGAGTTTGAAACCAGAGGGCCTGCTTCATATGGCATCTCTTAACAGTCAGCCATCACTGTCTTCCATGAAACTCAGCTTTTTCTTGCTATGGAAGGATTGGTATTCTGGCATGTCTATGATAAGACCCATTATTTACAAGAACATTAGAGAGTTATTTGTATTTTACTGTGCCAAGAAAGCAGATGAAATACCAAGAAGCGCTCCAACAGAAACCATTAAATTATGACTTCAGGATAGATGTTATCAGTGTAAAGTCTAATAGTAGACTTATGTTGACGGGGAATATGACATTGTCGCATTAACTTCCTGTCTATTTGTCTACACGATGCTGGTGACTCTTCTCTGGTACCTCCTTTTTGTTTGTAGTTCTGTGGAATTTTTTGTTTTGTTTTCATGCAGATCAGAAACAGGCAGTGTAATAACCCACATATACCCCGGCTCTTATTAGGAACAAATTCAGAGACTATTTCACTTTGATAGCTTCAAGATGAGAAATTGTGCCTAATCTCCGTTACCTGTTTATCAGTGGTGCATTAAGACTGTAGAAATAAAAACATAGTTCAGGAAGAGGTGTGCTTAAGTCGTTGTTCTTTTTGAAGTTACAAAAACCATGCAAGCAACCTTTCCCTTGCCTAATTGACATAACTTGATTACACATGATTAGACGTTGAAACAATGAATAATTTCATATTCTTTTGTTTATACTGTTTGCAAATGACAGCTGGCTTTTCCAAACTGTTTATTTAAAGTCAGATGCATGCTGACCTTGTGCTATACAACTGGGAAATTAAGGCCAGCGGAGGGGAGTAAACAGGTTTTGTTTGAGCGTGTAAATGTTGTTTGTGCAAGATGGTCACCCCGCAGGAAACACATGTCTTTCCTCCAGACTGCTGTATTGAGGCAGCATGATGTTGTGTTTAATAAATTAACCCTTTTTCCGCCCTTTATTTATTTTTTATTTCTCCTGCCTATTCACTCCTTTTTTCTCTCCTTCCCAATACCTGCCCATAATCTGCTATCCCCCCTTTCCTACTCCCCTTTCCCCACCACCCCAATGCACTTTCACAAACACACACACATACACACAGTATGTGTGTTGCAAACAACATATATGTGCACATTCTACAGTGCTCTGAATTGTATATCTCGTACTTACTGTTGTGTTCCATTCCCTGTCCTGTTTTCTGTTTTGAATTAAAATAAAAAAGTAAATTCACCAGAGAGATTAAATAAATAAATATGTTGGTGCACTGTTTGTGTACCGAGCGCTTGTGCCCCCTCAAATACCTACAGCCACACATTTCCAGTTTCCTTGGATTGACACTCAAGCTCCTCTTTTTAGGAGGTTCACGGCATTGAGGCATAATCTGAACCGCATGTCGGAGTCTCGGTCCCATTCACTGCCATCCTCGTTCCTTCTCTCTTTCATTCCAACTTCCTCTCACTCTCTCTTCCTGGCCCTGGAGCCATTTGGGGGGATTTTTCCTTAGTTCCTTTCATTCTCTGTTTGATCAGAGTGTCTTAATATTACCTGGTTGAAGAGGGTATGTGATGATTATCTCTTACCCTCTGAAGATTTACCTTGTCTAAAACCCTCTTCATCTCCGCTGGCAAGCCAAGGTATGTATGTGAATATGTGCATGTGTGTATGTTGCGTAGCCCATCCATCCACTCTGTTCAGCACATCTGCACTGCAGCTGAACACTCCTTCGGGCAGCGTCTGCACTGTTTGGTTTTCAACATCTTGTATGTGTGTGTGTGTAAGGATGTGTATGCTCTATAAGATAAGATGGAGCTGAGCAGGCTAAGTGATTTAGAAAAAGGATGGATGGATGTCTTTTTATGTTTCGGCATGCTCACTTGTGCTCTTTCTTAAACTTAATCATGATTGCATTGTGTGTGCATGTATAACTTGCATGCACATAGTGTATGTGGAATATAGGTGGACATCACTGCTTTTTGAACCCGCTTACCTCTACGACTGTACAGCTTCCATACTGTTCCAGGACCATGCAGACCTATTTTATTAGCTAACAAACACAGCCAATACGGAGCAACTGTACATTGCAGTTTTTTTATTTTTAGCTCAAGGATCAGACCAAGCTCCATAGACATCGGTGATGACTTTTAAAGAATGACTTATACACACCAGAGCTTAAAGACTCTCATGCAAGCTTTGAACCTTTGGCAGGCGTCAAGGCCTGTGTGAGTCGAGCCAGGTGATTGACCTTTTGCCTGTGTATTTTCTCTGTATTCAGGTATAAATATTTATTATATGGTGGAACAGAACAGCAGAAAGAAGAAGAAGTTAAACAGAACAGCAGAGGTAGTTTGTCTTCACTACCTCAACCCTCAGATGATTTTCTTTATTCACGTGTTATGGATTTTGCTTGATAATTCATACAATCATAGCAGCAGTACAGAAACTGGGGTTTCTGCTTTGTATTCATCCTATATGCTATAAAAAAATGTTGAAATGGTCTAATTTAGGATTCTGTTTTGACAACTTGGCTGGCTTATACAAACACACAAATGCCTTGTTTGCTATGGTCATTGTAGGATGTTTCTGGCTGAAGTAGATAAATGTTTTGCACATGAACCACCAATGCGTGATATGCTTTGATTTGTCTTAGTTTTAACACATTTGTATTGTCTTGTGAGTAAATAGCATGAGTGGGTGAACAAAGCAAAGCTGCAGCAAGTATGCACTTTTTATGGGGAAATGTTTTCAGCCATGATTAACGTTTGGGGAAGTTTGCCTCTGTCCAAAGTACATTTTTTCCTGTCCAGTCTAATGTGTTAATTATACTCTAACATAAAAAAATCAGTTAAAGTTTGTTGTGGACATTGTTAGCCATTAATTAACCCCATCTGAAATTTGAGCACTCAGTCTGTGTTATTTGTTGTTGCCATAACTTAGGGATGTATATGATTAATTATTAGAGATAATGACTCGATTAATAATTTACTCAAATAAAATAGAAATGAACCAATAATGCTGAAGACAAGAACATGCAGTGGTATTATTAGATGTATTGAAATGTATCTGAGCATTAACAACATAATTCTGTACATTGTACTAACTAATGTAAAACTACAGTACATGTTAGTACTACAGCAACGGTACTAACAGTTCATTGGTACTGTTGTAGTACCTTGTTGCACTACTTGCTACTGCTTGTTACTGTTCATTGAGCTAGAGTTTCACGTGTTGACCACCATAAAGGCTCTACAGATTAAAGTGGCCAAACTGTGCTTAATTTAGGGTTCCTATTTTATTCTGGGGCTCTAGAATATATGTACATATATAATTATATGATTTTCAAGTTAAAAAAGTGAATAATGCCTCTTTATGCTGCAGCTCCTCTGGCCATGAGACCAAATAAAAGCTCATTGAGCTCCTGTTTCTTTAAGGCCCTCATTATTTAAAATCTGTTGCTGGTCTGAATAAACAAACTGTAAATACTGTTGTTTTATGGTTTTATCTTTGGAAAAGGTAAATAAAGTAAATTTTTATCAGACCTAGAAAAAACTCTTGAGAACACAGCCAATTGGGCAGACTGAAACCCGGGCCTCTGACTATGTTTAAGGTGTAGACGTGAAACAGTCATGGTTCCTCCTGGTGGTGCTGGACCGGCGTCATGTGGCCAGAGTGTGTCGGCAGTTCCTGGAGGTCCCTGATGCCACTGACCAACTCTTACGTTCCCCTGATCTAAACCCAATTGAGGACCCATGGGACAGTACGTATCAGTGCATCAAATGCCACCAAGCATCACCACAGATTATATAGGAGCTCACTGATGCCCTGATCCAGATCTGGGAGGAGATCCCCCAGGATGCCATCAGCTGACTCATCAGGAGCATGCCAAGATGTTGTTGGGAGTACATACAGCACATATGTTGTGGCTTTACATGCCGTTGATTTCAGTTTTTGACTTTGATTTTCAATGTGATTTTGAATACAACCTCTGTGGGTTGATGATTTTTGTTTCTGACAGTTGTGTTATTTTGTTCAGAACAAATTATACAATGTAAATCAGTAAAGATTTTCACCTTGAAAAATCAAGATCCAATGTATGATTTAAGTGTTCCCTTTGTTTTTTTTGACCAGTATACTTACGCCATGGGAAGCCATCCCAGATGCTTGAACCCTAGACTCTGTTTCCACAAATATGTCATAATATGTTTCTTATACTTTTTCTGGAAATGGAAAAACATGCGCAAAAGCTAAAATATCATTATTAATTTATAAAAAAGTTAAGCAATTTAAATTTTTGTTGACTTTAATGAATAAAGGTTAGTAACAACAGCAGAACAAAGACTGTCCTATAATGTGACATGCCAGACTAAGTTAGTAGGAAGTTTCTAATAAGAATAATAATCATAATAATGACATACTTTATTATTCTCCTTGGGGAAACTGTTGTTGGAGAGTTGCCAGACAGTACAAGTCGCGCTACTGCGGGGTTTCAGTGTCTTGTCCAAGGACGCCTCGATATGTAGCCTGGAGTGAGGTTCATGGGGTTCGCAGACGACTAACTGAGCTGCATGCTGCCCCAAATTTTTTAGCAAGAAGTGTTTTTGTACATGGCAGGGCATTTATTACCAACTGCACAATGGGCACATGTTTTTAATCTGCAGCTACAGTAGTGTCTTGTTTCTTAACATGTCGTGTTGACTGTTATTCCTCGATCCAGCATTACTTGCTCCTGTGGCAAAACAAATTGTGGAGTGACAGATGTGACGTGGGGGGTGAGGAGGTGAGGACTGGGTTTTGGGAACCACCATTCTGTAAATCTGTCTGTAAATTTTCTCTTATCAAACATGTAGTTGTTTAATCTTTTAAAACCAAGATAAACTGAAGATGGATGAATTATTGGCCTCTGAGGTAGACAAACACACACACATTTCCTTTTTCCTTATTACTGTTGGTGTTTTTGTTGATAGCATGCATGATAACTTGAGCTCAGTAAATATTGTACACCGCTAACTCCAGAATAAATCAGACCAAAATTTATGACACAGTGGGTTTACTCTAGTCATATCAGTCAGCACCAGGTGTCAGGCATTCATCACAATGAATGTCACGGTGTCACACACACACACATACACACACACACACACACACATACTGTACATGTACAATAAACTTTCAATGCAGTGACTGGCCATAACATGGGAATGCAAAACCAAATGAAAAAGAGGAATTCTTGGAACAAAAGGGGAAGGAAGCCAACAAAGCAATAAACTGTAAATCAAGACTATGTTCTGACCACTGGATGATTGATACTTGCTGCAGTGTTTGTGTTTACTTGGGTATTGAATGCTGTTTATAAGTGAGATGAGATCACAGCTCTGAGGTTACTATGGGAGCAGACAGACCATCAGGGGGTCGTGTGACAGAAGCCTGGGGCGCTCTGTCATCGCCAAGTGGTGCTCTCTGCTTTGATTTCCTTTATTAGCTCCCTTATGTTTGCCTCTGTTTCTGTGTGTGTGTGCATGTGCGTGTCAGCGTCAATTCACTTCATGGGTGCTTGCGTCCTCGATGATTAATTTAACAGTGGAATGTTATCCATAAAAGTTGAGTGACACGTTAGAGTGTTGTTAACTTTTTTTAGTGGTAGCAATCTAGATTCTTGTACATGCTTTTTGCCCTTAATCACCCATATAGTGAGCGACAGGATACAAAGCATTCATGACACACACTGCAGAAACAACATGACCATGAATTTTTTGGGTTTTGAAGATTCCTCTAAATTCAAATGTGGCCCCAAAGATGCTTACTACCATAGTGCAAGAGAGCATATTTGCCAGTGATGGAAAAGCTTCAGCTTGAAGATAAATACAATGTCACAGTCACACAACACAAAATTCAAAGTTTTAAATGACTTTGCAGCTCACTAGCAACAAAAGCCACAGAGTAATTTTAATTCTGACATTAGCTGAGTAACTATGTACTGTGTCTCTCACTGAAGATGAGAACTGGTAAAAGAGATGTTAGCCAATAATAAAAAGTCTAAACATTTTTCTGTTACTGTAAGCAAAAAAAAAAAAAAGTGACACCACAGTTATGTAGTTGATTTAATTAGTTCAGGGGAGACAAGCCACACTAGCAAGACATTTCCAGGATTTTGAGTTATAAGCTAAAGAATAAAAGCAAAGCATCTTTACCATCTACTTTTTTCTATTTCCTTCCATAAATCAATATTTTTGCTCTTCGTAAACGTAATTAATAATTAGCAAATTTGCAAATCTACAGTATGACTCCACCTGTTTGTTATAACTCAACAACTTTGTCCTCCGGAACAGCTTCGCCTCTGAGATGTTTGTAGAACTAAATGTCCAATCTGCTGTTTGTGTCTGAGTGTAGACAGGATATTTTGATAGGCCCACTTTAACAAACTGGAAGCATTTTAACCTAAGCGACAGTACAGTTTATTTTTATTATGATTTGTTTAGACTTCAGCAAAATCCCCCAGAAAAGCATTGTATGCAAATAAGTGATTTATTTTGATTTACTTGACGTGATGAAACATGCATGCTGGATCCATTTAATGTGCTGAAAGCTTTTTTTTTTTTCTTTTCAAATTTTCATTATCGCTTGATGCTTGGGTTTTACTAGTTGATGCTGAATATGTAAAGCTCATTGTTTTGCCATGTCAATCAAGCCACCTAAGGGAAAAACAGGGTAAATTAACATTGTTGGCTGAGGTTGTATATCATTAAAACATGTGTTTTAAATGTGATCTTAGGATGATATATGTCTTCATTTTGAATTATCTGCTCCTATAAAATCCACTAATGCATATGCATCCATCTTTCTTTTTATCATATCAGTACAGTTTTATGTGGGACTTCTTATTCATTTCGATTCACGCTTTAACACCGAAGCATCTTTGGGTGTTTTCAAACCTTATTAAGTTCGCTCTGGTCCGAATCACTTCATGAGTTTCTAAACTTGCAGCATTTTTCCCCTTGGTCCAGTTTCTTTTCACACAGAGAAAAATCCAAGCGTACCACAATGCATCACTTCAAACTCAGCGAGAATGTCCTCTCTACTTATTGGTTGGCCATCCCCTAGGAGATTGTTTATTATGTTACATCACTTGCACAATCATCCTACCACATGTGTGTGAGGCACTGCCCCTTCTTACGACTCCGTAATTCAGTCCGTGATTCATCCTGCAGCATGTTTTGGGCGTACAAATGAAATAAATTAAAATCTACATGTAATACAATGCCCTCTAATCAAGCGATTCATAGCTTTGGGTCCTGTTTTGGTTCGGCTTACTTTCTTACCAAGAGGATAGCACCAAAGTTCACTAAATGATTCAGATCGAGACCATCTACTTTTGGGGGTCTATGAGGTTGGTTTGTGTACACCCGAGTGCGATTACTGTGTTCACACCAGACAAAATGAACTGCACCAAACTTAACTTAGTTTGATTCGAATGGACTAAAATCTGTAGGTGTGAAAGCACTCTTAATTGATTTAGTTAGTTTTTGTTTCTTCTCTGCTTTGCTTTGCTATTGCAGCAAAACTAATTTTCTTACACAGTGTGACCAGGAAGCAGGAAGTGCTTGTTGCCATGGTGCAACATGAATGCTTTGCTCTGACAAACACTGCCCAGTGACACTTGGCAAGGAGCATTGTTACCGTCGGACCACCCTGTAAATGTACAGACGTGTGTGTATGTGTTTGTGTCTGTGTGGGTTTTCCTGCCTCTTAATGTGCTGCTTCCTCCGTCTATTTGTCTTCTCACAGACGGGCACCTGATTTTGCACACGAGACTCACAGGAAGATTAGCTTCAGAGGTTGTGGACTGCTCATTATTCCCCTGTTTGATCAACTTGTCCAGCTCAGAGGTTTTCAAAATTTCTCCAGACTCAACTGAATCTACTAAATCAACAACACTCCAGCTAGTAACAGAAATAGCTATACTGAATAAAATATATCATGTTTCTGGCTTCTATGGGGCATAAGCATGGATCCTCAGTCAGTAGGGTCTCAACTTGAAAACTGTCTACAGAGATCCATGATCTACAGCATTACTCAGCCAATGGAGCTGGGTTTAGGGGGCTTTTGTTAGGGGTTGTGGGTGCCCCAGAAAAGATGGATGAACTGTGGGCCCTTACCTTTGCCTCTTTCTCTCTGTTTCTTTGGAAACCCCTGCTTCTTATCCTTGGAAATCACCCTGACAAAGACCTATTAGTTCAATTCACATTTGCTCTTAGTCAAAAATTAAAAAGAATGATAGGATGAAGGACAGGACAGAGTGTGTGTGTGTTATGCTGAAGAACGCCTGCAACAGACTGTCAAAAAGTGCCTTTGATTGCACCAAGGCTGGCTAGGGTCATGTACCCCAGTGTGGGTATATGTGAGGTTGCCAGTGTAACTACTCACTGGGGAATAGAGACTTTATAACTAGCCTGTAATTACCTGTCACCCAACAATCCTCTAACTACCTCTGAGGTTATGCAAGAATGTGTGTGGTTTCAAGTCTGAGAACCAAGTCTGACAGTCACATATGAAGAAATAAATACATAAACTCATTTATCATTAGCACATTTGTGAGAATTAGCATTAGCTTGTAATTTCTAGCTGGATAGCAGACTGCAAAGTACCATAAGTCAGAGTCTTTTAAAGCATTCAAAATGTCTAACAAATGTTTCAGGCACTGTTTTTCAATGTTTTTACATTCCAGACACACAGTGATGAGGGCCATTTGTCTTATGTGCTTAAATGTGTGAGTGCCTGCATGTACGTGTATGTGTGTAAGTAAGTGTGGGCAGAGAATGAAAAGAATGGGAAACAAAGTGATTTTGGCCAAGGGATTAGGTATAAATGGGTGTACTGCGAAAGACAGGAAAAACAAAGTGAAGATAGATAAAGTGAGAGGGTGGAGTGAGGCTGAGAAAATTAAAGGAAAATAAATGGGAGGGTAGAGAGACAAGTTGATGTAGAGGAATGGAATAGTGTGGAAAATAGTGGAAAGAATAAGGAGGGCAGGAGGGAGGGTTGAGGGCCCGAGGGAGTGGCAGCGAGGGTCGTTTGAGTTGGAGCAAGAGGAGAAGGGGCTTTGGGAGGGGAAAGGGAGAGAGGGACACTGTTAAATGTTGAAAAACCTCACAATTGATGGTGTTTGATTTCCACAGTAATTACCATTCCTCTGGCTCCATGCATTCCCAATCTGGGCCTATCTTATATCCACGCCACATTCCGCAAATGATTAGCTGGCCCACTGCTTCTCCCTGCTACCCACAGACTGAGTCTGCAAGAAAGACGGGGAGACTTGGAGTTTAGAAAAATCAGAGAAAAGTTGCAAAAATACCTCAGCAGTCATTATACTTAAGCATGCCAGTAACAAGTAGGTGCAGAACCGTTCCTAAAAACATCACCTTAGTGTAGTAAGGACACATAGCTCCATCAGCAGCGACGGTTAGCTCCAGTCATTTAGAAAATATCCATTTCACTTTTGTCTGTTGATAATTTACCCAACGAGAGTTGATCTGCAAGCCGAAGTACATGCAGCACATCAGGTGTGGGAGTGTGTTTGCATGTGGTTGTGTATATGAACTCTCAGAGCATATATCTTCTCATGTCTGCTTGTGGTGTTTGTGTGTTTCTGTTTACATGTTTGTGAGTGTGGATGTGTAATATGACGTGTGTGTGTGGAATGCTGCTACATGCAGACAAGCAAGTTGTAGATCAGTCGGCCCCTATAGTCCAGAGTACCTGGAGGTCCTGGGGTCCAACTGCTATCCCATAATCCCTCTCATCGATCACTGTCCAGCTACACAGCAGGAGGTTTCACTGTATGTCCCTGAAGCCTGCAGAGCAATAAAAGCTAATACTTTCCAAATTTGCACAGGGCAGCATTTGAACCAGAACATGTATAAACTGAGGCCATTAAACTGACATACACATACTTATGCAGACTTCGATCTCACATGAATGTATCATCTAGGGTCATGTAACAAGATGACTTTAATGTAAAGCAATGCTCTACACACAGGGGTGATTGGACATCACTACAGTCTAGACTGCGCACCATGAGGTAGCCTGTTCTGTTACCTCTCTGCTTTTCTGTTCTTGTTGATTATTGCTAGGGGACCTGAATTGAATTATCTAGTAAATGCATTGTGGCGGTGTTGAATAGTATTTTTTTACTGGCTACTCCAGTGGTTCTTTAATCGTGAGTCTTGAACTGTGGGTCAATTCTGAGCAGTTGGGGAGCACGTGAGTGGACTTTGCTTACGTTACTGTGAAGTGCAGTGAATAAGGAGCAGAGCATGAGTAGCAGCGACAGGGCATGCCACTTTTTAGCCGATCAGTGCTGTTTCTATCATGTGAGCCACACCATGACTGTACAGGCTCCTCCTGAATCTATACTACTTGTATCAGATGCAAAAGAAAATAAGCAAACACAATTAGCCAAATAAAAGTATCACACAGAACATTTTCAACTTGCTTTCACTGAAAAAAACAGTATGACACACTAACCCTGAAACTCAGTTGATTTATTACCCCATTTTTATGATCAGAGCTGTTGTTAAGCATCATGTCATGCCCTCTTCTAGCTGCCTGAATAAGTGTTAATTACATTTTAATTAAGCAGGTCTTGCTTGCTGTAACCATTGCATTTGTCAATCCACACACTTTACCACTGTGCAGCTGATTGTGAATATGATTTAGTTGTGATGACATGTCGGACCTAGATGCTTCCAGTCTAGGTTAGTCTGTGCTGCAACTTGGCAGAGAAAATTGTTACGGGTGTGCTGTGTAAAGACGCCAGTGCTTTGTCTTGTTGCCCCCAGTTGTTCTAATAGATTTAAAAAAAAACTTTAATATTTACGACCGACAATGACAACCGATGTGACAACCAGGAGAGAACTATTGTAAGTACAGTTTTACCTGAAGTTAGTTTTGTTTTACAAAGCTATTTTACTTCCATTTTCCTTCATGTTGTCTATGCTGCTCCGTCGAGGATCTCAGCTGAAATCAGCAATTTGACTTTTGTTTTCAGCACAGATTTGACTGTTTATGAAACTTTACAAGCTGCTGGTTGGCTTCCATGTTTCTTTTGACACATGAACACACAAGAGTTTCTGTTCCCACATGATCTTCAATATTGAACATCCAGTTGTTACTGACCAGTGGTTAAGTGTGTGTCTACACGCTACTCAGTCGTCAGGTGTGTGCTGCTTTTAGACTGCTAAAGACTGGAAATCTGGTGATCTGGGGAAAACTGTTTTTAAGTGCAAAGTCCAGTCTTTTACAGTCCAGTCTTTCGAACTCTTAGGTAGTCTTTAGGTGTGTGCAGGCCTTAAGAGATCCCTCCAAAAGAAGCTACCTGCAGCATATAAGTGACGTAGGCCACACTCCACCATCATTGTTTAAAAAGGTCAGGTTTATCTGAAGACGATTTAAGGCTTCGTCCTCCCAAATTAGTCACATTCCAGTGCAACTCCTTGTTGAGTTGCTGAGGAAATTTTACTCTTAAAAAGAACTTAACTTTGGAAGATATCCACTTGATTTAATAAGTTCTGCCTCTTTAAGCCTCATGTTAGCTGTAAATACACATCTCGATGCATTTTTGCACAGAACCAGGACTGTGAATGTTGGCCCCCATCACTTCCATTGTGAAAAGGCTTCAGGAAGTGATCTCTTCGTGGCCAGCATGAACAGGAGGAACAGCGTAACACATTTCTTTCAGTTTTCATATGGGCAACTGGCTATTATTTATATAGACAGACTTAAACAAAGGTTATCTTGGAGTTTTGGACCACTAGTAGTGCTGTGGATCAGTGTTTTCAAGAGTCCATATGAACAAGGACACACATACAAGCACTTGGAGTGATTTTCCCTCTGGTGTCGATCACCAGTGGATGACTTCCAGTAAGAAAATGTGGATGCAAACAAGTGATGTATGAAAAGGTCTATTCATATAATCACTGAAACATATCCATATTTCCATTAAGTTTGAGGAGAATATTGTAAGATGTGTTTCTTACACCAAAGAATGGAACATTTTTAGAGTACCAGCACTGAACATTTTGTTTGACAGTAGCTGCTAGAGTCTGCATAGCATTTCAATTTGTATTTTGTTCCTTTGCCAAAACTAAAGACATCACTGTGGTAGGAAAATATTTTGGTTTGTCCCCGAAAGAGAAGTCATGTGAATTTCTTCATTAAGAAGAAGAATGAAAACACATTTCATGAATACATTTCTATTTTCTTTGCAAGTCAAATCACTCCAAACACATTGTTTTGTTACATGTTTATGTGAAATTGCCTGCGCAGTTGGATGAAAACCTGATTACAGATAGCTTCCACCCAGACCTAAACATTTTCGCTACGACTTTTGTATTTATAATTTCTGACTGAAAAAATTATCCAATATGTTTATTTTACTTAAAAGAATTGCACAATAGAACGGTCTCAAATGTGTTTAAACAGGCCCAGTTAAACCCATAGCTGTTGATTCCTGTATAAATGGAAAGTGACGGATGAAAGAGATGGGGTTGCTGCTGTTGGAGGACTCTTGGGAAGATTATCAACATTTTCTCTCCCTGAGACATTGAATATTTAAGGAAGTGACAGTTGTGTATTTGGGTAAGGATGAGAAAATTTGTTTAAGCCAAAATAGAGGAAGGAAAATGAAAGTGAGAAAACACACAATTTGGTTATACATTCCAGTTGTGGACGATTGCAAATGTGAAATACATTTATCCTCGCTTTGTTGGTGAAAGGCAAGCTTGCATTTTTCCCATCCCTTGAACTCTTTCGTTTGAACTTTTTTATAATCCTTGCTTTAACCCCATAGGGCAATTTTTTTCACCACCTCCCTCAGATAGCCAGGACAAATATTTACTATTTCCCACCAAGCTGGTGTCTCTGTGTCACATACTTTGTTTGCAAATGGTCACAGGTGTGTAGCTACGTTCACAGCTTTGAAAACGGTTTTCCTCTATGTGGTTTGATGGATATATCTGGAAGACACTTGAAGCGATGCCACAGTGTGGGATTTCACAGGAGTTTGGAATTATTTACTGATGGATTGCAAAGGGTCTGGTGAAACGCTCCACAGCTTTGATCAGGCGTGCTGGGAGCAGACAGGAGTGACACTGACTGTATATGTTTTGACTGGCCTAAGTGAAAAAAAGGCTGGCATGAAGTGTAAAGACTGGCATAGCGAATGAGAAACTGTAAAAGAGAATTTGTCAGACTTAAAGGAACATTTTAGTTTTACACGGTCTGTGCCTTTGTAGTTCTAATCCATAATTCTTCTACATATTCATAAAATTGTACTCACCAAATTAATTGCTGGGATCTAGAAACATCTGCATTATAAAGATATAAAAAAATCAGCATTGAGAAGAAACTGTTGGGACAGGCCAAAGTGACAGTCCTTAGATTACTGTACCCATATTAAAGCACTGGAAGTTATCTTTTTTTTATCCAGTTATTTGCATGTATCCATTCAAACATTTGAGCCAATCCTCTCGGTGTCTGTGCATCTTTCTCATCTTTTACACCGGTCCAGGTTTTTCCGATCTGCACCTGCAAAGCTGGAGGGAATTCAATTACATCTGGCTCAAATGTCCACTTGGACTCGTGGATAACCTAATTAGAGTATGAGTCTTTACAGACATACATGTAAACCTCAACTTCACTAGTTGGTGGAGGCATAAAATCACGAGGTAGTGATTCTAGTTTGATAACATCTGATTGAGATGCTCCACAGTTTTTGTTGCTGCACAAAGTTAGGATTATTTATTTTTGTCTCTGCAGCTTATGCAACATTTTCAACATACAACAATAAATTAGCTCTACCTATAAAGCAGATGTGCTCACTGAGACACTGTACGGCTTTACTCACAAACATGGAAACATACTGGCCAAAGTAGTCTTTCTTGGTGTTTCACTCCCAGCACATAGTAGCAGTTTCATGCAGGAAACTGAAAGAACATTATTGCAGTGATAATCTCTGTTAGAACAGCTACAACATGGAACCAGGCAACGCTGAAACAAAAAACTCTCTCTTCAAGTCATAAACTCTTTGACAGCAGCCAAATGAAGGATGATAAATGATTAAGTTTATTTCATCAGACAGACACAGCATTCTTTTTTACACTTGTCTTTTCGCGTGCCATCGCACATGCACCTCATAATCCTGTCTTTTACAAAAACTATCCATCATAATCTCTTAGGTTTCTCTTCTCCATCGGAACTATGGCAAAAATGTGTCTGTGCGTTCCCTTTTTAGGAATGTTCTCATCGTTTTCTTGCTCCCCTTTTCCCCCCACCATTTTTCATTTACAAAAGAATCAGGCGTGATGTGGTGCATGTCTAGACTTTTGTGCAGATATAGTAGTCAAAATAAATGTGGGGGAGATGCGCTGAACTAGGCAGAGTGGAAAGGTACGCCGGTGACTGAATCGTACGAATTGCTCTGTTGTGAAAGGAATGGGCAATGTGGTAGCTGAAATAGTTGGCGTTGCTGAGTGACCTTAGAGGATTCTGGGATCATAAAATAACCAGGCACCACTCACTTCTTTTTCTCGAGCAACAACTGTCACCTCCCCAAGACCGAACAGGTTAAGTAATAGTATGTGGTGGATTTCTTAGGATAGTTTCTCTCTCTGATCATCATGTTGTATAAAGAGATACTAAAATGAAAGAACAGAAGAGAGTGAGGGAACAAAGAGTCAGGGAGAGGACATGAAGATGAGGAAACTTACGTGTGCTATCTGTTCGTTTATTTAGCCCAGGGATAGAGAAAGTCAAAGCTGTCTAGGGAGCAATGAGTGTATTTGTTTTAACTGCCAGGTCAAATACAGGGCAAGGGTCAGATGTATTTTAATAGCTGCAGGCTGTTCTAACTGCAGTGAGAGAAGAGGAGAGAGATTTGAATGGGGTGGAACAGCACCCACAGTGATCTTGTATTGCTGGATCCTCTGCCAAAATGTTTGCCCTGGGGCCATCAATCAACATCTCTAATAGGTTGTCCAGAGGACACAGAGATGAGGAGGAGGTCAGACAACTGTGAAAAAGAAAAAGGCAATCTCGCCTCCAGAAATGCATAACCACATCATACAGTTTTATAAATAAAAACTGTAAGGTGTTTAATCGTGTGCTGATGGACTGTACTGTAGTTGCCCTTTCTGTCTGAGTTACATTAGGTATAATCAATTCAATTCAATTCATCTTTATTTGTATAGCGCCAAATCATAACAAAAATCATCTCAAGGCACTTTACATA
>JAUMHL010000003.1:14696902-14729680 GCA_032362345.1 Sandelia bainsii
TCTCTAACTTCACGTTTCTGACTATGGAGCTGCCAATAATCAGAGTGGGTTTCTCAGCGGGTGTGTCGCTGAGCGGATAAAACTTATTAGAAACGTGAGTTTCCAGTGGTAATCATCCACTGGACTCTGAGCAAGATATTATCAACAATTCCAGTCCCAGCCCCCTGTACTCTCTGATCCAATCTTAGCAATTCCTCCTCATTTTCAGCATTCTTTGCCCACAATGGCATACTTCGTGAAACTTGTCCCTTTGACACAGACAATGAGGGGAAAAGCCAAAGAGCGGTCACCCAAAGTGGGAATGAAAAGCAAGATATTCAACAGAAGCAGGGTGTCTGGACATTACAACATAATGGCATGTTAAAGCACAAGTTATATGAGACCCCTGATGCACAGGCTCAGACTTATAAGCCACGGACCTCAAATAAAAAGTGTAAGTATATGGAAATTTTTTCCAAAATGATCAAATGTCTAGCAATTCATTTTGTGCCTCTGAGCAGGCAGGTATTTGCCATAGAAAGGTTCACAGTTTGTATTAGCTATAAGGGCCTATAAAATGTGGCCTAAGGTGTATTATTCCTCCTGAGTGTATGCACCTGGCTGTGTATTTGCATATGTGCATTTCAGAGTGTGTTTGTGTCCATAGAACAGGTAATGTGATTTTTAGGAGTTTCTTCATTTTGCTTGTGTTTGAGCTGCTGGTTGTTTGACTAAGTGAAGACGCTGTGTCAGTTTAGTCTCAGTTTTGACATTTTGACATTAAAACTAATCACCTCTTACTGAGACCAGGCTTGTGACCACTCTTCATTAAAAGAGCATTAAAGCAATAGTCAGAACTTTGCTGAACTTCACAGGACACATGTTATTTCATGCCTGTAGTTTAAACTTAACTTTTAGTGGAACAATTTTTGATGGTCTGAAAAGGTAAAAAGTTTTTTTTTGGTAACATTTATATACACATTTGCATTTAAGACTACTATGTCTTCTGTATGACTGTTGTGAACAAAACCTAGAGCAATACTGAGTTGAGAAATGCATTACAAAATACAATGGTGTTAAATGGAGCATCCTGACAGCCTGGGGTAATGTTGGGGTCAAGCTGGAAACCTTCCCACTTCTCTCTTCCTTCATTTGCTGCTTTTTACTCTGTTTTTTTCTATTACTGAAAAGGTCAGAGGAAAGAAAATGGCTTGCTGCATGATGAGGGATTGCAGTTGCACCAAAACTGGAGTATGGTTCAGCCTTTCATTTTCAGATGGCCCTTTGTTTTTTTAAGTGCTCCCTTTGCATTGGTGCCCTACTGAGTCAAAACAGTGATCCCGTTAAAATCAATTTGTGCTGTTGTCTGGACTCAGCTTAAATATTTGTAGTAACCAAATTTAAACCATTTGGCGCAATAAAAACAAAAACTGAGAATGAATTATATCAGCACTTTTTTGCTATGCATCTGTGTCAAATTGGAAAAAACATAAAAGAATCTTTCAGTTTTATTGGCCTATAATGAAAGAAGCCTGAGGAACTCATGAAGCTTCATCGGAGTGTATGGTGTATAATCTTGAAACAAGGCATATCTTGATACATCCATGAATGTAACCCTCAGATAGATTTGACATTAGTAATTAATAGCTTGGGATCAGCGTGTCAAAGTAACCACTCACTAGTGTTAGTTATCTCTTAAAGAGCAGCTGAACTGAATTGAATAATTGTAAGTATAAACATCCTTTTCTGTTACATCTGATACAAATCTGATACAATATTAAACTGGATTAACAGAGGTAGCTAGACGTTCAGTTGACTTCAAAGCCTTTAATTGCCCTTTCAGCTTTTTTACTCCCAAGGCCTTAGTCCATTCAAACTCTTTCCTATCTCCCTCAGATATTCATTTTTACCTGTTTCTCAGTGAGGTGATGATATGTGTGTCAGTAAAACTAGACATGCTTGGAAATGTTTTCTCTCACTTTCCCAAGCGCTGCAGTTTGATGAGCTTCCAGCTCCTTCTCATGTTCTGAGGCAATGATACACTGATCGTGGATGTTTTCATTCAGTGTTGTCCTTTTGCAGTGACCTGACAAGCATGGAAATAAGGATAAGATTGGGGGTTTTACTTTGGACTCTTACATTTGAAGATTGTTTTTCTGTCTTTGTAATGAAAGACATGCACGGAAAGAGTACAGGATAGGACATATGATAAGAATTCCATTTTACTTTATTGGGACTTGGCTTCAGAAGTATTAACAAAGCTTCTTTCAGACTCTTGCATTCTGTTGAGTTCAAGTCAGTTGCTGGCTGATCAGGAGAAGATCGACTCAGTCTCAGAAGTCACACATATGACTTTTATTTTCCTCTCAAAAATGGAATTCATCCAACACACAGAGTAACACCTAAACCACTGCATCTTTGGCACTCAGACTGTTTCCTGTTATATTTTAAAACTGATGATAAGTCTTTTTCTTGCTTTGAACAGCCTGACAGTGGGAAGTGCTTCACAGTTTGTCATGTCTAAATTGTGCCTTTTTTATCCCTTAGACAATCTGAAGAGATGGAGAGTAGAGGAGCAGAGGAGAGAGGGCCCCCACAACAAAGAACTGACAAGAAACTGCAGACTTCTCATAATATGGTGTCGACTGTCCTCTTGGTGGCTTTTGATCAGACACATTAGACTGTACTTTTAGCTCCTTTCTTTTTAAATTCCAGTTGTGTGACTCTACCCATGCTGTCTCCTTTAATATTTTTACACATCCAGACACACACACACACACACTTTCTCAATTTCACTTAGCAAATTAAAGAAACATAAGCAGATATTTGGACACATTTGGCTTTTAGTTTTTTTTTTCAGTTTAGTGTTTCTTTGCCAGTTTGACTGCTAAATCACATGAAGAGGAAATTCTTGCCACTTGCTCCTGTGCAATCTGGGCAGCTTTGGTGGCCACATCCAAATAAACTCAGGCCAAGTTTTCAGCACATCTTCATCATGAATACTTGATATCTCCTTTGTGATTTCACCTCATGGGAACCCATGAAACACCTGGAACATTCCTTAGAAACTATGTATACACATGAAGACATGAAGCAGGTATGATGGTACTGCAACTGTTGAGGCTGCAGCTGCAGGCTGTTTTTCCTGCTATGATACTGTGCTGTTCCTCATATTCCACCCACTTTGTCCATTCTCGTGTAACAGTACACCAATCTCACTAATGAGCTGGCTGAAGACAGCATGATTTGATGCTGCTGCTTGAGAAAAATCTGCACTGATGCATAAAGTTGATTAGGGAGGTCTTCAAGACAATATTTAGATTCATATGTAACGTAATGTATGTCTATGTAAGATACTGTACGTCTGTGTGTGATCCATTCATCATTTATGATCTTGCAGTTGTGTGCCTTGTGGCTGAGCTCTAATTTATGCACGTTTCTGTGTTCGTGTGTGGTCTTCCAAAGCACCATGTGGCCGTGATTAAAAGTAGATTATTTCTATTATTCAGAAATTGGAAAATATCTTCACCACCTTCCGTCTTCTTGCCACCTCTGCAGAAAACAAATACAGTCTAATGACATTCTTTGAATTTTTGTTGAACTGAGCTGTGTTTCCGTATTTCACGTATCTGAATGGCGTGGCCCAGGCAGAGGCAGAGGCATTTGATTTATCAGGATGTACTCTCTGTAAGATGTGTCCAAGATTAGGGAAAAAATCTGATGCACACATCTGCTCATACACAATTTAGAAAAGTGTGAATCAGAGCAAAAACCCTATCACTGACAACAGGATGTGTCAAAAACAGGGTTGTTCTGGCATTAGGTAGCATTTGTCAAGAAGTTGTAACATACTTCATACTATTTTATGTTTGGATGATGACAACAGCTCCTCTCATCACATACAAAGCAGTGTCCCTTCTCATCAGCAGTAACCCAGTGTTGCTGGATGAGGATGTGGAGACTGTTGGGCACTGAAGGTCTTCAGGGTCCTCCTTAATAATATAAAGAGAGAATACTCTGCTTTGAACTTCACATTAAAACTGCAATGTGCTACTGAACTGTTAGTAACACTGCCTCTAATGTAATCCGAAGTGATCAAAAGATTCAATGGCTGGAGATGAGCTGTGAGAGCCCTGCCTGGCCAAAAGAAAAGTTGTGTGCTCTAATATTTCTTGGACCACTACTTGGTTTTACTATAGCCCACTTTTGCTGTGACATCATTTTAATAATATGTAATGTCACCACATTTATTTCCGTCCAGAGTTCCATTAAATTCTTGTCAAGATCTTGTATTGATGATGGGATTGAACTGCTGTGTAAAGTCTTCTCCATCACATCCTAAAGATTCTCAATAGTGTTAAAGAGTAGACTCTGTGGTGGAAAATCCATGTGGGAATATATATTTCATGCTCTCTGAACCACTTTTTTACAATATGAGCTCTATGAATCCCGGCACAGTGATGTAGTGGTTAGCACTGTTGCCTCACAACAAGAGAGACCTGGGTTCAAATCCACAGTTCGGCCGGGTGCCTTTCTGTGTGGAGTTTGCATGTTCTCCCCATGTGTGGGTTTTCTCTGGGTACTTCGGCTTCCTCCCACCATCCAAAGCAACCCTGTCTCCTAAAAATTACGTTTGCATAGGACGAAACTGCATTCCCGATTACGTTTTGTTACAGGACGTATTTGCGACCCGATTACGTTTTTGTGGAACGTAATTGTCACGTTGTATTGAAACGTATTTTTGCGAATGAATGAATGATGTGCTACATTTATTAATGTAAAACGGTTTGCAAAGAGGTGGTTGGGGTGGATGGAGGGCATTTACTGTGAAGGGCTGACATGCCAGAGACCTGAGTTTGACACCAAAGTCCCCTGTGAGGTTGGGTTTAGGCAATAAAAGTACTGAGGTTAGGGTTAGAAAAAAGATCGTGTTTTGGTGTCATTTTTAATGATGATGTTTGTGAAGTGACTGTGTGAAGTAACATTTTTATCCATTAACCAGCCCCCAGTCTTTCTCTGACCCTAACCCACTGCTGTGATGCCTGATCCCGACCATAAAACATTTTAATATCGCTACACTCACATCCACTCTCTGGATGTTGAAATGTAACGTTGGACATTTTAGCCGACAGAAAACCGTCACCTGTGAACATTTCATTAATACGTTCAGTATCAACGTATTTGCGACTTGTAATTTACGTTAACTGTGAACATATGATCATTACGTTAACACAAAACGTAATCGGGATGCAAATACGTCCTGTATCAAAACATAATCGGGATTGCAGTTTCGTCCTATACGAACGTAATTTTTAGGAGACAGGGCTGTCCAAAGACATGCATGTTAGATTAATTAGTGACTCTAAAATGTCCATAGCTGTGAATCCGAGTGTGTATGGTTGTTTATCTCTACGTGATAGACTGGTGACCTGTCTAATGTGTACACCGCCTCAAGCTGGGATAGGCTCCAGCACTCCCGTGACCCTTATAAGGACAAGCGGTTAGGGTAATGGATGGATGGATGAATCCTGGCATCTGGAATACGCACGTGGCATCAGGGAAGAAGAAAAACCATTAATGGAAGAACCTGGTCATTCAGTATGTTCAGCTGACCTCATTATGTTGCAAGGTGAAACATATTAATTACAGCAATAATTATCCAATGACAGGCTCAACCCTATTTGCTTAGTTAAATCCAGGTGGGTTTTTTTTGGCCAATGTATTTGACCTTATACTGAATAAAATGTAGTGACCTGTACATGTGTTCCCTTAGCTTACTAACATTAACCCTACTAAGGCAACTTCAGAGAGACAATGCAGTGCAGTGTGCAAAAACACAACCATCAGAGCACTTCAACACAATGCAACATCCATCAGCAAAGTATACTGTATTTCTTATGCTTACTAAGGGATCCTTATAATTGCTACCTTAACTTTCCAGAGATATAAAATTCTTTGTCTTAATGGAGCTCGGATAACTGAACATGTTAGTAAACTGCTCACTAAACCACAGTCATTTTTAACACGCCAGTGAGGATTTTCAGTCATCCAGATAAGTTTATCTGGAAGTTCATTAGTGAAACATTTCAGCCTAACAAGAAAGTTGCCATGACTCAACTTTTTAAAACATGGTTAAACAAACCTAACACTTAGTGACAGTGAGACATGAACCTGCCAATAGTCATTAGTCTCCCACTGCATAACAGAAAAAATGTATCTACATATCTTTATGTGACACTGCAACCTTTGTGTATTTACAGCAGGACTTTGATCAGGCCAAAGCATTGGTCCAACTAAAAGTACTGAACATCACTGTGGGCAGAACATTAATCATCATCAGGGCAAGTTACCAAATATGCTTCATTATACTGATAAAAATAATTATGACTAAGGGCCTTTGACTGGTGCTGTTACTCTAATCGATTCATAAACATACTATATATACAGGGTAATGATATGTGATTTTATCAGGTTACTGATACCGTTAATTTGAGTTCTAGTGCTCTAATGACTTGTTGACTTTGGGATTAACTGTGTTTGTAAATGCCTGATCTGAAATTAGGAAACAGTGTCACATTTTGTGGCAGAATTGCCCAGCTAATGCTCTCAAATAGTTAAACTTTACCTGGGTGTATGATAAGCATGTTTTACTTTTTCAAGGAAATGAAGCTCTGATGGTGAGAAATGTCATGAATAAACTTAAAGAGAGGTTTAAATGGTAGTTTGGCTTAACATAATAGTACTTTTTTTTTTTCCTTTTTTGAAGCAATATTATTGAGCTACCAGTGCAGTCAAAGGATATGGCAATCCCAATGTGGCACTTGGCATGAATATAGCACACAGTCTCTCCTGTGTCACAAACATTTCATGTCAAGCAGTTGATTTAGACCATGCCAAACCGAATATATGTCCCTGGAGGGTGAATACAATCAACACAGTTATCATGCTGGGGGCAGCATTAATCATCAAATTTTCCACTCAGGAGGCCTTCACATTCAAAGATATGATGAGGTAAATGTTAAGTATATTCAGGCTGGTTATTTTAGGAAAGAACAAGTTCTTAACCTTTCAGGATTGACGTAGACCAAAATTGAAAAACATGAACATTAGGGTGAAGTGGGTTGAGCGGAGTCATAAATGTTTTGTGAAATTCGCTGGTGTTTGCTGTTAATGTCAGCAACAGTTGGGCATGTGTTACATTGTTGAACACATGCCCCATTTGACAGCTTCACAGTGGGGTTTTTCCTTCTCCATAGTAGAAGCCATGAGGAGTAGGAGTGCTAAGTCATGGCTTCGAGGTCACTGAAAGTCTGTCACTTGTTCACCTGGGTTTCTCATGTCCCAAACCCAGCACTTCAACTGAGTGAGCTGTCCACATGTATGAAAACTCACTAAGCCACAAAACTTTATTAAAATAAAGAGTACACTTGCTTTAAAACTCCCAGATGTATAACTGCCTGCTGTTTTTGCTGAGCACTGGAGCCATAACAGAAACACCTGGAGCTTTTAGGAAAAGAATACTCCTCTGAGGCCTCTTAGTGTGTACTTACTGATGGTGCCTTTTAGTAGCTGTAAAACAACTTAAAGAATTGCATCTAATTGTATTATTTGTGTTAAATGTATGTGAAATGTACAAAACAGTAGGGTCTTGTGTTGAATTGTCAAGTTCTACCAATCTACAAATTCATACAACAGCTGACATTTTCATCAGCTTGTCTTGCTGTTTTATTAAGCCTGAGCCCAAACATTTCTCTAACTCACAAACGTCTGTGTCCCAGAAATGGCATTAGGAAAATATGTTTTATCTAGATGTACAACGCGCACCTAGAAGTCACTCTTTGGTAGTGTACAGACTTATGTTCACCTATTCAGTGAACATTTTGTACTGAAAACCTTCCAAAAGCAACAACAAGTTAAACACAACAGGGCCTATCCCAGCATGCACTGGCTAGGGCTGAAGGTTCATGATGAAAAACTGTAGTTCACCATCATGTCTCAGGACATTTTACACATGTGTAAATATAAAGTAAACTAAAAACAAGCTAACTACCATCCAGAAACATTTAATATCATGCACATCAGTCAATATTAAATTTTCTATAAATATTGATGATTGAACATGAACATGATTCCTCTTTTCAGTTACATTAAAGCTGCTATAGGCATCTGTTGGTAATCAAGTGACTGGTGCCTGTGCTGAAAATTAACTTATGACTGAGAATATTGTTTTTCCTCACAAGTGTTTAGACACGTTGTGGTACTTGTAATTCTGTGCTGACTGGCAATTACTGCAGGTGTGTGGCTGCAGGCCGCGAGTGGAGCGTGGCCAGATTGAATAGGCTTCCACCACTATCCTCCCTATTAGTAACCATTTGGGTTTACTGTTGTAGCACTTTGACTATATGCATGTTGTCTTATAGGGTGAAGGTTTAGCGAGTGCAGTGTGGGCTGGGTGTGTGAAATTTGGGTGTTTTAATTGTCTGACCCTCTCCTCAGGCTGCAGTGACACGTGTGTTTTACTTGGTCAGTGATTTTAGAATTATATTTTTCTATGTAGAGCCTTTATACATATATATATATATATATATATATATATATATATATATATATACTTTTACCATTGTGTTTTTAACCATTTGTATTAAAAGTTATATTTTATGAATAAGTATTTTTAAATTATTGTAATAAATATTGTTATATTGTGAGGAAGCATTTGTCTCTGCCCATTCTTGAATAAGTGTATCCAAAATTTGAACCTGAAGAATTTTGGGTTTTGTTCTGAACCCGGAGGTTGAAGATAGAAACCTAAAAGTTGAATGTGGGGCTTGGGTCACACAAGCTCTAAATGTTGTTTTAGAACATGTAGAAGTCTAGCCCAGATTACTTTGAGAAATTCTCAAATGTGAAAATAATGGTAAAAATGTGTTGTTACAGACGGTGAAACAAAAACACCAGTCAGTGAAAGTGGGGCTGATTTTAACCAATTTATGTAGTGGCAGACAGATAATCCATAAATGATACATTAGCATTTAAAAATATATATATATATAATGTTTTTTATAAGAATCTAATCCTGCAAAAAGTAACTAAATGCTGTTGAAATAAATGTGTAACTTTCTCCCAGTCTGTCAGGCCAGTGCAGCTCTGCCCTCACAACAGCTTTACTACAACTCTCGTGCTCTATAGGTCCAAAAATGTGGAAGTTTGTGGAAAATCTGGAAAATATTTGCTGTAATTTGGACAATTTCTTTTCTTGACCATATGCCACTGCACAACCTTCACAGGAATTAGTTGTGTGCCATTTTGTATCCAGTTGTCCTTAATTCATCCATGCTAGAAATGTATGCATAGACAACCATGAGCTCCCACCCATGACTGGCCTTCTCTGATTAGCTGGAAAGGTGAGCATCACTCAGAAACCTTCTGAAGGGAATATCTCTACACTGCTGTGAGACTGAGTCACAGAAGCCTTTGACAGCATCTCTTAATATTAACACATGCTTTGGAGCATATTTCTACTAAAAAGTATTCACTGTAGCCTTAAGCATATATTTTGGATTTTTTGTACATTATGCACTGCAATAAATATAGCTTAGCCAAAAATGCAAACTGTATCTCCTGTGTGTTTATCTACAACCTTTTACAGAAAAACATTGTTGTGACCAGATTATATCAAATCCAAATCCATTGTTCTATGTAATGATGGGTATGTTGTTAATTTACATGTCTGGCAAGTCACAAATATGACGATACTGAACATATCAGTAAAACGTTGACAATGTATTTTATTTATGCCAAAATCTTTGCATCTTGCAGAACAATGTCCACATATAGTAACATAACAGCATTTATAACAGCATTTATACGTTTTTTTGGCTATGTTTAGGCACTCACAGAATAAGGTTAGGGACAGCCCATGATCTGTTTTAATACTGACCTCAGACACAAATTTAAAATTAACCAAAACTACTATGTTTCATTTTAACCAAAGAGCTTTTGTTGCCTAAAGCTAAATTTTCACACTGGCCATCCACTGCAGTCACCTCTTCATGACTCCACTGCTATTAATAAAAGTAGGACCACATTCCTTAAAAAACTTGCCTCCTAAAGTAATACAGTCAGTGATTCTGTTGCTATCTTAATGTACAGTAATTAGGAAACAGTTCAATAGTATATGCACACAATTTCTAGAGACAGGGTTGACTGAAATTTTCCTCTACTTTTTGGTGCAATAGGTCCTGTACATCACACACTAGGCCAGTCAACATCAAAATCAGTACCCTATACTTAGTAGTATATAGTTGAGAAACAACAATAATATATTCAGTGTTAGATTGTAGTACCACTGCAGTAAATTTAACAAAGTGATTAATACAGAACCTCAAAGGCATCATACACATACATACATAACCTCAAAGGCATCATACACATACATAGCAGTGATACGTAGAATGCTGACTGAGGTTCCTAATTTTACAAAGAAAAGTACATGTCTTCATTTAGTGAAACTTTTTAGTTGTAATGCTTTCATCTGTTTTTTGTTAGTTTCCCTTAAAGAATTATAACTGTCACATGTCCTACAAATATGTGAAATGATCTAGCTCTTATGATGAGGTCATAGTCATCTATTAATCATATAAAGATATTTCTGAATAAATTTTTTAATATAGTCAATGACGAGCCACACACATGTTCAAGCATGAAAGAAACTCAGACAGACATTCCTACAGTAATACAGACAGGCAGTCAGTTATCCAGGGAAATTCTCATGCACATACAAACATTTCCAAGTGAAACTCACTAGCTAACTCAGTAATGTCCTTTAAATGGTTTTCCCATTGTCCTTAAAGAAAGTGGGGGATCCCTGTAAAAAAGGTTAAACGAGATTCTGTCATGTCAAATATGCATGTATTTTATGGCCTGCTATTGGATCCACATGCCAGGAGGACAATAATTTAGAAGAGAACACACTTCTATATGTGTATCCCCATGGCTTTTTGATTGTTATAATTACATGTGCATGGCTCTTGTTAAGGCTGCTGACCGTTTATGGTTTCTGGCTGAGTACACAGGTTCAGATATTTTTTTATCCTCATTTAAGGGGTAACATTAAAGACCACCTATGAGGTCTTGTTGCAGATCTGTACACCAAGGACCCCACATTGAAATCTTTGTACCCTTTTCCATTCTCCCCTTTCCTTTTTGTTCTTTCTCTGCATTTTGTCATTTCTCTTTCCAACCAGCAAAAACACTGGCATGTCTTTGCAATCCTTCAAAGGGGACTTTTTTTTGGTGTTGGAGACAGTACAGAGAGTCTGCTCATGTCTCGTTGGATATTCTCAGACACATTCTCAACTGACAAACATAGAGGGATGGGACGTCCGCATGGCAATTCCAAGCATCCCCACAAACTTCAGACACATGGCTCAAAAAGACAAAAGACAATCTATTATATGGAAAAAATTAAAACACAATAATCTCCATAACATTATACCTGAGTGGTCTTGAGTGTGAGCGTTCCCAGGATGAATCCTGCACACTAGTGCTGCGGTTCCCAGGAGGTTGGGTGCTGCAATCTTTCTAATGAGAGAACCTTCCAGGCTAGACATTGTGGGCTCTGGCTCCAGCCTCCAGCCCATGCTGTTCTCACCACAAAGAAACAAGTCAAGTTATTCACTGATTCCTCTCTGACATCCCTGGCCAAAATGTCTCAAATCCCATCTTACTGCCACCACTCTTGACTTTCCCCTTACTCTCATCTTTCTTATTCTAATCTTTTTTCTTAATTTTTTTTTCTTTTCTCTTCTAAAATGTGGCTGTTAATATGACTCTGAGAGAATGCGCTTTTCTATTATGAAGGGTATGAGATGCAAATAAAAAATGTAAGGGCACATATCCTACATGAGCAATGCTTAGGCAAACGGACATACACATTCAAACTGTTACAAGACCACTGATAAGGTTGGCATATTCGGTATTTACACAGCATGTGATAAAAGGAAATAACATGGGGAAAAAAAGGGTCGTCAGTTCTGAAGGAAGAGATCCATCTATGCTAGCAGAACCTAAATAAGAGAGTTAATAACTCTCCAGCGTCACTTACCAAACTTTTGGAGCTGCACAGGAACGGGACCATAGGGAGTAAGAGAGGTGACATTAAATAGCAAAGGGAAAACAGAGGTGGGGGTAGTGAGGTAGTCCATCATGTTTGATGGTTTCTCTGTTTTTAATAAAATCAAAATCAGCCAGAAAAACAGAAAAGTAACATAAGTAAGTTGTAAACATCATTGGAACACCTTGTCTTATACCCACACCAAAGCATACGCACTTCTCTTCTTCTACAATTAAAATTTGAGAGACAGGGGTCAGTGGTTCATTTTTTACCCTTCCTTTCTTCTTTCAAGAATGTCTGCAATGCTTCCCAGGAATCCTGTCTTGTTGACTTTGGTCTGGGATAAAAGGTACAGCCTTCTTCTTCTCTACAGCTGAGCCGAAAGGCGATTAGGTCGAGCTCAACATGAGCCTGCTCATAGCCAAGCTTGTTGGCCGTGACAGATTACCCCACGTTCCCGTGCACTCCTGTGGTTCAGGTGACCCAGGTGAAAAGTTAGATGAGAGGGGAGAAATTAGATGAAGAATGTTAACGGCTTGGTGGTGGTAGAATAGGCACATTTACTGTGAGGGGGAGGGAAAGTTAAGATACTTACTGTATTAACTTGCTCTTTCTGGAGATGAGACTCTTTTCTCTGTAAATTATAAATCACTTTGCTGATTGAAATATTTTCAGTCTGTATAAAGATTTATCGTCATCAGTTGCATACTGTAGTTAACTCTATACGCACTGACCAATTTTAAAGGGAGTTAAGTACAATAACTTAACTTTTCTCAATCATCATCATCTCCTGTGGAACTCAAGGTTAATGAACTCCCTCTGTCGTTCCCCGTTGTTGGCAACATGTTGAGCCATGAGTCCGTTTTGCCAGTTTCTTGTTTCTTATGCTTGAAAATAGGTAAATGTGAATCACATGTGCACTTCTTTGGAATGCCCTTTTAGTTGTACTTGTTACTTGTTTAACAAGTGATCTCCAGGGATCCCTCCAAACAATGCGTCGATAAATAAGTTTTACAGGTGGTAGTAGGTGTATTTTTAAACTTAGCATAGCTATGCTAACTATTTCCCCCTGCTTCCAGTCTTTATGCTTATCACTGTAGACTGTCTGTCAAACTGGATTATTGTAATCACCAACTGTTCCACTGACATCAAAGTGATAGTTAATACTGAACCTTAAAGGTGCATTGATGTCAGGGTAAACGCCTGGCTTTTTATTCTGATTAGCAGTTGATGTTGGAGATGCATTTTAGTTTCCTTGCTGCTTCAGTTTTCCTTTCCTTCCTATACTGTAATTACCCTTTCCCTCTTTCTAACCCTCTCCCCCAAAACTATCATGAAGAAGCCATAAGTAAAACTGGTGTTTTGAAATAAGGACCGTTTCCACATGCACCATACTCAGATGCATGGGTGAGAGAAAATTGTGATTGGCTTGCATGGGCCAACAATAATATTGTGTTTAATCTGGATATCATTACACGCAAAATGAGCAGGAGATATTCAAGGACACCATTGTTTCCCTGAGCCAGTTTTTCAGGGGTCCAGTGTTTCCTTTAGAAATCCAAACCAGGAGAGATGTGGCGGTGCCACTTACAGTACTAGAACTAAATGAAGAGGAAGGATGTAGAATCAGAGAGGCTGGATGAGAGCGGGTGAAACAGGAAAGGTGAGAAATCAGTTACCTTCTACATAGCACTATCGAACACCTTGACATCATGTATGTGTGTATTCTGTGTGACAGCTTGGATATCTCAGTCAATTGAAATAGCTAAATCATTGCTGTTTTGCCCCTTACTGTATAAATCCATTGAGAAGGTCAATTAGCCAATTAATCAGTGGGGAATAATAATAAAGATATGAAATAGTGTGTTTCTCTAGGACATTGCCAAAATATTACACACTGGCTAACTGGGCAGCTTTAATGATGATTAATCAAGTCATGTATTTAAATATCAATTACTTACCATTTATAAAATCCACTGGTGACACTATTCAGGACATTAAAAATCTGTCAGTATTTTTATATGATGTCAGTTGCCAGAGCTCAGGAGAGTGACTGTGAAGTGGAAAACAAAGCAGTTCTTCTTGGCACTTTGTCCTCATGGATGAGGCACTGGGACAGAGGCAATCCTCTGGCTCCCTGTTTCTCATTGCCTCTATGCAGAAGGATGAATCAGAGCCTAGTGCAGCAGTAGCGTCACAGGAAGAAAACAGAGGCAGGACATCTGTAGGTTCCCCAGCTTGAGCCAGAAAGAGTGACTGAGACTTGTTGGAGCTTATTAGAAAGGACATACAGTTCCAAGAAGAGAAGGCAAAAGAAAGATAATTGAAATTTTTATACCACCTTTTATGCCATTTTCTGTAGAATTAGAAAAAATCTGACTTTGGCGTGTCCCAGCTGTAGTGTCCAAAAAGACATCCTGCTGGCAGACAGCAATACATAATGCTAACAACACTACATTGACTGCACATTTTTTCTCTGGGTGTGCCTCATGCTTGTGAGATTCTACCACCATTTACCAGTTTTCACTTTGAGTCTCACTTGAATAAAATAATACATAAATATGTGTATAATATATGTTTACATCGATTGATATGATACTGAAGAAGGTAACCCTAAATCTCAGGTGATCAATAGAAAACAAACATAATCTTCAATAAACCCTTCTGCTGAGAGTCTTTATTCTTGACTAACAACACCTTGCTTTCAGTTTCTGTAATTGTCTGAACCTCACAACAGCATTAATTGATTTTTTTCCACTCAAGGGCATCAGAAGAATTTGTAAGTACAAACTTGACATACAATGGGCCCTATTTTACTGAAACCAGATGTAAGCAAAATACAAGTTTAATCTCTCAGGGCAAAGGTGTTGTGGGCATGTCATAGGATCTTTTTGCAATTTTTGTGTCCACCTGTGTTGGCGTTACAGGGGGCAACCAGGCACAATGTGGAAGGCAACCATAAGGAAAAAGACCACCCGCAGGGGGAGAGTGGGGACTTTTATCAAAGTCAAAGTCAAAGTAGTCAAAGTAAACTTTATTGTCATCTCTGCTATATACTGTACAGGTACATAGAGAGACGAGACGATGTGGCTCCAGCAAATAGGCACACAGAATAAGCAAAAAAAATATATAATAAATATATATAGAATATAAAAATCTAAACTTTCAACTAAGGTACAATATAAAAATACACACTTTAGACTGGGAATAAACTAAAAACAGACAGGAAACAATTTTCACATGTGGTATTCCACCTTCCATGTAAGTCCATGTAAGGTGGACTTACTTATATATATGGACAATAGCAGGCATAGTGAGACTAGTGGCTCTGAAAATGTGTCTCCACCTCTCTCTGTCTGTCTCTGTGTTGGTGTTTGACCAAAGGCAGGACTCAGACCCTCCACTATACCAGCAGCAAAAAATTTCAGTTTTATTTGGTTTCTCTGAGTTGTTTGCTAAAGGAAAAGAAATTCTTACCTGTTAATTTTATGTTTTGTATGTCCAAACTTCTGTTTATTTTTTATTTTTTTAATAGTCCTACATTTTGCATTTTGGGCAAGTAGGTTTAGCTATCAGACAGGTTAAACATCTTGGCCCCTTCCTCTAAGGACAACAGTCTGAAAAAGCTTAATGTCACACCCTGAAAGCCTATACTATACAGATGAATAGTTATTTCCAAGATCGGCTTATTTCTGGCATTTATGGCAAAACTGTTGCAAATAGCAATGAAGGGCTCAAACATTGACATAAATGATGCAAGCTGTGTCTCTAACTTTCTGTGACTGTGTTTGTTACATACAGCATGTGCTTTGTGCAGAGTGTGTCACATCTACACATCTGTCACATCTGTAAAAGTACACACAAATTCCTTAATACATTTTAATAAATTTAAGCCATTGTTAATATACAACACTGACAAGTGTAGCTTTAAAATTTAGTAATCTGCAAACACTGCGGCTTTCTATCAATTTACTACACTGTGTGTTTGTTTTGGCTGAAATATTTTCTGTCGATGAGGAGCTGGAAAGTCGAAATGGTAATCATAGTTCTTGAATCCATTACAATATTGAGAGTTTTTCTGGAGACTGATGTTTAAATACTTTGGCTGCTTGATCTTGTGACCAAAACTTTCAAATAAACTGGGAGACCAAAGATGAAATTTCACTCTTTGTCATTCATTTGAAACACCTGACTGTTATGAAAAATATCACAATATGCACTTTTTTAAGTTATAGAGACTTGTGGGTTTTTCCTTTCAGTGCATTTACTGTGCAGGAACAGGTTTCTCTAACATATGTAATCCATTGCAGACAGCCAGCCACTTTTGATTTATCAAACTTTGCCTATAATCTGTTGAACATGTCATTGTATCCCACTTATAGCAACTGCAAAACAAAACAACTTGTTATGCACCTAATCCGTAACATGTAACATATTTACTTATTTATTCTCTGGGACTGGATCAGTGGATCAGATAAACAAGAATACTTGCCAGCCACAACACTCTTGCTTGATTTCCACAAGTGATTTACACCCTTATATTTACACAGAAAAGGAAAGATAGGATCAAATAATGTTCTCGGTCTCCCCACCGCTTTCTTAATAACCCCTTAGCTAGGAGGAGAGGAAAGAGGAAGATGGAGCTCAGAGAGGGTGAGAGTGCCACGGGATGTGATCGGCTGGACCTCCCGTTTATGATTTCTGTATTACAGGCCCTTGGTGCCAGACATTCTCTCCATGGAAGGAAGGAATGCCTTCCTAACCAGTTCCATGTGAATGGTTTAAGAGGGAACCACAGCCCACTGGTAGGGTTTAGGGCTTTAACTTTTAAAACACACACCAAGGGAGAAAGATGTAGGGGATAGAGGGTAAGAGGCTGGATGGAGGGAGAACAAGAGGACAGAAGGAGAAAGGTGATGAGCAAGAGGTCAGAAACGAGTGGAGGAATTTAACCTGTTGTATACCACATGTATACAGGTATAGGTATATTTCTATATACATACTTTTAACAGGGGTTGGTTCATTTTGTCCCTAACTTGCTTCCAAACCCCTTATCCACTCAAACTGCCAGAGACATAAATTAAAATGGAATAGAATTACACAATGTTAAGTGGTAGTAGGGATTCAAATAAAGTTATTGATGTGGCTTTAGGTTTTATGCAGAACACAGACTGATAACTTTTCCAGGGTAGCATGACTTAAGTGTTATAAGGCAAATAGAAGGAGAGAAGCCAGATTAGCCCTAAGCATGAAAAGAAAGAATGTTTACATAAAACGTGTTGGCTTGTCATACATGTCAGATATATTGTCTAAATGTGCTCAAATGATATTGGATGAAGCAGGATTTACTGTAACATCTATATAAATCAACCAAAGGTTGTGCAGTACACATGGAGAGATCTTGTTTGATTTTTCATTATTTTCACTATCACACAGACATCTAGTGCAAACACTAAAACATACTCAGACATTAAATGGCATCATAAAAGCCCTGCTTTCTGTCTGTGTTTAAATCTGCATTTGTGACAATTTTACACAATTGCACTGCAATTGTAACACTTACAGGTCATTAATATGTTTTTCAAAGTGTTTTACTCTCTGCAATTCACATTCTGCTTCTCGTCCCACAGGAAATTGGCCTGGAAAGAGCACAACCCCAGCTCCGTCTCCCTGCAAGTTTTTTGCATTTTACAGCCCAAGAGTAGCATGATGTTGGATGCAAAGTGTGAACATTTGTTTGTCCTGGAATTTTTATTGGACTGGAACTCCTGGTGATTTTGGCCACATGAAACAAAATGATAACAGTGGTTTTGTTGGGACCAGGAGCAGTCGAGAAAGGCAGCACATACATAGACACACATACACACACAAGTTACTGACCATAGCTGAAAAAAATGTTTATTTGTCTGTTTAAGTATAGAGAAGACACACCTTCTTCTAGCAGACAGTCAAAGCAGGAAATCTATGGGAAAAACTGAAGATGTCCTGCACATGTCAGAGTCTACACCTCATACACATAAACACATGTAAGTGTGTAAACAGGCAGATGTGAGTAAGCAGTAGGACAACCTTCAGCCCCAGGCCTGCAGCAAGCAACTGTAAGTGAGAAAGGTGCTAATTGGTTAAGTAGTAATTAAGGACCCTGTGGAGGATTTGGAGTCAGAGGAGAGTCCTACTCGTTCCAGGGTACAGATTTGATAGGCAACATGTTTACATGCACTGTAGTGACCAGGCCACTGTAAATCTGTGTATACATGCAGCAGCTTGTTTTACTGTGTGTTTTTACTGTACTTGTGTTGAAGAAGACTGAAAGTTCAATGAGATAAAGACAGAAATGTGATGCTGATGTTTGCTATCAATGTCTTATCGACAGTTTATCAAAGTTTATGATCATCTTATTTAAATTTTCTATCGTGATAAGTGTGTAGTTACATCGTTTATGTCAAGCACAGTCCATCATTCCAATGAATATTCACAAAATCTTCATGTTGTTTTTGTTGCACAATTAATTAGCTGTTATCTCACTTGCTGTTACCACGGTAACCATGATAATTCCAGAGCTACTGAGCTGCATGATGACATGGCCACATCCCCATCTACTCCCTTTTCTGTCCTTCCTTGTTTCTCTTACTTTTAACTGTTTTTGTGGTTCATCTGTATTTGAGTCTTATCCTTTCATTATGTCTTTATCTAGTAGCACCCTGATCCAAGAAGCTGGTTTTAGACTTGGTTACTAACTTGCCACCTCCATGGGTGGTCCTTGCTTCTGGTTTTGTGCCGTGGTGTTTGTACAGTTCAGAGGTCTTTGTTCTTCTTGCATGCTTCTCCATACTAACCAAAGCTGGATGCCTGCTGCCTGTTTTCTTTCGCATAGCTACACATCTGCAGGCTTTTGGGGAGAAACTGGGCAAAAAGCAGAAAAACTGACGGAGGGTGGAGAAGCAGAAAGGCAGAGAAATGCAAAAGCGCTGACTTTAAAACTTGAGTTGCGTCTTTCTTCTTGTAGGTATATATGAGAGTTAGTGTTAGTCCAGCTCCCCTGACATAAACTGTGGTTTGCTGGCAAAGGCTTGGCATGAATGTTGACAGGCTCATTATTTATACTCCATTTTGACAGCCTGTTTTGTATATGCACCCACACACACACACACAGACACACACATATTTCCATCCTTGTGCCGCCCTGTCTTCTCAGTTTCACAGGAATAAGTCAACTTAATGAATTTTGTATGAAAAAAAACAGTGTTTCCCCAAAGGGTGTGTTATGGATCAAACAGTCACTCAGTCACCAGCGCTTTATGGCTAATTCCCCCTACTCTGAACAAGGTCATATTGTTCCCTATTTATACTCCTAGGGTGATCAAAGGAGAAAAATTATCCCTTCCAACAGTTAATATTTCTAAATGTCTCACTGAGAGCCAATTTTGTGTTACTCAAACCATTTTCCCAGATGTATTTATCAGGACATATTACCTATTCAGCAGTTGAAATTCATGATGTGATATCTACAGACTGTGCATGAACTGAGGTCTGAGACAGTAAGTACAGTACAATTTCTGTGTTTCGTTGTGTCAGGAGGATGGGTGGTGGGAAACAGCTGTTTAGGGAGGAGGTTCCTGTGATCATCGAGGTCAGGACACATTCACAAAGCTAGACAGGAAGCCAGGTGGGACAGGGCACCAATATACTGTATATGGATGTGAGTGTGTTTAGCAGGATACATGTGTGTATGTGCATGTCTTTTTACAGATAGCCCTACTGACGGCTTCACAGCGAAAGCTCAGTGGGGATATTTGGTTATGAAGGGGCTGTAACACAAAACAAACAGTGCTGGAAAGTTCTACAGGGTCAACTAGTGGTCAAGTGAGTAAATGAGTTTGTTATAAAACGACTAAATTTGCAACAGCAGGTTTGAGAGGCATCTGCAGTGGGAACACAGAAGTTACTTAGTGTGAACACAGAGGGTAAAGGTCATGGAACGGATTGCTGCCACTTAAGAGGTCACAACCCAGGTTGTTGTAGTACTTGGGTGAACAGGATTCACAAGTGTGATACTATCGGGAAGTTTTTTGTTGTTTCAGTGGCTTGCAACTTAGGAGTTTACAGTACAGCATTTTATTAAATCACAATTTCACAATTCAATGTTGAATCTGCTGACTACATTTGCAAAAACAACATATGTAGCGAACACTGAATTAACAGGTAATGGCTACCGTATTGTACATGTGTTTCAAATTGTCAAATCATCAACAGGAAGTTCATTGCCAACTACTAACAGCGATCCATAGGAAAAGCAATTTATTTAAGCAGAAGTTGCAAACATTCTCTGGTTCAAGCTTCTCAGATGAGAAAATCTGCAGCCTCGCTTTGTTTCTTGAACATATTTGGGTTTTGCATTGTTGGTTGGACAAAACTATGTTTGAAGACGCCACTTTTGGCATTTTCCACGTTTTTTTTTTTTTTACCATTTCACAGACAAGACTATTCTTCAATTGACAGATGAATGAAGAATGAAAATAACTGTTTAACAAGGAGCTTCTAGCCAGTCTGGTGAAACTCAAAACTCCCTGACAGTTTACTGTAACATCTTCTCACTGTACTTATCCTGCTTTAGTTTTTCAAGCAGGAACTCAGCCATGGTTACTTATCATGTTTGTTTGTCCTGTTATCTCAAAATCACAGCTTTTCATTCTGGTGGGGACTTAATTATGCAATTATCTAGAGATAACAAGCATGTACATTATATTTTGCCATCTTGATATCCTTAACAAATAGTTTATAATGTTATCTTAGATATCAGATGTTGTTTTTCATGATTGTGGCCTTAATATCTATAATTATATAATTATCTTGAGATAATCTTGATTGCCCCATGTGTCATGTGAGTGTGACACTGCCCTCCATGCAATACCAATGCAGTCTAGGTCTTAGACCAGCAGAAATGGCACTATATCTTTAGGCAACATCACTGTACATCACACTGGGTCGTTCAAGTGATCACAAGAAAACATTCAAAACATGTTTGATGTCTCACTATAATGAATGTTTTGTGTGTTAATTAATGGGCATGGCAACAGTGTAATCTTGTACAGTATATCAAGATAATAAGATAATTAGATGATGGTGAGAGAGTTTCTTGTACAAGTAGTACTTGTACAATGAGATAATTTAGATGTGATCTCTAGATATAAGACCTTAAAACATTTGCAGCCAACCTTGTCACTCTGAGCTTCACCTTATTTTACCTCAGATAACAAACCTCATGCACTCTACTCACAAGACTTAAGGTTTTCCTGTACTAACAATAAATCTTGAGGGTTAAGACACCCACGGATGAACAGTGACAGCCCCTAATATCTAACTAGGGGGGCGTTTTGGATGTGCTTTCTAAACTCTGGCAGTTGACTTTATTTATTCTAACCTGATTGTTTGGGTTTGTGGATTTTGTTGCTCCCGCTGTGAAGGAAATCGCTCTCCTGCCTGATGGTTCAGAAACGGAAAACGGTTTTAAAAACTATAACTAAAATAACTCTAAATGTTTCTTTGTCTCTCTCCACGTTTGCCAAAGATCATCGTGGGACCGGCTCGCCAAGACGGGTCTGTCAACGAGGGGGGAAAAAGAAAATGGAACTTGAATTGCTGTATAGCTGGCGGAGTGATGAGTTTATCAGCAAGGACAAATCTCAACTGTGGCGTTCTTACTGTTTGTGTTCAAATGTGTATCTTCCCAGAAGAAATTAGGTTAGTAGCCAGGGAAAATACAGTTGCATTAAAGTGTATTTATGTAGAAATGAATGGGAAAGCTGAATAATGAACTTAAAAAGCAACAGAGTAACCTCATAATCTGGTAGTTTGGCTTTAACTCAAAGCATTGCCGCTCCTTTTGGAGTCCCATCTGCTCATGCATGTATCCTGTAACCTTGACTTGTAGTACAGTAGATGTGTTTTCATGTATGCGCACACACTGCAGTGAAAGTTCTTCAGTGTGAGATACAGCAGGACTGTTGCACTCTGGAAACAATTACAAGGCAATAATCTTCACATTCTTTCATCCCACCACCAGCTCAGCTGATTAGGATCTCCACTGGTACGCAAGGCTAACCTCAAACATCTTCATACACACTTGCACATTTACTGTTTCTACGCTGCAGTACAGTACGGTAGGTGCTCTTGCTCGGTCTTGGGTTACAGACCAACCTTCTCTTTCTCATGCGTACACACACCTGACATCTGATTCCTGACTGATGATTAATGACCCTATGAGTCTCTCAGTATGGACCACCCAGGGTCAAAATAACCTGTCGTAAATACAGAAGCAGTAAAATACCATTCAGTCGCCACTCTTCTATTTAGACGTGCTCGCAGCATCTTGCATGTGTACATGTCTGTGCGCACATAGGCAAGAAAGGTGGACTAGTTACTGTGGAAACATTTAAAAGTGGGCACCCCCTCCTCCTGTCTTCAGTTGTTTGTGCATGTTTTTTTTTTGTGTGTGTCAGTGTGAAGAAAGTGGAGGGAATTTCTCTGCTAACGCCTTTCAAAATGCACAACTATCATCCTGTCATTCTTTCCTGCAACTCTTCTTTGTTTTCTCCCTTTCCTCCTTTCTTGCCCTCACCCTTCTCTTGCCCATTTCAACACACGGAAGAATTATCCCGCCTGTCCTCTAATCTCTCAGGAAAACTTTTTCCCAGGGTGGAAACACTGCCATCCTTTTTCTCTCCACTGTCCCCCCTTCCCTCTTTTATCAGTGTCAAATGATTACCCCTGGGGGGTAAGCTGAGCTCGGCAACAATATGCATCAGGTGAGCCAGGGGAAATCTGGCCAAAGAATTCTCGTCCTCTACCTGCTTTCTTCCGCCATCCCATCCACCTACCCTTCTTCTCCTCTCATGCCCTTCCATCCCCCTACCCAGACTCTCCAACCCTGTGCCAGTCGAGTATGGTGGCAAGGCCCCAAGTCCATCTCAGAAGAATTTCCCTGTTGAAATTTATATCAACTTTAGATGCCTCTAGGTTTATCCGAAGCGTGTGAAAAACCGAAGCAGTCCTCTCCTGCAGTAGCATTCACTTCCCATTCCTTCATGTCTTCCGTCTGCTGCCTTATTTAAATCTTTCTATCGTTCTCTTTCTGTTTGATTTCTTTGTTTGCTTCACTTCAGTCATGCTCCTCATATACTTTAAATTCACTTTCCTTCAGCTTTTTCCTTTCTCCCTCACCAGCTTTTTTTTTTGTTCTCCTTAACGGCCCAGTGTAGGCACAGCCTGGTGAATGCCAGGCATTCCTTTGTAAGGTTAGAACAGACAAAGGTGGACCACATCACCTGAGAGAAAATGGCCTTTTGAATTGTTGCCCGAGGAAAAGAGAGGCTGATAGCAAAGAAAAGAGGGAGTATAAAAGCAGAGGAGAAAAGAGAGAGAGAACCTTCTGTCCTCTGCTGTCCTTGTGTGAACCTTCAACTCTGACCTTTGTTACTTGAAACTTACTTGATGCCTTGTTTGAATAAAAGGAGCTTAGCTGAAGGAAAGTGCATTAAGTTTTAGTGCAAACCTCCAATCCTGTATTGAAAAGCCAGGGAGCTCTTAAAGGGTTTTCATCAGCGTTGTTCATCAGCGGAATGAAATAAAACACTCTCAAAATCATATTAGCTTATACTATCAATGCAATTACTATCATACAATATTTTACTCAGAGAGTGGCGACTGACTCACAACATAAACATCTAATTCAAATCAAGCTCACAAACACAACTCCACCCTATAACACACACCAGCCATTCACAAAACTCTCACAAGAAACCCCAAACACATTCACCCCACCCTAAACACACCACCTTTGACTACAACAGACCCCCATACGTTAACACACAGCAGGTCTATGTTTGGTGACGCTGGGTGTGGTGTAGGGTGGAGTGTATCAGTGACGCCAACCTGCCTTTCACGGCTTATTTTTGGGCTTTTGACGAACATCAATGGCAAAGTCTACGTGATGCAATGCAACAGTTTTCCAGTTAGTAAAAGGCTTGTGTTTGTTTTTACTCTTGTTGAAAAGTGGAGTGAAAAAAGAGAAACGTATGACGACCAGGTGTTTTTTCCCTTTTCTCGGGAATGTTTCACCTTGTAAAAGCAAGGGAGTGGGAGGGGACTTGTGTACTCTGCTGAAGTGAATGGTTTGGAGATTTTTCAAGGGGGTGTGTGCTGACCAAAAGGGTATGAGTGAGAATGAATCTGCGTTGTGTGAGAGTATTTGAGGGTGAGCTGAGATTGTTTGAGGAGCCAGAGGCAGAATTCTTCAGTACCCATGAGTGGAAGAGGTGGGGGCTGTCTCTTGTATGTGTCTGAGCCTCCTCAACTTATTTTTTGCCTCATTGAGCTACAGAGAGTAATTTCTTTTGTGGTAAGGGTGTGCTCACACACACACACACACACACACATGCTTATACAGAAACATACACCTGTGTGTATGAATGAATGGCTACCACACAGGGCTCCTATTGATGACATCATTGCTGGGCATCTGGTCACTCCACCCTTTCCACGTTCAGAGAGCCATTCAGTCAACTTCGGCTGTACCACGGCTCTTTCACAGATGTGACGTCTATTGCTTATTTTTAACAGATTATTCACTTTAGCCGGCTCCAGTCATGAACAAAATACTTTACTGTTGAATCTGATGGTACAATCAACAATCGGTCAAGTATGTGACTGAATCACAGATGTCTTCAGTACAGTGAAGACATCTGTGAATAGAAATAAATTAAATCAGTTCCATGCATTACATAATACATGTTTAATCATTTAGCTATCTTGATATTGATGGAATTTGCCAAAACACATAAAACTACATTTGCGTCATAAATTTTGTCATAATGACACTTCAAACACCAGACTCATTTAAATATAATAGATGCTATCCAAATATGGCCTTATTGAGATGTAGCATTGCATCATGTATTGTTACCATGCAAAGAAAAGCTGAGTTCCTGGGGGCATATGTTAGTCTTCATGTCTTCAAAACATGACTGAGAAGAGTTCAACAGGACTGCCAGCTGTTGATAACCAGCTGGAATTGTAGTAATAAATCTGTGGTGTTACTGAAATTAATTAAAAAATGATAACATTTTAATGAATCAGTTCACACTGGCACAATGTGGTGATAGAAAAACTTAGACAAATGTCACTTAGCCTAGTTGTATTTCGCCTTCCCTCTCTCTCTTCTACAATGAATCACAGTCTCTATCTGATCCCTAACTCAGCCAATGACTTAGTCCCAGTAGGACTTTCAGGAAAAGGCTAGGCCAGCTTTCCTCTGTCTTATCCAATCTCAAGCACAGAACATCTTGCTCTTCAAGGTCCACTACCATAGCACAGAGCCTGCTAACACTGCCAATTAAACACTGAATGCTAAGCCTGTACTGGTCTCATTAAACCTCTGCTCTGCTGGAAGTCTCTTGTTGAGTGATAAGAAACGACTGTAGTCCATCCAGGTTGTTTGCTAATGTCCAAAACATGATTTCCAGTTACAAATGTGATGGTGAATGATGAGAATGTATGCATTTTCCTGGCAAATGCTTGGCATGTCTTAATGTCCATTTGATACATCGTGTAATGAATACATGGGCTGTAGTAGCAAAATGTGAACCAATGTCATTTACCGCTGTCCTTTGGTGATTAAACCCAAGAGAAGGCTATCATGTAGCAATTATACACAATCTGCAGCAGGTTTTAGGTGACAGCACAATACCCCTTTATCTATTACAATTATCCAGTGTTATGTCATTCATACAGGTTATTAATTGGCTACCAGAGCTAAAAGGCAGTAAACAAAGAAGTTTTTGTCTGAGACTTTAATATTAAAATATCTGGGGTCTTTCCTGCCAATATCTACAGGCAGAGCTTGATTCGATGATTTGATTTGCTTTTAAGGTGTAATTTCATGGAAGATGAATTTGGGAAGGAGAGGAGTGCGGAGGGAGGCAAAACGTGAGCTAAGATACGTCTCAGAATTCCCTTCTTCTCATTTCTGTCTTTTCATTCCATCATCTTCGTCCTACTCCACCCCTCTTCACGCGGCTGCGACCCCACCCCATCCTGCTAACTCCCCTCCTTCCTCAGTGTAGCCAGCCACAGACACTTGCTTTTTGTATGAAGGGGTTTAACCCGGTGAACAATCCTGTCTGTCTTTCCCAAAATAAGCCAGTGAGAGAGGGATCACCGAGTAAGTCAGGGAGATTGGAGCAGCGAGGTGCACAGCCCCTGGTTATAAGTCCTGTGAGTGGGAGCGCAGCCTGCTTGGACCCACAGCCTTTAGCTCAATATACACTGCCTTGCTGCCTGCCTGCCTGACTGACTGACTGCGTCTCACTCCACTGTTACTCACTCTCTCTCCCCCTCTGTCCTGCTCCCTCGCTCCTTCCCTCCTACTTTCCACCCTGGAGAGTGAGAACGCACAGATTGGGAAGGTGTTCCTCAGACCTGCGCCTGGACAGCTTGAAGACGGCACAGAAAGGACTTTCCCCTCTGATTTCATCCTTTCTCTCACTTTCACTGTCTCTGCCAAAGAGCACATGGATGGACTTTTTGTTTTTTATATGGAGGCAGAAAAATAAAAGTTAACTGACAATTTGCTCCACCTGCAGTTGACAATATCCAGTTTTTAACTGTTGTTTTTGTTTGTTTTTTTCTGCACTTGTGAGCAGCACTGGACCACTTCAGGGTGCCAGCTCTTTGCCCAGGAGGACACCACTCCTCTTTTTTGGCTACATGTTCATTGAATATTTGATGCCATTGCATCTCATGGGAGACAAGCTTGGCTGAAGCAAGGAGGGAGGTAGAAGAGAGACCCACCTGAAGCTCACACCCACCGCTGCCCTTACCCAGTGCATCCCTCAACACTCTTAAGGAAAGAAAGGTAAGCCCTACCTGCCCTCGTGTTTCCTCAGGGTGTGTTAGCATCCTCATGTCCTGTCATCTTTTGTCTTTTCCCTTTTATCACATGTAGCTGCAGTGGCCAAAAGAAATAGAAGGGGTGAGCAGGAAAGTTAAAAAAAAGTAAAAAATATAAAACAGACGGTGCAATATCTTAGTCATGGGACCTGCATAACTCTCCTCATTCCTAAGCTAGTGCACAAAGTAACAACTTGCAGATTATAAAGAAACATTGTTCAGTCACCTCCAGCCCAAAATCTGTAAGGATACTGATCCTGCATAATAAGTTATGTAACTGCTATTGATCTGCTTTGAGTGTCAGGGCTGCCTGATGGGGATGACTGCCCTGAAAAGTGAATGTATTGATCATCTTAGAGTCTACCTTGCATAGGTGAATTTTTAGATGTTTGGGCCAAGACAGTGTTGATGCATCCATAGCCACAGACATCTGGGACTTTTGCTGATGATGTTGAAGTGGGCGTGGTGTGCACACTGAGGGGTGGGGCAGTGTGGTATTGGGATATGTACAGCAGCTTTGGCTTTATGACAGATATGATCCATGTGGATGAATCATGTGTTTGTATCTGTGAATATAACAGCTCGTATGACATGTTCTGTTGGCGTGATAGTTTTTAGAGTTTAAGAGTTTAATGATTTGTATTTTGAATGGAATGAACCAAGGAGAAGTAGTTCTGTAAATGGACACTGTCTTCTCATTTTTCTCTTGTCTTCTCTTCTCTTGTCTTCTCTTCTCTTCTCTTCTCTTCTCTTCTCTTCTCTTCTCTTGTCCCTGTTGATCCACTCTGTCCATCTACTGTGACGCCTCTGGCAAGCGACTCCGCATTCCACTGTAACGACATCCCTCCATCCCAAAACAGAGAGCTGAGAGATAGCCAGGAGCATGAGTCCTCAGGTATCCCACATGACAAAATAACGGACAGAAAGACAGATTGAAAAAGCACAAATGAAAAAGAAAAAAAAAGCTACAGGAACATATTATTGGAGCTAATAACTTCTCAAAATGCATGGATCACATTTTTCAATCACGTGTATCAGTGCATAAACAGCAGAGAGATAGAGGGAGACAGAGAGAAGTAGAGGAATAAAGTGAGAGTAAAATAAAGAGAAAAGGGGGAAAAGTCTGGAAATGACAGTGGGCTAGAGTTCTGAAATCCAAAAACATTTGGCAGCATCTCTGTATTTCACTGGCTTACTGCAAGAAAAGTCGACTGGATGTGTGTCTGCGTGTGTTTCAGTGTGTTGGTGCACGTGCAGCTACACATGCATGCTCCGAGGAGAATGAATCTGTGTGAGAATCAAACTGTGTTACACAATCTTCAAGGTGAGTGAGTGAATGGATGCACACTAAAGCGTGAACTCCTACCCCCTGGCAGTGAGGCACGACAGGAGTTCTCAGGTCTGCAGAGCTGCTGGTGCACAGCAGTGTCTGCTTTACTGTTCAAGGTAGTATTTGCTCATAAAGTTCAGGGCCTCTCGAATAGATTTAGTGGTTTCCCGCCTTCGATTTGTTTCTATTAAAGAATCTATAGGTGAGAAGCTTTATGCTCCTCTCTTTTCCTGCCAGCATCACTGACCTTTTTCTTGGATGTGCCTGGCACATGGTGATGGCAGTGTTTGACTGTAGCCAAGGCAACCTTATACTATACTCTTGGTTAGTGGTGGTTCCAAGCAGCTAAAGTGTGTGTGTTTGTGCATGCCAAATGTTATTTAACCACAACTAACAGCCTCCAACCAGCTGCCCACTAAGGCTTTTAATAAATAGTGCCAAATCGTGACCAATCATATACAAACAATAGTCATGCTGAGTGCACTGCAGCATACACATACAAACTTTATGCCCTGTGCAATGCAAACATCTACATGTATTTAACACACAAACACACACACACACACACACACACACACACACACACACATATTTCAAACAGATGAACACACTCACCCAGTCCATTGCCAAACCTCCTGCTCATACACTGCTGGGCTTCTCATGCTCCACTGCAGTTAGTTTATAGGCCAGAACATGTTGAAGTTGTCATACTCCAAACTTAACATCAGCTCTTTAGTTATTTGGATTTCTGAGGAGAAACCTCGATCCAATATCAAGGTGAAAGAACAAGCTATTTTTGGAGAGTATTTATCCACATACGAGCAGCAGAACAGAGACACAATTGAAAGGAAAGAGTAGACTCAGATGTACGTCATTGTAAATGTCTCCTTCTGATTATCACACCAGTCTTCGCTTAAGTATCTCTCACTCTAACTTAAGCATGGAGACAAAGCCTGGTGACAGACATACTAGATATTTGAGAGAATGTTTTTTCTGATAGCAGAGAGCAAATGAGAATTTTAACTGAACGTAAGAGCTGGCTCCCTTTATTTATTTTTGGCTTGTACAATAGTCAAATTTGTGGCCACAAGGGGGCAGAATGCATGGCCATTTACTGCCACTCTGACATGAACACATGGCACACATTACTTGTATTTATGAATAATCATGGCTTTTTGACATGATAAATGTAATTCTGCACTAAATTCTCTCATAAAACTCATAATATTCATTGTGCATTTGATCATCATAATTAAGTCACATCTCTGACTTAGAAGTTCAGCATCTACTTAAACATCACATTTATAGGAAGCTTGAAATATGATCAAGTCTTAGTTATGTCACTAGTCTTCTTTAAGGATTGTATATGCTTTTTCTTGTGTGTGTCTCTATTATCCTCAGTCTTATGGTGTGCAGGAAATGAAGGAGAATGCCACTCATTCTTAAGGAAGGGTAAACGCCCATTTACTCCTTTACTTTCCTGGAACCCAAACACCTTCAGAACACACACGCAGATGCTTGCACACATTTCCCTCATCAGAACCTTTTGTTTCAGGTACTTTAGCATAAAGAGGAAATGGATTGAAAACAGGGCATTCCTTCAGAATTTCTTCAACAGAGAATGTGTTTTCTTTGAGTGCTCTTTACAGCCAGAGGACCATGTCTGTAATTACAGCCACACATACAAACGCATACTGTACGTGCACAGACTCTTCAGCGCATATTATAGGCTATGGTAAATGCTGCTGCTGATGTTCTGAATGAAGAATTGCGGTAAAGGGCGGTAGAAACAGAATACAAGTCCTGGTCTTAATCAGAGCCTGGACCATTACATTCAAGATTAATAGACCAGATTTGTTTTTGAGCTAAAAGGGGTAGAAGAAAAGACACTGACTATAAAAGACAGGAACATATTTTTATGTGCAGATGCACGAAGATTTGCATCTAATCTCCTATTACTTCCTTTTGTGTGTTTATACTCTCTAAGCTTATTCGGACATAACCAGTAGCCATCTTGGCTCGCACATGCAGCTGATATATGTGGAAGTCAGTCAGCAATATGGCAGATAATGAATCTGCACAAATATATGGCCCTCCAGAGTGGATGAAGCAGCACCTTATTAATCAGGCCCTTGTATTGAAGGACATTGTTTTGGCTCAGTTCTGTATGAGCTACAGGACAGAGAGGGGGAGGAGGAAAACAAAAAACTGTTTTTCAGAGTTTTCCATGATTCTAATTGTGTTTTAAGTGAATTGAAATGTATTCATTTTTCCTTCTGTGTCTCCCTTTATCTGTGGTTATCTGTGTCTCCCACTTGCACTTTCATTCTCTCATAACTGTGTCTGGACCAAAGGGAGTTTTTCTTCTTGGCTGGTAGCAACAGGGGGACAGAGAGAGAGACAGGGAGAGCAAGCAGTGGGGAGGCCTGGCAGACGCCTCTTGTTATTTTTCCTTCTCCTCCCATTGACTATGTCAGCAGTGGTTCGGTCTTAGGCATGTAAGCTCAGAGGGGTTTGACAACATGCCCTTGACAGCTATCAGAAGAAACTTATCACAGACACGTGTATGAGACAGAAGCAGGAGGAGGTGACTTCATTTCACTACCACTTTTTCTCTTAACATCTCCCTTTGTTGCTCCTGGTTCTTCCCTTCATTCTGTCCATTCCATCATTTTTACTAGTCTAGACTACATCTCCTCTTTACTGGGCTCAAACCAAAACGCCTGTGGTAACTCCAATGCCAGACATTGCTTTTACTCAGTGAGGCCTGAACAAGGCACAGTAACTAAGCCACGGACAAAACAAGTATTGGGCAATACTTTCTGGAGTCAGATCTATATTTTTCCAATAGTGTGTCACAGCAGCTTGTGTTCCCAAAAAATATTCCAACAGGAACAAACACAAATGAGAGCCTCAGTGCTCATTAGTAGTTAACCGGATGTGACATCTTATGTTCTTCTGCTGAGGCTGAGTTTTCCCTGGTTCAGTTTTGGATGCAAGAGAGCAGGAGTCTCCTGAGGACCTGATCACCATTCTCAGTTTTGTAGAAAAAAAAAAAAGGAGGGGAATCCAACATTAAGCAAAGCCAAATGAAAACTGTTTGATGTATGGTTGACTGTGCAGCACAAGTGTAGAGTATGTGTAGGGCAGTTTGCCTTTGGTTTTTGACTTTACTACCTTTCATTCATTGCCCCTCAGTTCAAAGTCTGGCAGGAACTTTGTTTGGGACTTCCAAAAGCAGGACATTGGGCCAGATCTTAACAGGGGTCAACTCCTCATCATAAAACCCACATTATCCCTCTTTTCATCCTGTTACAGACATACTTCCCAAGCCAACTGTTTATTTTTTATTATTTTACTTCAGATGCAGGATAGATATATCTCTCTCTGATGGGTCAATATTGAGTAAGGGGTTGGAAACAGCTCTTTGGAGACCATTTGACAAGCTCCAGACTTTGTTATTGTTCAGTCTGAGCTTGATTTAGACGTGTGCGTAGGTGTTTGTAAAAAGAGAAAAGAGAAAGAGGTTATTGTGGTGTTATGGTCCCTGCGGAGCAGGATAATAAAAAGCATTTTATTTCACAGGGCCAGATTTTCTGGAGTAGGAAGTGGATGCTTACTAAGTGACACACGCATTGTGTGAACACACACAGTGGAGTTTTTCCCAAACTTCAGTAGCAGACAGAAAACTCATATCTACCATTAATCAACAAGTTTTGCTCCACCAATTACCTCATAGTTAAACCAGCAACTGTTAAAGGAATAGTTCCAACTCCAACTCCAACTTTATTTATAAATCACTTTAAACAACCACACAGGAGCAAAGTGCTGTACAGAGAATTAAGATAAGACAATTAAAATGAGATAAAAAGAACAGTTAATAAGTGGTGATAAAAAAACAGTTAATAAAAACAAAACAAAATGACATAAAATCAGATAAAATCAACTAAAATCAACATCTCACAGGATGTCGAACATGAAGGAGAATAGGTGAGTTTTCAAAAGGGATTTAAAAACAGACAGAGAAGAAGCCTGTCTAACATGCAAGGGCAGGTCGTTCCACATTTTAGGAGCTGCAGCAGCGAAAGCGTGTTCCCCCCTAAGCTTACGCTTAGTTTTAGGCACACTCAGGAGCAACTGACCAGTTGACCTGAGAGACCGGGAGGGCGTGTAAGGCTGTAACAGCTCGGAGAGGTAAGGAGGGGTAAGACCATTAAGAGCCTTAAAGACAAATAAAAGAATTTTAAAATGAATCCTAAAATGTACGGGCAACCATTGGAGTGAGGATAAAATAGGTGAAATGTGCTCATATTTCTGTGTGCCAGTTAAAAGATGTGCAGCAGCATTTTGAACCCTCTGAAGCTGAGTAATAGAGGAAGCACTGACCCCTACATAAAGTGCATTACAGTAA
>JAUMHL010000003.1:14729780-14760006 GCA_032362345.1 Sandelia bainsii
TAAGGTCAGAATCCACTTTGACCCCTAGGTTTGTGATAATGGGCTTAATATATTGTGACAAAGAGCCTAAATCCAGGAATAGTTCCAGAGAGTTTTTGAGAAATACTGTTATTTCTTTTCTGACTAAAGGCTACATTCTTAGATACAGTATAAAATATCTATACCAGGCTGCCAGCACTTCTAAATATCTCTAATAAATGAGAAATAGTTCATCAAATAACCCACCGTATCATATGTGTTGTTTTTACACTCAACACAAAATGTCAAAACAAAATTGTGTATTAATTTAGCAAATAGCATGTTGATTGACAAGTGCTAGTTGGGTGTGTTTTTTCCCCTTTTATAAAGATCAAACCTAGACGTTTGCTCTTTTTATGCTGAACTGAGCTAACCAGCTGCTCTCAGTAGTTTCACATTTAGCAGAAAGATACAAGAATGGCATCAATTTTCACACCAAGATCTTTGCATGACATGATATGCATTTATTTTCAAAAACGTTGTACTATTCCTTTAACCTCTAACTGCCTTTACTTGATTTTTGATGCTCACACAGATACTGTTGCTGACAATCAAAGTTGGCCAATTAAAGAATCAATGCAATGCAATGCAACAGAATTTTAAATTATGACATAAACCTCATGGCCACATGACGAAGTGGACACCCCGAACCATTGGCACTTAAACGCAGCTAATAAAAGCTATAATAATAGTAATAATAAAAATAATCATCATCATCATGACCATAATAACGTTTATAATAATACATATGGCATATTTAAAGCTGTATTATTTTATTTTTGGCCACCTGAAGGCAGCAGAACAGGTCACAAAAACACTGCAGATATACTATATTATCTCCTAGAAATTTCATTTTATTTACATTTATGTAACAACATTGAACAATACAATCATTCATCTGTTTATATACTCAATATTCACATTTCTCTTAACTGTGTTTGAACTTCAGATAGAAATATCTTGTTCTCTGTGGACAGGAAGCATAGTACAATATTGATTAATGCTAGAAATTAGATGAAGATATGTTTGAAAAGTTAACAGTGGAGGTTATGAATCAAATGAAAAAAGCAAAGACTTTCAACGTTTTAGCATCTATATTGAGCTTATCCATAGTGTTATGATAATAATGTTACTGTAAATGCCGCTTAGCATGATATGAAATGTAAACACAAAATAATCTCTCAGCAGGTCTTTCACTCCCAGGTGACTACAGGTGTCCACCACATGGTCACAAACATCTGTGAACCCTCTGCCCAGATAATCACCTAAAATTTAACTTGGCTTACAGTATTCCTTAAAGAGATGGATTTAAGAGGATTTATGCCCTACAGTTGACCACCTATATTTTTTGGTTGTTTCTTTTGAAAAATTTTATTGTATTGTGTGCTGCAAGAGCACAGTGTACACCTCCAGTAATCTTTGTGTGCGTTGATATAGTGTAATTGGTGTGGTCCAATCTCATGTAAAGACAGCACATAAAAAAACAAAAGTATTTTGAGTCATTACAGTTTCCCCTTGATTGTTGGATGGAGGGCACTGGTTTCGCCAGACTTTACGTTTAACTGGCCTTGGTTTAGAGACTTAATCCATTATGTACAGACTTTGAGCCCATTGAGCAACATGTGTTTCATAATGCAACACTCACGAGCATTAGTGTACAACACAACTAGCCCTTCAAGGCTTTATTGCTTATCATTTCCTGTAATCAGCAGCACAGTAGTGAAAGAAAAAAGCGACTTTGTGCTCATTCCAGCTTGTTTGTGAGCATTGCTTTACTAAGTCTGTGCTATAGTACATTGTGTGTGGACGTGGCCTTAACTACAGTTCTCTTGTTTCAGTTTATCCTTAGAATATAATAATAATATGTAATGCTTCCCAGAGTAGGACAGGGGAAGTAATGATGTTTGGCAGCATTTCGTAATGCTTAAAGAAGCTGTTGAAGAAGAAGAATTTAGTTTCATGCTCACAAGACAGGATTATTGCTCTGCCTACAGATACAATGTAGGGGCGACACAAGTGGAGTAGACTTGCATGGAGATACTGTACACTGAAACCTTAGATAAACAAACACAGGACTAATTGGCTAGTTTGCCTCTCCATCACGCATTTGCTCGGTTTTGTCTGTCAATTTGAAATTAAGTAGGTAACATAAGTAAGCATGCAAGCAAGTAGGGAAAGATCTTCCTGCATTTCAGTTATCATGAATAGTCAGCTCACTCATGCCTAAGAGTGGGAAATGGTTCCTTTTCCATGTACAGTGTAACAACAGTATTAGAGAGATTAGGAAGCTGCTGTTGGCTGTACGAGCACAGCTGTAGTTACATAAAGTGCCACAGAAGTGAATGTCAAAGATTTACATGACCTCACTTAAATCTTTGATGACAAAGTGCAGAATAAGCGGACGGAAATAAAACTTCTACCTGACGTTAACCATGCAAGTCTGTGACTGTTGACAGTGAATGCTACAAAAGTACAACTACTTCTGGGAGGATGTCCCTTGGCCAACCAACATAATACTTAATTAGGGAGGGCTTTGAATCAATTACCACTCAGTTTCATGTGGTTTGCAGATGGCTACCCTCTCTCCCAACCTTCCCTGCTTCCCTCTTCGTGTCGCCAGAAAAAAGCCCTGCTGTATTGCCTCATCGCTAATTTGAACCAGAGAAGTGGTCATTTCCTAACAGTGGGAACCGACAACCAGCCCAATGGAGCCTGAGCTGGATAGTTCCCAAAGCTGGGCAGAAACCACACAAACCCAAGTTTTCCTGACATGTGGTGAAAGTGTGATTGAGATATGGGAAACATCAGGAAGGGTTAGGAAAGAGAAATAGCAATGGATCCATTTGCAAGAGAAAGAATGATCAAAGTAGGACTTCATGAAAATAGAGATAGGAGAAAGTGGAAGGGGTGGTTATTGTGGGAAAGAGGCAAGGAGAGGTGAAGGTAAAACAAAAAAGAAAAAGTCTAAGGTAGAAGAATCAGAAAAGAAAAATAATAACCCTGGTCTGAAAAGTGCTCAGTTTGTAGCAACCATGTGGCGTCTTTGATCTGGGCTGAAGATTTGAACCAGTGTCAACAGAAACATGGAGGGGCTGCCTGTTTGCTCTCAGACACAGATCATTCCTCCATGAATTACTCTGCTTCAATTTGCCACAACCTCTTTCCTACTCCAGTGTTTGTTTACCCTGTTGGGAACACTGGGCCCATTTTTCAAGTTGAGCAACAAGCTCAGTAATACCCTAGAACTCTAGCAATCAGCTAAACTTTCTATGCCGTTAATCTCCAGAGAAGCAAAAATCTGGGTAGTTTTGGAGATTTAAAATACACATTTGAATCAAACAGTGCTGCCTTTATATTCTGTAGTTTACTCAGCAGCAGAGTCATTTCTCATGCAGGTCTGCATTATGGGATTCATTCATTCTGCTCTAGCCACTGTCTTCCATCATAAGGCCAAAGCATGTTCTGTATCCCTTGTAGTGTGGAAGGAAGTGGGAGGGATAACAAAGAGACGGAGGAAGAGATGAGGATGCAGACATGTCCGCCAGATTGTTATAGTGAGAGGATGTGTCCAGAATGCTGTGTCCCTGCCATGTGACAGCCTGCTGATTCGAACCTCATGTTGGGAGCAGAGACACAGTGAAAAGACAGTAGAGTCTGGGCTTGTTTGTGGTCAGGAAAGAGAAACTTTTAAGAAAAGCTGAGCGTGTCAGTATTTTAGTGTGAATGACTCCATATAATGTGACAGGAGTTGTTCATATTGATGAACCCTATCAGAAACATTAAGAGAACCACATATAGTATCAGTGTGCGTAATCCCTGTCTGGAAGTGCATCAGCTAGGGCATATTGTCTTACTGAGGAATACTGGAAGGCCAGCTGAGATAAAACAGGTGTAACAAAAAAGGAAAACACACAAAGAGCCATCCACGTGCAGACCATGAGAAATACAGACTCTTTCAACACTTGTCGAGAGGGTGCATAAACCCCTTCCAAGTCATTGTACACTAATACAGCTCTAATGAATTGAAGCTAGCATTTCCTTCTGTCCTCTGTCCTTTTCTGTTCCCCTGTACAATTCTGTTGATCACAAATGTTTAACAAAAGGCATTTCAGTGACCAGAAAGTGATGACAGTAAGTTTTAATACAAAGGTCTTCCCAAAGACAGACAATGTTGTTCTGTTGTAGACTTACAACAGCCATTGTCAAACATTTTAGACTGTATTTGTAATTTGGGGTTGACAGTATATTGTGTCACTGACATGGGTTTTTTGCAGCAGTTTGAAAATCTGAAAATTTGCAGCTGTTGAATACAAATTTTTATTCCCAGAATGTTTTAAAAATTGGATAGGTTTAGGGAGATTTGAGATTATGTTTGCGGGATAACTGCAACCTTCCTGGGACCCCCCCCCCCCTTTTATTTATGTCCATAATGGAGAATTAATGTAATTAACTGTAATTCACAATTTGTGTCCAATGCAAACATTCAGGGTCAATGCAGGTCAGAGTGTGTACTCTTTATGTAATGAGATAGTAAGTGATAGTGTAAGGTAGTGCTGGTCCAAAATGATCAAAATCAGTATGCATAGTAGTTTTTGCAAGTTTGATATGAATCGAGTTTACATGGGTACATACTGACTCCAGGAAATAGTTGTATACTTACCAAACTATCGGACAAATTAAAGCCCTTCATCCTTAAATAATACTAGAAACTCACTTGAGTACCCTACTGTGTGGCAAAGTTTAGCTTTTAGCAGCACAATGGGAGACTGACTCATTTGTTTTCCCCTCTTGACCTTCTATAGTTATTTGTGCTGACTGCTCACTCAGTTTAGTACATCATCAGTAACACATCAGTTTGCATAGTACAAACCTAGCTGAGATGATGCTGGTATCAGCACTGGTTCTCCATTGTTACTTGCTACATGCTAAGTTGTATGTGCTGGCTGCGGACTCTGTTGCATACATCAGAAGATCAGTACCAATCCAAACTTGTACAAACTAACTAGCTTGTTAGCCTGTGAATGTTACACCAGCATGATACCTGCTGCCTGCAGACTTTTAGAGCCCACTAGTGTTAGCCATTGCTTTGTATTTTGATTTATTTTAATTGTATCTACGTTATTTCTTGTATCTGCTACTGCCAGTACAGCATATAGTGCATACAATTATACAATTATCTACAAGAAAAAATAACTCAAATTTCCCAGCACTGAACTTTCCCCATTTTGCATACCTTTAAAATACCTAAATTTAACCAGACATTAAGTAAGTATGTTCAGAAATTGTAGAAAGTAAGAATTTTAAAGGTTGGTCCATAAAAAAACATTGTCATTGAATGTAATCCAGGGTTATGCAAAATTGTCTAATTGCCTTTGTAGTTGTTTGTTGACAGGGCTGAAACAAAAATAGGAATTATGGTTCAAAAGTATTAGCATCGCTGTTAAATTGGCAACAGTTATTGTTGGGATGTCCCAGTTACAGACAGTAGATCAATACTTTTAAAATCAAGTGTTACACTCAGAGACACCTTAAGATGCATGTATAGAGAGTTCAAAACTCCACTAAACAGAAGCCAAACTCAGGGGGGTTCTCACTGCTGCTTTCCTTCTTGATCAGTGATGCATATCAAACAAAGTTAAGGAATGTACTACATGGAGTCTGCATTGATTAATCTGCTAATCTAGTCCATGTGACACTCCTGCCTTCGTCGCTACCCATTACACTGCCCTCAATGCGATTATTCAGAGAGGAGGGGGAAAGAAAAGCGTTAGCTGATATGCTGCCAAGGTCCAAAATTGTCCAAATATTTCTCAGGCCTGCCAGACACAACAGCATATTCACAGTCTCAGCCTGTCTGTGGATTCAATTCCATCTGGCACATTATGATTCTGTTCTCTGTTGTGTCCTTTTAGCTATTTTGGCACTTTGCTAAGATGCTGCCCACGCATCTTGACAGATTATTTTCAAGAGATGGCATAGCAGTGCTGTTGATCTTGTGCATAGTCTGCAAAACATATATATGCATAACCCATGGTCCCATGCAGAGTCTCAAACTTTGTTTCTCCTCAGTCCCTTACCTATTCTAAGGAATCTTATCATGCCTCATCTGTAGCCTCAGATGCACTTCATACTATGGCCTCTCTGCCTATTCTTTCTTTATGCTCCTCTGTTGGTCCATCATTCACTCCACAGAAGGCGTGTGGAATGTGTCTGTAATCATTTTCAGTGCATTTTTCTGCAACAAGAGAGGAGCTCAGACAGTAACACAAAGTGTTTGATGGGTGGGAGAATATGCAGAAATGCAAGCAAAGCAATGGCTAGTAATGTTTGTTAGCTGAGAACATAATCTGATCTACAGATATAGAAATTAAGATTGGCCTGGACTGCTTTCTCAAAGTGTCTTAGATCAAATAAACAATAATCTTAGTTCTGTTGATTTATGATGCTTTGGGAAACTTATTTTTTAACCCAGATGGAAGGGTTTTGTCTCCACTATCAGTCTAGACTTCATTTATTTACACATCTGTGCTTGTGCGATAAGCAAATTGTAGCTATTACCTTATGAGTGTAAGAGGGCAATTGTTTTGTGTGTTTTCCCTATGGTGTGGATAGAGAAGCAACAACAAAAGGGGAAAAAACTAACACAGGCAAAAAATTAATGTGACCACTGTGGGAGATGTGGAGAACATCAAGAACTAGGGGTGGAGGTGGAGGTCTGGGAGGAGGACTGGATATGCGGGTGAAAGAAATTTGGCACGGCTGATGGAAATGGGGTCTGGAGTTGGCACACAGTCATGCATAAACACATACATGCACACACTCAGAGGACGGACAGCAGCACCCATCATTCAAACAGCATTTTAAGGGCCATTTAAGTCATTCCACTAAAAACCGCATAATACATTGTCCAGGGGAGCCAGAGAAAGTTATGGCACAGGCAGGCTATGGGTTAGGGGTAGTAGAAAGAAAAAGCAGGAAAAGTACGTCACACAGTGTTTGTTTTTAAATCTGCACTTTGAATCTTTTTCATGTCATTGTCCCTTCCTTCTTTTCTCTGAGAGAGGAAGGCAAGTTCTCCAATCTGGGAAATGATTTAGTAATAGCAGGAAGGTTTGAAGGGTTTATAGTCCTGCCTGTCTTATCTGTAATCAGTTCAGTTTTCCCTTAGTTGTGTGATATTTCTCACCGGTGTAGTTATATGTGTTTGTACACTGAGTTTTATCCTATGTATGGTGTCAGTATTTACACACAAATACTGACACCATGTTGGTAGGTTGCTGCCAGGAAACATTTCATGTTATGTTTGAACCTGTGGTGCTCTTTAGTGTCTTTTCCCTGATGTGTAACCGATCACCCATATGCAACTGTTGTTTGACTTAATCACTCATTGAGACCCCAGAGTACCCTCTGATGACAGCCTCCTCCTAAAATGTGACAGACCAGATCAACATGTAACAGGAAAGTGGGGGGAGTTTATCTGTCTGCCTCGCACCCTTAAATCTCCATCCAAGGCTAACAACTGCATATGCAGTGTTGCATTCCGGCGACTGTTATTTTGGCATTATGTCTATTTGCACTGTTCTCAACTGAGGGGCTGTGAAAAGCCATCTAAACACAGCCCTCTCATACCAAATGATTCTGGCCAGTTGTTAGTATAGCCAAGGGAGTACAAATATGGGGAAGAGTGATGGTGATGTCGGATAATCACTTTTTTCCATCCAAAATCTCAGGCAAATATCTCAAAACATGGGCAAATATAATCAAAACTATCTTGATACCACTAAAATATTTAAAAACAATATATAACATAAGTGTCCAATCCATAAAACAGCCATGTTGAGTTTGTTGTGTTGTATCATTATGGACTCCTGGACATTCACTGCACTTCGTCATAGCAGTTACTCCATCTTAATTTATTCTTCCCCATTTTCCCAGAATCACAGGTATGTGATGCATACAGATATATATGCATACATACACACGCACACACACACACACACACACATACTGACATACAAAAAGCTCAGACCTCAGAACATTTTTACAGATCATAAAAAAAGTAATTATCTGTGATTTACAGAACATGTATTAGCTTGTTGTCCGTTATGCCCACCTACCACAAACTTTACCCTTGACATGCACCACCTCCAAGTCCAACACACATATAGTTGTCTTACACTTATGGTTTGAGCGAGAGTCGAGATCTTCTGTCTCCATCTAGATTTGCATAGAGAAACGAGGCACACACTCAAAGTGTGTTGGGGTTTTCACTCCTACCTCTCTAAACCTAAGTAAACACGCTGGCTTCCAAACCATACAAAGTCGCGCTAAGGAGACGCGTCAGACGGGGCCTGGGGTTATGCTTTTTCAGCAGTGGATGAGTGATTTGAAAGGAAAGCGAGGTTTTGTGGGCAATTTACATACGCAGGACTTTGAGTCATTTCTGGGTCGCTTGCGGGCTGCAAGCAGCTATTCCTCTGGCTGTGGATCGACCATCATATCTTTGTTTAATGGCCTCCACTCGCACATATTGTTTCAGTGCTTTTCTATTATAATCTCACACTTAGAGAGGAAAGATGATGCTTCCATTTGCTAAGCAGACAAGGCAGACAAAGACAGAAAGGCGAGGCATACAGTGTTTCCATTGTGTACTGCATGTCCTTATAGCACAGATATTGCTCAACTGGAAAACAATGGCAGAGGTCCTCCATCTGGATGTAGTTTGCATCCTATGCCAGCTTGAGTGGGAGTGATATGGAGACCTCCAAGGGGCTTAAAACAACAACATTTCACAGTCGAGAAGACTGGTTGCATATTTCCAGCTACTGTAGCAATAAACACACTCAGTTTCACACACATACACACACACAGACACATGTACATATACAGAGAAACCCATTTGTGTAACTATTAAACTGATATAATTTGGAATCTGGTCACAGATTACATTCAGGGGCACAATGAACAGGATTGAAAAGTCATTAGAAAGTCATTAAAATTATGAATTGTATGATATGACAAAGAAATTGTATGACATGTATGGACCCACTGCATGTGCAGTGGAGGAATGTCCTGGAGTGATTTAATGGAGTTTGTTCCTCCACACCTGTGGAACTAATAGTGAGCCACTAAAGTCAGATGTCCTAAGAAAATATTTGGTGGAATGAGAGAGAAGAAGAAGGGGGCAGTTCTGAGGTTCATACCTAAAGACAGGCGTGTAGTTTGGTTAAGGCCTTGGATTTCCATTAAATGGCAGGTTTGAGGAACAAGATAATTACTGTAGCAGAGTCTCCAGCTTGAACCCCATTGCCTGTATCCCTGTTTCTCATAGAAGCACTCTGGTCCATGTCCCACTTAGTCGCTCAGAGGAAAACATAGTGTTTGTAGCCATGTTGTTGCTGTTTTTAACTTCAGTAGATTTATTAAATCAGTGAATACTTATGCATAATTTCTCACAGTATGTGACCATATCACTAGCCACTGAGATGTGCAGATATTGTAGCTATTTAAATTTCAGAATGTTAATGGTCATTTGCATGTTTACAGCTAAAGTAGAGAGTTAAAAGTTATTTTGTGGATTGAGCAACATGTGAATTCTGGGTGCCTGAAACCTTTTAATAGCCAATTAAATCACCTAAAATGTAGGACTCTCAAGCTAGTGCCGGCTCTTGGCATGGGCGAACTAGGCGGTCGCCTAGGGCGCCACTCGCTGGAGGGGGCGCAGCTGCAAGCCCTAAAAAAAAAGTCGCTTGCAAATATCGTCAGTTGCGGGTTTTTGAGCTAGTTTTCAAAAGTGTAGTTGCTTATTTGGGCTCTATTCTCTGTATGAACCCTCATGATTCTCTCTACAATAAAGTGAAACGGGATAGTTAGTTTGTCCTTTTACAGCCAGGATCAGTCCACAACCCCATTTCCTGGGTTACTGCGCCCCCCTCCGCCCGCCCGCAAAGACACACAAACGCACACCTCCACATGACAGAGCGACATTGAGTGACAATGTCTGGGAATAAGTGGGGAAGATATGGAAAAATATATTAAAGAGTGGGAGAAAGAGAGAGCGAGAGCACATTGAAAGACTAGACCTGACCTTAAAGACATTCCGCAGATTTATCAAGTGTGAAATATGAGCTCATCATGTAGATTTAATACAGCAGATGAACAAACCTGATGGTGAACAGTTATACAAAGTTTCTATGTCTATCGTGAGATCTGGAAACATTGATCACAACTAGATAATAATTTTTCTCCTGTTGAACACACCATGTCTCTGTCTGCTGCAGCTACATGTTTTACTTAACAATAACAGGTAAATTTAGTCTACATCTGTCCTGTACAGATGCACTGACAAAATATTTACAATACAATACACTTATAGGCAATTATAGGCGATTGATCACGGGGCGCCAAATCATAATCTCGCCTTGGGCGCAAAAATGGGTCGAGCCAGCTCTGTCTCAAGCTAAAAACACTTTTTTCTCCCTTTTGTTTTTAACTGTGATATGCCTACAAAGGTTTTATAAGGTCAGGAGGAGAAGAAGCCAGAATGTGGTATGGAAATAGGCCTGGTAGATTTAGAGGATTGGTTGAGGCTTTCCACTGATGCAAACACTCCCTTGTTGTTCCCTCTGTCTCTCTTTGAAGTCAGTGGTGGCAAAAGTTATCTTAAATGATCTTTTTCCCAAGTCCCTTTTACAACTGGGGAGTGAGTTGTGGTGGTTGAGCACGGGACTGGGTCTTTTACAGTGCAAATAATGGATGTCTTTTATAAGTCATTTATTTTACAAAACAACTTATTTTGAAGATGATTCTTTGACCTGCGATGATTTTACGGCTTGATAGCAGTATTTCCCTACTTTTGGCAATGTTAGTTGGGCATCACTTGACAATTTTTGTGTGGATTTGATGGACTATTAGATGGATCACCATGAGTTTTGGTACAAATATCCATGGGGCCAATTAATCCTAATGACTTCTTTCCTCTAGTGTCAAAGATTTGGACATATATGACTCCCTGAGGATAAATTGATACATTGGTCATCCATCTATCTAGTTGGTGCCATCATTATGTCAAAATCTTAATTTGTGTAATGTTTTGGTTTGTGATCAAGTACTGGTAAAACATATAACCTTCAGTTGCACTTTGTGTTTAGGTGTGATTAGCAAATATTAGCATGCTTAGATGATAAACTTAACTAAGATGGTGAACTCTTTAAACGTTACACATATAAAAATCTGCGTTCTAGTGTTTTCATTGTTAGCATGCTAACCGTGGCTTTTAGCCCACAGACCCACTAACAGTGGCCACCTAACAGTACCCCTAACATGACTGTAGAGTTTTAAAGTCTCTAGTGTTTAAGTGGTAATATTTGACAGTACTTTTGAGTAATACCCTGGAAGGTTGTTATTCTACCTTTTTTCAGATATTAAAACACTTCGCCCCAAATTATGAAACTATATTCAGTTGAATTATTACTACAAAAGGGCTTTTTTACCCTCTAAAGCATAGTTGGCACACAAACCAAATCCGGCCGGCCCCCTCATTTCATGTGGCCCGCGAGAGCTTACAAATTATTTTATTGTTATTATAAATTTTACTTTCGGACTATATCATACGAACACACAAAACAACTATATTGTTGCATTTTAACACAAAATCCCATCTCTGTTTTTCAGAGCTTGCTCCCTCAATAATCACCTCTTTATGTACTTTAAATACGTTTAAATATGCCGCAGTTATTTCTGTATGCACAATCATGAATGATGCTAGCTAGGGGTGGGAGAGAGACAAGCGCGTAATCTCTGTCCCTAACAATAAATATCAACTCTGGAAATTTGTACCGTCAATAACTGTCATGACCTGTCACTGTTTCCCTTCAAACGCTAAAAGAAAAATAAAATGTAGACAAAACGTACTAATCGTTCACTGAACTCTTGCTTCATCACGGTCATTACATGTTAACAGCCGTGCATGCAGCTCACAAGCTGCCAGAGTTTGTTTCCACCACGCATCATGGATTTTATCACGGTCTTCTCCACAGGTAAAAGTCTTTAAAATCCCAGTATCATATGTCATATTTATATGTGTCATATGTCATGTATCACACAGCTCTGGCACCGCAGCACGCACAGTCTGTGACGGACGGTCCTCAACAGAGATCGACATGCAAATAAATTGCATTGAGTTTGACACCCCTGCTCTAAAGTTATTTATTAATATAAAGGGGGGAGAAAGTATTGCTAACTGTTAAAGTTTTGTACCATAATGGACAACCTTTGGGGTATTTCAAATTTAAGGATTGGTTGTATGTTTGAGTTTGCTTTCAAAATGTCTTTTCCTAACTAGGAAAAAGATGCTGAAAGCATACCATCTACATTGTATCATATCATGTCATGTCATGTCAATTTGAGTGGCAGCCACTCCATCCTCAAATAAAATCATAAACACGAGGCATGATACCATCTTGTAAAACATTTATTCAAAAAAACAAAAGGCATGATACTGTATTTGGATCTTGCAATCTGAAGACTCAACTGAATTGTTTTCATAAACAAATTTAAAGAATAGGGAAGCAAAAGGTCACAGTCCCCTGCACTTATGTATCTACTCAACAAAAGGCAAAATATATAATATACAAGCACATAGGTCCTTTCTCTGTTTGTGGTAAGAACCTGCACTGGTGAAGGGAGATCCCTAAAAGAGACTGACTTGAGATTTGACCTCATCACTCTTTCAATTGCTTCATAATTGCTAGCATTTCCTAGATCATGGTGGGTCACTGGGAGTGCACAGTTGGAAATGAGGAGGCAGTGATGGTCTGGTGGGTTTTGACTGAGCTGATGGGGAGATGATCGTTAATAAGTATAAAAACAGAGAGCAGGCTGGAGGTTCAAAGGGAAGCTTAGCCATTAGTACTATAGAGTCACATTCCTCTCAGACACAGGCATTTAAATCCTTCTAGAGATGTTAGAGCACAAGGTGTGGATAATGGAGACTTTTGCTTGGGTGAATATGTCTTGAGTGGAAAACCGATGTATAGCGGTCAAAGTGTGTTGAGTATGTCAGTTTGGATGAGAGGAAACAAAAGTTGTTTTCCAGCCTTCAAAATCTTCAGTCACTAAAACAGAGCTAACAGTGGGCAGGCAGAGGGCAAATAACTCTGTGGATCAAGCCCCATCTAAAAGCTGTGGCAAAGTGCCGGGCTGCCCCATACCACATAACTCTACCCCTCATCCAGACTTTAATCTTCGTCCCACTTTGATATCAAAGACAGAATTGCTAGTGTGGGAGGAATGGAAGAAGGTGGAGAGAGGTAGAAAGAGGGGTGGAGTGGAGGGTGGGGGTAATGGGGGAATAATTGGGTTATATAGTTTCCAAAGCTGTGTTATTTTTTTTTTTTATGAAGCTGAGATACGTATTCAAGTTTGAAGATCAAACAATGTGGTGCTTTTTATGTTCTCAGACCACAGTGAATGAAGGAGCTGAGGTTTTCCGCAGCAGCCTGCTTTGTGTCATCCGAGGGGTTCGAGCAGCTTTCCCTTGCTCTGTCTACCTCTCTTTTCCTTCTTTCTCCCTCTCCAGATATTACCAGTAAGCTGCTGTTGTCAGTTGTTGGAACCCAGTATCGGCTTTGCTTGGTTCGATGGAAGCCGTCCCCTAATCAGTCTGCAGATGTTATCTTCTGCTCTAACAGTTAAAATGGCACACAGTTAAACCTGTCTGCCACATAAATCTGTGCTTTCATTTCAGAATAAAATAGAAAGGCTGCTTCTAAAAAAGCATCAGCTAAATCACTGAAAAATTGACTGGCTCATTTTCTGTAGCTGTTAAAATATCAGGTGTTTAAGAGAACATAAGGTCTGCTGTGTGTAAAATTTGACAGATCATTAACAAGGGTGTATCTCAGAGGAAATTACACATTTTCTCATCTATGATCTCACTCACACACTTGGACATACGATTGGAGGCATCTGCCTGGGCAGGGCAAGATCAAATAGTCAGCCTAATCTGACTCACTGGTTTTCCGACAACACTTGGCCCAGAGGCCTCCCTCCCCAAGTTGCACTTATTTGGCAAATGACAACTTGTAAACAAACTTGGTGAAAGAGGTCACTCAACACTCACTTTCCCTCAAATCCCCTCTCCATCCTTGTCATTCCTTATTTTGGAAAGTCAGTCATTTAAGTTTGTTTAGAGTAATAACCCTGCAAAGACTTTGTTGGAGAGTTTTAGTCTAGTGGAAGGGCTAAAGGGACAGTTTTGAGTAACTTGTTATCAAGCACTTGCCTACTACACATTTAGCAGATATGACACAACATTAGCACAACCTCTGACATTGTTTATGTGTGATTTTGGTCTTCACCCTTGAAGGCAATTTTTTTTTTACTTCGCTGACTGTGTTTTACTGTGTACTTACTTGCTCTACTGTTTGGTGCTTGGCAGGTAGCATACAGAAATGAACTGTGTACTGTGGACAAAATGCTGTCATGATTAAAGAATCAAGTTTGTAACTCCAACGCTGGGTGATAATTCTCTGTGGGTTTATCACTATGAACGACCCGCATCATATTCACCCAATAATGTGATCTGTTGTTGATATAATAAATGACATAATAAATGTGTTGACACAGAACAGCAGGTGCATCACCCAGATGTTTCCATAACTGCTTTTCAAAGAACACACCTTGTGCATGCCTTTAAAGACAACATGTCTGTTCTGATTTATTTGCCCTGGATAGACTATGTTTAGGGAGTTTGGCCCCCGCCGCCCAGCGTCTCTCCATCCTCCCCCACCGCTCGTCTAGTGTCGAAGGATGTGTCTCATTCTCATGTCTGTAGTGTAAGTTTTATTCCTCTCTAACGCTCACATTCCGCCCACCAATCCTCCCGTCCCTTCCAGCTGCCAAGCGGAGACAAAGAGGCTGCTTCAGCTCTCCTTTGGTCTGGTGATTATCTAAGCAAGGGCCCATCAATCTAAACTAACTCCAGACTCTCAAGAATGTCCCCTTCTTCTAGCTGCCAGGTCAGAGATAAACACATATCTGATCTTGAGAATCAACCTTTAATGAACCACTAGATGCATGTGGACTGATGTAGCCTCCCTCAGTCTTATTGTAAACTCCCAAACTGTGCGACGTCATGCTCGATATACTGATTTAATCCTTCTTTCCACTTAATTTCAACCATTTGCTACATTATAATAATGAGAAGGTCATTATTGCGTCTAGCCTCGCAAAAGTTGAATGTGCGGTTTTATTGGCTCTTGGCAGTACTGCAGGAATTCCACAAGGCAGGTGAACAAGGAAATGGAGTTCATTCAACACTACACAATTATCTGAATGTTTGTTGTTATTAAATGCTCTTTGGTTTTTTTTTCTTCCATGGTAATGAACAGCTCTCAAACAAAACTGACATTCTGGAGAGCAGAGCAGACACTTTTACAGTTCATTAACCATACATTTATGCCGATTTCTTGTGTTTACGGCATTAACAGATGTGCAAATAATTCCATTTGATTTTAGTTAACTGAATCATATATACACTCTCTCATATAGCATGCAGTATTTCAGAACACTTTAAAAGCCATATCCACATTACATTGTTATGCAGCCAGGTTTTGGTCTGCCTAAACTATCCCAGACTGACAATGTTGACTGACGCTGCCTTTAATCTTCGTCGTTATATCTATCGTAGCAACTGGAACATTCCAGTCTGTCTCTGATCACCTCCTGATGACTGGGCCTAGAAGATAGGTGAGGAAGAATGAGCATATCTGGTTTTAATCTAAAAAAGAGTCATGATGAAATTAATCACACAAAAGGGTACTGAACTGGGAGTCACCCCAATTGCAATTAGTGTCAGCGGAGCAGAGGGGTGCTGACAGGACGGGAGGGAAGATCAAAGGGAGAGACAGTGATAAAGGGAGATAAACAAATGAAGTCCTCTTTCCATCTGTATTGTAAGTTTTTAGGGAGGAAATATTCAGTTAACCCTTGTATCTTTGAGGCATGCTTCGCCTGTCCTGCTGCAGGCTTGGACTAATTTATTCCTCCGTTGTCCTTTTTGTCTCCATCTCACCTCACATGCAGCATTTTCCAACTTATTCTGTGATTTTTTTCTTCTGTCCAGCATCTCATCTCAGTTCAGCTTAACAGATGAGAATGGCAGCCAGGACAGTTGCAGTGGTAATATGAGATACTGCTATGAGCTTACTAGTTACTAGTTCTAGGAGTCAAAGTAATGCCATTAAAAGTTCATTATGACACATGTTTGCTGAGATGCCATTATAGTGACAGTGATCTGTGATCAAGCTGTTGTGTTGACCTGGCTGCAAATCTGCAGCAAATTATTTAGACACTTTTTGTTTTGTCCTCAGAATGATTACTGAAAACAAGACACAGTGCTTCTGGCAAACTAACATGTTTCTGTCTGCTTTCTTTCCTTAATATTTAATAAACAAATCCTTAGAGCTGTGCTGGATTACATGGAAATTACTGCAACAAATAACACACTTCATTTCTCTTCTGTCTAAAATCAGGAAGGTTTGCGCTAATGACTATAAATAATCCAAATCTGACTTCAGATATTTTAATCAACATGTTGGCTGTTGCTATTAAGCCTATTGTCTTGATATTTCCAAGTTCGCATGTTGGCCTGTTTCTAATTGACCGACCTGGAGAACACTGGGTACTTTCATAAAGAAGGGAACTATTGAAGAACATGAATATTCACTAATGTAACAAGTATATATTAATCTGCTGCTAGAAGTAGTCCCCAAGATATGCATGATTTCTTTCTGTTTGAGAGTTATTCAATAAAAATCGAAAAATACTGTCCAGGAGACTTTTTATTTTACATAAACTTTATGTTTGTCATCTTTAGCAGGAAGGAATGGGTTTGGAACTGAAAGCCAACGCCACAGATTGCTGAGACTTTAAAAAGTTAAAAGTTACGTGAATATGACTGATTATCTGAATATCAGAATATGACATATGCACTGACAGATGAGATTTTCAGGTTTTGAGTCATTTTCAAAAGTACAATCACACAGTAGAATATATAGCTGAAATTTAAAAAATGTGCTGCCCCCTACTTTTAAAACAGTCAGTTAGTAGTCTGGAAGATATTAAATCCCTAAAAACTTTACGGCCATATTCATCACAACCTTAACAATAAATACAAAAATTCATCTTTTTGTTTTAATTTAGGCAGAAGATTGTAAAAATTGGGATTAATGTTGAACGATAAACCACCGTAATTGAGACCATATTTCAGTGGTTAGAAAACAGTTTCAAGAACAATATTTTATCTGATTTTTTGTTGTAAATTATGTTAAAGGAAGTTAAATAGTTTATACTGAAGTAGTTAAAATTGATTACTCGTGGATCCTTTAGCAGATCAATACAGTGATATTGATATAACTCATAATTTGTACATTCAGTGCAATGAATGAATTGTTCAACTGTTTAAATATACACAAGCATATATAAAACAGAAAGGTTCCTTGTGTGTAGTGCACATGCACTGCTGAATAAATACTATGTGTTAATGACTTGCAGGCACACATGTGAGACACTACATCAACGTGAAATCACAAACTAAATCAGACATATAGTTGTGTAAAATAGAACCAGGCATGATCCACTTGTCTGACACTTCCCAGAGCTCCTAATACTGTCTGGTCTCCCCTGGCTGGCTTTAATAGCCTTCTTACAGTTTGGGCCAAAGCCGCACCACTCCAAAGGGACATATCACTTGGTTTTCTCTCACATTTTAGATGAACTCATGGGTGTATATCAGCAGCCAAATGACTTCTTTTATGTGTTTCATACTAGAAAAGCAGACTGATTATGACTGCACATATGCCGTCACAATAAAATTCCCACTTATCACGCACTTGCTCCACTGACACTGCACTGTTGTTTCAACTGCCCTGTTAGAATCTGCTCATCAAGTCTTATAAAACTATTGCATGATGTGACATGATGAGAGGGAGTAAGGACAGTTTTTTCCATGCTGCATTTTATGTTTGTGTCACTTTTTGTTCATTACCGTCCGTCATCTGTTATTTTAACACTTACTTTTTATAATCAGTTCTTGTGTCCATTACTGCTATTATTTTAAATGTCTTTCTTACTTGGAGCTTTACAAAATTAAACTATATAGACAGAACCTGTATCCACACATTCATACACACACACAGGCACACATGTACAGAGCCATGTTTATACAACCCAGCAGTGGATTTTGGGAAGTGTGAGGCCAGAACTGGCAGGGTCCTCTTACACAGTCAGTGCTCTTAGCCAGAAGCTAATAAAGACTTGCATTGATCCTGATGGGTGGGGTGGGTTTCAGTGAGAACCACGGTCAGAGGGGGCTATGAACTGTATGCTGGTGGTCTGGTTAATATGCAGGCTTGTCTGTGTGTGTGCTTGTGTGTATGAGGTGCTTTGTGGGTTCTTTTCTGCTGGCTCGGCCTGAAACACTCAGCTGGAGACAGCAGTGTTTTAATTGAGTGATCAATCAAGCCAGCGAACAGTTAATGGTTCTCAATTGGGATTCAAACCATCCAGTGAATTTCATATAGTGTGAGGTGGAAGGGTGGAACAAGTGATCTCTGAGCAGAGGCACATTCAGCAAATTTCTTTCTGCCCTCTAGAGAAGACAAACGAATGATGAAGTAGTTTGAATGGGCTGTCTGTGTGATCCAATCTCCTAAAACATAGGTATTATATAAAGACTACAAAGTGCTAACGCAACTATACGAACCCATCCACCCACGCACTATGGGAATGCAGCACCGCAATTGTGAAAAAGCTCACAGCGCATGTACTTTCACTTTCACCCAGTCCCATCTCCTCATCCTCTGATGGCTCTGTGTCACTGTCTGAGCCCTCAAGCAGCAACAGTCTGCTTGCTAGCTCATTTCCTCTTGCTTTTTTTAAAGCCCACAATGCATTTGCTTAATCCCTTTTATTGTAGGCTGTCAGGAGGAGCTTGTGTCATTTCGATAAAAGCCTCAGGCTTCAAATTGACCTGAGAGAGAGAACCTAAGGGATTCTGTTGTGATCATTTCCCTGGCGTAGGATTTTTTTGCTTTTAAAGTTTGTTTTTTTTAAATTTTAAAAAAGGACTGTACTTACAAACAAAAAGGAACTTTGATACACTCACTTGATCAGGGGGGCTTGTTCACTCAATTGCTAACCACAGAATTATTCATAATGTATCCACCACAAATAACACTGGTTAGATATTCTATATAGGAATATAGCTACAAACCATGGTGGAGCGGGATTTCTCTCTTCCTTGTCTGTTGTCATCTTCTTTGGTTGTCTGTCAGCTGCCTGTTCAGAGAAGCCCATTTAGTCTACAGTCCAGTAGCCTCCAGCACGGAGGCATTTCAGCTCCTTCAGGGGGATTTGACCAAGATTTCCTGCCCCTTATTAAATTATAATCTCCCTTCTACCTCTCCTTCTTTCCCTCTTTTCTCTCCATTTTGGACAGAAAAATAGGCCTCCCTCTCTGTTTCGCTGCCAGCTGATCTGTGTGTTTGTGTGAGCGTGATGCGTGCATGTACGTGTGAAGCTGTCTTGGCTGCCAGCGGAAGGAGCGTGTGAGATGATTGGTGGGGCGCACATCTGAAGTGGGTCAACAGTGAGATCAAGGGCTAAAGCTTTACTTTCTGTTCACTTTCATTTCTTTTCTCTATCTCCCCATTTTTCTTTCTGTCTGTCGTAGTGACTTCTCCTTAATGACTTATTGCTTTCTCCTCCTCTTCCGCTTGTGTCCATCTTGTTTACGGTAATAAGATGCTTTCCTCTTTTTTTCCTCCACTTTCCGTTCCTTGAGGAGTTTCCATCTCCCACCATCAACACCAGTGGCAGCCTTTTACAGTGTGATTTATAATAGCTTAGTTTTCATTGAGCATCAAACTGTGGAATCCTTTGATAGAAACAAACTACAAGAGAACGTTTCTGGGCTTTTCCCTCCTGGAAGTTAGCCCCAGCTACTTGCAGTTTGGGACTTTTACCAGTCCTGGCAAAAAAACAACAATGGAACAATTGATGGTGTGCATTTGTTCCAGGTTTAAGCCCCCTTACTTCAGCACTCAATCTAAAATAGACACGTGCACTCCTTCTCCACATGGGTTTTGACTCCTCTCTACAGCCAGCTTTGCCTTTGGATGAACTGCCACCAATAGTGTGACACTCAGTCGAGAAATAAGAAGCTGTGTTGCAAAAATCCTCACTGTGAAAGTCATTATGGAGAAAATGATGATTCACTTGCACGGTAGCTTGATTTGAGCTCTTTTCTTTGTCTTGATTTTGTCAGTGTTCTGTGTGTTCCATGGTCTGTGGGTCCACTGCACATTTCAGAGGCCCCACTTTGGCAGAAGTAAAGCCACCCACCCAGTGAAGGGAACAGGGTAAGAGCTACTTAGAGACATGGCACAGAAGCACAAGACATAACACAGATCAAGCCCAACCCAGTTCATTATAGCCCTACAGAGTCCTGCACAGCACCATCCTGTCCATAATTGTTTACTTCATGAAGTGTCATTACTATGTTGCCTTTGTTAACTGCATACGTACTGTGCACAAGTGGACAGTGTTAACTTTACTTCAAGTTGATTTTATTGTCCTCTCCCACTCTACCTCTCTCTTATTTTTTATTCTTCTTTTTTCTAGACATTTACTTTTAGGTAAATGATGGATAACAGAGAGTTGAGTGCACATGTTTGCACCAGTGGACTAGCAGAGTAGAAAAAAACACCTTGCTTGGTCAGGTCTTGGCAGCATACAATAAAAGTATTCACACCAGAAATGAGCGGTGCAGAGAGCAGGGGGCTTAAAGAGAAGAGAATAAGGGAAAGAGGAGGGGGAGAGAAAAAAGCTGGGGTTGCCAGTCGAGACCTATGAGGCGAAGAGAGAGTGTTTATTCTGATTTACAGGAGATTATATTACTGGATGTTCTCGACGTTTGCCTGTCTGAGGTGAGGTAATCTCCACACACCCTCTAACACACAATCCCCTGTATGGTTATATATTCCAACCCATGGATCTCTATCTTTGCATTAATTTTTCACATGATGAGAAAATGATAGAAAGCTAGTAATACTAATTTTGGAGAAGTGATATGTGCTTTCCGATGTCTGTCTTGCTGCATTCAAAAGCACAACATTTATTGCTCTGGAAAGGTGGAAAAAGATTGCTTTTTATAAGATTATTTTTTTTACTCTTTCCTCTCGATTACCAAATCAGCTGCTCATATTGGGTTTAAGTGCACTGACAGGTCAGGCGGAAAGGTAAAGCTGTGTGCCTACAGACTCTCGCTTACTTGTGTTCTCAGCTCTCCCATTCTGTAACTGGTTTCTTGGCAGGGTGTAGGTTAGTCTGGATGTTTTGCAGACTTTATCGTGAATATTAATGCTTCACAGAAAGATGAGGTGATAGAGCACGAATCACTGAAGCAGCAGGCGGGGGGCAGCCAATGGTAACAGATACCCTTTTACCTTTTTGAAAGTGTTCCTGCTTGGGGCTGAAGAACAAATGAGGCTCATCTTAAAAGACACATGTAAGTGTGCACGTGTGAGGTCTCAAGGTGAGGTTAATAATTCTGTGAATAATTAGCCTCACTTTGACTACTTCACCTCTTGTCCCAGAGTACAAAAACACACACACGCACACACACATACGGTACACTTTCATATGCACAATCTATCACCCCTCCACCACTTCCTCCCTCCATCTTATGGTTACCACGTCTGTTTCTCCACTTACTGAAGATAAGTGGCCAGGAGTATTAAATGTGTTCCTCTGAATGTAGTCATCAAGAAATGAAAACCCTCTGTCTGACCTCTTCACTCTCTCCCCCTCCCCAAGTTTTCTTCACACTCCTTTAACCCGTCTCACTCCAATTTCTCACTTTCTGCCACTTACATCCTTCATTTCATACTGTTTCAGGATAATCCCCAGGTTTCAAGCAAGACAGAATACAAGCAGACATGACAGATTCACAGAACATGAGGATGTAATTGCATGTGCATGAATCTGTGCTTGAGTGTTATGAAGCTGAAGTATGCTCTTTGTCATCTGCAGTGCAGATATATATCATCATTATTACTACCCAAAAGTAGATGGATGAAGTCTTTGTGTTAATGGCTTCCTGAGAGTAGGGCTGGATAAAGAAATGTTGCACTAACACAGTGTCTTCCTCTTAGATGCTCCATCATTTACTGTCTTCCGATCAACAGTTTTCCCATGCAGTAATAAAAACTGCATGGGTATGTGAACAATTAAACATTACATCTATACTAGATAATTCCACATGTCACAAAGCTGTCTCTAATCTTCTGCAAATTTTTGAAAAGATTTTGGAACCTGGTTGCAGGGACTTCTCCTCATGTATCCATAAAAGCATTGTGGTGGGGTACTAATGCAGGGAAAGAAGACCTGGTTCTCAGGTGACATTTCAGTTTATCTGAAAGATGTTGAGTGCTGTTGAGCTTAGGTTTGCAGTCTGCTGAAGTTCTTCTGCACCAAACATTTTAACCTCTACAGAGCTTGCTTTGTGTATGGTGGCATTGCAAAAGCTTGTATTTGTAGTGTATGAGCCCATTTTCAGTAAAAGATGGAAAACATGGTGTGTCTGTATACCATATGGTGTAATTGTATGTGAGTAAATGTGTCTTCACGTACGTGTGAATTGGCATGTTATATTATAAATTTAAACATCACACCTCATGTCTCGACACTAAAAATAACATTTACACATTTACATTACTTCTAATGAAGTAATGTAAACTACTACTGTTTTTCTACTGAATCATTTTCTGATTCAGTAGAATGAGTAATTATTTAGCAGAAACAGCAATAAGAGAATATAAGAGCTTTTATTGTGGTAGTGCTCAAGGGACAACTTTTTCCTGAGAAGCAACCAAACAAAACTTTCAATACACTTCTAGGTTGGTGGCAATTGAGGTAACACTTGGGCATGTTATGTGAACAGCCATACTGTTTCCCTTTTGCCCAGTGACCACTACTCAAATATTATTAAGTGAGCTGACACTGGCCAGGTGTAATGGCCCAAGTGCCACTCAGGCTGAAGGAGGGATTACCTCATTTAAAAGGTGATGCTGTAAATTAAAGCCCAGATGCTCAACTTCCTCTCCCCCTCACACACATACCCTCAGACTCAATAAGAGCTATGTGGCTCTGACTGCAAGCATGTTGTGTAATTGCTGTGCTCACTTTCTCCCTTCTCTCCCTTTTGCTCACTCTCTTATGTAAAGAGCAAGGCATGCTGTATACAGAGGTCAATGGAGCTCTGTGCTGTCTGGAAGTGATGTTTGGGCTTTTTTATGTATATTCGTAAGAATTTGCTTGATGTCTACAAGTGCATGTCTTTTTAACACATTTTCATATGTCTCGACTACAGATTCAATAATAAACCACAGAGCGATCCTTTTAATTCATTTTTAAGTGTGCCTTTCTTCTTCCCTTGTGCTGAAAATTCATTCCTACTGTAAGAGTTTCCATCATTTACTTGCTGAATTTACAAGAAGGGAGTTTGGTAAGGGAAAATGGCTGTGGTTGAATAACAGTGGGGGTCTGTGGTTAAAGTTAGGAATGGTTATGGTCATGGTTGTGGCTGAGGTTGGCCAGGATTGGATGAATTAGCTAAAATATGTGGTCAGGTTTTAAGTGCAGTTCTCTGTGAGACCTGTGGTCTAAACTATGTTACCCTCATGGACTTTGGTTGTTTTCGAACTATTTGGTATTTTTGTAAAGATGGTATTACATGGTACATGGTGTTCAGGTGACGATTCCTCCACTCAAGGAGTGTCTCAAATGTTCACCACAAAAACAATTACTTCCTCTTTTCTCCATGACACTGAATCCTCACACTTTGTGTATCTAAAATCTCTCTGTGGCACATGGTTTAGGAAATACCTGATAGTCTGGATCCACACATGGACAGCTTATGGGAAGTGGAGGCAGAACACCTTCGACCTCACCTTGCCAGTGCTGCTGATTTCATTAGTGGGTAGACAGAGTAGTTATGGAAGTGTGTGCTTGGCTTCAGCTAAGCCACAGTGTCTCTTCTGCTTGTCTCAGCAGGCCACTTGAGATGCTGCTGAATTTAGGTTTGGAAGCTGTTGAGTCTGCTTTGGCGGCCTGAAGCCTTAGCAGATTAGTGTTTCAGCTCTGCTAAAATGGCATCCAAGACATGTTCGAGAAAGGCGACGACGGCAAGGTTTGAGTTTGGTTTGCGTTCATGACTCAGATTACCAGGTGGTTTGGAGACAGATCTGTGAACATGCTGTATGTGGGAAAGTGGGATGTTTGTCTATGATCTTTATGTGCATTTGCCAACAAGCGTGTTTGTTTTTGATGTGGGCATGGATGGATTACTGAACAGACCTACTGGACACGTGCCTAGGGGCCCAAGAAGGGGCCATAGTCCAGGTCCACTATTTGACTTGAACTTGAAGGGACTGTTAACATTTCTTGTTGGAAAGTTACATACATTCTTAATTTGCCCCTGTTCTTTATCTTGCAATGTAGAGTGCCTGCCAAACAAATACAATACTATATTTGTAGGGTTTATTTTACATTTTTACATTACAGCTGCACAGCTAAAGTAATATTTCATTAAAATGCACTAAGATTAGTAAAGCACTTTAAAGCAGAACAGTGGAAATGTGCAGCTTTAAGAAAGCAAAACCTGCGTCTCAGATTGAATTTGAGGGTTTTCAGTAACATTATGTGTAATGTGCTTAGTGTTTTGTATACTGTATGTAATGAAATGTGTGTGCACTATGGCAGAAAGACAGCCTGTCTTCATTTTCACATATATATTTCATAGTTATATTTGAACCAACAGCACCTGTGAGTGTGCTTCACCTGCAAACTACACAGAGACAAAACATATGTTTGAATCAAAATGGTTATAAGCACATGTAAATTGGCTACAAAGAGACGCAGAATGTCTATAAATGAACACATAATGACTACAAATTGAAAAATCAACTGCAAAATAATGCAAAACAACTACAAAGAAAAGCTAAATGATTACAAAGACACATAAAATGTTGAATGAATTTCAGTCATTTTATTTTTCTTTCAGCCTGAATGTCTTGTTCCTATATTGGACAAGGTAGTGGAGCCTATTTTGCTGTCTGTGTGTTAGACTTGCTTTCAGTTGCAGATATGGACTTAGTTTGGATGAGAGAGAGAGGAAAGTTCACTCTGTAAGTTTACTGAGGCACAGCAGTAACACAAACATAAGTTGACATTTTCTAATTTGAAAATGATCTGACATTTTCTGATTTGAAAATTGCATCAAATTACACACTGCAGTTAATTGGAAGCAGGGAGTGGTAGTCATCTGGGAGTTCACAGTAGACTTCACATCGCCAAGTGCTTAGAAAAAGGTGTGTTCATTGCCACCATGTGTGCTGAGATCAGGTCTGTGACTGTTTAGCAACCGCATAGCTAAGCAGTCCAATTCTTGTTTTACAGCCATTTACCAAAGTACTTGTCTAGGTTTCTGAGCTAGTTTTGTTTTTGTAATTAGTCATAAGTGTATGTGTCTGCGGTATTATACTTGTTTATGCTGCTGTGTGTTGTTGGAGTATTCGCCAGGAAGAATCAAAGATCACTTTTAACACAAAAGGTTAAACTAAGAAAAAAAAAAGCTGTTAAGAGATGTAAACAGGAGAAACATTAAGCAGTATTGGTAGGGCAGTGTTTGGTTGTTGGCTGACTTGCTGGCTGGCTGGCGGGGAGGCTTGTCTGGTATGAAGGTCTGTGGTTTTGGTGTAGATGTAATTTAACAAGCAGCTCTGGATACCCACTATCCTGCAGGCATCAAACTTTCTGATAGACCCTGGGCGACACACTCTTAAATACAGAAGCTGTGTTTGAACAGGGATCAGGCACAGACGGGTAAAACCTCCACAATCTGTTTATCAGACGTTTTTGTTGAAAAGTTCTGTAGACATTGCTAAAAATTCTCACTCAATCCTTTCTGGCTGCTCACCATTAGCCACTACTTGACCATGACTTGTACATACTCTCACAGATAACACCCACGTAACAAAACACACTCTTTGTACTGTATGCATGAGAACACAATATATACCTCTGGTGAGTGGTTACAGAGGGCGTCTTGAAAATACTTAAACTTGTTAACTTTCCCCCATTTTCACATCAAATTGGTCCATTCAAAACAAACTGTAATAAAACCCTGGATATGAGAAGAGAGAAGAGCTAATGGTGAATCAAAGCAAACTTCAGCCTTTAAACAAGAACAGCATCCAAAGTTACTGCGAAAAAACCTTGTCTGGCAGGCAGAATGACATTTTATATAAAACAGATTTTACTGAGAAAAGAAGTCACCCCACACATACAGTAACAGATCCGAAAATGCACAAAGTAAGTAACATCAGAACCAAAAAGTAGCACTAATAAAGGAAATAAGGGAGAGTCTGACCTTTGTGTGTAAAAGAGGACCACCAATTCTATCATGGCATTCTAGTCATCACTTTTCTGCTCCCACATCCAGACAGCTGTCAAATCACAGCACAGCACTGTGTCTGATGCCCACATCAATTAATTATTAGACAATGGGCCTCTGGTCATGTTATATGAAGTGTGCGTGTGTGTGTGTGTGAGAGAGAGAGAAAACAGATGAAAGATCTGAAAACAGATTATGGTCTTCGATGTGGCTAATATGGCTGCATGACATGCAATATAATTAGCTAGAGCCCTTCTGTAGCATATTGTTCTATAGTCCTGTAAGTGTACAGACTTTGTGTCAGTTATATCAGATTAAAACTTGCAGTATAGTTTGTTTACCACCATGCACCTCTCTCATCCTTGAAACATTTCCTTGCCTTATAATGGGACCTTTTTGGCAAACAGGAGCAGGCTGAACAACAGATTATCAGAAAATAACTCCTGTCACTCATCAGTCCAAAGACAGCTGACGATAACAGCCTGGGGAAGAGTTGATGAGAAAATGTATGCCATTTCACACATCATTTCACCAGTTAAACAGTCAGTCTTGGACACCTAGAGTTGCTCCCTAATAATACATAAACACACTAACTATCCTCTGGTGGCTTCTTGTCCACAACTGACTACGGTTATGAAAATATTTATTAGAGTGTGATGTGGTAATTTTATCCTGATGTAAATTCAAGTCAAGATATCTGCCTGTCACAGTTTCTGAGGGCTATGTGTGCTAAACACCGCCCCAGTCAGGTACTTACCACATGTTGTACCTGTGCAGCAGCTTAAAGTAGAAACATACTGTACGTAATTTACTTACTGGTTATATTTTTTTGTGTCTGCATTTTGTGCATATACAATACTTAAGTAATCATCCAAATTTATCCTTCACTAGTGCTCAAAATAGCATCTGTCTGTAACAAGTCTGTTTGTACCTTGATATACAGTTATATATGCATTTGTAGATATTTTTCAACCTTTAGTTCATAACATCATGCACTTTTCATCTTTTTGTGCAAGTTCTTTGGCCTCACTCATTTTAACTTGGCCAGTGTCTGTGGCTTCCTAAGATAGGGTGCAGACATTGTAGAGGATTGTAGAGATGTTGTAAAGGGTATAGAGAAAAAGGCATCACCGCTTGACTTCAAAATGCTGAAGTAAAATATTTCAGTAATTTTAACTGATTAACATGCATGTTCTATAAGTGTATGCCTTGCAGCTTTTAAGTTTTCAAATTAAATATCATGTGTTAAGTAGGTTGCACTAAAACATAAAAAACACAAAGATTTCAAGCTTACACCAGAATAGTTCCACAACTTATTATTACTGTGGGTGTTAAGGCAACATATGCCTTAATCAATACACTGTATATTACTTCTCTGTGACCTGTTGTAAACTCCAATATGCAATTAAAGGGGAATAAATAGCACAGTAACAAATATCCCTTATCATTTTTCTGTTTCCCCCAGTTTGTGTGTGACACGTGAAACCTTGGATGCTGATGACCATGCTGTTGGCTTCTGTCTGTGTGCTACTGATGCTAGGAGGGTGTGCTCTTGCTGGAGGCTATCCCCCCATGCCTCAAATGAAGTACATGCAACCTATGATGAAAGGGCCTATTGGACCCCCATTTCGAGAGGGCAAAGGACATTATGTTGGTAAGTAAACCCTGGGGTATAGTATATGTCTTTCTCTTTTACTTTTACTCACTCTGCTGTGCAGAATCTTAAGTTAAATAACACTGCAGGCTGGGTCAGTTGAACTACTCATACTGTAGCAGGCCTTTTAAATTAATTTAATAGAATTTAAATAATTCATGCATGCACAAAAACTGCAGTAAAGGCTTGAGTCAAAGTTATTTTCTGCAGACTGTATGTTTCCTCACATTACCCTGAGAATTTGATATTTTGACTATTTCAATAAAACTGAGCATGATGTGGATTATACTTTACAATGTATGCAAACCAACACAGTAAAGAACTGGGACATAAATAAATAAAAAAAACAGCCAGCATTGCTGTTTAAGAAGAGGTGGCTACGGATACCATCCCAGAAACCACAACAGACTTAAAGGCACTTGTTTAGTGGTTCTTTTCAGGCAGTTAAAGGGCTCACTACAGTATGTGTCTACTTTCCCTCTGGGTCTACCAGCATTTGGCAGGTCCTCAGTTGGAAACTAATGAGTGGGCCTGATTGCCCACTGTTTGCTGAGCTCCACAGGGCCAGTTGTTCCCCCACCATCTGGATGCTGTTACTCCTGAAAACACCACTGTTTACCACAATTCTTCAGCTGTAGGACGGAGCATAGAGTGTGAAGGAAATAAAAACAGATTATATAAACAGTTCAGGCAAAGGATGATAATAATTCTGTAAAAATGTGTATGTTGTCATTGTCATCACTCTCAAATTAGACTTTTGTCTACTACAAAATTCTAAATCATGTGACATGTGAACTGTATTATCAGGGGACCCTTCTTCAAAGCAAAATGAGGGACACGTGAGGAAATGATGTTTGACAATAAAGTACTCCAGACGTTAGATTCTGATCAAATTCATCATTTAAATCTCTCAGAAAATCATCTGTCAGAGACATTTACCCCACTCTAAAGTTATGCTTTCTGTAAATAGTATTGCACGGAGTGTGGCAGAAACAAGATGCCGCTTTGGAGAAGCAAAACTAAAATGCCTAAAGCTCACATGAATGTGTTTACTCCCACCTAGTGGTCAAATGTCAGCATCATCATTTAAATAATCTCTGAATATGATATTTTTACTGGAGTGTGCAGCTTTCATTAGTAGCACTCCACCTGCAACAATTGAAAAAAAAACATTCTAAATGAATTAGCCATATACATGTCTGTGTCTTTAAGTGTAGCTTGTAACTGGAAGAATCAATATCCTGCAACAGCCTTTTAGTCAACTTTTCAGATATGGTGAAGAAACACACACAACGGATAAAGATAAGGCTTTAGTGATTGTAGACATTTAAAACGGACTATGGTAACAAAATGGTACGCAAGATTATTACTTTTTATTATTTCACATGTTGGACTTTAGTGTAAAAAATTTATGTAGACTTTTGGTGAGGAGAATGTGGCCACACATGTTTATATGGGTGTATGATTAAAAATAGGTGTTTAGTTATCAAAACCAAAAAGGTGAACGCATATGACTACACTTCAAAACAGTCACACTGACAATTTTGCTGCAACATTCTTCATATTCCTCTTGATTTCTTCCCTACGGAGCCCCCTAGGGGTCACGTAGTAGAAGAAATATTAAGGTGAAATAAGTGGAAAAAAAAGAAAAATTCAGACGATGTGGTGGTGACTGGTTTCCTTTACTTCCTAATTAACCTTGTTGGGTTACGTGCTCTAATTCTACTTTACTTCAGAAGTACTGTAGGCTACTAGATGGGGTGGAGGGTGGCTTATCCACCTCAGGTCTCTTCCTCAGGTGTGGGGGAACTCATTTAAAAGTGCACCGCTAACACTAATAATATAAGTCACACTGTTGCTACCAAATAAACCAATTGATTCATAATACTGGATCTAGACCATTTTCTAGACATACGTATTGTTGCATTTTTTCTGGTTTTCCAAAAAAGTCCTGATCACAGAGACAGATCTATTCACATTCACAGCTATGGGCAATTTAGAAGGCACCACTTAACCTAACGTGCATGTCTTTGGAG
>JAUMHL010000003.1:14760106-14780477 GCA_032362345.1 Sandelia bainsii
AGTTTGGTCTTGTGTTCAAAATCCAAAAGTGCAGTTGACTTTAACATTGTCACATATAGGCCTTTGCAACAACTGCAACTTTATAGGGCAAGAGGTATCTGAGAGTTGTATCGGCGTATTTCTTTTAAAGATGACGTAGGGTGGCGTTCACTCAAAAAAGGTTGAGAAACACTGCTCTAGCAGATCATGCTGATAAAGGAGCTTTGATATACTGTATATTTAAATAGCAAGATTATTACCCAGGTAATAGTTATTTTTAAAGCTTCAATCCACTTTTATATTATTTATGTTCATCTGCTGTATTCTTTGGCTGTTGCTACATTGTTTTCCCAATGTTCAACTTTTTATCTTGAGTCAGCAGCTGAGTGTTTTGAAGGTCCCAACTTCATCTGTCTCGGTTCAAACTCCTGTCCCCAAACTTCTACCCCAACACTTGTCACTTATCTTGAGTCTGCTTTAGAAATGGTATCTAACCTGAGATTGAGGTAGACATAAAGCCAAACAGGAGCTCCAGAAAAAAAGATAAATAAGCCAAAATAAAAATCCAATGTCATCTGGATCGAGATGTATTTTTTAAATTTCTTCTATACATTTTGTAGGTTATTCTGCCAAGACCACTGCCCAGGGTGATTATTCTGGTCTGGTGCTGTCTCCAGTTGACTCTGTCAATAGAGCCACTGGGCTGGGGTCACATTTATTCTGACATAAGTTGTATACAAGCCCACACACAGTATAAATATAGCTGTTTACATATTTTCATTTCTTAGACTTATTATTACTTTTAAATATATTGTAGTTTTGTAGAAAGAGGTGTAAACCCAATTGAGAATGCCTTTTAGACAGTGTTCTCTACAACTGTCATCAAAACACACAATTAAAAGATACGTTTGAAAGAAAAGTGAAGAGTTAAAGATATTCCGGTCGTTCTTGGTTTCCAACACCTTACTGAGACACACATTTTTTTCCTTTAATTTGTCGCTCTTTCTATTTTTAAAGACAATCATTTACGATGCATAACACCATCTGTGTAACTCTGGAGAGAAAAAAAGGCAGGAATCAAGCCTTTCAAATACTCTCACAGCAACACATACTCAAACAGCAAAGTTCAAATGTTTATTAGCAAATGATGAAAATTCTTCTGTGTCATAGCAACTGAAGACACTACAACATTCATGACAGCATATTGGTAATATATGGCATCATATATGATATATATAACATCAGTGATATGCCAATCACTGCAGCCAGTCCTTGCCCATATCATAAAAAATAAAACTTGTCAAATAAGTCTTCTATAAATAACTGACCTGAATCATACTAAATCACACCAGGCTAACTATCAGAGCTGAACTCCTGCAGCTCAGAGAGGGATCGACTCTGGATGCATCTCGTTAGCATGGCCCACTGGAGGCCTGTGCTACTTCAAACACCTCTCTGCTGCTGCTGCTGCTGCTACTGCTGAGCCCGCTGCCTGCTGCTGGCTATAAATAGAAACCAATCTGCAACCCCACCTAATGATCACAATCCACTTCAGACCTAACCGTCAACTACCAGCTACAGTGTGTGTGTACAAGGATACAGCTGACCATGCTGTTTTGATCATGGGTCTACACCAAAATCACTACTCTGCCAGCTGAGTGTAAATGTGGGTGTGCACAGTACAAATGTCTGCATTAGGTCCTCACTATCTTTTGTTGCTAAATATAGACCAAGCAATTTTCTGAGTTGCCTTGGCAAGATGACAGCAGTACAGCAAACAAATTGGCCCCTCTTTCTCTCCCCATCTTTGCACTCCCTTCCTTCTTTTCATTTATCCATCCCAAGTTTTCTTCATCTTCATCTCTCCTCTGCTTGACTTGCACAAATCTTTTACAACCTGCCTTACCTCCACTGTCGGATGGGAGTGTTTCTGTGTGTACTGCATGTGTGCAAGTGTAGTGTGTAGCCTACTTTCATGTTTCGGCACATCTGTTTGCGTGAATATGCAAATATATTGTGTGTCTGCATGTAGTGTAGTAACTATTATGTATAAGCATTTTTAAGTTAGAGGTAACTTATATTTTCAATTTAGCAGTTACAAAAAAGTCTGTATTTGTCATGACTTCTGAGTGTTTGTTTAAATGTTGCCTCTTCATTTTGATTATTAAACAATCTCTTCGTTATATATTGAATGGCCAATACTGTTAACTCTTAAGGCTACTGGTTACCAGACACTAGATTTTTCATGCAGTCCTTCTAAATTTCCAATCTACAGTATTAATGACACAATAATAAATTCTATATGACTAATTCCCCCTGTGGCTATTATAAAAAATGACTAAATAAGTCTGACATTTCCAGAAGCTCATTTAAATATGTTTCTCTAGAAGATGATGGATTTAAATCATGAAATGAAATTAAACAGATGAAAAATAGGTTCAGTCAGCAACTTTTCCATGACAAGTGTTTTAAGGATTTCATGTAACATACTGTATGTTTTTAGATTAAAAGAACCAAGGTAGTCACAGCATTTCTAGTCTGCTTAATGAAAAGTATTCTGGTTGTGACACACTGAGAGTGCTGGATCTTTTATTCATTCTTTGTCCCCCCCAAGATGTTCACACCCGTGCAGAAAAGTAAGGATAAGTTGAAACAGCTTAAAATTTTCAACAGGTCTCTATTTGCCTCAGGCATTTTCTTACTTTTCTCTCAAAAGTATTGGCACAGTAGTTATCATCTTTACTCATTTAGGGACATCTAATTGGCTGTTGCTGCCTGACGCTTGAAAGCCTTTCTCTCTGTTTCTTTCTTTTTCAGTGGGGTTGCTGTTTCCAACCTTCACTAATTAGTGCAATCGTGGCTCAATAGCGGCTGATCAATGGTTGTTCAGCTGCCTAGTGGGAGCGACAAACTGAGGACGTATCCACACATCTGTCACATCAGGCAATATGACACAACAGAAGGCCTGTCAACCCAGGTGACAAATGCTGTCAACAATTGAAGGCTAAAGAAAATTATTATTGTATAGAGAGTCTCATTCCAGAATGTTACATATCTATTTTTGGCAGGGCAGGGGGTCCTTATGCTATACTTTCCATTCTTCATTTGACTTCTCTTTGAGATTATTGCTTCTTTAACTTTGGCAACATTTTCTGGTGACTGTCTTTGAATCTAATGTATTTATTTTCTTTCTATCAGATTTGTATACAGAAATGTGTGAGTTCAGCTTCAGTGGCTCGCAGTAAGTTATTATTCTGTTCTTTTATAAATGTGTGTTGTGTTAATCGGTTGATCAGTAAGTCAGTGCACCACTTGGATCCTCATGGAATTTCTTAACAGTTATTGAATCAGTCCTCTGACTTTTCATCTACAGTAGTGCCATCACTTGGTTACAATTCTGACTTGTCCAATACTTTGGTTTATGGCCAATCACCTGTAAAACTGTAAAGCAGTCACATCAGTCTCTAGTGCCATATTGTGTTAATAAAGAAATGTTAGCATGCTTACTTGCAAAACTACGATAACAATCATAAATCTGGCCTACCTCCTGTACATGTGCTAAACAATTTAACATTGTAACTGTGAGCCGGTTAACACTGGTAATTGAGACCCTTAAAATCACATTTAAGGTGCACCAAAGTGGATTTGAAAAACAGAACCAGATATAACAAATGTGGAGGTATCCAGATACAACTGCTGCAAAGGATCATTCAAACTGTTTTTCAACTATGTACTGTATGTTTTGCAACAGTTCACATTCATACAACAATACAAAAATCAGTGTGTTGAAGTTAATGTTTTGTCCTCATCTGTGGATGATGTCCAGGAGTCATTTCTGGATAATAAATCAGTATGTTTATATTAGTCAATGGTCCATTGTCAATATTACTGGAAATACAGTATGTCCTGAAGTTCTCTAGTGCCACAGTGTGTGCTTGATAACTCCTTTCTATAACTTTGGTCTATTTCGTACAATCAGGTCTTACAGATAGACACACTTACAGATAAGCATATGTACTGTGACTATGTCTAAAAGAGATACTGCATTAATATTTATAATGCAATAGGTGCATTAGGGACATTTTCCTGATTGAAATATAATTTGTATTTCAATAAATATCACAGACTCTAAATTGTCCGTAGGTGTGAGTTTGAATGTGCATGGTTGTTTGTATCTACATGTCGGCCCTGCGATAGACTGGCGATCTGTCCAGGGTGTACCCCGCCTCTCACCCGATGAAAGCTGGGATAGGCTCCGGCACTCCCGCGACCCTTACGAGGACAAGCGGTTAAGAAAATGGATGGATGGATAAATATCACACACTAACACTTATCTATTAATTAAATTAACAAGTTGTGCTTCATTTATATGGTTTGTAGTGAAGACTTAGTGACAATAAGATCGCCCGGAGGTTCAATAACACAGAACTGAGCTCTTTGATAGAACTGAGAAAGATGTCATATCAGTGGAGCATGGAGATTTAGTAACATTTCCACAACATGGTTTCAGTAATTGGGCATGGGTTCAGGGGGGATTCCCATCCTGTCAAAATAGAAACCTTTGTGTCACTCCCAACAAGAACAATTTAGAAAAAAAATTAGTCCTTGCTGCCAGTTGACATTACTACCTCAAATTACATTATAGCTTTAGAGCAAAACAGATGACTAGCTGGTCACACACATGCATAGTAAGTGCCTATGATTAACTGCCACAGATAATGCTAAAGACTTGTTAAAGGCAGGGAAATAGCACTTAAGTAGAAAACGTGAAGGACATATTCTGTGTGAATTATTTAAAATGTGTTTTCATTATTTTAGATGTTTTTCTTTTTTTTTCTTCGCATGTTGAGCTTTAGCTATAGTAGAAATGTTTTATGTTAGATTGGTTGTATTAAAGTGTCTTGAAGGAGAAAACTATACATGTATAGAATAACAAAAAAACAGGTATAGAATAATATTACCAAATAGATCGGCACCCTCACAGCAACAAGAACATGCATCAGTCTGTGCCTCTACAGAGTATAGGACAATGGGAATAATTACCTCGAGTTTGATGTTCTCAGATCATCTGCCAGTTGTCAGTGATGAAAGCCTGCAATAAACAGAAAAGCAAAAAAACCCAAAAAAACACACTGAATCAACCATCAGTGTCATACATGGAAGAAGGGGCAGGTCCCTGCCTGACACACAAAGGCAAGAGGAGGATAATTAGAAGAGAGTGTCCCTGATTGGTGCATTTGTCTGCATCAAATAGAGCTAAGTAGGAAACGAAGCAGCTGGGCAGGCTTTGCATGGAGGAACAAAGCAGCAAGAAACAATCACAGAGATGTTACATGCAAAAATAACTGTGTGGTAAAGAGCAAATGCATTTTCTCACAACAGATTGAGCTCATATGTGAACCAGTACCTTAAAAGTGCCCTCTGACATTTAGCTGAACTGACACGTTCCCTATACGGAACGTGTCAGTTCAGGCCGAAAAAAGTTGGGCGGCAGCAGGAGAGTGGTTAGAAAAATTGGTCCATGACGTAAAGACCATTGGTCGGCCTCTGAGACTTGCTGGGAAGCTCTGGGAAGGGAGAGCGAATGCATAATTCTGGCTGTTACTTCGCTAAACAAGCACCATCAGACTTCTCAGTGTGAGATTGCAGCAACAATGAGCAGCTCCCCAGTATGAATCACTGTAACAGGATCAGTGTGACACAGCGCATGAGAGCAAAACAGGCAGAAAACACTTCATTTGTCCTCCTCCTGCACTATATATTAGTTAGGATAAGGAACAGTCATGAGGCTGAAACCTGAGGTGGATTTATCCGTCAAGGATGTTGAAAGTGTTGTGAAACCAAAAAAGGGTCACAATTGTGGGGCCAGAAAAGCCCTGATCACAGAGCTGACATCTAGAGACAGATCTATTCACATTCACAGCTGTGGGCAATTTAGAAGGCACCACTTAACCTAACGTGCATGTCTTTGGAGGGTGACAGGAAGTCGGAGTACCCGGAGAAAACCCACACAGACACGGGGAGAACATACAAAGTTACACAGAAAGACACCCGGCCGACTGGTGGATTCAAACCTGTGAAACAACGACGCTATCTACCAAAAGTTAAAAGTGAAAGTTAAAATATTACTAGAATATGTAATGGATGTACAATTTATTCCAGTTTATAATGCAATAATGTGCAACGTTCTGGACAGTTGTGGCTGTTGGCCAATGTGTTTACATCCTGCGGGTCTATAGTCACATTTTTTTTCTATCACTTATTTCACCTAAATATTTTTTTCTACCACTTATTTCACCTAAATATTTTTTTCTACTACATGACCCCTAGTGGGCTCCGTACTTTCCTGCACAAAAACACTAAACGCTAAATTTCAGGTTATACATCAGTAGTCAGAAGTACACAAACTCAATTCTCCACTACAAGTATAAGTATCATTTTAAATTCTCTCAAGTTGAAGTACTAAGTGGATACTACATGAGTACTGAACATGATGCTGTTGATAACATGATGACAACTCTAGTCCCTATTTGGCTCTCATAAATAAATTTTCTGCACAAATCTAAAATGCACAATATTTTGTTCAGAACTGAAGTGCAGTAAAAGTAACTAAAAAATATAAATACTCAAAACTGTGCTAGTACAGTACAGTCCTCGATTAAATGTGCTGTACATAGATGCTTACCACCTTTGCTGGTGTATAGTTAGTATCTTGCCGTTGTAATGGCCCCCTGGCTTGCTTGGGTGTTCCTGTTTGTTTGCTTTTACAAGATAATTTGTAATAATTTTTAATTTTAATATGAAAGCACAATTAAAGTCTTTTAATCCCAGAAAGCATCAAACCAATAAATGAAGACGGCATTCATGTCTCAGTTAGAATAAATTTGACTTACAGTATAAAGCCGTTGGTCTGTAAGCAAAATCATGGACATTCTTCTTTATGCTGCTGGCCTTTTCAAACTTTGCTGTATTCACAGATCCACAGCAACAATGTTGGTGCATCAAACAAAAGAAAAAACAATAGGACTGATAATATTGCAAAAATAAGATCTATATTGTAAAAATTTTAATTTTACTTTGAGTTGATCTCACTTTTGCTTACTTTTTGTTAGACTACATTTTCATGATGCCAAATGTATTTAAATTTAAAACACTTTTAGGAATGAAATGTGTATTGGCCTGTTCAAACCTGCCATAATATGTTCCATGCTTTAAATAAACCACACTGCACTGCTATTGCATGTATGCATCAGCTCATCAGACAGCATTTTGCCCAGCATGCTGCTGTTACTCCAATACTATTACCCAAGTACCTTTTCATTAAACTTGTTGTCAACATTGTGTTTGATTTCAAATATAGAGCTTCAAAAGGCAGTATGTCTCATTAACTGCCACTAGGGGGAAGCAGTGTCCTGTGGTTACATTATGGGTTATAGTGGAAACTCCAACTTGAATTTCACTGCAAGCATGTCACATATAAAGGAAAAAATCATGTTTTCTCACAATCTCTTGTATTACTGTTCAGGTGCTTATGAATATGAGACCTGAGGCATTTTTGTGATCACTACAATAGTAAAGTTGGCACTGGCAGGTTCCAGATTGGGAAGGCCATGCACCACACAACACTTTCTCTGGCTATGATTTAAAAAAAATAAAATAATAATTCACACAGCTAAAGGACTGAAGTGGCTTAAGTCTTCACAGTGAGAAACATTGTGTTACACAATGAAACACAATGTCAAGATTTCATAAGGGTGAGCTGGTCTCCTTGAAACACTGTAATTTTATTTCATAGAGATGCAGTCAGACACTACAATATGCAAACATGGTTGGTGAGATGAGGCAGTGGAACAAGGATGCTGAAATTGGCTAAGAAATATTGTAGTGTTCTGCAGACCGAGCCTATGTTTTTACTCTTTCTGGACTGGTTGTGTTTTGCTACACTGCGTTAGCAAAGAATAATGAGATGTCTGACATACTTTTTCAGTCTAATTTTCTCTTGTTGCACCATAAGAAAATACATTTTACAGAAACTCAAAAAAAAAAAAAAAACTAAGTGAGTTGATTAGGAAACAAAAGTAAACTCTCCTCCATTTGTACCATTACATACCAACAATTTATTTCAGAAACATATTTAGTATTGTTTTATATGGATTCACAACAAATGTATTTCTTCTTGACAGACTGGATCCTTGTTATAGTAACAACAATACATGATTAGTATGGTTCAGCTGCTAAATTGTAATGCACAGTATGTAGAACTATCTTTCACAAATTCATTTATCATTTGAGAAAATTTTGTTAGTCAGAAAATATAGATGTCAGAATATATGAATTAGTACAAACATTTCTCTGCTGGTTTTGTTTTGAAGTGAAATGGATAGGTAGTGTATACGTAGCACAATTATCCGTTCTTGTATACACCAATATGTCATGGATTCTTATACAATATGCACTTTAATCCCAAATAAGAACATTTAAATTAAAGGAATTTGGACCTTTGAAAAGCCTGACATTCCAGGGCTCCAACAATCCTACATCTTTACATGGGGAAGAAACCATGCTGCCTTCTGTGCAGAAAACAGGTGATTTACCTCTAATGGTACAGCAGCTGAGAGTTGGATTTTTCTGCAGTGTGATAAGAATTAATCTTTTCATCAAGAATGTATATATTTTTATTCTGTTTTATAAACCATATATAACCAACTAATTTGTCTTTTTACTTTTTTGTTATGAAATACATAATTGTACAAACAACATGCTTATTTTCTCTTTTTCTAGATGCGCCACCCATGATGGTAGTAAAGGGGGAACCCGGCCTGCAAGGGAAACCTGGACCAAGGGGCCCACCAGGGCCACCAGGGCTTCCAGGAAAACCTGGAGTTGGGAAACCAGGTCTTAATGGCCAGCCAGGCCCTCAAGGGCCTCCTGGTTTTTCAGGAATTGGTAAGCCTGGACCTCCAGGTCTCCCAGGAAAGATTGGACCAAATGGCATGCCAGGGCTTACTGGTGAGGTTGGCCCTCGTGGTGAACCAGGTCTTAGAGGTCCTCCAGGGCAGCCTGGCCTCCCTGGCCCAGCTGGCCTGTCTCTGAATGGGAAACCTGGGCTTCCAGGCATGAGAGGGCCCCCTGGTCTTCGAGGAGAACAAGGAATAAAGGGGATAGCTGGCCCACCTGGTGAACGTGGGCTTAATGGTGAGAATGGAAATGGGAAGCCAGGGCCTCCAGGTATAAGGGGTCTTCCTGGGCTTAAAGGTAGTACAGGACCACCTGGTCTTCCAGGTATAGGCAAACCAGGACCAAAAGGTTTGTCTGGACTTCCTGGTCTTAAAGGTGATCAAGGGCTCCCAGGTGATCGTGGGGAACAGGGAGAGCCTGGGGCTCCAGGTCTACAAGGTCCACCAGGGACAGTTGGGATAGGAAATCCTGGGCTAGATGGACTGCCAGGAGCACCAGGTCTGGTAGGTCCAAAAGGTGAGCCAGGACCAAAGGGTCCTCCTGGGTTTCCCGGGGTTCCTGGTTATGGAAAACCTGGTCTGAATGGGCCAAAAGGAGAAAAGGGCCATGGTGGGTTGCCTGGTCTCCCAGGGGACAAAGGAGAACAAGGACTGGTGGGCCCATTTGGGGAGCCAGGTCTTGATGGACAACCAGGACCACCAGGACTTCAAGGTCCAATGGGTCTCCCTGGGAAACATGGAATTCCAGGACTGAAGGGGGACAATGGGCCTCAGGGTCCTCCAGGATTGCCTGGTCTCAGAGGTGAGCAAGGCCCTAGTGGAGTCACTGGAAAACCTGGCATACCTGGGGAAAAGGGAATCCCTGGGCTTAATGGTCCTATTGGAAAACCTGGACCCAAAGGTGAAGCAGGGCACATTGGCCTACCTGGGAATCCGGGGCTGACAGGTGCCCCAGGGCCTAAAGGTGAGGTAGGGTTTATAGGAACTCCAGGCCCACGGGGTCAGTCAGGTATTCCTGGTCTTCAAGGACCCATGGGTCCCATGGGGCCACAGGGTGTTCCTGGTGTGAAGGGTGAACCTGGTCTTCCAGGGACTCCTGGACTTGGGAAGTTGGGAGAAAAGGGAGCTATGGGTCCCCAAGGTCCTCCAGGAAAACAAGGCTCTTCTGGACTTAATGGTAACCCTGGCCCTCCTGGGCCTCCTGGGCCCCCAGGTCCTCCAGGAAATGGCCAAACTGTTGTTGCAGGGCCAACAGATTCAGAGTTGGAAGGAGATGAAGTACCGGGGGGCAGGAAGGGACCTGTGTATAATCAAGTTCCACTCTCTGCCTCTGTAGCACCAGCCTTTACAGCGATTCTCACTACACCTTTCCCTCCCTCTGGCGTGCCCATAAAATTTGACAGGACCCTGTACAACGGGCAAAATGCCTACAGCTCTGCCACTGGTATGTTCACTGCTCCTATATCTGGCATCTACTACTTTGCATACCACATGCACGTAAAGGGAACTAGCTTGTGGGTGGCTCTGTACATGAACAATGTACCAGCAACTTACACCTATGATGAATACAAGAAAGGCTACATGGACCAGGCGTCAGGTAGTGCTGTCCTAGAGCTGAAAGAGGGTGATCAGGTATGGGTCCAGATGCCATCGGATCAGGCAAATGGCCTCTATTCTACAGAGTACATCCACTCCTCTTTCTCTGGATTCCTGCTCTGTCCCAGATAACCCTGTCCTTTCCTTTAAACATGTTCCCATATTGGCACCTCAGAGCAACCCTAAACCTATAATACCTGCAGCCATAATAGAAACACAAACCCATAAAATTCACAATATTTCTCTGCCATCATCTTTATCTGGCTCATCCTCAACAACATCAGCAAAAAACAAAAAAAACTTTGTGAATGAAATATGGAAAGTTTTAAAAAGGCAGGGGAAGGAATTTCATACTGTGTTTTTTGTTTAATGTCCTTCAGATGTGTTTATTGGGTTGTATTTTATGTTGGTGTTTTTTAGCGTATATTATTTTAATTATTATATTGTCATAATTTTATTGTTATTGTTTGATCCTTGTCATCCATGTTGTTGCTGTTTATTGGATTCAGACTATTAAGTGCCTTACTTTGTAATGTGCTAGTAACAGACCTTCCCATGTGACTGCACATCCTGCTCACATGCTCTGACACCATAAGGACAACATCACCACAGCCTAGAGGGTGATTGGTTTCTCTAGCTGCAGACACGTCCCCATCATTTTCTTATTTAAACCATCAATGGCAATACTGATATAAAAGCAGTAAAACACATTAGAAATAGACAAATAATGGCAAAAAAATTATTTGGTGCTGTAATACCATTGAGTTAGATTTTTTTAATGGAATTGTTTGGTATTCGGGTGGCAAGGTGGCGTAGCGGTTAGCACTGTTGTCTCACAGCAAGAAGGACCAGGGTTCAAATCCATGGGTTGGCTGGGTGCCTTTCTGTTTAGAGTTTGCATGTTTTCAACATGTCTGCGTGGGTTCTCTCCGGGTACTCTGGCTTCCTCCCACCATTCAAAGACATGCATACTAGGTTAACTGGTAACTCTGAATTACCATAGGTGTGAGTGTGAATGGTTGTCTGTCTCTATATGTCAGCCCTGTGACAGATTGGCGACGTGTCCAGGGTGTACCCCGGATCTTGCCCAATGACAGCTGGGATAGGCTCCAGCACTACCCTTAAGTGGCTAGGATAATGACTAGATGTTTGGTATTCTAAACAACTTGTATGTTAAAATTATTAATGGGAATTAATATTTGTTTTTCATTGTGAGCTATATATAACTGGGTGCTTTTTGGTCTTCATCTTTCTAAATATAGTAACCAACCATTTAAAATGATGGGCCATTGCCTTACTTAATTTATTTAACTGTCCAGAAATGCTTCCAAGGAAATACAATCCAAGAATAAATATGACATTGCAGTATTAAAATTATTAAATTCAAATTACCCTTTTCAGGCAGCTTAGCAATATCATGCAAGGACATTGCCTTTTTTAAACTCTAGGCAATTTTCTAAGTCTGAGGACAATATGTAAACATACAGTCAATGTTTACATGCCATTAAATAGATACTGAGTACATCTGCAAATAGACAGTAAGGACACAACTGTAGCTGGATCGACAACATGTTTCCTTGTATCGATCAGATTTTTCCCATTTGCACTGCAAATCCCATCAGCATGTCACAGGCATGCTCTTCACATTCTCTGACCCTGACATCACTCCTTGCTAATGGTATACTACCTATTAATAAATAAGTATCACATTAACATTCCAAGGGAGTATTGTGTGCTGCCATCCTGAGTCCTATTGTGACCATGTATTACAAAATCTGTGAAGATGAACTCATTTCTGCACATTAATCAACAGATGAGAAATTAAACTAACCTACATTATTCCCACAGTGCCAGTTTCTGTGCGACTCTGGCAAATTAGAACAATTGCAAATCATTTCTTTTGAATGAACAGAATTTCAGCATGTTTCAGAAATTAATAATGTAAATGTATACAGCTGTACGTGAGAATAAATCTGCATTTACTCCAGTAAGTAAAGGGACTTGAGTGAGGCCCACAGGTTGTGAAATACAGACTGTTTAACATTTAACAAACTTCTGCCAGATTTCTGGGAGAGGTGGTGTGCCAGAGGTGAGAGCTGTGTATTTACTCATTTCTGTTGGATGAGGCATTAATGATACATGCTGTGTGTGTATGCGTGTGCTTGTATATTAGACGTACCTTTCTGTCTGTCTTTGTGTCAATATGTGTGTATGTGTTTAGTTGTGTCACATTGCCCCCCCCGACAGTCAGGTCATGAACACTTTGGTAAAGATAATTATAAACTTGCAGGAAGTTACACAACGTTAGAAAAAGCTCACAGTCCTGTCAATGTTCCACAAAGAAACCTCGCTTTCATGTTTCAGCCTCCTTTGCATTTAAAAAAATCCACACACTCTAATTGCCTTTGCAAAGTGAACAGGGAGGGAAAGGGAACAACTTATCAAACAGGTGATGAATGTAATGAATATGTCATAGGAGACAAGATAACATTTCTGGCAAACACTGAGAGGGCTATTTTGCATATAGAGCATAAGAGTGGCACGGTGTGCAATAATTCTGCATTGTACCAAATCATGAACAAAAATTCATGAAAAGATAACAAGTCTTGGGGAAAAAAACTTTAAAATGAAAAAATGGTGCTGATATTACATTCACAATGCCTTCACCCATTCTAACTTATGCCTGTCAAACACTATCATTACACTGAATTACGACCACCCTGAACAAAGAATGTCAATGTACAGAATGATTGTGCCAAATATTTCGTTTTGTAGTCAGAATGAATGTATGCTGTTTGTCTGATTTTCAAAAGTGTGTACAAACCATGCTGTCACTATAAATAAACAGTAATTTTTCAAGTTGCTCTAGAAAAGCAGTGCTAAGACAAGGCCTAATCAGTATTTTATATCAACATAATGCCAACAGTGCACTTGCTCCTGCCCATTCTGCCTCATATGAACATCTTACAACTGCAATGTATCATTATTGTTATATGAGTCTGTAACACAGTCCAAGGCTCGTTATGTACTGTATGTTGCCTTATTTGATGTCTTTTTTTTGAAACGGTGATGTGAGTTACATGTGGCTATTACTCTTTGTCCTTATGTTTTCATAGACAATGTTACTTGCTTGCGGAGTTTGCCATGTGTGCAAATCATTTTACAAGTGTCAGTAACATCCATGTAATGTCTCAAACACAAATTGCTTTTACAGTGTTTTCTCTTCTTTATAAAAAAACAAACAAAAAAATGTGTTAAAAAAAGCCTTGCTTCGGTTCTTAAGGGATTTTTGTTTGTTTTAATTTCAATAACTACAAACGGCCATTCCCATTTGCACATGAAATTAATGAAGATGTATTTATACATTTATGATAATTTAATAGGGATGCCAAAACCGACCACCGAAGCCTAGAACGTATAAATGGTATTTAACAGCATTGATGAGTTAAGAGCATTTACAACATTTAGTTAGCATTCTAGTGTTGTTTGTAAAGAATTATTTGTGGACTTATATGTATCAGCATATAGGATTTTGGTCATACAAGGCTATTGCGTGCACTCTATGCAATAGAATTTGGGTATAAAATGCACTCTTTTTGATTGAAAATGTTTGTCTGCTTCTGCAAAATCTACAGTACTTGATTGTATTGATACCACATCAATAAAAACTTTCTTGTACGTTGGTGTCAGGCTCCACTTTCTGTTTCCTTTATCCACATTATAACAAAAGTGTAAAATCACTCCAACAGTCACCGCTGCTTGTAGTAGTTGTTGTATTAGTAGCCCCTGGTTACTGTAAGCAATCTCTACATTTAGTTGAAACATCTGTTGCAGACAAGGTAATGGACACTAGAGGGAGATATACAGTTACAGTAAAAACAGCATTTCAGGACTCTACTACATTTGAAAGAGCCGTGTTTGATCAGCTATTAAGCTCAAAGCTTCATTGGTAGGCTTTTGCTTGATAACAAATAAATGTGTCAATCAGTCACTTGGACCTTGATTCATTGCAATAACATCACAAGATTGGATATAGAGACAATATCAATATTTTTTCTCATATTGTGTCTGTCTTACGCCATTCTAAGAGAAGTGAGGTCAAAGACTCCTACTGGCAAAATACTTAAGACTTATGAAACAGAGTATATTGTGTGTCTGACTTGTCATGCTAGATGTTTTTTTTTTTAGTTTAACATGGTTGCCTTGTTTAAGACAGGCTGCTTAAACAGGCCTATCTTTTTCCTATCGTAGTGGACCATACAGTAGTATATTATATAAAGATAAATATGTACAGGCCTACACACACATGCATCTATGATATTAACCGCTTGTCCTCTTAAGGGCCACGGAAGTGCTGGAGCCTATCCCAGCTGTCATTGGGCAAGAGGCGGGGTATACAGCCTGGACAGGTTGCCAGACTATCACAGGTCACAAACATCCCACCCAACCCCATAATTTAAACCCACCAAGATGTGAGCCCAGTAGACGTCCCTATGGTCTATAATATAAATAACTAATTATAACTAATACTAGAGTTATTTGAAATTTAATTTGGTGAAGACATTAAATTAAAAACAGAATATGTTACAAAACAACCCATGAGCTGAAGGGTAATATTGTGCGCCTATTTTCTGGAACTGTCGTCACCATGCTGAGTGTCATCGTGCACCCGGATTCTTCTTACGTCATTCTGACGCCAGACCCTCCATGCTGCATTCGAGTGATCCCGGTAACTCAGACTCAAATTTAACAACGGGAGAGGAAGGAGAAAAAGTAAAAGTAACAGCCACTGTATTAATATGCACATCGATGCAAATAATAGGCGAATAATGTATTAGTACTCTGGAAGTGAGTCACACTGTCATAGTAAGAGGGTAAAGAGAAAAACACGCATCACAGCTCTTGGTTTAAGTCATTTAGATTATTCTCGTTTTGTTTGTTTGTTTGTAATTTGAGTTATTTATTCGTTTGTTTTCTGGAAATGCATTACTTGTGGTTATATGTTATTAGTATGCGCCTCCATGTGTGTGCGTTATCTGAATTTAACTTTTTAAATGACATTGTTTTGTTACTTTTGCTTAAGGTTGATCTTTCCGACAGTACCTGAAGGTGCCGAGTAAAGGAGGAGGCTCCTCCTCAACAACAGTTCCCGTCCTCCGACGAAAATTCAAGCTGCCACATTGAAGAGGAACGGAAAGGCGACCTGACAGCGGTTTCTGCACTCCCTCCACTTTCTCTGGGGTAGTCACGGGATTTCAATGTTGATCCTGCTCTTTGTAAGTAGTTAACAACCTAATCTAACGAACTGAAAAGTGACATCTTGGAACTTTTTCTCTATGGTCACACACGATTACAACTCCACAGATCCGCACGATCCTGAGTAAAAGTTGGGTTAGATATTAACTTATTAGATGATTAGCACAACACCAGTGAGCTAAAGTAAGTTACATGAGTGGATGACTGACTAGAACAACCATCATGTAGCTACGTTACTATTACTCACAGAGCAGCACTTGGACAGTTAAAACGTTGGATATATACGTTAGCTACGCTGTGTTAACGATTATAAATGTCAGTTCTCGTTTTGATAGACCGTGTCGCCAACACCCGTGTTAGTTAACTATAAAGTAACGAGTAATGACGTATTTCTGGACTAGTTACTAAACGTTGCTGGGAGAAGCAAACTACGGAGCGGAGCTAGCCTGCAAGCTAATGTAGTTAGCAACGTTAGCTTTGTTATGGCTACGGCTATTTCCTAGAAGAATAAAGGCACGTCTCTAGCTAAGATTACGACTGTTATTATACATCAGCATGCACTGGTTGATTTGTATTTTATTTGAAAAACAACTCACTTGGTGTTTCTTAACGCAGTGTCCAAACAGAACATCGCCCGCAGTTCCATTACCAAGAGCTAAGGTTAGCTGTACAACGAGCTCTTGGCATATCAGCAAAGGTTGGATTTCTGTTTGACAATATTTAACTCAACGAATGCTTGGGTACCGTTTTGACAACTGTCTTGGCTATTATACACTTACGTGGTATTATTGAGATGTTAGCATAACGTTAAGATACAACTAACAGCTGTGATTTCTTGGTATTGTCTACCTATTTTGGTCTTTGGCGGTGGTTTCGACAGACGTCGGCAGTAGTGAAGAGCTTGGCTAGAGGTAACTTAGCTAGGTGGCGACTGAGCTAGCTTAGCGGTAAGTGCCTTCCGCCCTTTGTGACAAATTCTGTCCCACATTATAGTTGACCCATTTTTTATGCCACATGCTAGAATACCACTGTAACAGCAAAACTGGCGTCGATAGTAATCCAATACGTAATGTCTGCTGCTTTTTATGCAGTGTCCGATACCCCATTGCATTCAACCTGGTGTCTTTATTGTTAACAAGCCGGTTTGAGTCAGTAAATTCTTCAGGCTTCCGTGTAGAAATATAGCTAACACTGGAATTAGACATGTCTATAATTTAGCCTTGTGTGGTTTCCTAAAACAGAAAGCACCGAACCATTTAGCCATGTGGGCTGAAGTGAAATGAGGAAATGCTCTTTGGGAGGAAGTTGATCAGAACAGCTGTGACAGTAAAGGCCGCACCACATTCCCATGCGTGTCAGTTTTCAATTTATGATCCTCCAATAGTTTGAGTCTGCTGTGTACAGTAAACTCTAGCGGCCAGCTAATTCAAACGAAGAGCTTTGAACAGTCCTATTAACGTAGCCGGATAAGTCAATAAGTAACTGGTGTAACAGGTAAGGTAATTATACATTCCTGCATATGAGTCATTGCAAGGTGACCTAACTTGCATGTAGAGACTACAGAAGATGAGATGTAGTCATCAAAGCAAACAAAGGCCCTGGCAATGTACAGTGGCAGAGGCGGAAGATATTGTAATTATTTTTGTATGTAAATCACATAGCTGTACCACTTTGGTTAAGGCAAACAACACACACTAGCCTCATGATAGACGCTTAAAATTCTTTCATGAAGGCAATCTTCATGATTGTCTGAGGCTTTTATTGTAGAAGTAGGTCACTCAGACTGGTGACCTGCTTTATATTATGGCTAATTGACACATGATTGCCCACACAGTCCAGTCTAGAAATAGCATAGCTCCACCAAGTCCAAAGTCCACTTTGGGGTGGCAGTATCTCAGTTGGAAGAACAGTTGGTAGAGCAGTCGTCTGCCAACTCTCAAGGGGAGTGGTTCGATTCCTGGTTTCTCCTGGCTACATGTCGAGGTGTCCTTGGAAAAGGCATTGAAACACAGTAGTAGCACCGACATGTACTGTCTGGCAGCTGTCTAGCAACAATTTCCCCAAAGGGATCAATAAAATATGTAATTATTTATTATTATTATTATTATCAGAGCAGGCCTTGCAGCCTCTACAGTAGGGACCATCTTATGAGATATAGATATACTGCAATTCAAAGTCTTTATTTTACCTGTTGGCCCAGTCTTCATGAGTAGTATTGATTTATTTTTGTACAAACAACAAGGTTCATCCTCCATTGCTGTCTAAGCACAAACATACACTTCTTAGTAATATTTTAGTTTGAGGAAAATTATACCTAATATTCATCTTTAGTGTAATTTTCGCTATGTATGCTTTGTATTTGGAACAAGCAGTAAAGGGCTTTTTTATACAACATATAACTTTTCAGTCCTCTGCTCTGTTTATGAAGAGTTGAATATGTTGAAGTGTGATGATAGGCGTAAATATAGCTAAAGGCCTACTTGCTATTTTACACCTGGGGGGGGGGGGTGTTCGTCTTTCTACAGGTGGCATAAAAACGCAACGAGATAAGGGGAGTTCTCAGCCTTGTTTACCATGACTGTGAAAGGCGAGTCTAGTGTACAGTAACATGATGCCAAGAAGAGTTACTGTGGGAGAAGAATACCTATGTTGTAGCCTGCTGGCATTCAGCCCATCTAACCACAGGGTGGCTGTGAGTGTTGAAAGGTAAAGTTGAAGAGGTCCATTCCACAGTGACTGGCTTAACAGATTTGACCAATTTAAAATCCAGTTATGCCCCTGGGTGTCTGGCTGTGGTGAAAATGGAAGACAAGCTTTGGTTTTACTATGTGTTTGCTTTCTGAGATCCCTGGCTCCAAGGCAGTTTTGCTGTGTTGAAGTCAGCCTAAAGTGGAAAGCTAGGATTAGATCCCCACACGTTTTGCATGTTATTTCAATCCCATAAGTGAAAAGCTGTATATATTTATGACTTGTAGCTACGGGCACATTGTGTGTTTCTTGTGCTTTGTGTGTTGCGTTAATGAATCATGTGTCTGTGTACATGGTGTTCGTTTACTGTTGTTGCCACAGTGCTGGAATAAAGCAAAGGCACAGGCTCTGTAGCACTGGCAGTGTCTGACAGATTGTGGCACCTCTTGTAGATTCTGCTGCAAGGCTGCCTACTGAAACGATAGCAACAGGTAGGAATAGGATCTTCTTTTGTTGATAGTGTTTACAGCTACTTTGTCCAGCTACAGCTGCCAGAGCTGCAGTTAGCAGCGGAAAACACAGTGCTTTGCCAAAACATGCTATAGTAAAGGGTGTTGTTATTGTTATTAGAGCTGTTGTTGTAGGCGTACATAGCAGCTCACCTTTGCTTATTCACAAAGTGTTCTAGATTTGAAGAACTATAGTGTAGAAAATGCTGGGGTTTTGGACATAAACAAGCTGTTTTTTCTTTTCTTTTTTTCTGGCACTTTGTTGTTTCTCACTGGAGTTGGCTTTTTCTTTATTTTGTTAAGCACCTTATTAAACACATTAATTGTTACGCAAATGTCTGACAGCCACTCACAACATGACCTCAAAATAATGGGTTCATTGTAGTCATAAAAGATGGATTTGCTGCCAGTTGTCTGAGATTGCAGGGTGTATTTTATGCTCCTGGTAAGGAAGCTGGACTTCATCAGTGTATATGTGCAGCCATTTATTATGAACACTGACTCTTGCCAATGCTGCTCCTCCTGCTGCGTCTTCAGCTTAGCTCTGTGAATGTTTAAAGAGAGCCCCTTTGCTATTTTTTCTGATCTCTTCACGAGGGATGCCAAAACTCCCTACAGGAGCACTTGTTGCTACCGCTGAGATAATTGTTGATATGGCAACAGGCATCCCATGATACTGCTGTCACAGGGCCAATTTAGTTTCCAAATGTCAGAAGAATTCATGTCACAGTGGGATACCGCACCTCTTGGCAAAAAATGGGAGCAGGCATTATCTTGTTGGGGTCCGTCTGTTGCTTAGCTTGCTTACCAACTGGTCCAGAGAGACTTTTTTAACTTATTTTACACTCATGTAAATTTGCAGATGTATTTTATAGGTTGATTACAGTTGTGGTAAACTGGAAACTAAATGGACTCTAGTACATATTAATGACATTTGAAGAATTACTAGGGCCCTATGATTTCTGCAGTGCGGAAAAAGTGGATGGAATCGCGGAATTCAACAAATAAAATGGCATCCGTTGTAAAACGCGGAATGTTGTATAATTCGCTGACATCGGTGTGTGGGCAAAGCAAAGCAATAGTTTCTAATGAATTTTGCGCCCTCCAGCAAAGTCTTGGTCATGCAAGACTTGGGATGTTGATCAGTACTCTTCCACACAGCGGAGTTGATAGAACCACAGTTATTTGTAACCACTGCAAAGTTTAATTTTCCTTCACCGGAGAACTTTGAGTCTGATGTATCACTTAAATACAAATGCGTGTGTGTGTCTGTGCGCGACACAGACATCAGAGGAGAATAGTAAACGCAACCACGTAGAGACAGAAATGACATAAGATAAATAACATGAGGCTGTTTAGTTAGTTTAATAAAAGAACAAGGTACAG
>JAUMHL010000003.1:14786261-14804668 GCA_032362345.1 Sandelia bainsii
TTTCTTTATTAGAAAATCTGTGTCATTTTGCATATTCTGTCTTTTCTTTATATGAAAGAAATTATATTGTTTTGTTTAGTTTTTTTCTTGTTTGTTTTCTCCATTGAATGAAAGAAATTATGTTTTAGAGTAAGTGATGTAAAATATGAAGGGGGTAGGGCCAAATAAGTTTATACTTCTGCCTACTCCTCTTCAAACACAAGAACGAAATAATGATATGTAACTATGGTGAATGTACATATGTTTGAAATAAATTTCACTAAACTGAACTATAGCTCATTTGCATTTTAATACTCTCATTTGGATCCCATTAACATGCAAAAAGAGATGAAAACTAGTCATGCCAGATGTGTGGGTCATTTTGTTATGCAGCTGCACCTTCACACTAGGTTGATTTCTTGTTTTTCATAGCTGTGTAGGCTTTCGCTGGCATTTTTTTTATGCTGTGATCTTAAGATTCACAATGTGAAAGTAAAATTTTTTCAGTGATCATTGCAATCAAAGGGGTTTTCCTAATAGGTTGTGTTTTATCATAATGCGACATCAGCAGAGCGCCCTGTTGGTTGCATGGTTGCATGGTTGTCCCATGCCACTGTTCTGAGGTGGACTAGAGGCTGTTTCCCTGTGAAGATTGTCAGTCATCCAGATCACTTCAGAATTAATGGAGCCTTTTGGATGAAAGGGGAAACTTCTTCAGAAACCTAAAGCAAGTGCAATTGCTCTGAACAGCACCTTTGGGATTTGTTTATTTGTTACTCAAAAAAACTCTGTTTAATGATGCAGTTTTGCAGTTGTTGGGTACATCTTATATTATCATATAATGTTTAATTCAATCAATGCAAGAGAGGATGTATACATATGTGTGTGTGTGTGTGTGCGTGCGTTATGACCCTGATACAATCTGCTGACTCTACTTTTCTGCATACTCAGGACACACTGAATGAGGCCAAACGTGACTTATCCAGTTGCTGGTTTATTGAGAGTTACGGGAGCGATCTTTCCATAAAGCGTTTCTTCTCTCAATCTTGTTTGCACCTGTTGTCCAGCACACAATTTTTTTTTGTAAATTGCCCGCAAACCGTCCACAAACAAAACCAATTTTCAAGATTGTCCACGCAATGTAGTACTTGCTATTTGGGATCTTAGCAAATCAGGGCCTGTGAGTGTTTAAAAGCACTCTAAAAGTAGGCATGTGTGTCGGTCAACAGGACTATATCGGTTTTCAGTTTTTTCTCCTCATATCTCACCACCTGCTTAAAATGAATGAATAGTGGTTTCTTCATATCTTGTTGGCGTGAGCACACCGTGAGGTGGAGCACAGTTGCAGTTTTAGTTGAGATCTGCCCACCAAGGCTATCAACAACATTGACGTCATTGCAAGGAACCAGCTGGACTGTTGGGCAGGTGTGATCTTCTGCTTTATCTCAAGTATAGTCACAGACAAACTCTTGACTTTACTTTATTTTGCTTGTCTTTCACTTTCTTTCTTTGTCTCTTTTGTTTAATGTTACTTATCCATTGTTATGTCCTCTTGATGTGTTTTCTTCACATCTTACCGGCTTTTCATTGTGCTATGCTAGGAGCCCTCCTTGACATTTCCAAGCATATCGGTTATCTCCTGTTTGGCACTTGCAGAGGCCACAAGAATGAAGACATGCTTCTGTGACACTTGGCCCCATTTCCATTCCCACTGATTTATGGTGCCTTTAGGTTTGATTGCTAGTGTCAGTGGTTTCAGACAGTTAAAGGGAAAATGCTTCTCTCACCTTGTATTTATACAATGTGTGTATCTGTTTTATGAATGTGTGTAGCCTGAGTAAATGGTTTGAATCAGACACTAAAAGGATAAATAATTGTATTGGGTGTAGCAAGCATGTGGGTTCGTTGGGCAAGTATGTCAGGGCCTTTATCTTTCTTGTGCAGTCCATGCTGCTCTCACTTCATAGAGAATAGGGCTTCCTCCCTTCTGCCCTCCCACGTACTGTCACCGTCTATCCTGCCATGGATGACAGGCGCTCCCTCTGCTCCTTGACTTGGCTCCCACACAGCAAATTAGCCCTCCAGCTGCTTCAAGGGAGTACAGTGTGGTCGTGCCCAGTCTGGCTCCAGACAAAACATCAGCGAGACTCGGGCACAACCTCAGACCACTAGACAGGGTTGCATAGAATACTAACATCTTTCACAAGGGGGGAAGAAGATGGACTCAGACATTCCACATTTTGTGTAAAGGTTTGACATTTTGCCACCATGTCCTGTGTATTTAGTGTCCAGACATTTGGGCTCATTTGCTTGTGTGCTTGTGTGTTTTTCTTTCTATTTTTAGAACAGCCTCCTTGCCCTTGAATACAGATCATAACTATCTACTGGAGATGTCCCAAGCTGATCATAAGGAACAGTGTCAGGCCTAGCCTAGGCACAAATTAAAAGTATTAGCTTAAATAAAAACAATCAATTGTAGATCCTTCTTTACTTTTAGAGTCCTTTCATACTTACAGGCTTTAGTCCGTTTGAATTGAACTTGAGTTCGTTTCCCTCTTGGTGCGGTTCGTTTGGTTTGGTGTGGACACATTAATCGCACTTGGGTGCGCACAAAAACAACTGCACAAAGACCTCCAAAAAGGGGCGTTGGCTCGTGTGAGAAAGCATGCCGAACCAAAACAGGACTAAAAGCTATAAATCATATGATTAAGGGCATTCGATTATATACAGATTTGAATGTATTTCATTTGTACACCCAAAACATGGATGAATTGTGGACAAACTAGTCATGAGGAGGTGCAATGCATCACACACATCTGGTTGGATGACTTTTCAAGTGGTGTAACGTAATAAACAATCATCAGGAGTATGACCAGCCTGTATTAACATAGACTGTGTCATTTTTATCTGTGTGAAAAGAAACTGAACCAAGAGGAAAATGCTACAAGTTTACAAACTCAAGTGATTCGGACCAGAGCAAACGCACTAAGGTGTGAAAACGCCATTAATCTGTTGTCAAAGTTCTCAACTTGGGTTACTTCTGTCTTTCTTTCCTCTGATGTGAAACTCAATTTTCTTCTGGGGCACATAACACGGACAGGAAGGTTGAGCTGGCAACAGACACGCACATAAATTGAAGCAAATAGGCTAAATTCTACTTTACAAAACCACAATGCTTGTTAACAATATATTCAACAAAATCTTCAAATAATGGAGATAATACAAAAGATATATCAATTTAATTCAAAGCTTTGCCCACTGTCAGTGTGTAGTCATTCTTAAACTATGAGCTGACAGTGCAGTTTCAACTGTTACCTCATGTAACTGCACCTGCTGGGTCTAATTACATTTCTCTTTCTGTTACATCATTTTTATAGACTGTGAGGTTGAGACTGATCAACTTAAAAAACATCTTAAAAGGTCAGAGGGTCAGTTTGACAAGACACTGAACTCCCAAGTGTCTTGCACCTTAAATGACAGCTGTCCTCAACAACAATTTTCCCACGAGATCAAAAAAGTCCAACAGCAGACACCTAATCTTAAAGGACTTGGACATCTCTTCTATCTATACTATGCACATAGTATGAATAATGTATGTTCTGTATATGGTAGGGGTGGTGTAAGGTGGCTACAGAAGCTCCCCATGACTACAAAATTATGGAGTCCCATGGCAGTAAAATTGTAATAAAGCAGTAAAGGCTTTCAATTAGTACACCCACTCTAGCATTCCTGTCTTTCTCCATGTACTTTAGTTGTGATAACTTTACTACCTCCCTCAGCAATGATCCAATCTATTGCTGCCATTATGAGCTTTCTCAATGGAAAATATTAAATCATATAAGGTAATACCATACAAGCCTAATAATGAACAGCTGCTTCATTTCTTACTCTTATGACACTATGTATTTCATTAAGTTTATTAAACCTGACATGACTTAGTACTTTTCAGGATAGATTGATGTATCATCCTAAAATGATGAGCTAGCATTTGCAGCACACCCAGGGCTCGGGTCCCATTCTTTTTCAGCTTTATCACCTGTTTAGGTTTGCATGTCCTTTTCTGTTCTGAGATACGAGGGACCTTATCAGCTAGTACTGCTACTCCCTGCTCTCTTACACTTCTCATCTCGCTCACTCCCCTTCTGTTCTTTCTCCTTAGTCACTGTAGGAGATTTCTGGAAGAAGCCGGTTGATTTGAGTTCTCCCTATCAACTCAAGTCAGTCCCCCCTCTTCCATCCTCCCCCCATCCCTCGTCTTGCAGCACTACTGCAACAGTAGAACACGTGATGAGGAACAGGGTACCAAGGGAGAGTTCTCTGGGCCACTGCGTGGGCCTCCGCCTTTACTCGGTGACCTTTCTCCCAGTTTAGTATATATACTTGTGCATAGACGCAGATGCACAAAAGGCCGGATGGAAACCAAATGCACTTAATATATACCTCATACAAACAGAAGTACATGAGTGTTGTTTTAGACATGCCAGTGTGTATCCGTCACAGCTGGGTGGTTGTTTCCTCAACAAGAGAAGTTGGGTTTTAATGGCACCTGCTGCTCTAACTTGGCTAATTTTAACCACAATATGATGGTGAGATGTTGGCATGCCGTACATTGCTTCTGGGTTCAGTTTTCACATTTTATACATACTTTTAGTTTGATTTTCGTGATGGCGAAATGGGCTTTAACTTTGCAAACGTGTCTATTTATGCAAAGGCTGAAATTGATCACTTAAGGTGCAATGTGTAATGAGTTTAAGGTGATGTTCTGCTTTTGTGCATCTGAGCAGAGATACCAACAAAAGACTGTATAGGAGAAATTATTTGTCTAATACCAATTTTGATAATCACTGAAATAATTTTAAAGCAAAAATGCCAAAACGCGGTTGTCCCTTCTTTTTAAATGTGAATATTTGATGGTTTGGATTCTTGTGTTATAGTACTCTGATTATCTTCTAAGTTGGCTTTTAAAAATTGTATGTGACACGATCAGTATTTTGAATATTTAAAAGAAAATTGTTAATTGAGATAATAATCAGCAGCTTGCTTTATACTAAATATTTGTTGGTTGCAGGCATACATTATTATATGATTTATAATAACAATTTATATTACTATAGTTAACTTTCAGCACTAAGTAATGAAACAAGCTTTTCATGTTTGACTCTGCTGAAGGGTGCTGACTTGTCAGACTTCAGTTTTTGAGGCTTTTGTACACGCTGCTTCTTGTTTCCTGTGTGGTCTCACTTGTGTTTCTACAGTCAACCTGGGTGTGCATGTTTGTGTGTGTGCGTTTGTTTTGTTTTTCCTGCATGTGTGTAACTGCAGAACCAGTGTGCAAATTTCAGAATGATTTGCATGTGTTCCCGACAGTGCTGTGATGGCAAGCTGGCAGCCAGTGTGGCAGGCCTGATGTTACCACAGTGAACTCACTTTTCTATTGACATGCTTACTCAAGACCAGAGACCTAGGTTGCAATGATCTGCAGTCAGTTTTTGAAATTACATTACCTCGGGCTGTCTGCTTACATGTACAGTGGATTAGTAAGCCAGACATGCCTATTGTTTCTACTGTCTCCATCAGATCAGTGCAGCAGCAGTATGTTGGACTTTAGAAGTTAAGCATTGTAAGGAGGAGATGACGGCGAATACAGATGGTTTTGGAGGTTTTGTCCCATGTAATCTCCATGCTGTGTAACAGTGATGTTCCCTGCTCATGCTTTCAACCTAGACTGGATATTCAGTTCATGTATGCTAGTGTTAACTTTGAAATGGTGGTGGGTTTTAAATGCCTGGTGTTGGCTGCATTTAAAACCCAAACTGTATGAAGTCACTTTGTGCATCTGGGCAACCCTCCACAATCCAGTTACTTTTCATCTTTTAGCATAAGCTGTCATTGTGGTGTCCTTGGTGTGTCTGCTGGCTCTTCTATTCTTCAGTGTTTCCTCCATGTTTCAGTCTGTCTTAACTGCCCTCTCCTTTAAGTACATTTTAACTGCCCCCTCTCACCCGCTGTCTGTCCTTTCAATTTCTCCAGGATTATAGACTGATGAAAACAAACCTTTTAAAGTCTGGTTACCTTTGTCTAGGCTTTAGAAGCCTGCATGCAATAATAGCATGTTGTGTAATTAAAGGCTACACAGAGGATCTCGGCCACCACGCAAGAAAAAAAAAAATTACTGTCTTGAGTACCCTTGTCGCTGTTGCCAAAAGATGGAGAGGTGGAAAGAAATTAAGCGAGAAGAGTGGGTTGATACATCTCTGACAGTGACTCTGTGGTTGGCTTTTAACTGAGGGGATAAGTGACAGTGAGTTGGTGTGATTTTGAAGAGTCGCCATTGGTTGCAAAAAAGTAAATGTCTGTGGCTTTTTTTTTTTCTTTTAGTCAAACTTGAAACCAAGCAGGTGGTGTTGAGAGACAAAATAAATTTGGTATACACTATCATTACTATCACAGAGTTAAATTAAATATCCTGAGTACATTGTCATTTAGCGAAATAGGAACAGAGAGTACAGAGAGTCTTGTCAGTCTCAAGGAAATGAAAAGAGGGAGCGTGGGACTGAAATGCTGTTTGAAGCTTTGCCCACCTTGTAATCCTCACCTTGTGACTACTGCCTGTGACACCGTGCTAAAGTCCAAGCCCTTTCTGTTAATTTCCCTCCCACTACTAGGATACGTAGTTGGCATAGTGATGGCCAGCTCTCGTCATCCACTTTCCCTCTAGTCTCCTTTTCCCCTCCTTCCTTTCCTAACTCCCCTATTATGTTGCTCTGAGATGGTTCCAGACAGTTTTCGGTGGCTGGGTTTAGACTGTCAAGGACTTGGCACAGTCTGACTGACCACTCTCTGGCTAGTCACAGATCAGACATTACCTTTCTGGCAAGACACCTGTGTGTGTGTGTCTGTGTGTGCGCTCCATACTCGTTCCGTTGTGGTGACAGGTGGCGAACTCACTGTGATGTAATCCAAAGTTGTAGTCAGTATATAGCAGACTAATAACTAAGACTGAAAGTTATAAACTGTCGAGATGGCAAGTTTCTCGTTGTAGTTTTGCAGATGCTGAAAGTTGACATTTTAGAAGTATTGAGGAGTAATTAAACATAAAGGTTTAAGATAAAGCTGTCATTTGCTATTATTACCACAGCTTTCAGCATACTGCAGATTATGTTTCAGTCAAGTGGTCAAGAAGTCTGGAATGTGCACAGGCTGACAAAATTATTGTAGAAATCATGACTATGCTATGAAAGCTCTGAGTAGGGCTGATATAGATAAATAATGATTTATCCAACAAAGTTTATTTAAACAGTTATTTAATTTAAATTTGTAACATGTTAAACAAGCATGTTGATTAGGAGTCTATCTAACAAGATGTAAGAACCATCATTACAACAAATGAAATGCTCTTTAATATGACTAATTCAGTCTTTTATTATCCACACAGACACCTCAGTCTGTTTTTTTTATATTGTCGACAGTTGCTGTTTAAACATGTCTGTTACTTATAATGGTTCTTACAGTTGGAAAGTTGGACTCTTTCACATACCGATGTTCACATCAACAAAGCAATAACTGTCTGCACTTTCTTCACTCTTTGCAGGGTTTCTGTGTTGACTTGAGCCGTACCTATATGGCGTGTGTGAGCGGAGAATTTTGCCAGGCACAGCACCTCACCTCCGTGGAGAAGTGAATCGGCCGCCCCCCAAGGGACTACGCCACCCAGAAACCTCCCTGACTGCCAGCACAGTAGGAACTGCTGACTTATCCGAAGGCCCACTGGGATACTGCGTAGTCCTTGGCCCGACTGCCCTGTCCTGTCCCAACAAATACGAAAAATCTTTGCTTTCCACTTTCTCCTTGAACAGCCAATCACAAACAGCTCTCCTGAATGGGGTAAACTGATTGGATGACTCCTGGATAGTCTCATCGTTTCTTTTTTTAAAATTCCAAATCTTTTTTTTGTTTTTGTTTTTTTTTGTTTTATATTAATTCATTTTTTACATCGCAGAGTACTGTGGACTAGTTTATACTTTTTGTTCCCCTTCTCTGTGTACATCATCCCATAGTTGAACACCTGTTGTCCTCCTGACCCATCCTCCACGTGTTGTCATTTTTATTTATTCTACCCTTTCCTGAATACATAAGCCACCTAGCAGTCTTTGCTGACTTCTGAGCCAAAAGTTGCTTTTGTTTTGTAAGAGTATTGTATTGTAATTGTTTTTTTTAAGCCGTCTCGCCAACATGAACCGCCCCGCTGCAGTCGAGATTGCCTACGAGTGCATGAGGTTCCTCATCACCCACAACCCCACCAATGCCACGCTTAACAAGTTCACCGAGGTATGTCCTCATTTATTTTTCTGTATCCGTGTGTCCGTTCTGTTAAGTCCTCTACCTCACATCGTCTCTCACTTGATGTCTTCCAGGAGCTGAAAAAGTTTGAGGTGAACACGCTGGTTAGAGTGTGTGATGCCACCTATGATAAGGCTCCAGTAGAGAAGGAAGGGATACAGGTCCTGGTAAGAGTTGATAACCACGTGCACATTTGTGGTAACCTTTCTTATGATTTTCTTATTTTATCCAACTTAAAACTCTTCCTTCTTTTCTCTACTATAGGACTGGCCCTTCGATGATGGTGCCCCTCCTCCCACTCAGATCGTGGACGACTGGCTCAAGCTGGTGAACACCAAGTTTCGAGAGGAGCCTGGCTGCTGCATTGCTGTGCACTGTGTGGCAGGGCTTGGCCGGTGAGTGACTAGCTGTGTTTGTCTGTCGAGGGATGTGACCAATCCACTGTTGAATCTGTACTGTTGTCCTCTGCTGTTTACCCAACTAACCACAATCTTGAGTCACAATAACAGCAGGCTAGCCCAAACATCTTGTCTTTTTTTCACTTACATCAATTTAGAGGAAGCGACACACAAACTATCAGCTTCTCTCCTGTGTAATGCAGCCCCTATGACCTAATCACTCATCCTCTGTTTCCCCTTCCTGTTAGTATTATCGGGGTACTGTGACGGTGCTGTATTGCTCTTTTAAACCAGAATCTGTTTCATCTCCCCTTCAGCAAAGTGAAGATGCAGACCACCTGTAACAGTCAGCACACACACACTATTTCATTTCACTTACTGAAGTGTGTGTGTAAATAAGTCTGTTTCTCCTTATCTTCCAATTTTCTATCCTCCTCTCAACCTTCCTACTGCCTTTTAACCACTTCACTGTACCTGTACTTCTGTCCCTGCTCTTTCGTGACTGGTTACATTTTGTATGTGATCTGTCTGTTGGTCATGAGACTGCACAGTTGATGTGCAGATATGCACAGTCATATTCACAGACCGCTGTGACAGCGAATTGCAAACGAGCCACACTGATTAAACAACATTAGCGTGTTAACAAAGAAGGCAGAAGGACGTGACGTTGGCAAGCTAGTGTGAAACTGTCTTTCCTGACCACAAAGTCACAATAAGCCAATCAGTTTTCAATGGCTTCCAGCATTTGGCATTGCTGCGGCATTCCAGAGGTTGTATTATTCCCAGTATTGGTTAGACTGGCATTTTCTGAATTCATCTCTGTTTACTGCAGTCATTGGGGTTTTCAACAGCCTTACAGTCTGATGTACTTCACAACATTCTGTTAAGGCCCTCAGTGTGGGAGGCTGCAGCTATGTGCGATGTTGTTTTTGGTACTTTCTTTAACAATAATCTCACCCCTTCTTTCACACTATTGTCATTGTCATTTCTTCTTCACATACTTCATTAATTTTTTCTGAGAAACAACCCACCAAGCAAAATCTGTATCAGCACTGAGATGTGACCTACCAAATGATCTAGAAAGATTTTATATTTATTTATTTTTTCTCATTTCTCTCTCCTCTGGTGATAAAGGAGAAGTTTGTCTTACTGTAAGTTATTGTGTGTGTGTGTGTGTGAGACTCAGGGTGTGAGCACAGTGCCCCAGCAGGGCAACAGTGAACTTGTGCACCCCTGTTGATTTCCCAGGCCTGTTTCCCAGGTTTAAACCCCCTCCTTCCCCTCTCCCACCATATTACCATGGAACCATGTGGACCTTGGCATTTAATCTTATCTTCTTCTTTTCTTCTATCTCCGACTCACTGTCTCGTTGAACTGGTCCACCGGATTTCTTTACCTCTCAGAGCTCCAGTCTTGGTGGCCTTAGCCCTCATTGAATGTGGGATGAAGTACGAGGATGCTGTGCAGTTCATAAGGCAGTAAGTAGCTTCGCTACTTCTCTATGTTAAGTTTTTAATAAAGGCTGTAAGTGGTGTGATTGGTATATAACAATGGAAACAGAGTGCATGCAAAAAAGCGCATGGTTACAACTGTAATTTCATTTTTGTTTCAAAATACTAGTAATTAGTAACTGTAATTTCAGACTCTGGTAGTATCACTAGAAACAAAGGTGAACAATGGCAAACTGTTTTTACACTTTGTGCTTTATACAGATTAATCAAGAAAGATATGTGTTAATTAGTGAGTGCTAGCAGGCAGATTTTGTTGTCTTTGGACAGAGCCAAGTTAGCTGTTCTGCCTTGTTGCCAGGTTTGTTCTTAGCTAACTGCCTGCTAACTGTTGCCTTATAATCATCAGAGTGGTGATTGATCTACTCAGCTACCTAGAAACTCAATTGAAGGCATTTCTGAAAATGTGGAACTACAATAATGACTAGTATTTATTTATTTTTACATTAGTGTTATGTTCTAATTTGTGCATACAATTGTTTTAATTCCTACCCTCCATTTTTATTTTTGCTTTTCACAGGAAGAGACGTGGAGCCTTCAACTCCAAACAGCTTCTTTACCTCGAGAAATACAGACCCAAAATGCGTCTGCGGTTCAAGGATACCAACGGCCACAACTGCTGTGTGCAGTAGGCTGCCTGTCAGTGCATCTTTCTTATGCACATCTTGTGGGGAATCTTCCACCAAGGGGAGATAAAAAAAATTGAGAGAGTGCTATCAGTAATTATTGTGATGATTTGTTAACACTGAGTCATGGTTAATTGATCAGAGAGCAAGCGAGTGATCGAGTGAATGAATCCAGATCTGGGGATCCACCAGCCGAACCAATGAATGGAAGGTCAAAGCACACAGATGGGCCCGCCTCCCGGTTATACTGTACAACCATGGGCCAGATTTTTATTTTCAACTCAAGTCCATCTTGTTCTATTTTCTTTTTTTTGTTTCACTTGTAATCATGGGATAACATTTTCCATTTTGTGAATTTTTTTTATTTTTACACAAACATGAAAAGATGCATTGTTAAATGATATTTTATTTTTATTTCCATTAATTGTTGATATGATTAGGCCAGAATAATGTAACTTTTAAAAATATTTTTAGACTGTAAACACATATTGTTACTGTCCATTTTGTCATCAGGGTGTTTTGTTCTGGGTTTTTATTTCCCTTTTCTTTTGCACAGAAACTTAAAAGATTCACCTGAAAATGCAGTAATGTTTTTCATTTACCATTCACTTGCTTAAGGTCACTTTCAGTTTAGGGGTTCAGAGTTTGAAGATGTCTGCAATATTTATTCACAAGATATGCTATGTGTGGCAGTTATGATTCTGGCAGGGGCAAGGACACTTTGTTATCCTCTGAGAGCCATGGTTTCTTTTTTTTTTTTTTTAATCTTGTTGGAGTGCAATAATCAGTCCACCTCAGATAAGCCCACTAAACCCTGCTGAATACCTTACACACATGCACGCACACATACATTTATCCAGACAGGTAAACCGGGGGACTAAAGTGACATCTCCTACAACAGGTACTTCTCCTGCTTTCATTCATTCTCCCTAATGGGGCTATAATAGGACTTCCCTTTATATGCATACATTTATACACCCAGAACCTAAGATCCAATCTAAAAGACAAGGTGGAGAGGAATGAAAATGGTCAGTTTTTTTATCATTGTACCCATTTTGAAAACATCCCCAATTCGTATTGGTTCTTTAAAGATAAATAAATTGAAATACAAAGCATAAATGTCTCTTTTTCTGTCTCAGTTGGAGTTAACGATTAATATTGTTGGGCATATGGCTATGAACTTTGTCTACACTAACAGGTGCTCTGTTAATGTTTTTGTCGGTCTACCTTTTTTCAGGTCTTCAATAGAGTCATCTTAGCTAAATGTCTTTCATCCTATTCTTGAAAATGAGCTACAATGCCATCACCTTGCACTTGGTGATAAACACTGTGTTCTCATTAGGCCCGTCTGTCAAAGCCTGGCCTACATGTCTCTTCGCTGGTGGATAGTGACTCAGCACCACGTGGAAGGCACAGGACACCATGGTATTGAGAAATGACTCACAACCACAACTGGTGATCACGACTCCAGTCGTTACCTGAAACAAGTGAAAGTGCCCCCTCTGCTGTTAAAATAATGTCATGGTGAAAGTAAGGTTGAGTGGAATTAACAGGTGCTAATGCAACAACACAACCCTTGATGATCAGCAGTCTGTGATTGCAGCAAAATGTGTCAGCAGTCAAAAGCTTTTTTTTAGTCCCTAGATAATCGTATAACATTTTTTTTTTTCTGTTCCTGATATTTAAATCATTGAGCGAGAGAGAGACACAATACAGTACCATGACAATGAAGTTTGGCTTTTTTTGACTGAACAAGCACCGACACTGATTCAGTTTCAGTTATTGTCACTGACTACAACAGTGTAGCACAACCACAAACAAATTAGCTTGTGTTCAATGCTGCATAGCCTGCTTTGAATATGATCCATAAAAATTTGAAGTCTCTGTTTGTATTCAGTGTTCCAGTTACAGCATAACGGCAAAAGGGGATTTTGTACATGGATATTAGATTCAGATTGATCTTAATTGCCTGTACAGAAGCTTCAGTTTATCACATTGGTAACTGAAAGTAGACAACAGGAGTGCTCAGTGGTTTAGATCGAGAGAGACATGTTTAGTTAGGGGTTTACCGACACATCAGGTGCACTTCATAGTATATTCCAGGCTGCTGCTGTGTGCCATGCTTCCCATCAATAGGGGTCACTAAGAGCTAACAGGTTCCTAATGGTGCTGTAATTGATGTAGCTTAGAAGATAAATGACTCAGGATGTTGTCACTGTCATTAAAGCCACAAAGCTGTTTCTAATGAATTGGTAGCAAGACACAGCTGCTGGTTTCTGTGTTATTTGTAGAGTGGGAAGAAAAAGTATGTATGTAATATTTTGTGTGTTAAATACAGCTGTTAAATATTCACAATGCCGGTTTAACTTGTCAAGACTTAAATTCTGCCTTACTCAGCTGGCCCACATCTACGGAGAGTAGCCATAGTACTAAATCATCTCCATTAACTGTATAGACAGTTTTTCTTTAACTGATGAACATCTAAATGTTTTGAAATTACTTAGTAAATTGTATCTTTATGCAAACCTGCACTTTAAGACAGACAACAGTTCACAACAGTGGATGTTTTTGCAAATGGCAAACTCAAAAGAAATTTTTGTGTTTTTTATAGGTCAAAGTATCTGTAACCCACACCTCCAACCTTGCTCTTGTAAATACAGAAAGTGCAAAGAAGGGTTAGTTAAGCAGAACAAAGCCATCTTTATTATGACAAGTCAAAATGTCTGCCTGTGCAGATAACAATAGGATTGTTTAAACCTTGTTTAATGGTCTAAAAATGGTGACAATAGGGCACACATAAGCTGAGAATAGTTATTGTTACTGTCATATAATATACTCACACAGAGTAAACTATGTTTATAACCAATCATTACTTTCCCTCCTGAAGTTCATAAAGTATGTTATTACTTTTCTAAGATTTATAGAAAATACCAACAAGACTGTTTGCACGGGCACGATTGTCACACTATTTCTTTCCAAATTCATATGATTATCAATTGAAATGTTGTAATGTTTAGACCAGACAAGATGGCAACCAGACTGCAATAAATCTCCTTGCTCCTTTCTATGATTTGACAAAAAATAAATAAATATATATATACAGTATATATATATTTTATTGCATACCTCATCAACTGCTATGTGAATGCGAACTATTATTTTAATGTTAATAAATCTGGATATTTGGATGATGCCAACATGTCCCAGCAACCATCTTGGAAAAACCAAGAAGAGAACAAGATGACGTGTCATAGGAAGAACCAGATATTAATCTGAACAATGACATTCTAGTACCTCTTTAAGATGGTCACATACAGCCTATAATTTCATATTTAGCAGCACACTGTCTCTGCTTTTGAGTTCCACAAAGGGAATACATTGAATGTGAGTTTTTTATTTAATAGTCCCAAAGAGCACATACAAAGATGGCACCATATCAACTGAGGTTTTATGTCATTTATGGTCATTGTCTCATTATTTTACAAAATCAGTGTCAAGTTGTGAACTCTCAAGCTCAAAGTATTATTTCTCATTAATATTCAAACAGATTATGTTGAGATTCCATGTTGCTAAACTATGCACAACATATAGTTTGCAGTTTATTTAACAGTTTCCGCTGTTTCAGACGCTGTGTCTGCTGATTTGTCACAATGTGCTGTTGATTCAGGCTGTTGCATGTGGCAAGTGGCAGCAAACAGTAGTGCTAGTCCTTTTTTTTATTGCACTGATGTATGGGCCACTAAGCCAGTCTATGCTGTCAGCCTGTGTTTTGAATTTGTTTCTGTTAACTGAGTTGTAGTGTCTCGCTGTTAATTGATTTTGTGTGGCCAAGTGGGCTTGTGTGCCCACAGATACCCGTATTTGTGTTGTTTGTTATAGCCCATATATGTTAAGCCTGACACATTTATGTAGGCTTATGTTTCTGTCTGAATGCTATTAATTACACGTCCTTGTTTTTGTAAAAAAAAAGAAGAGATGAATTTATAACATCAATTGATCAGAAACACAGTGTAGATATTGATAATGTTGTAAATGGTTACCATAGCTGAAAACGGTTGTTTTAATGCAATATTAAAATAGGCAATGCAGGCCCATTATCAGCAAACATTAGTTTATAAGTGACTCCAAACTTTAGTTTACTTTCAGTTTTTCATTTTGAAGCTGTTGAGATGTGTTCGTCCAACCTAAAGTTTTGGAGATTGTGGTGCTGTTGAACTGCATTGTGATACGCAGAAAGGTGTAGACTAATACAAACTGAACAATATAACCTTCATGAAGGTGGGACTGTTGAAACTACAGTATAAATTAGTTTTAGCAAGGTGCCAAGTGTAGAGCCACAGTCTGTCTGCAGTTGTAATGTCCTTTATTCTTAATGCCTGACAATTGCCACAGATACATAAAGAATCACTGAAGGATAACAGGACTAACTAATCAACAGTCTGACTTGCTTTTGTTTGGATTATTTGGATCACTACCTACTCTCTGTACCTATTTAAATAAGGATGAGCTTTAAGTGTATATTCCTGACCTGAAAATATTCAGTACAGAAGATTTACTAAAGGTTTCAGTGTAATTGTGCTAATGTTGAGTATAGTGTCTGTTAAACCTCTTAAAGAGCGACATGACATCAAGAGACTAAGAACTACTTTTATGTCTGCTATAAAGAACACAAGAGGTTCAGATTCTTCTACAAGAGCCTTGATCTCCTTGAACACTCAGCCCTCTGCATGGCTGATCTGGGCCACACTACTAAGCAGCCAACTCTGCAATGTGCCATTGTGAATCGTGGCCCTTTAAAAATGCATGTTCGCTCTTGGCTCTGTATCTTTAATGAGGTGTGTCTGAAATATTTGATAGCCTTGTGCTCATTTGAAAAACAAATACATTTATTTTCATTAATATTTGATACGGAAATGAATATATGTAAAACACATACATTAATTAGTCTGTTTTGATCAATTGTCTCTGTCTAATGCAGATCGAGTATTTCCGCACAGTAACTCCCCACAGGCTACACTGGTGCATATCATTCTCTGGTGCTTCAGAGCAAAACCATTTAATTTTCAAAATGGGATTTAGCATCTTTTAAGACTATGCACACTCAAAGAAATTATAAATTTTCACTCAGGAATGAAGCTGATTTGTAAAAGGGGATGTTTGTCACATTAGAATGTGTTGCTTTAAGGATAAATGAATAGGGATGTAAAAACCACAAATGTGGCTTTGCAGATAGTAACTGTGACAACTGAGAACTGACTTTGCCTTAGAGGCCCACACAAAGGCTGTAGCATCAATTGAGGTTACCTAAGTCGGGGAATTTGGGGTAAGCAAGTAGAGGAGGATTATATGCTACAATTTTTAAAAAAAGCAAACACATGCTGAGTATTTTATAGGCTAATTGCAGACTCGGTATATTTACATTTACATAAGGAGCACAGGGAAATATCAATGTCAGTGAGAAGAATAAAAAATTCTGTTTTTCTGAGAATGAAGTGTGGAAGATGCTCAGAAACAGCATTCAGATCTCCACACCGGAGAAAAATAAAATATCAGTTTGTAACATTACTAAAATTTATTGGAAAAAAAAAATACAGTAATGTGCTCAAAAGTTACAAATACGCTGTCACCATTTGGTGAAAAATGTATTTGGACCTTTATCTGAAGTTAATAAAATAAATCAGCAGAGTTAGACAAATCCAGCCAAAGGGTTTTTTTTTTTGTACAATCACTATTACTTTAGAGAAAACAGGAGACAAATATTAAATAAAAAACAGTTCAACTAAATAGAAATTAACTTTGAAGAGAACCACTTGATTTCGGTTTAGCTTCAGATAAAATTTAAATTTTGTGGATGTTCCTAATCACTTACACCAACAGAGCATTAGGACAGTTTTCACGTCCTGTATGACCAGGCAGAACTATTACAGCAAAAACTTTCATTTCATTGTTCACATGGGCACCTAAATATTGAATTAAGTAACATGTGAAAAATTACGAACCTACCATTTAAACTGAAATGTCTTTCAGTACTTCCATCTTAAACAGTATTTCAACTTTCTTCAGTATCGTTTTGATTACCATTTAGACTATAACCTTAAATGTTTCGGCAGTTTACCTACTTCAAAATGTTCAGGCATATTTTCATCACAGGCAAAAGTCCTTTCTAGTTTCCTACTAGAATAGCCTGTTGTTCCATAGTAATCCATTCATGGCCTGCATTAAAGGGCAACGTCACTGATTTTCAACTTACTTCCTATGGCTTTAGTTTGAGTCGTACATGTATATGCCCTCTGTCTTCCCTATATTAAAACGGTCTCTCTGCTTCTAGATGAAAAACACCTCCCAATGACATCATGAGGAGTTTTTCCATTTAAATGATGTTATCATGGTTGCTCATGCTACAGAAGTTGTAGTCTGTGTTGACTTACTCCACCAGAATTCCACATGACATAATTCGAGTTTTCCAGCTATAAAGAGATATTTTAATATTGGGAAGGCAAAGGGACATAATTTCTTATGGGGCTTAAATATCAACTGTTAGTGACAGCTGAAATGTGTTACATTCATTCACTTTTTGGGTTTTCTTTATCCAAAAAACAGCATTGCAGTACTAAGTCTGTGTGTGCATGCAAGCATCATCTGAGTTCCTAGTCATGCAACAATGTAATGCCTATTCTACCCACTAGATGGCAATGGAAACCATTATGAGCGACAAAGTAACACATGTTTTGACCACTAGAGTGCAGTATTATCACACCGGTCCCTCTGATGCCACTGGTGGGCTGCAGAGTTGAGAAGTGTGATGTATTCTCTCTGGCAGCACCTTGGACAGCGCCAGTCCGGTGAGTCACTCTGCCACTGTATTCAGGATGTCTGGATTGACCAGCAGAGGCCGTGTAATAATTAATAACCATATATTTAGTATTTGTGGATCAAGAAAAGGAGGAGATGAGGTGCTGGTTGACTTGGCACGTGGAAGTATTAATTTTTTTACAAGTTATAAACTGCAAATTTCCAACAAACTCCTTCCCTGCAGATGACTCCAAATTAAATGTTGTTTGTTTATATCAGAAAGCTCTCAGATGTCTTGCCAGAATAACATGGATGCTTATTGAAAAAGAGCTGAGGACAGGGGAATCACATATTTTAAAAGCTTCCTTTATGCGGCACAGTCGTTTGGCATAGAACAGCTCTATGTGGGTGAATCTTATTGTGCAGTGCTGCTTTCTGCCCTTGGCTTCATCGCTGGGAGCCCAGCCAGTGTTGATGAGTGTGAGTGGATGGTGAATGACAGGCCGAGACACTGCCAGTCAATCAGCAGGGTTGTGTGGCCCCACTCCTTCACTCCCTAGGGAATTAGATATGTGTCATCCTCCCATGAGGTATCTCACCATGGCGCTGCCTCCGTACTCCCTCTACTGTGCCAAGTCTTCCCTGCCTAACTCTGCTACTCCCTGATAGTTTGTCTACACTAGTCAGTCTCTTCTCTTCTCTTCTCTTCTCTTCTCTTCTCTTCTCTTCTCTTCTCTCCTCTCCTCTCCTCTCCTCTCCTCTCC
>JAUMHL010000003.1:14824139-14834738 GCA_032362345.1 Sandelia bainsii
TTGGCTTTTGTTTCAATAAATTGTTTGAGATGAGGAAATCACCATTGCATGCTTCTACTTAAATGCGCTACTTTCATTATATAATATCACTGTAGTGTGAATTTTTTACGTTTTCCATAAATTTCACCCGAAGCCAAATATACCTAACTTTTTGTGAGTAGTGTATCTGTATCGATAGGTGAGTCTCCAAACTGAGAGAGGGACAGCGCACAATATACACACGGCAAAGCAGTGGCAACGTAATTAATTATTCAGTTCATTATTTAAATCCGTCATATCTGAGGCAGACTTCTTAACCTAAATGCTTTTGCGCACTGCAGAAATGTTGTATTGGGCCTATTGATTTTTGCGACTTCACAGTGCTGGAGGTGACCATTTTTTGCCCCCAAATCTGAAGGGCTACTTCAAACAAATAAAATAACATAAATAGTTAAGATAATTAAATTCAATTTGATACATCTGTCTCTGAAAATTCATTACATTTTCTATAAAGTATAGCCTATTTTCTTCATATTTCCTTAATATATACCATTGTCTGAAAATCTTTGATCTGTTTGAAAAACAAATGGTTCCAGATTATTGTTATTGTTGGCCAGGACGTGGGGGGCAACAACACAAAAACTTGCCAACAAGGTCAGGGCCAGAGCTGTGACTGTGCATATACCAATCAACTCAGGGTGTTTTTTTTTTAAATAAACCCTGCAGTTTAGTTGGCAGTTTAACTCTAAATCAGTGTTTTGTTTTTCCATTTACGCAAATTGTGTTTTTTTTCTGTTTTGTCATGGCAACCAGCATGCCCTTTCATTGTCACAATTAAGAAAAAAAAAGAAAAACATAGTTGGATCAATTTGTATTGACACTGTGATACACAAGTACACAGTACATTCATCAGAGAATTGGATGAAACTACAACACGCTGCAGCCTTCTCAGATTTTCGATTAGCAGTTTATGTAAAATTACAGCTCAGACGAAAACCCCTAATTTGAGTCTATTTTCTGATAACTGCCTCATCAGCTTATGCCCTCTCCCCAACTGAAAACTCTGATTTTGGCTCATGGATTTATACACAACACTGTTGAATGTTTGACATGAGCAGAGCCTGAGTACTCATTGTGCTCAGATGGAGGCTTGTCCTTGAAGTAGTGCAGCCTTCCGGGACATTGAGCAGATTTCATCCCCAGAGGAGGAGAACACTGCCTCTGAGCACTTTCTGCTGGCTCAAGTCCCCCTCTGTGGACAGACAAGTTCTGGCAGGCTGTTTGTCAAAATGCCACAATATTGAGTGTGCCTATAGGAATGTGTTCACCCAAACTGAGTGTCTCGTCATTACTGTCAAGACTCCACTGCTCATGGATTAGTCTGTTGAATTTGTGAGTGTGCCTGCATGTTCCTGCTTCATCTGCTGTTATACTTTGTGTATGATTTTTATATTCAAGCACTATATGTTTATGTTTCTATGTCATGGTCACACAAAGTCTTTTGTGTCTTGTTTGGAGAGTTAGTAAAAAAAATTACTTCCTCCAGTGGCACCAAAAACTGTGTGAAGGCTCACAGACTGCTCTGACTTACCATCTACAGCCACCTCAGATATAACAAATCCTGTTGCCCACATCCATTAATATTGCATGGCATTTTTATAATGTTATCCCACCTTACCCCAGGCTCATGCTCTGGATAATACAGAGGCTGGTCTTTAGAAGAGCTCTTACATGGACACGCCTTTAGAGACAGACCATGATCACAAAAGTGTCACTTTTAAATGTGATCTCACCATTTCTCTGGTATAGTTTTCAGTGTTAAATAATTGGGGGCAAGTGCATCCTTTCTGCACTCTACTGCAATGTGTCTTTTAGACTATTATGTACTTTCATACACTCTGAGTTGGACTTTTCTGATCTATATCACATACAATGAGTGTCATTGAAATTGAATAATAGCAGCAGCTGGATCTTGAAGTTGACTACGTTCTTGTTAAGGGATCACTTTGACAATGTAGAAAATGCACGTTTGCTTTCTTGCACAAAGCTAGATGAGGAGATTGGTACCTCATTGATTTGGACGTAAGTGAAAAGCCAGTAATTAGCTTCATTCCAAACCCAGGAAACAAGGAAAAGAGCAAGTAGGTGTATTCTCATAATATTGTCCATTTAAAAAATGCCTTCAAAAAGTCTTCAACTTGAGTTACTCTATGTCTCTTCCCTTTGTCCATTTTTCTAGGTTACTTAACATGGATAGTTTCATGGCAACCTCAATAATGTAACTTTGCATCATTTGAGCTCTTGCTGCTGCTGCACACAGCTGCGCCCTGAATTTGTGCAGGAGAAAAATAGACCCTGTGATTAGGGCCCAAGGTAACACAGTGGAAGTCTCCATTCCTTTTAAAATACTGAAAAAAATCTGAATGATTGCCTCTACACATTCTTGAGCCTTGAGCATGTCCTTTGTTTGATTTCTGTGATCACAGGGACTATTTCTAGACATCATCTCTAGGCTTGAGGTGTGTTTAATTTTCCACTGGCATTTGTTTGAAGTATAATCAAACATGACTTCCAGGCTAAAAACACTGATGCTAAGGGGTGACTGCAGAGATTTCCCAGGGAGGAATTAATCTATGCAAACTGGACAACCTTACATGATTAATGTGCTCATTGCCCTTAAGGTCTGTGTCAAAACGTTTATGCAAACTTTATCATAAATTCCATTTTATCACTTTGTGGCTCCTTTGAGTCTTTGTAAGTATAGTTTCAGCTTTATTGCAGAATATTTTAGCCTTAAATCTTGAATGAAATATTTTGATTAAAGGTGATATGGGGTCTCACACCACCTGTGATGGTTAATACAATTAAAATATTATTGCCACAGGCCTTGCTTCTAGATCTAGATGTGTGTATAAGTGCTGATTGAAATATTATTGACAAAAAATATATATATGATAAGTCTACAATGTTTTAAACTGGCAATCATGATTGAGATACACTTGACAATTAATGTGCTGCAGTTTATTCAGTGCTGAATGTGGTGATCTTCTCAGTGTAGTAAGACTCTTTTGAAGTGATTCCTGTCCAGTGAAACTTATCTTGGTATTTGCTTTGTAGTCCTTTAGCCAATAGTTTTCCATAGATGGCCTAATGTGAACTTTGTTTTAAATAATGTTAACCTCATTATTAACTTAATTCTGGAAAGAAAGTGGATGAGTTGTGGGCTGAACCGCTATCTTTAAAACATTTGTCTGCAGGTCATTTCATACTCCTACAATCATTAATGGGAACTTGCCATTGAAAAGTGTGCCCTAACAACCCCATTAGTCTTCTTCCATTTTTTGTTTGTTCCTAAACACATATTTTTAGTTCGTAATTTGCCTAATCGCCCGTAAACAATCAGCCCTGTCCCTCAGGAGGGTTGGACCCTGTGTAGTGTTTTGAACAGTTATTGTTATGGCGTAGATCCAAGAAGAAATGCTCAATTATCCAATCAGCACTTTACCCCTCGTGTCTGTTTTTGTCCTTTCTTTTTATCCGTTTTCAAACAACATGCACACACCCTCCATCCATCCTGTCCTTGTACACCTCCCTCAACACATCCTATTCAGTACTACATTACACTTGCAAATAATCACATTATTGCCAAAGACACCCTCTGATAAACAGAGCATGTGTGCATGTCAATGAGTTTATGCATAAACAGTCTGTTATTATTTTAATGAAGGTCTGTCACTGTTGTTCAAGTGTCTATGTGTCTTTTCGCAAACTGCCTTTAATTTGCCATAACAGTGCCACTGGGGCCAGTGACAGAATAATTAAATGAGATAGAAATAATGAATTAATATAAATGCATTAAAAATATCCTTATTATAATATATATATTTTTTTTCAATAGCTTGATTAGTCAGGACTAATGTGATTGAAGGGAAAGTGTGGGTTATGGCAATTACATTAACACATTTGGCAGACACTTTTATCCAAAGCGACTTAGAAGTGAACATATACACACCAGGAGCAATTTGGGGTTCAGTGTCTCGCCCAAGGACATTGTAACATGTGCAAATGGAGGAGACTGAACTGCCGACACTGGGGTTAATGCACGACCTGCTTTACCTCCTGATCCGCAGCCGGGCCTGCTAATTTTAACAATCAAACAACTTTCAGAGAATTACAGAACTCTACGTTTTTTGCAGCTGTTTTCAAAGCCATTGACACCCCTGATTAATCACCCATCACACAGCCACAATGTTAATGAGCAACAAGCTGGGTCAATCTAATTTCTACTTACGTTCTGTTGCAAAGTTCAGCCAGTGACATACAAGAAAGAAGGGATGTGTAATGATTGGTGTAATGGTGGGCTAAGAGTCATGAATGAATTGTGACAACTAATTAGCCACTAATTATCCTGCAGAAATAAGTGTAATTCATGTAAGCCCCTACGTGTCATGTGTTATACATGTAAGCCATTGATTCACTTTTATTCTAGTTTAATTTATACCACAACAAAATGTCATCAATGGAAATATGCACACAATATACAGTACATACATTTTGTCAGTACTTTTCTGTTAATACATCAGACTTTTTAGAATCCTACCAGCAGAAATCTCACTAAATCACATATTTTAATTGTGGTGTGTTATTGTGAACTTAATTTTGGTCAAAGAACTAATGGTGTCATGTCACATTGTTTGCTTGTGCACTGAAGCAGTAATAGCAACTTTGAGCTCAGTTTTTAAAAAATTGCCCATAAGGTTAGTTTTACTTCTCTTTTAGAAACTTTAACGGTGCAGTACATCGCCAATATGACTTGTCATTTCAACATGTCAGTATTTCTTGAACCATTTGCCACCTGCGTACATACAACTTTTTCAATGATAGACATTAAACTGTCATAATCATGAGCTGAATCTGGTTTTATTTTGAAAATCTTGTCACCCCATCACCTGCAGTCACTTCACACCTGTAATAGGTCTGATTATTTTCACCTGTGACTCCCCCTTCATAAGCAGTACTTCCAACACTCTCTCTCTCTGCCAGATTGTGTGCTCCCATTTTCGGAAGCAAATTTCCAGCCTGTATGCTGTTCCTGTAGAGATTCTGCCTGTGTCTGAACTCAATTCAACCAGTTGTAAGTCTGACTCTGATTCTCTGGCTGTGTACACTTTTCTGCCTGTGGGATCTCTGCCATCTGCCTCTAGCCCCTGCTTTTCTACTGACACAGTTATTGGACATCTGCTAACCTTCTGGACCTGGATTTTGGATTTGGATGTGTGATTGCCTGCATTTATTGAAGAGGATTTTTGTGCTTTTGACTTTTGGATTAAGGACTCTCTTTTAGTTAAGTGGATCTCCTGTTCTCCAGAGGAATATTTTGGTGTTGTTGGTATTGTTATGCACTTCACTCTTTCCACCTTAGTGACCACACGGCAGACGCGGACACTGGAGGCCGCCATCTTGTTTCCCGCAGCCACTCCACAGCTTCTGCTGCTCTCGGCCTGACCCACATCACTCCGGCAACCATTCATTCTGAGAGTTATATCTGCAAACTCCTGAACACCTTCAGAGAAGCCTATGAGTTAATGTGCTTGTTTACTCACCTGTTTATGCTCCCTTTCGAGCGCCCACCTACCGTTAGGGAGGTCAGAACCCGAAGTCCAAGCTTCATCTATTCTCCATGCTTCCCCCACTTCTTCTGAGCATAATTAAACACCTCATACTTAACATGTCAACATTTCTTGATCCATTTTGAAGGACTGGATCAAGAAATACTGACATTTTTGTCACTAATACCTCTCTATCTGCAGAAGTACATAAAGCCCTGAGTTTATCCGGCCTCTCATTGGGTCCAAATACCACCTTAAATGTCACATTATACATTCAAAGAAACAACATGCAGTATACATTTAGTTCATATTAGGTAGCATAGGTTATAAATTATATTATAAAGTTCACATTTTTTTCAATCTATGTGATATATGGAGCATCAAATAGAGTGATCAACGTATATGACACACGTAAGTGTATTTCGTTATATAAATGCACAATCTTTCTCATGATTAGCCAACTATGAATGGAAAAAAAACAGTGCAAAACTTCAACCTCCCTGTAAGTCACAGTTTTTGGTATTGGTTGTTAGTCCTGAAAAACGTGGTTCAACAACTTCTTAAACAGTAATCTAGAGCAATGCCAAAGAAGAGATGGTCTCTTGACTTTATTAGACACGTTGAACTCTGTGAAGAATTTTACCTCTCTATCAATCCTGAGCTTGGCCAAGCTTGTTCTACAACTTTATTTGACACCCCCCACCCCCACCCCTTACACACTGACAGTTGACCCACAAATTTCTTGGGTCATTAGTCCAGTTCTTTCCAACAAGAAAAGAACGAAAACTTGCTCAGTCCGTGTGACAGTTGAAATGCTAGTTCCAACAACAAAGTAGCAAGTGTTGTAGTACACTGAGTTTCTCTGGCACTGGGTATGTTTGGAGACCTCTGTCACTGTTACCTCTCTATCTGCAGAATCACACAAAGCCCTGAGTGTACCTGGATGGAGCAGACCTGAAAAACAGCCTCTCAGATAAAGCGCTCAAGGCGACGGGGGGTTCAGGATTGCACAGAGCAGAGAAAACAGAGATTTTCTTTTTCACTTTTTGCAATCAGCAGGCAAGATGACCAACACTTCTCAGTCTCAGAATGTTGCAATAGCTCAATACCTTTATTTTTGTGATCTCATGCATGTTTCTAGCTTTTGTATATATTCATACAGTATTATATGTAGTGAGTACAGTATAATAGGGTGTGATGTTGAATGTGTGTGTGACTTTGCATACACGCTGTGTGTACTGTATGTGTGCAGTTGACATGTCAGTGTGGCCACGTAGGTGGGAGGGAGGAGGATCAGGAGCACAGAGGGGGAGCAGTGAGTGAGTATTTGTGTCTCAGGTGCACTACAGGAAATGAAAAATGAAAATGAAAGAGGAAAAAAATGGAATGGAAGGAGCACTTGTCATAAAAGGTGGCTGCCATTTCTGACGGGAAATTAATAATGTATTCTTGCAAATTTGCCATGTTATTCTGAGTGGGGAGGCTTGGATGAGCACTGCTGCGGACTAGAAGAAGGGAAGAATACTGATCAACTGAGGGCAATGAGACGGAAATAGACACATATGAATATCAAGTGCAAATATGCACACACACTGTCAGCTAATCCAAATGTATTCACATATAAAAACACACAGCTGAAGCTTTTATTGCTACATGCGACGATATTTTTTATTTTCATTGTTGTGCACTACGTACTCAGCATTAATTGACTGTAATGGCTGATATGTTTTGTTTGTGATTCTAATTAATAGAAAATATTGATTTGGTAAATGCAGCTGGTCTCCAAGGACAAGTGAAGATATTTAGAGTGATTGGGTTGGAGGAAACAAAGAAACTAATTAGCAGTATCAGTAAGTCAGTATCTTGCATTTTGATCTGTCAATTAAAATCATCTTTTGTATTAAAACAGACTCTTTAAGTCTTTATCCTCCCCAGAAAATTCTGAAAAATAATGTAATGAGAAAAAAAAAACCTTCTGCAAAACCATACACACATGGGGAATTGGCTTTATTTCACTTTCACTGGCTTCTAAATGTGTCTGGCAGTCATCAGCTGCATGCAGACAGCTGTAAAGTACAGACAAATCAGACATGTAATAGATGCTTGAATAAATGGGAAGGTGCATGTAAGCTAAATCGCACATGCTGAAGCTGCCTATTTATTACAGAGGCTACAGATTTACATTCTGTTATGTCAGTTGAATATTGCTTTCCTGAGCGTCGAAGGTCAGCTTTCATTGCTTTGCTAATATCCTCAGGTCTTCTTTTCATTTTCTAAGGCATTTTCATGTCCCTGGCTGTATTTGTGCATGCACAAGCCGTTGCTGTGTCTGTAAAAGCTCTTAAGGCCTTTCTGTTCAAATCAATTTCATGGCTGGCTTCATCACAGCTCCACGTCTCTTACATACATCAGGTATATCACAGTGTAGTTGTATGAACACAGTGGTGGTCAGCGACACCAGTGCTTCACTGTCAACTTTTGCAGGTTCTCACCTGATTGCACAACTTTCACACCCTACCTCATACATGAGGGTTCATGTTTGTTCTCTCATCTTGGCTGTGTTTTGATTGTGTTCATTAGCAGCTCTGGTTTCAAAATCCCAGCTTCAGCTGTGCCAGCTTCCCCTGTCTTTGTTCTTTTGCTTATTTCTTTTTGTGTTGCTCTCCTGCTCTGTCTCCCACTTCAGCTTGATGTGATCCACCCCTCAGATGACTGGTGAGGTGTTAAATATTGAGTCTTACTGTCAGCTGAAAGCAAAGGAGGCTTGACTATGCCCGAAAGCAACAAGCCACTAAGTCTTCTAACAAAATCTGTCCTCTGTGATTTAAAGAAAAGCAGCATGAGAGAGAGGTGGAAAGTGAAAACAAGACAGATGAAAGGGGTTACAATATCTTATCACTCTTGTACCAAATGGACACATGCATTAATTATTGACGCAGGCGCCTTGTCCCAACATTTTATAGTCTCTTACATGTCACAAGGGATGACTCGATCCAGAGAGAGAACAAGAGTGGTGCAAAGTGTGACTCTCACTTTGATATTCCAATTGACACAGTCGTGAAAAGATATATCATATGGATGTCAACCATCACATATAGTTTCAGATAGGTGAGATGGCCAATTGTCATCTTTTTTCTGGATAGTGAACAGTCGAGAGAAAGACACAGGGGGAGAGAGATGTACAACAAAGGTTTGTTGTGGTTGTGTCATGTGCCTTAGCTAGTAGGCAGAGGACACTCCCATCCATCAGAGTTTTAATGGTTCTGTGCATTTTTTTACATTAAAATAAAAATATGTTTGGAAAATGTATCTTATTAAAGCAAAGGTGTGATGGTAGTGATGTTTTGCTACATTAAAAAAAAAATCCTATAGACTATAGTATAAAGCCACTTAACTAGTTAAAGCAAGGACATTCACTGTAATCAGCTTGATCTAAAACATCTGAAAGTTTGCTCACTAATGGATTGCCTGACATTGTTTATTCTAACAAGACATCAACTTTATGTCTCCAGTGGTTATTTAACATAAGCTACCTTGATATGTAGCAGAGACGGATCAAACCAAATAGAATCCCCACATTATTCAACTTTTCCCAATGACTTCACCTATTTTCACCTATTGTCTTATTATGTGATCGTAGAATTCTATGATCACATAAGACCAGCATGATAAATTAATAATTCAGTTATTTGCTGTCTTCATGACATAGGTTGCTCTCAGTAGTCACATCACTTTTACACCTGACGGCACCACCAACAAGTGTTTACATACTGTATGTGATTACTTTTTAATGAATGAAGTGAAAACCATTGTAGAACCATTCATTATCACTTTCTTTTCTTTCCATTATAATAATTTTTAATAATAATTCATTTTATTTATAGGGCACTTTACATTTATTAAAAAAATCTCAAAGTGCTACATAAGAGTATAAAACAAGGCAAACAAGATAAATTATGCTACCTATTTTATGTAGCATACAGATTATGTATGGAAAAGATTGTGTAGGTAATGTTGTACACAAGGTGATGTCACATCTACATTTACTATATTAATTTGGTGTAAAGCTCCTGACCCAAGGGTGAGAGTTAAATGGTTGTAGATTGAGGAATATGAAATGAAATTTGCTTTGCTGACTTTAAAGTTGTGTATGCAAGAGCTCTCTTTAGACAGAGACTGTTGACTGTTGTGGTGCAGATTGTAAAGCCCATCTTTGACATCAGATTTTGTTGATATGGATTTTATAGACAGAGATTTAAAGGCAGGGCGAGATTGGCAATTAGGAGTAGATTTAGAAAATCAGCTTATAGTTAAAAGGATTAAATATACAGATATAAATGGGTGGAGCCTGAAGCAGACAGTGAAAACATGGCTGACAGTGCAGCAAGCTCCAGTGAAGCAGTGAGCAAAGAACTGTAAACGGCAACATGTGAAGAGATTATGACTGTTAAGTTGAGGTAAGGAGGACTGGCTTGTTGAAAGTGTCTGATGCATCAGGCAGGCTTGAGGCATATTTGCCTGCAAACCTGGTAGCATGTCAACTGACATAAGGTTTGATTGGTTTGTTTGACTGATTGTACAGACAAGGTTGATACTAATTGCTTAAGAAAATTTAGTAATTCCGGCAATATTCTGCCAACAAGTGGCCTACTTGCTTAATAATAGCATGCCTCTGGTTTGTTTGATAGATTATTAAGATACCAGTTATTGAAAGGAGGCATATCATGTCTGCACTCTAACAGTCAGAATTTATATGGAGTGTTGTTATTGGCAATACAAATAATTTTCAAAGAGGTATACTTCTTATTGTAAATATAACTGCTACAAATTAGAAGGAAATTGAGAAGAGAGTAGAAAGCAGCTTTGTGTGATATGTTTCTGAATTTCATGGCACCATTATGGACAGTGTAGGTTAGGGAATATAATGCTGATAGCGCCTCACAGCTAGAAGGACCTGGGTTCGATCCCCGGGTCGGCCGGGTGCCTTTCTGTGTGGAGTTTGCATGTTCTC
>JAUMHL010000003.1:14860333-14891802 GCA_032362345.1 Sandelia bainsii
AACACAACTGAAGACATGTATCTTTTCATGAAAAACATGGTCATTCCTATGTGTCCAAACTTTTGACTGGTAGTGTATTGCAGTGGTCTCCAACTGGCAAACTCCAGGACCCAAGGGGAAATGTATATCTACAGCAAATCAGACTTCACTTACACCAGAATCAGCTGTCGAGCCTCAGGATCTAACACCTTATCTACACAAACACAGTAACATTAACGTTAGCAGACTAACAGGAGCAGCGTCTGTGCTGCATGTGAATGATTATGTTAAACACAAACGGCCACATAGTGAGTGAGAGAAACAGGTGCATTGTTCAAAATTCAATAAAGACTTTAGTGCAGCGTTCTGAGATGAAAAGACATAATCACGCCTTTATTCACCCAACAATAAATGCACTAAGGCCACTAAACCTGTTATGCTGTGGTTGCTGCAACAAGTTAAATCACAATCTCCCACATTTCTGCAAAAATATAAAAGACACCCATAAACTCTCTTGCTTAAACTGTAGCCTAAAAAATATTTATTAATTGATGTTTGGCCTCTTCAATCTTCATTTATTAATTAGGCAAATAAATTAAGTGAACTGGTAAAATATTACTGCCTAATCTACACATTACAAAAATAAAAACACACTGGAATAAAACAGGAAAAAATACCCACATTATTTTACAGTATTTTAAACAATCATACTTTCTCTGTTATGTTTTAGTACAAATATGTATACATCACATTTTGAATATGTACAATATACATCACTAATAATAAATTCTTCAGAATCTGTTTTGTAATGGACTGGAGACCGAAGAGAGTTTTTTCTTTACCTGTGTCTATATAATAGAAATAACAGTCCTGACCTTGAAGTGACCGGACCTCTTAGACTTTTAGTTGAGGAGCCCTGGTCTTTTGATTTCAGTGTTGTTTATTTAGGCGACTTTAGTCCATTTAGTTATTCCTCTTCAGCTGCTGTTCTTTTTCAAACTGCCAACAGTAACCTTGCTTCAGTAACAGTCTGCTCAGAGCAGCACCACCATAAGCTTGCTTTTCACTGCTTTATCGGAACAAACCTCAACTGTCTGTTAATCTTTTTCTACCTGTGCCCTGTGTGCGGAACCAAAATACACAGACATGCAAAGGAAGTTTCAAAGTCAAGAAACTGTTGTAGCTGTATTAAATTAAGAAGCCTAACTGAAGCTCTTCTCCCCTGTGCTTATTCTTTCACTAAAATAACCATTTAGAATCTATCATATTGATATTAATCTGTCATATGCATTTACATTTTTCTGCTTTACTGAGATGCTAGATTTTATCAATGCCTCTAACCCATTAAGCGTCATGCTGTTTATGTGAATTTATAATTTCGTTTGCTAAAGTTAACAAAGTCCCAGTGCAGTGATGCTGCTTGACGTTCTACATCTGATCTTACCTCAGCAACACTTCAAGAACTCGCTTTGCACTGCTTTACCTGAAATAATCTCACACCTGTGCGCCATAGGCTGTGCTTGACACATAAATACAGACAGACAAGGCTCATTTCAAGGTCAGGAGTGTCCTGTCGGTCGTTATGAGGCTGTGTCTCTCTGATTGGTCTTTCTGTTCTAGCTCACATGCTCTCTCTCATTCACTTAAATAAAATGTGTGCTATATCACTACTCACATACAAGCAACAATCAGCAAAGCTGAGTGATTCTCAAAAACATTTAGCAGAATATGTCTTTAATTATATTGAAGAGACTGCCATAGCATCTGAACAGAGCTGCTGACCTAACTCTTCGAATAAATTATTACAAATAAAGATTGTTCACGAGTCTCAAATCCTAAGTCTGAGTTGAGTCTCAAGTCTTAGAGGAGGAAATCAAGTTTCATGTCCCTGCATGTGACTCGAGTCTAAGTCGTGAAGAGTCCCCATTTCTGGATCTCAATGAAAAGAAAACAAAATGAATACTCTTTTTAAGATCAATAGAAGTAATTTTCGCAATACCAGTCTGTCTGGTTATAATATTGTGAGGGGTACACAATAGAAATAAGTCTGCTTGATTAAAAATGATATTTAAACATCATTTAGATACCTGTGTTAATGATCTGTGACAGAACAGCTTTGCTCTGAGCAGAGGATTGTTGAAGCATTTTTTTCCTCAGTTTTGGATCAGCAGGATATAGTTTGAACACGCTGCTGTCTCCACTCTGAGGCCCACACAATTGTTGAAACATGTGAGAGTAGCCAGCTGAAAGAGTTTTTACAAAGCTGATGCTATTTTGTATGATCATTCTCATACGAAGTAGTATTACTACTGTTGCGGTAAACTTTGTGGAATTGTACAACAAGCATAACTGTGTAACTATAGTGATTTGTTTAAACTTTTGGTACTGTGAATCATGCCCTATTAAAGGAGAGATTGCTTATTATAAGGTGTTCAGCAAGAATGGTTTAGTAATTACTGTATCTATCAGGTACGAATTTAGCAAACTCTCTCTGCTTTTGTTCTTTCATTACATAAGTAATGTTAATGTTATTGCAGATGGATCTTAAATAATAACAAATCATTGTTATACTGATAAAATACTTTTTTTTCAGACCTTCTCGCCCCTTCTGAGAGTATATGACACTTAGATAAGAAAAGGAAAAAAATAGATTTTGGTACTGGTTATAAATACATCTGTGTTGGGCTTGATTAGTGTCTTTTTTTAAGCAACATGTTGATAACCTTAGAAGAAACTGATATTGAAGTTGCAGCTTTTTTCAGACACTAGTCTTTGGAAGCTACAGTAGGAAAAGGTTGGTTGCTTCCACTTTTTGACAACTTCCTTATTATATATGAATGCACAACACCTTAATATTTTGGACTTTGTTTATCAAAACAGATTTGAAGTTTATTCTTAATGTAGCTATTTAGAAAGACCTATAGTAGCAGCATAGAAAACTCCACCACTGACAGCGACATGATCCGTCAATAACTAATGCACCACATTGGTCATTACGAGTAGGAAGACATGTTAATTTTCCTTGACCTCTCTGCTTACACGCTCTGTCTTGACTCCAAATATACACTTTTCTCTCAATCATGATCCATCATGTTATCAGAGCTGACACAGGTCTGCTCAGAGCCACTCAAAGTGGATGTGACAAAGTAGCAAACAGACCCATGGCATTACAACGGTCCCTTACATGGATTTGATTACACTGATTCAGTGTGCAGTTAAACATACTAATAAAATCTAATAAGTTTACGACCTCTGTACCTGTTATAACCAGTGCAGAGAAGCTAGTGGAATGTGACTTTGATCCTACTTTCTCACATTACAGTATTTCAGTCTATGCATGTAGGAAAAGTATAGGACCAGAATGACACTAGCCGAGTAAAGTGGTGTCCTCCTAAATAGGATATGATGCATTTTAAGGTGCCACCTGTATTTCAGCGCACATTAGAAAGCAATCCAACAAAAATGGTGTAACCGATACTTGAAAGGCTGCAGATGATGCTCAGTCCATTTTCCACAGTGATGAGCTGATGATCTGTCACATTAAGTGGAACTTTCTGTGCACTGTGACTTGAGAGAATGGCATCCTAGGGTTGGGTCAGGGCTGGTCATTACAGCTAAGGCTGGAAGCAATCAGTCAGAATCAATCAACTTTCCACAGCAAACTGATCAAACTTTTACTTAGGCCTACAGTAAAATTTAAATATGCAGACATTTTTGAAGCAGTGCAGGGCTCAACAGGAGTGTAGGAAAGTACGCAATATAATTTGTTGTTAGATTCTGACCGCTGCTGTCTCTTTGCCCGGGACATTTAATTATATTTATTTATCATGAATAATTAATGAACCCACTGTTGTGGGCCTGTCTAAATGCAAAGATGAGCTCTCACTTTGTATATATTCATATAGTGCTCTGTGATTTCGGTGAATCCATGCATCCCCAAAGCCATGCAAACAATGTCTTTCATGCTCCCTGATTTATGGACCAATATTGGACCTGAAATGTAGAGAAAGGTTAATGTTCACATGTTGTGTGCAGAGTAAGCCCAACTATTTAATCTATAGATCTGAACTAGGGTTGGACCCACATATCTGGATGTCAAGCACAGTGTAAAACTAGCAAAATAATCCATGTTGGGCACTCCCACCACCTGTACTTTTCGTGGTTATGCTTATATAGACTGTTTTGTCATTTACTTGTCACTGTCTTATTTGTGTTGATACATTAGATAATATACTTGGCTCACATCACTCTGCAGAGGATACCTCATCCTACCTACCTCAGTTGGCTGTATACTGTGATCTTTGGTTTGGGTTACATTAATATATGCTCTCTCTCCCCTCTGTGCTCTCCACGCCTCCCTTGTGCTAAGATTTGGTCAGCACCAGCTACTTTTTATCTGTTTTATTCTTGAGTTAATTTTTTTAACATATATTTTTTTCTGTCATTAATCATAATTAAGACATTATTTTGATATCCGTGGCATTTGTATTTTTATGAAGTTCGGACTTTGAGGCCTCATCTTATTTTGGGTGAGAGCAGCATCTCACCTGATATGTTCATAACACCAGATTGTAGAAGAATACTTAAAGAATATGAAAAAAAAGCATTGGTGAAGGTGATAATGCACTAAAACCATAAACATAGACGGCAGAGCTTTCCCTCTGTTTAATATTAGCTTGCCAGTCATCTGTACAGTGGAAATATTACTTGTGACATTTATGGGTTGTTGGCAAAAGTTCTTGGAAGTCGAGTTTAAATTTCATTAAACACCATTAAGTATATCACAAAAAAGGAAATCAGGACCTGGTAATTTCAGTGCTGTCATGTCCTAAAGTATTAATCTCATGAAGACGGGGGGTAAAAGACTCCACTAAGCAATGCTTTCGGTACATTAACCTCAAAGCTCCAGTGTGACTTGACAGTCAAACAATAACAGCAAAACCATCAAGTGTCACTGTCCAAATAGTATTAGATCACTGAACACTGGAGAGCATTAGCCAGTACCACCGCAGACACCATGTCTTTTGATGGTAGAAAGTGAAGTGACATTGAGCACACAACATGAAGCATCCAGCATGCCAGTTAAACACCAACAAAAACATTATCAAAGACATGAAGCATCATCTGTATATCAAGATGCCTCAAATCCGAGCCCGGAGGGAGCTGTCAGTCTTCTAAAACCTGAAACACCAAGAAATAAACACAACTGTGATGTAGCCATGTCTCATTCCTGTCAACAGGGAGGTAGAGCGAAAAGATCAGATGTAAATAACTGCTGTAGTGCAAACACGTGTCAACATTCATTATCATTCTCCCTCTATTGTCAGGATGTGAAGACACAAGTTCCTGATGCTGTTAACTTCATCAGTGACTGCTGAAGCCACTGAAATATCTTGAACAATTAAATTCCAAGCAAGGATTCAAGGCGAGGATTGTTTGACTTACTGTAGTTTGACGCATTTTAGACATAGCACGGACCATGAACATTTCACTTCTTTTCATGTCTCGCTATTAAAATATAAAGCATTTACTGTAGATTATTTCTTTTAACTGGCCTTCTTAGAGTGCATATACCACTTTTTCTCCCTGGTCTCTGTTAAAGCTGTTTTAAGTGATTTTTGAGCACTAGAGGGCAGAGAGATTCTAAACTTCAAGAGGAGCACTGTTTATATTATAGAAGGATACAGTAATAGATAATGTATTAAAAATAATGGCCTATATGTATGAAAAGAAGTGAAGTAAATGGCAGTTGGGTCTCTTCTTGTGCAGTGATTAGTTAAGCTGAATGCCGAATCGACTCAAAAGCGGCTGGCAGAGGTCTGACTGGCCCTAGAGTTGTATGCGGAAAACTAGCCCGACAGACACTCACTGATGACCTGGCAGCCAACCGTTTGCTTGGCGTCTCCTGGCGTTCACAGTGGCGAATCATTTAATGGGGTGGGGGACAAGCGAAACATTAAGCTTTGACAAGGATGAGCAATGATAAGTACTACACACTCTGGAACTGAAGTTACTATGTTACATGCTGCTGACAACATTGTTCAGTGTAACAGATAACATATAAAGTATTTCACATTTATTTCTGAGATGTTGCAGATCTAGGTTATGAAGTAATGCAGTGCCCTCACTGACATGAAGAGAAGCCGGGTGACGGCTCTTCAGGTGCTGCTGACAGAAGCAGGGTATGCCCGCAGCTACGGCTGGTGACAGAGAGAGGAAGAGAGAGGGCAGGCCCAGCAAGCGACGATGAGTCATATACGACATGTTAAGTGTCAGAGCTAATCTATACGTTTACAGTGCTTTTTGTTTGCAAATTCAGCTCTTGTGGATTTTATATTATCTGTCAGTGTTAGCTTGAAGCATGGCTGGTTGTAAGTACCACATTATTTAGTATATTAAATATATTACATACTGTATTAATCCTTTAACCTAAACCAATATGCTTTTATGACTAACCAACTCAGGTTTCTGCGTAAATCTAACCAAACATCAGATCATAAAACTAAACATTATACATGTGCATTGTAAGAGCTTTGAAAGGCACGGACAATAGTGTCCTGTGCTGCTGAGAGGGGCCACAACTCAGAAAAGACTTATTATTATTAGGTTATTCATAAACTTAAGTAAATTCTTGTAGAAATTTTTATGTCATGAGCCAAAATTTGGGGGATCACTAAAGCTAATAAAAACATGTGTATGTCAAATAACATGGTAATCAACAGTTCTCGAGATATTTCATTCAAAACTACAGATGAAAACCTCAGGTTGGCACAAAGGGAAAGGCCAGGATTCATTCATGTATTAAAATCTGCGACAGTTCATCTTGTAGATGTTTGTAGAATTTTGAACTACTGAAATGAATGAAAGCTGCAGGGAGAGTTGACTGGGGTGTTTGTTCACAGTGGGGTCAGCAGTTCTACCAACGATCACATTATCCAGAGTCATTTGAGTCAATATTAGTTTCAATAAATTGCTTAATGGAGCTTTTTATCTGTGAAGATTCTCAGTCATCCAGGTCATGGTTATCTCAAAAAAAAAACCGTTTTTTTTTTTTTTTTTTTTTTTTTGAAATGGAGCTTTTGTTCACTCAGTTTAAATTTATTCACAGGCTTTCCATTTGCACTACTTTTCTGTTTCTTCACTAAACAGTCACTTATCAATGAAAGCTCATCATAGACTGCAAAACATGGGTCAAATTTGGCAGTGTTCCTAATTTCAACAGCGTAATTCTTTTAGCCTCAGTATTTAGTCATTTGTACATTCACTTAGTGCCAGTTAACGTTTTCTGAAAAGAAAAAGAAAGCAATTTTCATGCTGTATTAGGATGTTGATGCAGTGCCAGGTGTGAATATCTGATGGCGTTTCCTACTCAGCATGACCTTGTGAGTGGTGGCTGGTAAACCACTTTTGAAAAGTAATGGGGAATATGCAAATACCTGGGAAATGGCAAGGACATCACTATTATGTATTCCATCACAAGATGGCAATATTTTCTAGCCTTATAAATGCACACATTGATATGTAAAATACATGTGTAGGCCCAGCAACAGATAGTGACAAACATAATAAAACCTTTGACATTTCTCAGTAAATCATTTGCAAAACATTTGTCATAGTGCTCTCTATGCAGAAACACAAAGATTCAGACAGCTACACTAGCATGAAGCCACTGAGGATTCACAGGCTCAGTAGGTGTGCCAGTGACAACTTTGTCTAGTCTGCATGAACTTTTTGCCCCTTTAACATAATTTAGATTCCCCACGGGAAGGTGATGGTAGCGGCTGCAAAGCGACCAGGCTTACTTTGTGCCTGTGGGTGGCTGAGGGATTTGATTTTGTCTTTACTGTTCTGTGCTGTCCACGGCATTGATTATTATTCTGAGAGAAACCCATATCTCAGGCTGATACATATTTCATGCTGTGTGTGTGCTTGTGGAGTTCCCATCTGTGAATGCATGAGCCTTATTCAGTATTGTGCTTCATTTTTTGAGAGTTATATATTTTATTTCTAATCCCAAACAGTTAAAGTGGCTCTCTTTCCCCTCATTCACCCACCCACCTCAGTGTCCTTTGCACTGTTATTCTCTCATTGCTTTTTCTGCCTATTCACAGAGGCAATGTGTATTTTTTTTAAAGAAGAAAGGTTAATGTAGATCTGAATACTTAGGGCTTGACATCCTGGCAAGATGCATATTGAGAGAAATTTAAGTGAAGATATATAAATCCCTATCCATATGTTTTACTCACATGAAGTAGACTCTGAAAAAAGCAAAAGGGGAATTAATGTGATAGAGCTGGGTTAAAGACTTTAGGTTGTGAAGACTGACCCACTGTACCTCTACTTGGTGGATTCTTATGCACAGTTTTTTGTATGTATGTATGCATTTATTTGTTTAGGCTATGTAATAAATACTAATACTGCATATTGGTACCTATACTTATTGTTGCTCTTAAAGATAAGGAACATTTAATTATCTGACTTCTCTTAGAAACACCTCCAGTTTGTAGTGTTCTTTGAAAATGGAAATGTATGTAAATATGAAAAAAGTGCTTTTTGCAGATGTAATTTTAATCAAAGTTAAGGGGAAAAATTACCCACATATGCACTCTAGACATGTTTAACAGACCAGTGAATACAGCCATGTGAAGATGTGCTTTGCTGATATTAGCATGCTGACATGCTCATATTGGCAATGACATTTTGTTGTTAAACAGCACAGCGATAATGTTTATGATGTTCATTATTTCAGGTTAGCATGGAGAGTCAGCATGGAGACTTTTGCTAATTAGCACTAACTATCCTGGATCTTCATCAATTTGACCAATCAGGAGCCAGTACCAAGTTAAGATCAGTCCCCACTGCTTATCCTTGCATGCTAGGTTATGCACCTTTGTCGCTATATTTTCAAAAAAGCGAGTAGCGACAAATCTGGCGACTTTTTCTGGTGTTTTTGGACACTTTTGTAGACTCTGTCGCCAAAGCACATATTGTTTGTACTGTTCACAACGTGCAGCGGGTGCTGCCGTGGGCACCTCCCCCGTCACAAAGCACCCACAGACAGACAGTCCTCGCGCAGCAGTCCCTCCCAGCTGCTGTCAGAGCAGGAGATATTAACCCCTGCGTGTCTAGACCGCAGGTGAATCGCACATGCGCAAAGCCGCCGCTGGCAAAAAATTTAATAAACAAAAAATTTATTAATTAACTAATAAATTAATAATAAACTCCGCCAGAGTGTCTCTTTTGGGTCACTTTTGCTGGTCCCAAGCCCGGATAAAGGAGGAGAGTTTGAATTGTGAAATTGTGAATTGTGTGAAAAAAACAAGAAACAACCAAAGAAAGTTCATTTGTAGTTCTAAACACCTTTAGGGTGCTTTTTATTCACTATTCCTCTCTCCCTTCCTCTCGTTTTTCTCTCACAGCGTCCATACACATGTTCAATTATGCAAATTAGGTGATGACATCATTTAGCGACTTTTAGGGCAGCCAATAGCGATTTTCCTTACTGAGGAGTTGGCAACAGTGCTGCTTCAGCTTCTGTAGGTTACTGGACATTGGACAAGTCTTTTTCAGTTGGCAGATGCTTGACATCACCTGTTAATCCTGATCTTCATAACTAAGACAAACTGGGTATAATTGAACTGGCCTATCAGTCTAACCTCCTATATTCAGATTCACTGAGATGAAGGCTAAACTTTTAAGTCAAGTCTGTGAACTCTTGAGTGTATTAATCCATTGTCTCACTGCATTAGAATTTCAAAGTAGATGAACAAAGGGAGCGCTAACTAGGTGTGGGCAATGATTTTCGAAATTCGAGAAGATATTAATTATTAAAAAGTAATAATGACTAATAATAGTGAATAATAGTGACCATTGTTTTGCCTTTGAAACAAAGAGCCACTGTTTCCCTTACTTTTACCAGTACCAGTAAACAATGCGATAATGATGTTAGTATACAACAGCGCCAAATAGAAACAACAAACGGTCTCGGCACAACTGGATAAACTATATGATGATAATGCACATGAGCTGCACAGTCATTGGAAAGGTGTCTGACCAGGAATACACAGACAGCACTTAGAACTGAAGAACTGGAGTTGAATATTTTTCTAATAGTTCCCAGCAAATATCGATTAACATTTTTGTTTGAAATGCGTAGCACTAACATTGATCCCATTGTAGGCCAAATGGTATCACACAGTGAGGGATATTGAATAAGACATTACTTCACAAGATGCATTTTTCTTTTCCAAGTTTACTACTTCACTACTTACTCAAACAACTTAATTATTTGATTTGTGCTAGATGCTGTAGATGATGCAGATTTTGGTTTAATCATCGTGTCTTTTAACAATTTATCACATTTTATAAACAAAAAAGATTTCAGCAATTGATTAATATTTAGCACATTCACTCTAGATTTTTTTTCCTCCCTCTACTGCAGACTCCCGTTGCCTCGCTTGTATTTTATCTTGTCTGTTGGAGAGAGTGTTTCCTGATGTAAACAACCACTTTGTGCCACCACCCACAGGTACCCATTTTTATCAGTGGTCAGCAGGGCACTCTGCCCGCTCGACCCCACTCCCCCCACTGCCGTTCTCCTCAACCCCCTGACCGCCTCCACTCCCACTTCTTAACATCCCATCCTACCCCTGTCCAGCTCCATGCTGATTTCATCTCACCCCATATCTGAGACCAGCTAACTGTTGTTCCTCTATCTCTCCTTCAGCCCATTCATCCCAGTGATAGTTCTGCCCACTGGTCATAAAATACCTTCTAAAGCTATTTTCCAACCTTAAATCGGGTAGGTTTTGTGAAGATTCAAGTTTAAGCCTCCCAATCTGAGCTATACTAGTGACTGAGTTAACTAAAACATGTCTGTGAAAAAGCAGAGACTGGCCTCAGTTTGACCCCTCATTAAACTCCCATTAAGACACACAGACTCCAAATGTCAAAGTCAGTGAACGTTACTGGGATTAGTAACTGTAATGTGATTACTGAATTTAATCCCTTATACTACCTGTTACTTAAAAAGAGTAGTCACATATGATTTTGAGTTGCTAGGTGATGTGTTATGGCTCAACATTACCCTGCAACATTGCTTTAATGGAGTCCAACAGGGAAAGGATCTTGATTTGAAGTGTGCACCGTAGCCTGATGTTCTCTCATTGTCATTTACAATTTATTGTTGAGGAGTAATTAGCTGTGCATGCAAAGCAAACTGATTGCTGACATTTCAGCATACTGTATCTGTGTGAAAACACCTTATTAACTTCTGATTGTATTATTTGTTTCTTACTATTGAAAAACCCTGAAAATGTATTTTCTCACTACAAGAATCTAGATTAAGATGTCTTTTTGGTTTCAAGTTAGAACAGTTAAGATTTGTTCACAATAGTGATTTCTGAATTATATTTTTTCAGTTGTTAAAAACATATACATATCATACTATATATTGTAGCATATGATATCACCCTGCCTGATGTGTTGCTATAACCTAAGGATGTTTTGATTGTTGCTTATTTATTCATTAGCATTTGATGTCATAGAGAAATACTATAAAGTATGAAATCATTTTTAGCAAGCTTTAGACTAACTACATTTTCCATTTATTAGCTGTGGCAGAGTAGGTTGTGTTTACAGTAATAGTTTATCTCTTTAGCTGTGATAAAAATGATCAAAGCACCACCAATATTCTGTTTGTCTGAACTGACAAGCATGCTACTTTTAGTTTTTACAGTCTTCTGCAACCTCACTTTAGTTGTAACAGGCTTACTTGCATGCTAAATCATTGGCAGGAGAACACACAACTTGCAGAACTGTTATCTATTTTGGGAACATGCATCCAGGGAAATTTTAGGTTGGGTTATCATAAGTAAATTTAAACATCTAAGCACATGAAAGGTTTCCTGAAAACAACTGTAACCTGAAGATGGAGCATCATCTAGAATGCTGTGTTCTTGTGTGAAATCACAGCCATTTCTCTATTTGCTACACTGCAGGTGCAGAAACTTTTTTTACTGCTATGCGACAAGTGCCTGGTAAGAGGAAAAGTCTATATTCTAAAGGCAGCCTTCCTCCAAAGCTATCCACAGTTCCCTCTTTGGTTCTTCTGTGCCCTGATACTCACCTTTTCACCTCAGCCCTTAATAACCCATCACCTTTATTGGCTGATCCTGTTGTCATCTTCAGCTGAATTCCTTTTCATCTAGGGAATACCTAGGTACTGGAGCCACTTTGTTTGAACCCCCAGTGCACAAAGTGAAAAAATACACAGGCGCACACACTTATTGATGGACACAAGCACAGGCATTCCTAAAATGACCCTGCAACCTCTATATCCCCATACAGCCTCCCTATCCCCCACTACTCACATTGACAGTGGAGGTAGCTGTGGAGAGCGATATTAGGATTCAGCAGCAGGGCTGATGAACACCAGTGAGCAGACCACCAGGTCACTACTGCGAATTAATGATACATTCATCTTCTCCTCTGTAAGGCAACTTCCAATTGGAACTGCAGCCACAAGATTAAATTTGTGAAGGCACATGAATTAATATACAGTGGCTTCGGCAAATCTTTTGGCCCCTTCACTTTTTGCCTACTTTATTGTGTTGTAGATTTAATTTAAAGAGATAGAATTACATTTAGTCATTTTTAGAATTTCTTAGCAAATTTATTAAATATCAAATAATGAATGTCACAAAAAAGTATTTATACCTTTGGCTGTGGCACTTCATATCGATGTATACACACATAGGTATACAGTATATCTTGTATATGAAGTCCCACAATTTTAGCTGCAAGTTAGGGCAGAAACCAAGCCAGGAAGTCCTAGGAACAGGTAACCATCCTCAGATCATGAAAACAAAACAACTGATTGTAATTTAATCTGGTATTTGTCCCAACTGAACTCCCTGGACAGGACTCAAAGCAATATGTGTCACAAACACCAGGCACTGCATCACCTGACTAATATGACTCCCTGTGGTTAAGCATAGTGGTGGTAGCTGGAGGCGCTTCTCAGCAACAGAGCTGGTGGTGGCTGGGCAGAACTGAGAGAAGGATAAAGCCACTAAAGCCACTTTGTTATACACTTTCTCAATATACAGTACGAACTTGTGCCAAGCTATTAAGCTATAGCATGCAGAGACACTTACATGGATCCATAGCATGTCCTCCTTTGCATGGATCTGTTTTCTGTTCATTTTCCACTAAACTTAACATTGACATCAAATAGAGAACAGGTCTGTTTACCTGCAGACTCTCAGGAGTGCAGGTCCTCCATCTTTATTAGAAAGAAAATGCCCTAAATGCTGTTTTTATGGTAGCTTTTATCAACCATCTCCCAGTACAACGTGTCCTCGCAGTTGCAGAGCAAATTTACGCATGGGCTTATGGCTGGGATCTCCAGCTGAAGAGTCTTTAGCTGACTAAGCCTTTAGGGTTGGATAGGGATATGTATTATTGATGGGGAGAAGGTGATTTGTTGTTGGCCTACACAGAAGGGGAATATGTGACATCACTCTGCGGAGTCTCTACTCTCATGATTATGTGTATTCACAAGGGACCACAAACACAGCCAGTTCCCTCTTCCTATGGGTCCCAAACTGAAGACAGTTGTTATAGAGTGATGGGGTTGGGGGGCCATTCAGATGTGGGAAGTTAAAGTGGAAATGGCACAAACTAAGATGGAACATCAGGGGTGAGGAGCTCGGGGAGGTTTTGCTCACTTCTGCTTTTAATCTTAACTAAAGTGGCAGAAAAAGCAGCACTTAAGCAGAGAGCACACAGAGAGTTGATATTAATGTCTTTATGCTTGAGAAAGTTTCTAAAGTAAAACTGAGACACAGTTACGAGGGGAATAGATGAGGTACTCTGTAATTAGCTCCTCATATTAGTTTGTCTGCTGTGTCTGGCCTTTCTGCATTTCTCAGTTTTATTTGGTAACAAGTATTAACAGCTCAGTTAAGGCTGTGAAGGATGAATTCAGAGCTTTATTCCGTTTTTTGTCTTGTAAAAATTGTGATAATAAATTAAATATGGCTAATTAGGTGTTTCTCAGAGACGGCGAAATGGTAATGTTCATCAGGCCCATCTTCATTTTCAGTCCTGAAGAGTCTCTGAAATACATTACTTAATTGGTTCCCCCAGGGATTTAACAAAAGTTTTTTTTTTAAATCAACTTTATCAAGATTAAAAATAGCCACAAGATACTACAGCATTAATTCCACCAACAAATAAAAAAATAAGTTAGTGCAAAGATTTTCTTTTCTATAATAAATTATAGAAAAAAAAGCCATCAGGCTAATGAGAGTGTTGCAAAACAAACAAATCCTCAGCATGTACTTCAATAATTAAAAATGAACAAATTGATAACTGTCTCTGTAACACTGCATTTCTGATTAAAATATAGCAGCGACATATAGAAACACAAATAGCAAACAAGTATTAATCAGAGTGGATAGAAAAATGACATATGTGATTGATGACCCGGTGTTCAGCCCGTGACACAGAGCAGGGCTGACCCTAGTTGACTCGCATGAGTGAAATATTATTAATTTCACTCTGTGTATTGGGAAGTTGTGGAATTGTTTATATGTTATCTTACCCTTATTGCCTTATACTATATACTGGGCACCTTAAACAGATTTAAGTGTAACTCCTCAGGTGAATCTTTGTAATACTTTAAAATATGTCTTCTTTGGAGAAGTAATAACTGTACAAAGTGACAAATACTGTACAGTAATAAGCACATACAATGTGTTTATACCTACATTATAGTGTGTTATGAACTGTTTATCAAATGTTTTGTATACTGTTGCTGAATAAGGGGACATAAAGTGTCACTTTAAACAGATATGTTGTGAATGTATTGATAATTTTACATTTTTGGAGTTGTATTTATGTAAAAATGAGCTAACTTGAAAAGAAGTTTGTTGATGCATGTTTGAAGGTGGCCTACCATGTAGCTAGCAGTGCTACCACTTCCTGTTGAGACTTTGTTACCTAGTGCTGAGCTTTTACTTATTTTGTAATGTGTATTTGGATTCTTGGGGCAGTCGTACAACGCGGCATTACTGTCTAATATAGTCTACAACACAATGCACAGCTGACCCACTCTATAGGAACCTCTGTAAAAGTCAGAGAAAGTGTAAAAGGGAACCCTTCCTATACTTTAGTGTCTACAGTGTTTCTCATAATACTGCACGTGGTCACATGCACGCTTACATCAATCCATCAGGATACACCAATTTCCCATAGTGGATGCTCCAGAAACAGCATTTTTATCAAATATGACACATTACAGCTACTGTAGCATGACTACATCTGCGTGTATGATGTGTCCGATATGTGCTGCAGCCATCAAATGATGTTGCCTTTAATTATTCAGTCAATATTTCTAGCTGCCCTTACTTCAGTCAGTAGTAGTCCAAAGGCAGAAATGCACTACTGAAGAATTAATCAAATGTGACAGAGGAAATCAACCATTTCCCAAATGTTTTTAGACTTCAGCTGCCTTGTGGCTGCTTACATGTGGGCAACTGTTTGACAGATTCCATTTCCAAGTAAAAAAGTGCTTTTAACTGGTTAATGCGGTGTGTGCTGGCTAGCTTATATTAAGTCTCACTTGTCATTTTGATTGCCCATTAAAGGACATAATGAGATTTTATCTCGCAAGGGTTTCGATGTTCTAATGAAAATGAAGATGGAAGCTGTGTGTTGATAAGGTTTGAGTATGTGTGTTTGTGTGTTAGAGAGAGAGAGAGGGAGGGAGTGAGAAAGAGAATGAACATACTTTGGAGATTCTATCTCCCCGTCATCATCCAAAAACCATAAAAAAACATAAAATTATGATGACTCCGAGAAATTACACTATAAAATGGAGAAGCATACACGTGTTGTTGCACAGCGTCAAAGAAATGTACAGCGTACAGTAGATACACACTAACACACACAGTACAAGATCCAGCACTGTTGGACACTCAATTACAGGAGCTGCCTGCGGGGGAGGAAAACTGGGAGAACAGAGGAAAGGTGGAGAAAGATGAAGAGTGTTGTAGCAGAAAAGAAGGCAGATGAGGGTTGAGGGACCTTCATGCCCATCAGCAGCTGATGTGAAACTCAGTCTGATCATTGCCTCTCGGCGGGCCTAGAGAGAGACCCAGCATGGGTTTTCCCCCCACTTTTCCCTCCCCTCTTTTTTTTCTCTCTCTCCCATTTGGTTTTAATGGACAGCTTGTTCTTCCCTGACCCTCACCTTTACTGTGTGTCGGGCGTAGCTGTGCACAGCAGAAAGACAGCACTTTGATGAACATCTTTGCATGGTTCTCTGTGTCTCTCCCTGTTGTTCTCCCTCGCTCAGCCTCTCATCCCTCTCTCTGCATGCCTTCGTCCTCATAACAGCCCATATAATGCCCTCCCTTTCTTTCTCGCAGCTTTCTGTCCTTGTTCTGATTTTGTGTTCTTTTTTTTTTACCCCCTCTCATACTGTTCAATAACATGTGTCTTCACGCCTCTTCAATCTCTTCTCGCTGTTTGATACCATACAGAAAAAACAGCAAAGCGAGACTGGCCTGCCATCTCTGTCTGTCTCTCTGTCTTTTAAGGATGAGTTTGAGCATTGTGTGTGAGCACCATGACTTCCCTTGTTTTAGATAATATCTTTCAATTTCTTTTCCTCTCATAACATAGGTCATTTGTGTTGTTTTTTTCTTTTGAGTACGAATGTGTGTTTTGTTTTGTTTTTGTTTAGAATAAACTCCCTAAATCCATCTGCTTCTCTTGGCTTGTGTGGTCAAGTACCACAGAGCCAAAATCATTTTGTGTAAGAAAAATGTTGCTTTGCTTTGTGCATAGCTAAGACAGTTTTAATGCATCAATGGGTATACATACAGTAATTGCAAAGCAGCAGTGAGTGAAACTGTTTACAGTGCATGTGTACCTGTGTTTACTTTGCTCATTAGTTTTTAGCGCTGATACACCTGAGAGAAGGGGGCCAAAAGCCAAAAAAGAGACTCGGGAGGGTCAAAAGACCTGCTGTGCCTTGGCTGTCAGTCTCAGCACCTTGTAATTTTGCTCTGCCTCAAAATGTAGCTCACAGGAAGCGCCAGCAGCTATTAACTGTGTTGTTACACCTCATGTCAAACACTGAAATATTACACAACACGGGACAATGGTAGTTCATACAGAGAAGAAGTGGGGGACATAAATGAGAGGGGGTGGGGGAGAAGGTAGCAGTTTTAAAGGAAGGGACCTATTTTTTGCTATAGTACTGCTGCCAATCATCTTATTCCAATATGTATATACATGTATTTATCTTTGTAAGAATCTCAGAAAAAAGTCTCCCTGAGTGACATAAGTGTATTTTAATTGGTGGAACAAATAAAAGCTGAGGCATTTCCATAGCATTATGCTCTGGGAGCTATTGGGGTAGTCGGGTAGCCCAGCACTAACCAGTGATCATGGCAGAGTGTTTAAGCCTATTTGGTCAAAATGCACCGATGGTCACTATGTCAGATTAGGTGGTCATGGATCAGACAGGATTAGGTACAAACAGTCCATGAATGCACACACTGGTACATGCACAACAATGCACAATGTGAACCAAATTGCACATTTTTACTTGTACATTTTAGTTTAGTTATATTTATAGTTTATCTATATATGTTTATTCTATGTGCGTTTTTATATTTCTGTACTTTTTTACATTTTTGATACTGTTTTTATACTCTGTAAAAACTGGAGCCACGTCGTCTCGTCTCACTGTATACATGTATATAGCTGAGATGACAGTAAAGTTTACTTTGATTGACTTTGACTTTGAGTGCAGACTAACAGACAGAGATAGATATCTGGGATCAAGATTTGATTTCTTACACTATGACACAGTGGGATAAAATTAAGTTTGTTCACACAGTTGAAACTCTTTGTTCATATTTTATTTCACTTAGACCTACCACTTACTGTATTTCCTAGTTTTTGTTTTCTTAAAGCAGACAAGTAATGTTTCAATAATGATGCTTAAATGTGGCATTCATATAACTTAGGGGTTAAGTCAGATGTCCGGTTTGCCCCGGTCCACTGACAAACTTTTGTTGCATCTCTCCCTTGTATCTTGTCATCTCTCTGTGTCATTGCTCCTTTAATCAGAAGGTTGCAAAGAAGTAGTCCAATCACTAGGCAGATGGATATTGTCAATAGCTAGGAAAACATCAGGTAATCAAAACAAAAAGAGGCAACCAAAAGACAAATCAGGTAGAATTTGCACAGGAAAAAGGCTGTAGAGCTGGCAGAGGACAGCTGGAAGTCGCTCTGTAACCTGTATATGTTAATGAGCTAATGATGAACAGGTACACATGAGTGAGTATGTGAGTATGTGGAAATGGGGAAAGACAGGGATTACTGCAGGGCAGGAGAGTGGTAGGATCTCAACCCACATGAGAGTTATTGAAATGACAAAGCAAGCCTACAGTGACAAATGAATGTTTGCACTCTCTTGTCAAATGACCCAAGAAATAGTACTTGATTAGTTTAGTACAATACTGAGCATCCATATAGTTGTAGGGCATGTGGGAGTCAGATTGATAAATGAAACAGCAGAGACTAAGAAAGTGTGACATTTAATCTCTAGTACAAGTCAGGCTCCAAAAATGCTGGATCCTACACTTCCCATGTTCCAGCAACACTGCATTCTTCTTTAACTCTCAGCCTAATAAATAATCTTTGAAATTACACCGTTACATAATTTGTAACTCTGGCTTTCTTCAAAATTGTGATGGCTAAGACAGGAATCCATCAGTCATTCTGGTGAGGTTCTCTGAAAGTTGAGTAATGGGAACTGGACTTCTTTCTTGTTAGGTCAAAATGTTTCATTACTCATCCAAGTAGCTTGTTCAGTGTGAGGATTGTTGGTAGGAGACCTCAAATTTATCCTCTGAGTTGGTCTCACTTCACACCTAACTTAAATAGGCTCATTAAGTGGACAAGATGTAATAGTCACACCTCTTCTAACCCTTGCTACCACCATTCAGGTGGGTTGTTACTGTGGCCTTGTTGGATATTTGAAGTGGTCTTGATTTTCCTGGATATGGATGAAAGGGCAGCGTAGTAAATTGGCGACAGATTGTGTCTGAGGCCTCCACCTATGTTGAGGGAGAGGTTTTCCATATACACTTACATATGCACAGTCTACCCATTTTGGTGCCCTAGGCGAGACTATGGTTTGGCGCCACATAATCAACCGACTTTACCCCCCCCAGCGCACAGTCCGTCCTAACCGTAACCTCTCAATCTAACCTTAACCCTTATTTAATATTTTTTAATTTAATAATAATTATCAGAATGTGCATGTTCTGTGCATCTGTCCAGGACAGATGTAGAGTAAATGTACCTGTTACTGTACAGTACAAGTAAAACATGCAGCTGCTGCAGACAGAAACTTGATGTTTCCACATGACAAATTTATTATCTAGTTGTGATCAGTGTTTCCAGATCTCACGATAGACACAGAAACTTTGAATAACTGTTCTGCATCACGTCTGTTCATCTGCTGTATTAAATCTGCATGATGAGCTCACATTTCACACTTGATAAATCTGCAGAATGAGGTTGGGGGGGTGCGTGCCAGCTCGGGCAGACGGATCCTGGCTGGAAAAGTTTCACTTTATTGTGGAGAGAATCATGAGGGGTTCATACAGGGAGCAAAGCCCAAAATAAGGACCCGCGACTGACAATATTTTTTTTTTGAGGACTTGCAGCTGCGCCCCTCCAGCAAGTGGCGCCCTAGGCGACCACCTAGTTCGCCTATGCCAAGAGCCGGCTCTGTATATATGTATAGATTCGCTCATGCTCCTCATGTGTGAGTACAACTCAGCCTTTGAAAACTGTTGTATGACATGGTACAACCCTCTTGTACCACCTACCTTAAGGTGAAAACAATTGCACCGCGTCATTCAACTGTTTTCACAGGCTGTGTAGTACTTCTGATGGGTAAACTGTGTTAAATCAGTGGAATGCCTCTTTAATTTCAGTTGGTGATACTGTGGTGTTTTCTGTGGATATAGTCAGGGCTGTTATCTCAATTGAAACTAAAGTGAATAAAGTATACAAAAAGTATTGATTTGCCTGTGCAGTCACCATCACATCAGTATGCAGTAAAGTTGTGAGCAATAACTGAAAAGAAGCTTATATCTCCTTATTCATTATATAAATAAGTGTTACAACGTGTTGATTGACATATAATTAATGTTTGATCATGTCTCATTGCCAGCGTGTAAATGCAAGCCTCACCTTTGCGGACTCCACACAGCTTCACGTATTAGCACACCCCGGCAGCTGTGGATGTCATGAGACGGAGTGAGATAAAAGCTGGGATGAACTGGTGAGAAATCAAGGTTTGGACAAAAACAGAGAGACAGACATCCAACCAGACAGCAAAACCGATAGGTAGGCACAAAGGCAGAGCTTTAAGTGACAGCTTGGGAGAGAAATGAGTGACTCTAGTGTGTTGTGGCATTTATGTTCTCTACTGTCAGTGAAAAGGCCCCCTGAAGACTCAGGTGACTTGACAAATGATGGGAGAGAGGAGCAGATGTAGTGAGGGAAATGTCCAAGTGTCTGGCAGTTTCATTACCTGCACACAGGATAATGGTTATGTTTAATGTCATTCTATGTGATCTGAGTGTTAAGATTTATTTTGTCAAAATAATTGCAGCTTCGATACTCATGGCACCACAGCTCTTGCATGTTAAAGTTAGTTCTATCAATGTTTACCTACTCAGAGGCACTAAGTACTCGTCTTCAGGGAGCCAATCATGAATTCCCGGCATACAACAGTAACAAGGGAAAGGCAAGTAAGAGACAATGTATTGGCATAATGAGAGGCTAAAGTTAGGTTGGTCCTCCAGAGAAAAATTAAGCACAAGAGCGTAAGAAAAGAATGATATTTAAAGTTTTGAGGAGCGAAAAGGAAAGTCAAGTCACAAAATTGTTTGGCATTTCAAGATGTCATCAAATAGTTGGTTTCAGTTAATCAAATAAAATATATACCACTGCAGCACTGAGTAAAAAAAACAAAAAAAAAAACAGTCATAGCACCAACAGAAACGGCAAAAGAAAAGTAAACTGAGACAGATTTCTATATTCAGTCCACTGCAGGGTCATATATTGAATAGAAGAATGAATTAGTTATGCAGAGTCACTCTACATATTCACACTCTTGGAAAGGAACAAAAAAACTCTAACCTTCAGTGTTGTTTGTGTGTAGGCAGTGGAATCATGTTCCTCTGTGATGTTAGTGGCATTCATGCTGCATTCAAACACATGATGTTTGTGATGGTGATGCACGATACGTCCATGTCAATGGTCTCAATAGGTCCTAATCAATTGCTGGCATGAGCATATTAGAATAGTGTCATCAGTGTGTATGATGAACTGATTCAAATGTATAATGCTGTATCTTGTTGATTGTGTAGCCACATTCTGTTTACCTTGCAAACAGACTCTGTTTGGCTCTTAGCTGCGCTTATTGAAGTCTTTTCCTTCAGTCAGCCTATTACAAAGTCTCATTTGGCTTTATAATATACTGTAACCAACTCCTGGCGTGCATGCTATTAGCTCATTAAATCAACATGAGCAGAATCAGACAGGCTCAGATACGGTCAACAGTTGTACGTGTTAAAACTCTAGTGGGTTCCGTGAAGCACATATTGATACACACATCACACATTCATGCACACCGCCCACTGTTTGGCAAACAGTGATATTAATAGTGTTGTCCAATGTTCATCACGCCAAACTGTGGCAGCTGGTGCCTTGACTAGAAAAACAAATCTTGTTTTTTTTAAATATCTTGTGCTTTATCTAGAGCAGTGTTGCTGCAAAATGTCAACCACTCCCCATAGTGGCTTTTTCGTAACACCTTACAACTTTAACCCTCCACATGAATGCTAACTGGCTTAGTGTATTGATTTCATTTTGTTAAAGAGTAAATTTGGTTTAAAATCTTATAGGCTATTGGATGGCCCAGTCAGTTCAGTTCTTTGCAGCTGGCTGACGTATATCAGCATTGCTCTGACCTCTATAGGAACGCTGCGAGAGAATTTCTTCAAATTTGACACAAATCTCCACTTGGCCAGAAGAGGTCAAAGGTCACTGTGACCTTGTGTGGCCCACTCTCATCAGTGCTTCACTATTCACTATCAGTGATTCAGTATTCTAGTTGTTTTATATAATGGAAAGTTTAAAAAATGTGTCGAAAAACATGTTTATTAGAGTTGAGCAATATAGTTGATGTCCTTACCAGGACTACTGAGGATATATTTGGTATGTATCACTATATTAAACCATCTAATTCATGATCAGTGCAAAAACCTGTAACTGTTAGAAGTTTCAGTATATAATTTATATGCAAAAGTAGATTTTTCTTTTAATTCATTTCAGCACATGAATTTAAACGGAATTTCCTATGACATATATTATGACATATTTTTAATACAGGCAGTATTGTAAATCTATTTGTAGTATGTGGGCACTTGTGGGTGTAAATGACAAATTTTATTTAACACTGAAGGGCCTTAGTTAAAAAATGATAACACAATGTAACCATCATGAAAGTAAAACTTAATATTCAGTGTTATTAGTTATAAAAGCCATCTGCTTACAAAACCAGAACATATAGTCTTCTATATGATTTGCTTTTTTAATCGTTTGGACAAACGGTGGGTGCAGACAGTGAAGCCAATTACAGTAATAGCAGTATATGTGTGTGGCTGCTGGTATCTGCAGGTAATTGAATTACTGAGTCAGTGTTTAAGAAACCATGTGATTATTCTGTTCATTAATTTCACTGCGTAAAATTGGAGATGAAATTGTCATAGATGGCCAAAGATGTCCCCACATGAATTCATATTTGTATCTACCAGCCTCAAAGTTTAGGGTTGTAATTAGACATGCTCTCACACATATACCCACACACAGGGACACATGCATGTAAGAACATCCTAAAAACATAGTGGCATAAGAAAGCATTCTGATCCTTTCATTTTTTTGTACACACAACCACTAACCAAGATAAGACTATGTGGTACTGCAATTACAGCTCTAAAATGTGTTATTAGGAAATATCTGGGTAAAAAACAACTTTTAAAAAGAAAAATAATATTTTTTTAAACATAAATTTAGACAAGGTATTACATGATCTAGTTGATGTTAGGTAGTTAATTAGCCATGTTGTCTGCCTTTTTAGCAGCCTTATAGTATTTATTTCACCAGTGCTAGATACGCAAACTCATTGGTTGCAAACGTTCATTTCAAGATATCGTAGGTCTAGAATTTGGCAAAGACTGATGGGTGGTGTTCCCGTAGATGTTTAATCATATTTTGCCTCAACTGGCAGCTACAAATGACCATGTCACAGACCATGTCTGTCTGTGTTTTTTGTTATACCTGAACAATTCCCATTCAACTGACTTAATCTTTTTTAACGGGGGGAAAATTTTGGGGGTTTGTGTCCGTTGGCCATTATACACAGCTGACTGACTGGTGACACCAACCGGAGGGGGAAGGTTCATGTTACTCTATGCTCCACACAACCTGAGGGACACGGTACTTTCTGTCTTTGATGAGTCATAAAAAATGGATATAAGGGACGCCTGGATATGATGGAAAATTTCCATGACCTCTTCAAACCTCTGTATACTTAGAAATCTGAAACCAGCCCATGCATAGTGTGGGATTATATTAGATGTTCCCAAAACAAATGTGAGGTTGTCCTAGAGGACGGATATCTAGTTTGCAAAAAATATGGATGCAAGGTGGCTGTAATCTTCAGAATTTTCACAAACCAAACAATCAGCTACTGGAGAAAATAATCTTTGTTTGGAGTTTGATAAAAAGTATTTCAAAAGATCCATCTGAACTACAACAGTAAAATCCTGCTTTTACATCACTGTCTGAGTAATAGTACAGTTATGCACTGTGATGAAGATTATACTAATAACATGCTCCATCATGCAGCAAAGAAGTGCAACTGTGGATACAAGCCATTATTCTTCACTTCACAGCTAATACACATCTCACTCTGAATTTGTGTTCATTTTTTATAAGACTTTGTTGTGCAAGTCCAGTTTTTTAATAGTATTTCAGGTATTTGGGTTGAGTTTTTATTCACTTCTGTAGAGAAATTAAAGCAGAAATGACGTCACGCCACTGCGTGGCTGTGGTAAGAACTGCAGCCGGAGGGCAAGAAGTAATTTTTCTTCAGTGAAAACACTGTCACAAACTCTCAAAATATGTGTGGTTTTTGTAGTTTAAGTTTGCTCAAATCAATCCAGTTAGTGCTAGTGGTGTTTTCACCAAACAATCTATCCTTCATTCCATATCTATATCCATAGCACTAATAAATATCACTGCTTTTCATAACACAGTGATCACATCATGTATCATAATTTTCTGTTTTCACATACTCTCCTTCTGAATTTTGTGCGTCATGATAGTTACGTACAACCTATAGAGGTGGAGGGACTAACTTCCTGAGCTGTATGGTGTGTTACTGTTTCCAGCAAAAACCCAATGATATTGCAGGTGCAATTTCCTAGCCTACACTTACAGTACACACAAACTTCTTTGCAAACACAGACACACACACATACACACAAACCGTGACTGTGACATGCAACAGTTTATCTGCAGGCATTTTCTCCATCTCAGTTGTGGGAGGAAAAGGGGCTGCTTCTATTGGCAGGGTTTCACCCAAGAGCGTCTCTACAGCTTAGACGTTCCTCGAGTCCACAGCTCAGTGGTGAGCGAAAGCGCTGCCCTTGACATATGTAAGATTCAGAAGGGAAAAAAAGCATTGAAAAGAGAGGGGGTAAGGAGGTAAAGAGGTGATTGGTCTGGATGACACAGCACTGACTGCACACCTCAAGGGGAAATGCTAGTTATTCACATTATATCACATTAGATAATATTTTTCTGTGTTACAGATCAAGGTGTACTTTGGTCTCTGCTTGCAATGCAAGAGACATGAGCTTCATACACAGTAAATCTGTGGAAACTTCAAAGAACGTGGCCTTCTTTATCACACTTTATAGTGCAACGCTGTATAACTCAGAAGCACTGCATGTCGACTGTACTGTCCATATATTGATTCACATAAATAATGCAGTTGAACTTGTGAGTACTTTTTCGGGGCATTAGATTATTTCATTTTGCAATGAATGTTTCTGAAACATTTCAGTGACCTAAAGAGTGCAGTTAATATTGATCAGATGACACATTTTAAAAGAGATTATTCTTTAATTATTTATGTGAGTTAGCCATAGCGATGGCTTACAGCTGCTTCTACTGAGGCTTAAAGCCTCTGTGTGGAGCAGTGGGGGAGCAGTAGACCAGCAGCAGAAAGCACATACACGTATTGATTTAGCTCAAAGCATTTTGTGCTATAGTGCAACCTCACAGAACCATAAGCATGGCTGTAGATTCTTAGTCATGTGTTAAGATGTCCAAAAGTCTTATTCTCGTCTTAACTCAATATATAGCTACTCCATTTTTATTTGTTGTGTTGGACAGATAGAAAGGTCATTGTTTTAACCAGATTCCTCAGAATATATTTCACTGATTGAGGAAACCAGATTGGAGAATTACATGATCTTAAGAATCGAGGCTACTGCAGAAAGCTGATGTCAGTGCTATGCATGAACGCCCTAAAACAACGCCTTTCACTGAATGCGTACATTTTTTTGGTGAACAGTATGGTAAAATGTATGTTATGGGAGTGGTGTTTTTGGTGAGGGTGTCACATCAAATGGATGAACGTGCACTAATTCACCAAACTTAGTTCTAACTTAGTTTAAAATTCAAACTACTGGACAATTTGTGGGCAATGAACATGAACTAGTTAATTTTAATATGTGTGAACTGAACTTTGTGTTAGCTCTTGTGTGAAGTGTGAACTTGCACAACACCTCTTCTGTTACCAGATGAATGAAAGACATGTAAACACACTGCTTGTGTCTGAGAGCCATCAGGCCCCCATCTCTATGTCATCAACGTCTGCTTAACTGGATAGAAGAGCAAACATGCTTTTGCATGCAGTTTGAGGGCTAAGGAGGGTAGATTTAAAAAGCAAGAACATCTCAGGTCAGCCACAGCATTTGTCAAAATATTACCAAAACATGAAAAAAATGGCCAAACTTGTTTCTCCTGTCTGTCTCTGAAATTAGATCTCGTTATGTTAACATTTAACCTTCCTTGCCTACTTGGTTTAGTGTGACAGGTGAGTCGAAGGATAAAATGAGTATGTGTTGGCTCAAACACACACATACATACACATTTGTCAGGGTTCCCCAAAGAACTGCTGTCTGCTGAGGGGCCGATGAAGGTAAAGAAAGAATAGAGTAAACTATGTGTCCTCGCGCACATAGGTGTGTGTGTGTGTGTTTTCCTCTGAGAGAGTCATTATGTGGCTTTCCGCATTGGGAAATGACATTTTCTTCCTGTACTTGCCATCTCACAGACAAAGCTGTGACTTTCTTGTCAGAACACATACCCACTTCTCACTTTGAATGGCTGTGCAAACATTTCGCTGTCGTGCATGCTTGTCTCCACACGTACACACGTATGCGCACACAGGCACATGCTATCCCTGTAACTTTTAGTAGGTCAACCCCTTAAGGGTGGCCCAAACTTACACTCAGGTAGGAACACAAAGCATATTTCTAGATACATGCAGCCTAATTAAGCAAAGAACAAAAAGATCACATGCTTGCGTACCTAGGGTTTCTGATTAAAGGAAATACCTCATTTTCTTCTCATACCTATTCATCCTATTCATGACTAAAATAGACATTGAAGGCAAAAAAAAGTCTCAAAGTACAAAGTAGAATTGTACTCTGCCTCAGGTGATTTGTCTCTGCCCCAGGGCTTTAGCCCACTCACTCTTTAGGAGTTTCGCACATTTTTTTAGTTTCCAGAGTAATCTCTGTCCCTGTGTCTGTTCAGATTAAATATACCAGTGCGTCAGAAATGGAAAGAAAGAGAGGGAAATGAGCAGAAAGCAAAAGACCTGTGCTTTCTCAGAAATGGACCCATATTTGATTCAGTGTTCTGGACATCACTGACTTATGGGGCAATTTTATCACACATCTGTCAGCTCTGGAGAACTGTAGAGTGAGTATCGCCTGTGGAGAAGATCACACACACTAGCGGGCCATCGGCCACCAGAGTCCAGGACGGGGCTGAAGGGCCTGGAGCGGGGATGTTAGGGGGGGCTATGAACAACAGACTCAAAGCTCTGTTAGGTTATAGTGACAGATACTTAACTGGTGTTAGCGTTGCTCGCTGGGGGCTCCGAATGTGTCGAGGAAAGGATAAATAAGCAACGACACCTGTGTGATAGAAATCCCATGAGATAATCTCGCCACGGTACTAAGGCTGATGTACACGACAGATTTGAGAATGACTTTCACACAAAGTCAGTAGCACTACTTCAGCCTCTAAACATTACTGGACTAAAATGATCCAGAGGTTGAACTGACTGCCTTTGGTGACATGTGGTGCTAGAAATGTGCTTCCAATATAACTTCACCATCCTGCTACCTAATGTAGTTGTGTGTGACTGTGACTGTTATTTTATTGTAAATCAAGTTTTTACAGATTTACCGTGTTTAGTACACTTTTTGTCTTTCATGTTTTGTTAAATTCTCCTGTTAATTCTCCACAAATCAGTCTCAAAATCCCATTTCAGGAGATTACGCACAGACCTAACTAAACTGCCAACTAAATACTTCTAATCATTAAATGCATTACTCCTTGTTTCCCTGCTTTCCTTGTGTGTGTTTTTAAATACTTGAAATCTTGAAAGCTATAAGATGCAATTTGAAAAATCAGCCAGCGAATATATCTCATCCAGATAATTTGAGAAAGCAAGCAACATGGCAGTCTATCCATTTCAATTTAGGCATGGCAGTCAGAAAATCAATATCCCTCAGTTCAAGAAGATAAAACAACATGAAGCCATAGAAGATGCGATTCTAGTAATTACATCCATTAACATATTCATGAGTCCAACATTTTATAAGCGTGACATATGCCCTGAATATTAAGTGGCTGCCATATGTTGCACAAGATCTTTCTGGCAGTTGTTACTATAGTGATGTTTTAAACTGGGCAATGATGCGACGTTTTACAGGGAAATCGATTGCAGTAAGTGGAGGCAAATGAGAAAAAGGTGAGTTTTGTTTCTTTTAAGTCAGCAGTCAGCTCACTTAATTACAAGAGAAAAGCTTTTTAAAGAAGAAAATTAAGGGAGAGGATCACAATGGGAGAATGGAAACAAGTGACTGATTTTCTCGCAAATCTCAGCGTGAAGTGTCAGGAGTGGAAATATCGACTTGTCTTTCACCAATCTTTTCTCACCTACACAACTGACAGAAACACCTGAGAGATCAAGACAAACAGGGAACGCAGCAGAGCGATGAGTTTGATGTCATGCTAACTGCTGCTTCACTGAAGGCAGAGTTAAGGCACTCTCTCTTTGAAATGAGTTATTTATGATGTACATGCTGCAGAATTTCAGTTAGACTTCATTCCCAAAAAAGTCAGTGAGCCATCAAAGATTTATCTTAAGAAAGAAAAAAACGAAAACTCAGGGTCATTCTAACTTGGAGCTGCATTTGTCTGCATGTCTGTACCACCTTTTCCCATTAATTACAGCGTAGGGGATCTGGATGGCATGACGAAAAAAAGAATGATGCAAGCATTTCATCTTTTTTTTCTTCCATGGCTGAAAAAGAACGTATCCCAGGTGAGTGGACAGCAAACCGATAGGGGCTTATTGATTCAGGCCTTCTCTTATAAACTCATCAGGGACTTCTGTCATAGTTAGGCATGTCAAAGAGGCCTTTGATTTCTGGGACGTCTGTGTAAGAGCTGGCCTTACATCAAATCTACCTGCAGGCTGGCTCCAATATCAAACTATCTGCCTTAATTATTCAGAGGTATTAGACAGGTTGCTTTTATTCATTTGCCGCAATCAGGATGCAATTGAAATAATCTTTTCTTCTGTCAGGTAATGCTTTAAAAATAATAGGCTACGCACAAAATCTGTCTCATATTTTTATTTTTTTCTTTATTTTTTGTGGAGGAACATTTCAAACACTCACTAGCGTACACATCTGAGATTTCTTTGGTAATATGTTGTTGAATTCCTGCTGTATGACAGTGAATCATTGATGAATGAATGGGATAGCTGATTCTTCTTGGAGCACAGTTTGAGGAAAACCGAGAGCCCAGCAATGAATTTTGAAATTTGAACTTAGACAACAGAGAGGGGGCTTTACTCTCACATAGCCTGGGATCGGAGTCCTGTATGAATCAATAATGCTCCACACACACACCCACCATCAATGCATTCCTCTTGCTACTACATAATTCTCTCTCATTCTACCTTTTATGCTTCATCCTGTCACTTCAGAGTCCAGCTTGATGTTCTGTTGTAATCTGGTGCTTTCGAGAAAGTATCCTATCAGCGATTTAAAACATCAACATCTTAGTCTGTTTTTTTGGTTTGTACATTTTTGCACCTTTTACTATTAAACAGGAGACTTTACATTATCAGTATACACTCAATACATGTACTTTTTACTTACTGTATGTTTTTTTTCTTTGATTGTGGAAAAGGAGAAATAGGCACAATAAAAGTCTAAAAGACAGCCAGTTTAATCAGAGCACAAAGCAGAACAAGAGATGAGAGTGTAAGTGTAATCAATAAACAGGTTCCCTTTTTGGATGTGGAAGAAGGAAAATGAAGACAGGAAAGGAGACAACGGCAGGAACTTCTGTGGGAGGTTGGAGGTTGCACTTAAAAGTTGACGAGACAGCTCATTTACAGTAAGAACATGAGGCTCTTGGGAGCTGGTTGCCTACGTAGGAGGTATACACAGGAATTCAGTGCTTCAAAAGCAGTTTGCACAGAAGTTCCTTGACTAAAGTAATTACAACCTTGTTCTATACTACTACATACTGTAATTTATCTCAAATTCAGAACCAGAACATTTGTTTTCATTTCATAATCATGAATTACGTTTTGTTGTAAATCTTCTCCAACTCTGCCTCCAACTTTCATCTTCCATAATCATTTTGCTTCCTGTAACTGTGTAACATTTGTCATTGCTTAAACATAACTTGAAGGGAATTTATGTAGTTAAGAAACTGCTAAAACATATTGCATTTTACAATGAAAGAAAACAGAGTTCGCTCCTGCCAGAACCTACACTATGGAAAGTTCAGGTATTCCAAATGTACTGAACGATTAACCAAACAAGTTTTTTTGAGTGGACATTTTACTGGCAGAAAGGCATTAGAAGGATGGCATTGTTTGTCGACCTACTGCTTTGTTCTAGAATGAACTGCTGGATGGATTACAATGAATGAATACTAAAGATGTTTGTTATCCAATGTCTTTTGTTTTGCACAAAGTGTCTCAATAGCTCCCAGATGTATTGCCATGATATTTGGTACAAAAAAACCTTGATGCCCTAATAACTTTGGTGATCTCACCTAGCATCTGGAAATGTTTCATGTATCCACTAAACTACCAGTGTGGTTTGTACAAAATTGCACAGGCGTGAATGTCGTACAGATAATTACTGTAATACCTGATGACTTTTCAGTGTTCTCTTATAAAGTTGGAATTTAAAGAGTTACGCCCAACTAATTGCATTAACTGTGATTTGTACTTGATGCGACTTAGCATGTCACCATGCTAACATGTTAAACTGACCTGGTGACAAAACAAAACATTACATAAACATCTGCGCATCTGCATGTTAACATTGGCATGTTAGCATGTTTCATTAAAGCTCAACAAGTACAAACTCATTATGAGAGGGTAGTATTTTTCTATTTAATATACCAAAGAAAAGAACATTCCACCACGGAAATACCTGGATAATATGTGGTAATCCAATTAGTGCTGGGTGGTATACCTGTTCATACCAAAAACCGTTTTTTATTTTTGTTATGATATGGATTTTTCTTATACCGCAATACCGGTTTAAATAGCCTAAACAATGTTCGGAGCGTAGCGCAGCGGGAAACTGTTTAAAGGGGGACCTTTTTCACTGCTACACCGCTAAACACGCATGTAACGGAGTACCAGCGTTAGTGGAGGTACTGAGCGGTGAAAATGAACGGAGAATGTTCCAAAACTGAAGCTGTAGCAGACGATGAAGTTGAACATGATGACACGGAAGAACTTTTGCTTGTCTGTTGTCTGGAGATACTTAAGCTAGGACGTGGACCAAACAACTATTTGCTGCAAATGCTGACGAGCTCGAAGATCGGCACCCTCCACATTCTCAGGTAAAACTGAAAAAGCTCCACTTTTTCCAGTCAGACGTCACTTGTAGACGAGTTTGCTAGTGCTTCTCTTAGGTTTACAGCGTTGTTGATTTAATGACAAATTAACAGATTTTGTACACCACCCTGGG
>JAUMHL010000003.1:14891902-14904284 GCA_032362345.1 Sandelia bainsii
TAGACACAGAAATGACATGTAGTCGGGTAAATAAGATAAATAACATTAAGGCTGTTAAGTTAGTTTAATAAAATGACTATAGGAAAGCTAACCTGAAATCACTTCTGTTGTGATCTGGCGCTCTTCTCTCAGTCAGTGGAAAATATGATTAACACCCACTCATGCATGGGGGAAAAAATACCGTTGAATACTGTAAAACCGTCATAATTTTGAAAAATACCGTGATATAGAATTTTGGTCATACCGCCCAGCTCTAAATCTAAATGAGGCTTTTCCTTAGGTGGAATTTTTTCTTGATGTTGCATGCTCTTTTTTTATTTCCTGAGGTGTCCCTTCAGATTGTTCTTTTTAAGTTAGTGTGTTTTCCAACTGTAAGTTTCTACTATATTTTCTATACACATTGCATTGTAAGACACTAGTGTCCATGACAGAACACAAAATTAAGCCATTTTTTCATACTACATATCCAGACCTGCTTATAATAAATATGTCATACGATGGCATATAGGGACGTCATTCTACACGGTCACTGTAGAACAGAGATGCAAAGGCAACAACTGACAAAAAAAGAAACTATGGGACTATGTTTACTCTTAATTCTTAAAGTACATACAGTATGTCTTTGGTCATTTATGAGGGCTCCACATTGTAATATATGTAAAACTAAATACTTCCCATCTTATGCCTGCTAGTGATGGTGGAAGCTAGAGGAGTAAGGATAAGAGAGCCAAAGAATTTGGAATGAGTGGCTGACTGGATGAGGGATAATGGGTAACAGTTCGGTTTTGGGAGGCATGGGATCGCCCCTTCTTAAGAGGGCCGATTCAGGCCGGATGACAGAGGAAGCTGATTATCCACCATCCTATTGTGTGTGGGATCAGGATCAACAAGCAAATCCTCCACTCAGAGAGGAGAGTCGAGTAAAAGGAAGGGGCAGGTAGGGTGAGGAAAGACAATGAATGTTGGAGAGATGGGAGAAAAGAAGATGACAGGGGAGTAAAAAAAGAGAAAGATGTAAAGATAAAAAAAAGAGAGGGCTAGGGATAAGAAAATGTTGCCTTTTGTGCCTTGATTTGCAATATACAATGCAATGAAGTTATCACTGATGCAGTTCTCATTTGCCATGCACTATTATGCGAATGTACATAATTATACTCTCATTTTTGTAGTCTGATTTTGAAGCCTTAGTCCTCATTAGCCACTACATTTCATTGAAAACTGCTTTGTTCCTGTTCCCATGTTTTCTCCACACCTCATAGTCTCCGATGATTAAGTGAACTCAGATATAACTTGTTCTAACAACCTGCACTGTGCCTGTTCATCATGGGAGCAAGAGATGCCAGACTAATTGCATATACTTCTGGATTTGCTGAAAACTCAGTGAGGCAGGAATGTACAGTGTTTGCGAGTGTGTGCTTGTGTGCAAATGTGTGTGTTATTTGTCTTGGTCCTACGTTCTGCTTTCCTGTGCCAGACATCCTTAGGTCTCCCTGTTACCTGCAGCAATACAGGAGCTATTAGACAGTCACTGAGTGATGAGACGAAGCACTTTCCATTAAAAAGACATTTTGTGAAGACTGGAGTCCTTGAATTGATGTGAACCAAGAGACAAAAGGCTCGTGTTTGTCTTGGGGGGGTGGAGAGCTGGGAGAGGTGACTCATATGTCAGTATTTCAGGCTGCAAAATCGAAAAAAACAAATCTGACACTCAAACAGTGTTTGAGAGTGAGCCAAGGTTTGATGGCAATAAGAGGGAGGCAGGTGTGCAGGCGTGCATGTAAGTGTGTGTGTCAGTGTTTCTGTGCTGGTAGGAGAAAGCATGGGAGAGAGACTGAAGGATGTAGAGTGAAACTGAGACACCATTACTAACATGTGTCAGTGAACTGTAGATTAACAAGATGGAGGGTGAACTCCCTGCCTCTATAGCCTTCCACCTCACTACCTTCTACACAGCCAAAATCTAAGATCCCCACCCCAAGGCACGATTCATTGGGTCACCAGCCATCCTAGATCTGAAGAACCATTCTTCAAGACAATAACAACAGAAGGCTCCTGAAACTCCGGCTGAATGTAACTTTTCCAATGGCAGAGGCATCACAGGTTTGAAAAATAATTGTCAATAATTGTTTGCTTAACCTTTATTCAAGAGGTTGATCACATAATGGGGGTTTGTTTGGCTTTTGATTATGTGTTGGAGATTGGATTAACCTAACTATCTAATTATCTGGCTGACAGTCGGCTGATCTGGTGTATTTAAGGCATGACTGAAATTTTAGGGATGGCTGTTCCACAATTCGAGCTATTCTGAACGTTAATTTTGCATTTGGATATTGTCAAATGATCACATTGTTGTATGTATAAAGCTGAATTTTTCTGCAAAACAGATGATATTGCCAGAATCTTCTCAACCAAGTTCTTTTTTCTTGCTTTTTAAAAGTCAGTTAGCGTCAAATAACAATGTTTTTTCCTTTTCTGCCCACATTTTTGGGATGTGGCCATCTTCTTTGAATATATTGTCTTATTTTGAATTGAACATGCTTTACTGATCCCCACTCCTACAGTCGACGACGTGTCTGAAATCTTTACTGAAATTGTTAATGACCACTTTTGTCCTTTAGTGCACTCAATATGATCCCAGATAATGACTAGTAAATCGAACAGTGTTAGCATGGCATTAGCTGCACAGAAAGAGTTAATAAAAGGTCTAGTTTGAGATAGTTAATGACATTAATTTACATTAATTATGTTATAATACACTACCAGTCAGCACTTTGGCCGAACCTTATCCTTAAGTGTTTTTGTCTTTATTTTTATTATTTCCAACATTGTACATTAATACTGAATACATTGAAATTATGACAGATCATGAATGGAATTTTGCAGTAAACAAAGTTTTAAGCATTGTTGATTGTCCAAAGTAGCTACATTTAGCTTTGATGACAACAATCGCTATGATGAAACTGGCTCTCTTGAGGACCATTACAGGAAAGGAAGACAAAGAGCTACCTTTGCTCCGGAGGATAAGTTTAAGTTCAAGTGGCACATATTTCAACATACACTTTTCATAGGAGACTGCATGAGTCAGGCCTTCAAGCAAAGAAACCATTACTTTGGAAGAACAGCAAGCAGAAGAGACTTGTTTGGGCCAGGAAACACAAGGAATGGACATTAGATCAGTGGAAAATTGCTCTTTGGTCTGATGAGTCCAAATTTGAGATTTTCGGTTCTAAATGCTGTGTCTTTGTTAGACATAGAGAGGGTGAATGGACGGCTCCTGAATGGGGGTGCTTTGCTGGTAACACTGTTGGTGACTTAGTCAAAATTGAGGGCACTCTTAACCAGCATGGCTACCACAGCATTTTGCAGTGACATGCCATCCCATCTGGTTTGAACTTAGTGGGGCCGTCATTTGTTTTCCAACAGTACAATGACTCCCAAACACACCTCTAGGCCATAGAGCTATTTGTCCAAGAAGGATAGTAATGGAGTGCTGCATCAGATTATGTTGCCTTCATAATCACTCGATCTAAATCTAATTGAGATGGATTGGGATGAGTTAGACTGGAGAGTAAACTAAAAGTAGCCAACAACTACTCAACAACTCTTGAGAACTCCCTCAAGATTGTTGGAAATCCATTCCAGGTGACTTCCAGGCTAGAAGGTTTATATCAAAATGTGTAAGCAGTTTTGTAAATAAACTAATCTTAATATTCCATACATTATTTTTTGTCATTGCTGTTTGCTGTATTTGACTATAAATGCTGCTTTTGTCTTTTTTCTGTTACTAACACTGGTGCATCTTCATGCCTGTAGAAGCAATTACAGAAACTGCAGCAGCTATTAAACCACTGAAAGCTAAAAATAACAATGGCACCTTCCCTTTAATGGCCACACATGTTGAATTATACCACCACAGATCTGCTGAGGTCAAGGAGCCTTAGGCTCTGGTCCTAGTAGCCTCTTGCTGTGAGAAGACACTAGAAGATGCAGTAGAAATACAAATGAGTGTGACACTTTGCTTCATGACACAGTTTAAGAATGCAATAATATGTCATGCTTGGAAAAGGACATTTTGCTTGGAGATGTCACCACTGCTAACTCTTCTGAAACAACAGTCAATGTTTTTCACATTGATGAGGCAGTTAACCTGACATGATCAGTCAGTGTACCTGAGTAGGAAATGCTACATAAACTGACTACACAGACAGAATGCTTTTACTTTGTAGAAGCTGGATGCAGAAGAGTCTGTTTACACGTGGGCAGTCGATGAGAAACATTTTGTAGACGGCTGGGGCTGAGGAGGAAGGATATAAAGAAAGCGTCTGAAGCATGGGTATACATGGAAGTGATGTGTAATATTATTTGATAAGCACAAATGCACACACATACTGAGGGCACTAACAGAGTCAGAGAGATGCCCCAGAGAAGAAGGTTAGCCAGTCATGAAATTACTAAACAAATGGAGACTTACCGGCTTCCCAGCTCAAACAGTTTGAGTGTTGAGACCTGCAGACAGGAAAGGTTTATGTTGCCTGATGGATATAAGAGAATAATCTGATGCTGCCCATGATCATAATGATAATGATGATATTGGCAAATATGATGTAATTTTTATAAACTTAAATATTGCCTGCATCCTATAGTTCAGACAAAATAAATATATGCAAAATATTGCTTTGAACTGCAATAAATATCTGAATTATCTGTGTGCCTAAAAAATCTATGCCTAAAAACTAGCATGGTAGACATAATGACAGACAACATGAAGCAATAGAATCCCTCTTCTGGATCAGGAAAAACGTATGATCATATTATCGGGTTGTGTAAAAAAGGCACTCTCTGATCATCTTTGTATTTCACTGGCTCTGACAGCAAGCATCACATGGATGAGAAGTTTGTCAGTTAGAGCTGACAACTGTGGGAGATCTTAGCTCCAGTCATCATTGTTATCGTAGATCAAATATACCAGGGTAAAGTTGTTTATTAGCCTAGAGGCTAACAGACTAAAAATTGGAAACTGCAAGGAGACATGGCCCAGAGTGGAAAACATCTTGACACTGAAAGCTCAGGAGAAACCCATATATAGCCAGCTGGGAAAGTGTTGTGTAGTTTGAACAGCACATCCATGAGCTGATCTTTCGTATGTAATGTTAAAATGTTGAATATTATCTTTTAATTGAGCTTCCATGTTAATAAAAGATAACATAATCTTAGTTAGAATATTAAATATACTTTAGATTACGCTAACAAGTAAAACAGAGCAACATCATTTGAGGAAGGCCCCAAGATGTTGTTAGAAGCTTTGGACCTATTTTACTTTTTGGTCAAACCGGTCAAATACAAACGGTAAACCACTGCTAGATTATTTGTTCAAAAAGAGTTCTCTGACTCATGAAACCATATTTGTAGTAAACTTTACACGGGAAAAAATGTAATAAACAACAGCTAACACACAGTGAGGTGAAGAGTGAGGTAAAAAATGATTAAGTTGAAATTATTTGTAGTAAATTTAATTGTGGTAAATGTTCTCAGGTGTCACAAATTAGCAACCTACAGAGCTCTGTACAGAATTTAGTTGACCACCTCATTGAAGTTCTCATCCTCTCTCTTTTTTACAATCCTTGTACAACTATTCTTTTTCCATTTCTTCTGGTTTTCTGTAGGCTTTCTATACTCCTCCTCCTTCCATCCATCCCTAACTAATTCCCCTCCCGTGGAGGAGCTTCCTACGACTGCCCTGCTCGGACCCTAAGCCCTAATCCCCTTTGTGGCTTGAGAGGGAGGTAGAGAAGGGGCTGTGAATTTTAGCCTCTGGAGTTTAAGGCTTGGATGTAATTATTCATTGTGGATGACCCTAGTGACAGGATGTTGTAGCCCCAAAGAGATGCAAAAGACTTATGTCCTTTGTCTTATAATAAAAGGGTGAGAATTTTAAGGGAGAAATAATTGTGTGCATTATCCACAATGGCATCTACACTCTTGTTTCCTACAACTCATTAATACATAAAATAACTGTTTTTTTTATAATAGAGTAAAGCACATAACTTCTCATAAAAATAAGTACATATATGCTATACAGGCTCATATGGGCAAGTTCTCACTTTATTCCATTCCCGTGGGAGGTGAGGCTAAACAAGCTAACGGTACACAGTTTAATTGAGTGTGCAATCTTAGAAAGCTCTGTAGAAGGGGGAGAAAAATAATCACAGCTCCCAGCACATCTCTCAGGTGTGAACAAATGGGTCAAATAGGAGCATTTACATGCTTTAAAATGTGTGTATGTTTGTCTCTTTTGCTTGGACGAAGATATATAATTCACAGAGAATTGTGATACAGATAATTAAAGAGAAGGTAATAAATATATGATGCTGATATGTTTTTTTTCTCTTTTAGCATCAGATAAAATACAACAACTTAATTATCACAATTTAGACAGAGATATACTGAACTTAAATGAGCATTAAATGAAGTATGAAAATATCTGAATCATTTCAAGTATGTGAAAATAAAAATTAGTTTTGTAAACATGGATAACCTACACTCCATACTGTCCCTGAACGCCTCACCAGTGTTCTTGTTGTGAGGGATGGTGTGTGGTCTGGTGTACTGCTGTGTGCAGAAGGCACGCTTATAACAAGAAGAGAAGAAATATCTGTTATCTGGGAGATCTTTTTGATAATTTGCAGGCATCAGGGAGCTGCTATTAAAATGCTTAAGACTCCTGAAACATCTGGGAGAGGTGTCATGTTTTTTTTTTCTGAGAGTTTGTGCTTGTTTAACAGGTGTTAAACCATTTTATCAGAATTTTATTCTTTTATTGTGCATATAGTAACAAGGCAAATGTAAGCTCCGCCTAGTCACAGACAGCAGACACAGAGAGGAAAGGCTGCAGCAGAAACACCGTAACTGTATTTTCAGATCTGCTAATCTCACTCACTGCTCTCTTCAAGTTCTTAGAAAATGCATCCTGGTGAGTCACTTGTACTGGTGCACCCAAATCATTTTTCACAATCATATGCTCTAATTTTTTAGTCGCATATGCACAGACATCGACCAGTGCAGATTGATTAGGAATGTCAGACAGTGTTTCCCACAGAATTTGATTTTACTTATGGCAGTGGTTGTCCTTTGACTAACTGACTTTAACTAACTGACTTTGACACATCTTTCAGCTAATGGTTTTAAACAGTAAAGGTCAGGTTAAAAGGTGATCTTGATTTATTGACATGACATGAACATTTTAACTGGGAGATTATGAAACTAATGCAGCTGGCTCTGTTGGTCGTTTTGTGTACTACTTCATATACAATCTCTGGCCACAGGGAGTGGTGTTGTGTTGAAGTCTGACAGCAGCGCATTTCATTTGGCCTGTCATCAATTGATATAATTGAATTAATAATAATTACCGACAGCTGATCTGTCCTGCTGTTTGACATTTTAACCAGTAACACAGATGCTTAGTGTTTAACAGTCAAACAGTTTAAAAGTCAGCAAAATGTGAAGCTGCTCTGTGGATATTTTCTACAACCAACTCAAATAATCTGCCACATTCACACACAATTAATTGGACTCATGGACTGAGCTGTCTGTAAAGTCTGTAAAGAGATGATTGAACTTGTGTCTTTACATTAATATGACTATTGAGACAGGGTGAAAGTTGCTACTGAAGCGTGGAAAAGCATCCTTTTGTTTGCTGACATGCGGTGGGGGGGTGGGTTTGTCCAGTGTACTTGGGCAGCTGTTCATATACCTGGGCGTCCTGCCCAAGGAAAGTTTATCTTTGGGAAACATTGATCAAAGATTATCCCAATTAATCGGCCAACTAATCAATTGGTCTGCTGCTAGTCCATGGAACTAATGCATTACCTCCTGTTTTCCTTGTTTAACAACCTGTATAATTCACATCACACCTCAAAGTGTCTTCCAAGCAGCATGCATTGGACTTTAGTCAATACATCATCTATCATTGAATTTCAACTTCAGAGCTTGAAATGTCAAAGCTTTGTGATCTCCTCTGCCAGCCCAGCAAGTCTCTGGCAGATGACAAAAGTTAACAAAAAAGAAATACAAATGAATTATTGAGTGATGCAGGGTGACAAATAGAGCTTTATGTGCTGCTCAAGCGCCCATTTAACCTTAAGTAATTATTTGGCTTCTGCTTTTAATGGGGGTGTGAGAAAGTCAGATAAAATAGTATAAAGATACTAAAGGATTTAGAAAGGGGAGACAGTTTGATGGAGTGAATGGTGATGAGCCTTCAGAGAAAAGCACACTTACTAACAGGCACACTTAAATATAGACAAAAATGCACAAATATATTTTTTTTCTCTGATAGCCACACAAGCCATTAATGGGTGACTGATCAATACGGCAAATCAACAGATAAGTAAAGCATGCAAGGTTGCTGAACCTATAGTTAGAACCGTTCACACACACAGCCAGAAACACTTGGAATTTGATTAATGTTCAAATAGTCTAGTTGTCACTCAACTTACAGCTCTGTAATTTGTTTTGAAAAGGGATCGTCTTAAAGGGGATGTTCTGACAATCTTCCAGTTTTAACATATATTTGTCAATGAAATTCACAGTTCAAACAATATATTTAAATTTTTGATGCAAAACTAAAATTAGTTCAATGCGCTTATGTCTTTTTGTGTATGATTTTTGGAAACAGTATGTTGTCACTTGTCCAAACACTGGTGCCTAGCCAAATATGTCATTTAAAATTGCATGAATATTCATGATCCCCAGTATCCTCTATCGAAAAATTTTATTTAATCTATAGAATAAATGACTTTTTTAACCTCTTGACTCCTCTTTTCACAACATCGTAAAACCAAGACCTTTCTCTCATGAATTCATGATACTGGAGACCTCTGCTGACCTTTTGTGTATTGCCACCGTAAGGTCAAAATTTTCACTTGTTCAAAAGAAAAATCACTTTTAGATCTAATGTTACATGCTCATGCTCCCCAGGAGCCCGAGGCCTTTGCTTTGTGGACACCCACCCTCAAGCCAAAATGTCAGCTTTGCACATGTTGTGAAACAACACAATGTTTGTGCTCAAAATTGCATTTAAATCCAGTTTTCTCCTGGGACCACTTACCAGGACTTAGATTTTTAGTCTTGTGAAAGTGCAGTAAACCTGATTAATTATGCAAACCGTTGGTGTATTAGAACATGTACACGTGTTTGTAAATGCCCATGACTGTTGTCTCTGTGCAGATGTACATTGTTGGCATTGTCTTCTCTCATTAAATCAGATGTGTTGTAAGGGAAGGGAAATGAGATGGCATTTCAACTGAAAGTACAGATGTGATAATATTGGCTATGTAATGAAAATGTTAGTGGTGCAGCAGAAGTTGACGTCCTGAGGGGCACAAATGCTATTCTACACGCTGGGCTGGAATATGTTGGGGAAAGAAATGACAAAAATAACTAATGAAATGGAAAACCATGGACATGTTGCCCTATAAGTGTTGTTCCATTTAAATGATTCCCTTTTTCCTACTTTCTTTCCCCTTTTCTTGAGCCAGGCTCAACTTCTGTGCTCTTCTGGACAACCCTTTGGTTTTTCTTGGATCCTTCTGCACTGGTAGACCTGTTGGTTTGCCAGACCTGGCCCATACTAAGCCAGTCAGAATGCTGCTTTTGTTTGCTGAGGCCATGTTTGCACTATACCTGCCATCTCTGAACCCCAAATTGGTTATATTTGTACTACCAAGAAAAAAAAGTACATTTTGGAAAGATCGGTGTATGCCTGTTGTGATATTTTTGGGGGATTTTGTAGAAGTAGTTTTGTATAAAGGTAGTAAAACTAAAATTTCAGATATTACCTTTCACATTATTTGCTACAATTGCTGTTGGTGTGCATTAATTTGAGTAGGTAGCACCCAAGAATGACATGAATATAGCAAACACCTTTCCTAATAAGGCGTACAATTAATACATTTTAACTTTTGTGATGAATTGTATCATAAGGTGAACGTTCAACTTTCATATGTTTTTTTTTCATTGATAGCTTTCAGGTCAAAATAAGTAATAAATGCACTGGTGTTTATTGACAGACATTTTAGTAATTATTTATCAATCAAAAAATAACCAATAGATTAACTGACTCATCTAAAATAATTGACTGATTAATCAATTAACATATAATTATTAGTTGCAGGTGTTTTTCAATAATAATAAAAGCTGCGTGAGATATAACCCTATCAACAGATAGTACCCAAACTGGTTATTTGTGAACAATTAGGAGAAAACTTGATGGCAGTAATTTTCACCAAAGGATTCACCAAAAAATCATCAGAAATCATTATGTGCCATTTCAGCATTCAGCAGGACAGTGATGTTAAATATACAACTAGAGAGAGAGCTATTCAGGATGAACATGTGGAATATACGTTTTCTGGCTGATTCTATCATCTGATCTCAATTTAACTGAGCTGCATTACATTTGCTAAACAATACAGCTAATGGTAGAGATACCCCACAGAAGTAACAACTGATGCGGCTGCAAGAAATGTGAAAGAAAACATCACTAGATGAGATGCAAAGAGTCCGCTTATGTCGATGGGTTGAAGACTTCAAAGAATTTTCCACTAAATATTAAATATGAATATTTTCTTTGACTTAATGTGTAGCTTTCAAATTACTTTTGAACCTCCAAATTATGGGCACTATGTGTTAAAAGGGATTGTTCCTTCTGCACTGAGGTAAAATTGCTCAAATTAAAGTTGAGACATGTGACTTCAACATTATATGCAACCACTCAACCATTACTTTATTTCAAATTAAATTCAGTGGGAATACATCTGTCCTGCGCCAGTCGTATATGGTCCTGTTTTTGTACTGAATGGCACATGTTTATGTGAGAACTGTGACGGCTGCCATGGGGTCTCATGGTGGAATATTGATTGCAGCGGTGGATGATGATGATGGCGGGATAAGGCTGATTGGTATGAGGTGGCTTGCCTCAGGCAGTAGTAATCAGAGATGTCTTCCAAGCCCCTGCTCCACTCTCTTGATCAGGGTACCCAGATGGATCTTAACAGTGGTGGTGTGTGTGTGTGTGTGTGTTGGGGGGTGATCACAGAGACCAAATCACAGAGTGGTACACAGTAAGTAGCCCAAGGCAAGAAACGCACTTTGAAGGAGGTAGCTCATACAGGCTCGCTGCTGAAATGGCTGACTGACAGAAGACAGAGGAAAACACAGCAGTCACGGTACAGCATGAGAGGAGACTCCTCTCCACTTGTTGCCCTTTTTATCCCCTCAGCATCTTCTGTCCCTGTCTTACTCCCTTAATCTCTTGTTTGACTGAAGCGGTAATTCTGTCTAGACTCGTCTCGTTTTACATCATCCGTGACATTTGAGATCATTTACAGATGGATTTTCTCAGTATATTGCTATGAAGTTACCAGACAGAAACAAATGGAAAAGATCACCCCAGTGATCTCTTTAGGCTTTCATTTCATATTTCAAAGTTTTAATGATATGCACTGCTTTCTATAAAATTCATTTGTGGAGCTTGGTAATGCAAATATGTAAATACAAGCTACAAAGGGACTATTTTGATAATCAGTGAACACATCGTGTGTGCGTTCCAATGTCTTCAATTCATTTGAAGCAGCAAAGAACGTAAACTGCTTTGCAGATGATATCCTGCTCTTCCTGTCCTTTCGTCCAGATGACATCACAGTCTCAGCACATATTTCTGCCTATTTCCCATCCCCACTCGGCTGTGAGGAAGTCATCTTCAACTCAGTGTATCCAAGACAGGTCTTCTGGTCTTCCCAGCCAAACACAAATCTAGAAATCGAGAGGTCATCCTTGGCGACCAACTAAGCCTTCTTGACTGTATCTTTTCAATTTCAAGCTCACAGCTTTGACACTCACCTACAGCACAACAGCTTTCTACCTGAATACTCTCATCCAGGTTTACAGTCCCTCTCATGCACTGCCAAGGAGTAGCAGCTGGAAAGCTCTTTATCTCAGTGGTTTCTTTACGTACAACTGCTAGCCAGGGTATAATATATTTTCAAACCTATTGTAAATAAGCAACAGAAGAAGAAATAATGAAATGGACGTTCAAGGAAATGCTGTCCACTTCTCTGGCATTGGAGACAGAGAAAATATGCTAAGACTACATTTTTCCATTGACTTGAGCTATGCAATTTTTTCAATCTTTATCCACATTTATAGAACATGAATTAATGTGATTAATCTCCTCATATCATTGCAGCAAGGATTACCTTTTTTGAGTAACTTCATGAGCCTTACTTGTGTTATATTTATTAATAAATAGACTACACTACCAGTCAAAAGTTTGGACACACATAGGAATTACCATGTTTTTCATGAAAAGATACATGTCTTCAGT
>JAUMHL010000003.1:14915053-14937257 GCA_032362345.1 Sandelia bainsii
TGTGGAGCACCTGTGCTGCAGACCACCGTGTCAGACACAGAGTTCTGCAGGCGGACGTACTGGGGGCGGCCAGTGAGTTAGTCCATGATCCAGGAAATCATGGGAGTGTCGACCAGCATGTTTTTTAATTTCTCTCCCAGTACATCAACATAAAAATATGTGCCACTGTTCAAAGCATTCACTTTTCCTCACTTTTTTTTATTCCTAAATGCATGGATGTCAGGTTGAAGGAACACAGCTCTGTGAACTTTCTTTATGTGAGATTTACTGATTGTATAGAAGGTTACAATGTTGTAGAGATATACAAATTGTGGATTAGTGCTCCTATTGTCGTCTGAAAGTAGTATAGTTTTACTTCTCATAACAGTGATGTATGAGCTGTGTATAGTGTGTGTGTGTTTGTGTGTTTGTTTATGCATGAGTGAGTCATTGTGATGGGGTTGCTCGTGAGGCAGGCGCTCTGGCACTATGACAGAATGAGGTCGCCCCGCTGCAGAATGACACGCTCACCATGTCAGCCTCTCTTTCACGCGCATGCATACACACACATACACCTCCCCCTCACCATGTCCCCGAATAAGTCAGCTTGGATAATGGTGATGCCTTTGGCTGTGAAACACTGCCCCACTCTCAAACACACACATAAACACAGAAGAGAGAGCATGTATAGGTACACAAAACAGTGATATGGTTATGCATGAGTCCAAGCTGAGTCACAGTAAAGAAAGTCCTTATGGGTATTTTTGCCTCTTTACAACAGTTATCGAATTATATGCAATGCCAGAAGAGTTTTATTCAAACTAATATACGTGCTGTTCATTGGAATTAAGGACAGAACAAAGATAACCAGCAAGGTCCCATTTCCCACAACATTTAGCATTCTGTAGCTCATGTTGCATCATGGGAATGGTCAGAACAGGTGGGATGACGCTTTCAGACTGCTTGGCTAAAATTACACTGTTGTATAACTGTTATTTAACACAGTAGTGTAGTAGAAGTAGTGGGGTAGTGGTGGTGGTGTGTCATTTCTGGAATGGCTACAGAACTGAAAAATAACTGCAGCAGTCGATAATGATAATAAAGCATTTCTTTATGAAGCATCAGGCTCACAGAAGAAGCAATAGTGAACTTGAGAGCACTAAATTTTACAGGATATCCTTGATGTGTTAATACGCTGTCAGTCATTAGATTAGGTGTTAATTGTTTCATCTGAAGCCAACTCATTTTCATGTTATGGCTAGTTTTGTGTATATGATGTAAAAAAAACCCCCAAAAAACACTAGAGGTCATATGAAACCACAAACAACACAAAATGTCCACTGTCTCGTGTCTCGGTTCTGAAAGGCAGAACCTCACTTTCCAAACTAAAATAGTAAATTTGTAGGTTGGCAAGCAAACTAAACAAACTTCTGAGTCCAAGGAGCACACTGTTACATAACCAGGACATACATGAATTTGTGCTCACTGTAAAAAAATTAGTGCGTATGTTGATTATTCCAGCAGTATGTTACTGACCAACTGTAGCCTACTGTTTTATAATTAGCTGGCCTTGAGTGACCATTATACTTATGACATTACCAAAAGAGAAAGTTAGCAGCTGTTGTGTGGAGGCTTGACCGGGATGTTGTAAGATCTTATTCTTATAAGATCTTACAACATCCCGGTCAATTTGTGGAATTTATGTGTTACCTGAGGTTAAAGGTTTGCCAAACATATTGGTTAGTCTTCATCTTAACATCCCTGTCTTACAACATACGTGAAATCATACTATTTAGAAAACCTATATTCATCAATTTAATAACAATTAACACCCATTTTAGTGTATTCTTTTTTAAATTCAACAAGAGGCAGTGTTTTCAAGCACCTCACAGAGGTAACATTAGTTTAGCTACAATAGTTACAGCTGATTAAATCTGTAAGCAACAACTGTCCTTTCAGCTCAAGAAAGCTTTTTAAGTCTAATTATTGTTAATTGTGTATGAGCCATGTGATAATCAATAGCTAGCAATAGTAGCTGTGGTGGAATGGACCTTCACAAACAGTAAACTGCAGATTCACTGTACTGTATCCTTCAGTTCTCTGGATTTGAACTGCCAAGTGTGAACCCCCAAGGATGCAACTTTGAAATTGGTTTACTCTGTATTGAGAAAGGGCTTTGCTGTAATACTTGAATACATTTGGAAGTGAAGCACAGACTTAAATATTTGTTTACATATTTGAGCTTTTTTAGGATTAAATGTAAACATAATACTCGCTATCACTATGCTCAAAGGAATGCGTGTACAGTGTATTTATGAGATCCTGATTTGATTTTATTAGTGTTTGCCAAGACAATCACTCCTGGCAAACAGCTGATGGAGGTAAAAGACTTTATTGGCATCACAACCTAACCAAGTCTCATAAGATGCTCTTGCTGCTTAATGTAAAATGCATAGTTTAACAAAATTATATTGTACTTTAAATAATGGAAGACTGTTTCTGGTTTAACACATTATGTTGAAGCTTTGTTTAAACCTCCTTGCCCTTATAGTTTGCCTTTTACAGTGTTGTTTTAATTTTTTTTTGTACTGCACTGCTCTTTAGGCCTGTATAGTGCTGTTATCAAAGGGCCTCTGAGATTGAGCCAAGTTCTGCTGAATAAAACATTTAGCAGCTTATCCCCTACAAATACTGAAGCGAAAGGAGAACTTTCCTCTTGTACTTTTTTTTTGTATCTTTTATTTTCATTTGTGTGTGTATGTGTGTGTATGTGTTTGTGTGTGTATGATAAAGTTTGAAGTTCCCTTCAGGTCGCTCTCTATCTCTCTTCTTGGCCAGTGTAGCCCTGCAGCTCTGCAGAATGAAGTTGTGTCCTGATTATTTTTACTTGTAGCATCCCTGCACTTCTGTGCACTGTCGGAGTAATGCATAGACCCTATCTTCGACAGATACCTCTCTGCATATGAACCTGGCCTAGGGCAGACTACAAAAGGATATCACTACAGATTGTGGAGGTGGGGGAAAGAGAGATTTTATGAGGAGGAGGGGAAGAGGAAGAGATTAGGTCACCTGAACTGTCGATAAGGCCAAAAAACAGCTAAGAAATTTTCTCTTGTAAATTAATAACATTATTATTTGCCCTTTTCTCTTGGGTTTTGCATTTCATTACATAGATAGGATAAAGTATTGAATAGTAATATGTTGAACAGTAATGGGATGAATTGTAATAAGGATATTTTTTAGAACTTTAACATGATAACAAAAAGAGCACCAAAGCTCATGTGGTGCCCTGACCGAGAAGAAGGAACAACAGTGCTGTGAATTTGCACACTTAAGTGATACAGATCATTAGACACATTGTAATATTACACAAAGATAACCAGAGTCAATACAGAATGCAGTTTTTACATGATGATTTTATTTATTAAGGGAAGAATGCTGTCCAACCTGCCTAACCCTATGTAAAAAAGTATTTTTCCCCTAAACATAACTGGTTGTGCCACTCTTGCGGGAACTTTGTCAGACAGCTTCTATTTAAAGTGATTTCTTGATTCAACAGGTCTGGTAGTACAATTCAGATTTTCAAAAAATGTGGTTCATTCATGATTTAGCAAGTTACTTTTTCACATAGGTCCAGGCAGGTTTGGACATCTTTCTTCCCTTAATGAATGAAATCATCATTTAAAAACTGTATTTACTCAGGTTATCTTTCATTTATTTGATGATCTGAATCATTTAAGTATGACAAATATGCAAAAAAAAAAAAAAAAAAAAACTGGGAAAGCGCAAATACTTTTTTCAAATCCACGAAAAACTCAGGTTGGGTTGAAAACCAGTAATCAGAAGTTTTTTGAACTCGCCATATTCTCATCAATTAATTCGATGAAAAGCAATATGATGATTACCAAGTGGAATGGTTTTAACAAGTTTGAATTGAAACTGAAAACTCATCAATTGCTTTATGTATCTGAAATACAGTTATCTTTTCTTGTGGGTATTTTTAAAACACCCTATAGTTAGAATAATCATTTTATTGAATTACTATGTTGTCTGTTCTGTAGTGACCAAATTGGCTGTTTACTTCAGTACTCCACACTGACATACAATCAGCATTACCCGCAGCCTAGAGTGTACAGTTCACTGCTGAACCATAGTAACTAGTCGAATGTCAAACAGAAAAAAAAAATCCCTCGCTTTCACTCAAGCTTGATATACTTGTATAAATTGCATATTGCTGAGAACCATTCAGGTACAGTTTCCTGTCATTAATGCACACAGCACATTCATCCACATCCTCTTTCTCTCTCTGACACACTCTGTGTCACACAGGCACACACAGACACATGATTCATTCTGCCAAACTTAATCATGATCCTGTGTGCCAACTGCTGCTCTAGGATATGGCCGCCACACTCCTCAGATATTTTAGATAATTGAACAAATTATGTGTGCCTTGTTGTTACGTTCTGGGGTAAGTGTGGCTCCTAGCATTAAATACTTACCCTTATGTCTATTATTAATTGTGAAAGTTGTTATTTTTCAATTCTGTTTTGCTGTGCAGGCATCATTAGTCACTAGGCAGACCTGCTGTAGGCTACACTTGCCACCAGTCAGCCAAGCAACCACGGGGAGAAATAAAAGAGTACCAGTTAAGGTGAATGTGGGTGATTCTCTGTGCTAGAAGCCTCAACAGGCAGCTGTGATAGCTGAAGTCAAAGAGGCTGCTGAGAATGATTACTTCCTATTTAGTATTACTTTTATTGTTTTACCCCTTAAGTCAATTATATTATTGAAAAATATATACCAGCTCCAGTTGTAGTGTTCTTGTACAGGGTGTAGCAACTCTGACTAAACACCGAGCTAAACCAGTCAATGAAGAGTCTTGAAGTTTGATCCTTTTACTGTCTTCTCTTCATTAACATGTGAATGTGTGTGGTAAAAAGGCATTGCCTCATTGATACTTCCAGGCAGATGGAAATTGATTCTCATGCTGCATCCATGAGCCTAGCTGCGTCCGTTTTCTAGCTAACAGGAAGTGACCTAACATTACGTTCAGTGTTGCCAACTCCTCAGTAAAGAAAATCGCTATTGGCGGTCCTAAAAGTCGCTAGAAGTCGCTAAATGACGTCATCGCCTAATTTGCATAATTGACTATGTGTATGTAATTGTAATGGACGCTGTGAGAAAATAACGAGAGGAAGGGAGCAAGGAATAGTGAGTAAAAAGCACCCTAAAGGTGTTTAGAACCACAAATAAACTTTCTTCGGTCGTTTCTTGTTTTTTTTTAAATGTCAGAATTCACAATCTCCTCCTTTATCCGGGCTTGGAGCCAGCAAAAGTGACCCAAAAGAGACACTCTGGTGGAGTTTATGATATATTTATAAATTAATTAATGTATTTTTTGTGTAGTTTTCTTATGTGTGGTTTGGTTTTTGACCTTGTGATCCGCTTAGGAGCCTACCACCAGCGGCGGCTTTGCGCATGCGCGATTCACTTGCAGTCTAGACGCTCAGAGGTGAACATCTCCTGCTCTGACAGCAGCTTGGAGGGACTACTGCGCGAGGACTGTCCGCCTGTGAGTGCTTTGTGACGGGGGAGGTGCACACGACAGCACCCGCTGCTCGTTGAGAACAGTAGAAAGCAATATCTGCTCTGACGACTCCGAAAGTCTCCAAAAGTCGCCAACAACACCAGAAAAAGTCGCTTGATGTGTCGCTATTCGCTTTTTTGAAAATAAGTCGCTAGAGGGGTCTGAAAAGTCGCTAAATATAGCGACAAAGTCGCTAAGTTGGCAACACTGATTACGTTTTCCAACAGGAAGTGACGTCATCACATATCGCGAGTAAATCAAATATGTCATTTAACTAATTAAATGCTTTTTTCTTTTGTAATTATTACCAACCATTTTTTTTTACAAATAAATTGTTGCTAATAAAAAACGTAAACTACACATTTAACAAAAAACAAATAAATGCCTTAGAGGCAACACACCAGTAGTGTAAACATGGATGTGCATGTTTCCTACTGAAATTGAGTATTCACATCAATACAAAGCCAACAGCAACATGTAAACAGTTGTAAGAAAGGAAACATTAACCCCCACGATTCACTACATTATAATGCAGCATTAATATTGTAAATTTGTTATTTGCTCTCAAAAGGAAAAGATCAGAAAAACATGTCAGTTGACCCAAATCTTCAGTTCATGAATCCCATACATTATATAAGGGATACTACAGTAGTGCGGGAGTGGCTGTTAAGTTACAGCCCAGCCACTCAGAACTGGTGCCCCCAGCTGAATGGCAACCAAATCCCAGCCAGTTCCCAGCTTTTCTCTTCTCCTGTTTCTTGATAAAGTGTGGTCCAGATTTCACAGTAACACAAAGAGTTAAGACAGTTTTTAGTTTTCAACAAATTTAAATTGTGACCTGATTATAGAACTAGGTGGATCAGTCAGGGGATGAACTATAAATATCAAACAACATTTTCTATCAGTCAATTTAGTAGATGTTATATAGAAAACGCTGTGTGTGTGTATTCTTTCCGTTTCTTACATGGGGGTTGCCACAGTGCAAATGCATGTTGTTGCGTTTGAAATGTTAAACACCATGCATCAGTTTATACTGATGAATCCTAACACACCCATAAAGATTTAAAAGTTTTGCTTCGATGTTAAACAGTAATACAAAAAAGACTGCTGTAGTAATGTTGTACAATTCAATAGACTTTAACACTATAAAAAATACTTCAGCATAAAATAGTAATGGCTGCCATTAGGTATGGCCCATGGATAAGAAACGTTTATTGAACTTTGAAAATTTATATCGAATCACAGAGAACAAGTGGTGGGTATCATCTCATCACTATTTCTGTGTATAAATTAGAAACCATTTAATTTAGTTACCTTGAGCACTGTGAAAGGGTGTGGACACTTGAGAGGGTTGTACAGCATAAAAGGTATAGCAATATATTGGATTAGGTTTAGGATTGATTGCAGGTGCCAGGAACTTTTTTCCCAGATTCTGTCCATTTCCTGTCCTGAGCATTGAACTAAGGGAGAGTGGCCAAGAAGCACCACACCATCTGAACCACAGCTGAAACACATGTCAGTCAAACTGTTCAGTTTTAATACATCTTTAATAAATTGGCAGTCTTTCAAGGTAAAGCCTTTTAAAGTCTCATGGCAAGTAATAAGCAATGTATAAAATTCCCGGGTCTCTTCACATGTAGCTGTCCTTCCATGGCACCATGCATCTGGGACAAATAAACTAATCCTTCAGGATGTTGTGAAGCTTCTTGGCTAAAAACATAATGTCCCTTGCTGACATGCTTTGGCATGGATTATCACACTCAGTCCCTTTAGCTTGAAATTGATTACAGAAATAGTTTTTAATAGCTTAAAGGCAAATTCAGCACTGAATCATATGGCAGAAACCCACCGCTGCAGTCTCCAAGGGCAGAAACTTTCAAGCAGGTCTGGCAAGACCCCAAAAAGTTGTGTCAGAGCAGGTGTTTTCATCATCTGTCAAAGAAAACAAATACCTCATGTGACATCCCTAAATGGGGGTTTCTTTAGATATACACCTGCTGGAATGTTTCAGCCAGTGGAGGGTAGTGCAAAAGTGGTTTTAGATTTACTTTTGATTTACCCTTTAAAAGAAAACCAACGCTGCTATACAAGCAAACACCAATGAACCTGCCTTGAAGATTGAGTAAACAAAATCAATTTTCCCCAAGAGAAAAAACAAAGATACACCATAATTCAATTTCCTTGTTCACTACTTTACCAGTTACAATCACACCACAGGTGTAGATAACACAGGCAACAAGAAATGCTTTCCAACTATGCACATAGTTTCTCCCTGGGCATGGTGTTAAATTCTGCAAACCTTAAAACCCCAAAAAGTGTTTATGTAAGAAACCCATTGGGAATCTTGCCAAAGCTTTCAATCATCACTTAAGAACCACTCTGTGAATGCCATTAGATGATGGATTCCAATTTTCAATTTCAAGCCTTGCTGTTTTGGTGGGTTCTGTCCAGAGGGAAGTGTTTCTCATGAACACAGCAGCCTGCTAGTCATCGTCACAAGAAATAGATTTTAATATCGTTTTTTTGTACAGATATTTTCCTGACAAATCTATAAAACGTGTAATAATACCACTAACTTGCACAAGGATAGTAGTTTCTGCTTTCATACCGCATCTATAACTCACTAACATGAAACAAACATTCCATGCAATGTTATTGTATGTAAAAAAAAAAAAACTTGAATGAACTTCAATCTCTCCACAACTGTACCCTTGGCTATGCCATCAGTGATATGCAAGGAGGTACTTAGTAAGCATATTAGCTGAAATTCAATGAAAGATAATGAATTTTTCACTGCGCATGCCCACTTGATACAAATCTCACTTCTCTTCTTTTTTATTTTGTGAAGACAGAGCCAGTGATCCATAAGGAAAATCATATGAGGCCAGAGGGCTGATTGTGCCATACAATAGAAGCATTATTACAATCAGTCCATGGCTAGCAATGCAGACAAATTACTGATAGGAAGCATGAAAGAGAAGGAGGGAATGAAAGAAAGGAAACCCAGAGAGATGCTATCAAAGCCTATCGCAAATCCTGCCACCACCATTGAAAACTTTTAATTTGTTCAAACTGTCATGGCTGACTACATTTTGAAACCTTTGTTTGTCATCAGAAAAAGTGAAATGCATTTGGATTCCTTGTGATACCAAATACATTGATGTGGGAAAATGATTTACTTTTTTTCCCTCAGTCTGTTATTGACTCAATGGTGTATCATAGCAGTTAGTTTGGATTATGTATAAAGAGATGGACTCTATGTGTGAGTGTAAATGGCTTGGGGAAGAAGCAAAAAGAAAAATTGGACTGTCTGGCAGTATTATAGCAGCTATCAAACCCTGCTGCAGCAGCAGTCCTCATAATCATAGCTGGGGAGGCAAATTGACTGCTGAATAGATTTCGAGTTTTGCTTCTAGTAAAAATGTTCTGTCAAAACTGAATAGAATCCTAGCTGGAGGCTTGTGACATTGCATTTTCTTTCTTCCAAATTATTCACTTATAATGGGGTGCCTGACCTTTGACATCATAGGGATCTGTCATTCATTTACGCTAATGGTCTCATCCTGAGTCAGAATCTGTGCTCATAAACAGAGAGAGTGCACCAGAGAGAGAAGACAGAGAGAGTGAATTCATTACATTATTTGATACTAACCATTGTTAGGGGATATTGCTTTTAATTCAAATTAAATACAGTGAGAATGAGGAACCAACCTGTCCAACACCATGGAAATACTGTGGTGGCAGGCTGAGGCTACTCTGTTAATTATATTACCCATCTGCATGCCAAAGAAAGTAGCCACATATGTTGAGGCTAATGTATACAACATATATCAAAGGTTTGACCTTACTAATGAACCCTGACATTAGCTTCAAGAGTCAACATGAGTTCAGAGCTTGGCACATTGCTTCCCATGCTAAGATGAGTAAATCCAAATCAAAGAGCATATTACTCACCTGTGGACTTGATCCAAATCATGTCAGCCCAACATGTTAATTTCCAGCTCCAGCTAACACTGTCACTTGTCCTCAAACATGTGACTAAACCAGTTAAAAGGCCTGTCTTTGGATATTGAATCTGGCAGGTAAAAAAAAAAAGTACCTCAAAACTGTAATGATTCTGAGTGGCCTTAATTTCCCTGGATGACAGTGGTGGTTTTCTACCTTGGTGGGCATTGCTATTTAGACAAGGGAGACTACCTGCCACAGGACATCGAGGGTAATAATGCATTGGCATTGCACCAACTCAAAGTAGATGTGACAGCAAGGGCACATAGAGCCATAACTGCTTGTCTAGAGGATTTATGGGATATTTAGGAAAATGTGATGGGTGCTTATTGCTGTAAAATTATGTCAGAAATAGGCCAGAACAACAGAATGTTGCACACTGATGAAAAATGTGAAAAACCAACATTGTCCCATTGATACAAGATAAAGTACTTCATTAAAAAGTGCCTATTCTTTCTAAATTAATATAGTAGTACGAGCAGGTTAATGTAAAAGAAACCACTGTTGTGATTTGAGACTTTTACTCATACTCTTGTAAAATGTTAATTGTCTTTGGGTTGCAGTTGTCATGGTTGACAATTCTAATTATGCCTTCTGAAAACTCAGCACACGGGACATGACATGTTTCACACCATATTTGTACTTTTTATGCTTTTAACTCCCCACATCAGTTATGCTCAGTAGTGTCACACTCTTGATTTATGTGATGGTTGAATGAAATAAAAAGCACACAGCTTTCACCTTATAAATAGACTTTGTCATCTTTGTTGAAAGTATAGTGGAGAAAATTTTGGATTTCAGCTACTGCCACCATAAGTATCATTGTGTTGTTTGTTATCTCCCAGATGATTCTACAGAGGCTCCAAGACAAACAATCTGGTGTTTTTTGATTTTGGAGTATTGTATAAAACTGTTTCAGAAAATAACCTGTCAATAGTAGCATTGTACACTGGTCATTTAAGTCTAATCAATCAAAAGATGAGGCTGGCTATAATGTATATTATTGTTAATGTAAAAACTAAACTCAATGCTAAGCTGTAAATCTTATGTTATTGTGCAGTTGCAAGAGATTGAAGAGAAAAACAAACATTACTGATGTAAGTAATGCGTTTGTTGGGGACCACTTTCAGCTGCAGATTTTTGGTTTACTTAGTTTTTGAAGCCCAACAAATACGTATGACATTGCCTCAAAATAAAATACAGTGCCCATGTTCATAATAATTAAAGGATATTGATTTAGCGCAATGTTATGTCTTAGTTTTTTTCTGTTTTTCAACAGCAGGTCTATGGCACAGTGAAAAATTATATCAGGCTTTGGTAACACTGCAACAGACTGCAACATGTTCAGCACCCAAAAGTCTACAATCTGTGATTGGAACAACACACACTAGTCCATGTGAGTAATCTCTCAGTGATTTTAATAAACTAATTTTCTGGGACCAAATGTAGACAGAGTTGTTTGCTTTGGTTTCTAACTTTATGTTTTGGTGAGTAAACATCTTCTACCTTGGGCAGACAATAACAACATAATCTATTTTCCTTGCAGTCTCGATATGCATCCTTTATGCTCCTGCCATTCCATCACTCTCCATCATTTTCCTGCTCCTGCTCCCTACTCTGCTTCATCTTCTGTTCACATTTCATCATCATCAAATGATTTTCTGAATTATTCAAATAAATATGAAGACATTGTGATTGGGGCAGAGGTGCCAGAAACTATATGTTTTCCATTGTGTAGTTTTGACATAGTTTTATGCACTGAAAGTTCATGTCCGTGCACCAGTGCTTCTTCAATCCCCTAATCGTTGGTCCTTAGCGGGGATACTGAATGTCATTACAGGCTCCCCTGAGCCACTGATAGACACATGCTGGGAACCAGGAATGACACAGGCCCTAAAAATCTCATTACCACCAAGTCACATATCTGAGAGTGAAATGGGATGTCCAGTCTCACACCATCTTCATTACATACCCTGCTGTGTCACAGTACCACTGAGAGGGCAAACTGTTTGAAGACAAATGGTGATCCATTCTTCTTCTACTTGTCAGTCCCATTATTAAAGTTCAGGGGAGCTTTACCTCCTGTGAAGGGCTAACTCACAATCAACTCAGAGAGTTAAACTGGTACTTTGGTGTTTGAATGGAGTCTAAACCCCATTTTATCCCTCTGTTCTATCATATAACTTCTTATCCTTAATCTGTAAAGATTTTATTTTAAAACAATACAGTATATTAGAGTATGACTTTTTGAAATGACTTACAAGTTAATAGTAGCTTACCTGCTTATATGCAAAGAACCATGATTTTGCAGATGCTGGCCAGTGTTAGTAATTTTAAACCTTCAGTGTAGAGGTCACAGTCATCATTGACTGCTATTCAGTTTAAAATGTTCACAATCAAAGCTCTCAGCAGTGTTTTGACCTGCCTTTTTTGCTTCCAACAATAGCAAGGAAGTTTGGTTTTATAACTTGCAACACTAACTGTAATGCATAAATAATTGAATATTACACTTAGCTAATGCAATAACTTTATTTGTTTTATTATTTTTGTGTCTTTTCTATTGTGGGAATTGAGACAAATTAGGATTCTCACTGGGAGGTGTTAGAAAAATACACAGAAATTAGGTATAGCTGTTGAGACATTTTTTACATCTAAGAAACAATTATATATTGTTGACGACATAGTTCAACATTTTGGGAAACTGGCAGTGGAGAGTTAGATGGCAGGACACATACCAGTCTCACTCATGTTGGTCCTAAGGATGAAGTTACAACTTAATATAACTTCTTTTAAGTTAGTATAAAGACTGGAAGCAGGAGAAACAGGTACACTGGCTCTGACTCCAAGTTTAAAACTAGAATTATGACCTCACAGTTGTATGCCCCTGCAAACTAGTGAAGCTGCAGTTTACATTTATGTATGTTCAGACTTGTACTCTAATCAATAAATTCAATATTGAGAAAAATCTTGAGAGACAGATGAATCTACTGAAAGTGTAGATGGTACGGTGTGATATTCCTGTGTCCGGTTAAATCAAGAGATATTTTAATCCTTAAAAGGATAAAGATTTTTTTTTTGACAAAATAGAATGTGCTATTTATCTTATTGTCAGCTATTAACACACTGGGGACATTCATACGAGGTATTGTAACGGCTTTTGGTGGACTCAATGAGGACCGGAGACACTGACTGAAGGTTAAGAGGTTTATTGTACAAAATATGAATGGTTACAGGTGAGAGAGGAGCCAGGGATCTGGAGGACGACAGGTAAAGGCCAATATTTCCAGGTGAGTCTGAACACAGAAGACACAGTCAGTGGCGGGCAGGATGACAGATAAAATGAGAATTTGTTATTGATGTTACTCACAGGAGGAGATGAGGAGGTCCGGCGAGGGAGGAGGATTCTGGGGAGATAACTGCGGAAGTGGCGAGATGACCCAGAGAGCGGGAGGTGCGTGAGGCCTGGTGAGTAATGGAGTCCGCTGGGCGGGGATGAGTGAGTTGTGGCGTCCGTACTGAGGAGAGACTTGAGAGTAGCAGGTGAGCAATGTTCAGAGATTACAGAGTGAGTAAGGGCTAGGCAAGAGACAGGTCAAAATGCAGAGCATGGGTGAGGACCAGGGAGACAAGCATTCAGTCCACAATCCAGAAGACTGAAACAGAGCAGGGTTAGTCACAGGTCCAGAAACAGAGAAGAGGTCCGAAATCCAAAATCCACAATCCAGAGTTCACAATCCACAATCCAGAGACAAGGCACAAGGTTCAAAACAGATAACGCACAGTTCAGAGGAGGATCAGAGGCGAAACAGGGTCAGGTCCAATCAGGGTCATACACAAAAGGTCCGGTCCGGTCCCGAGAATGCTGGAAAGTTGCTCACTGAAGGCAGACAATCCAGCAGTGAACTGAGGGAAACAGAGCTGCTTAAGAAGGAGGGGAAACAGGTGAGTTGAGTTGGACTGATTGCAGGCTGATTAGTGTGGCAGAGGGAAGAGCAGAGTGAGGGGAGAGAAATGGCAGGAAATTACCATATAAGGCACAGAGCTGAGAGCCAGGGTTGGAGACCGTGACAGGTATAGTTTATCAAAGGTTTATCAAATACCAAAATAATCCCTTAAATAATTCCTCAAAATTATCATGTTTTGTGCATATGGATGAAAAATGTCTACCACAACACAACGTGCAAGTAATGTAAACATCATAATCTAAATAAGAGCAAATCCTTATATGAATGCAAAAAGTCTTAATTACTGTATGTGCTCATTAGTTGACCAATTCTCATGTAGTCCACATAAAATGACCACATGTGGTTTTGCTAATCAGTGTGCTAATCAGACCCATTTAAAGTAAATCATGGCTTAATTAATCTTGAGTGGCTTTGATCAAAAGGGAATGTGAGTAGGTTTTGCCAGTTGCTTTGGTACATAATATGATGACGAAGCAAACCAAAGACAGCAAAAGACTACAGTATGCGTGCTGTTGAAATACGATCAAGAGTCATCAAAGAGATTTTATCAGTGTACTCTCTGCAATCCACAGGGAACATTATGAATATGTTATATTTGCTAACTTTAAAGACAAACTGGTATCAATTTGTCAACACACTGTTGGATGTGAACACACAGAGCCTGCACTTTTTGCTAGAGAAAACATACAAAATGCAACAACATTGATTCTGAGTTATTTTAGGATCAACTGAGTGATTATGTGTTATGTATAGTCACTCTTCCGAAGCAAAACTAATAAGTTGTCTGAAAAGCATATTTGTCATTTTTGCAGATGTTTCAGAAACTTTTTTGTAAATGTTTTGTTATGTGTATTTGATTTTTTATTTCAGGTTTTGCACAGAAATCAGGATATTTTCCTAATCACTATGACTAAAATAAGTGAATCAAAACTTCACTTCAAAAAGTGGTATATGATGTTTTTTTATTACCTATTACATTATTTATTTCGGCATGGGTCTGTTGGTCTGTTTTAACATATTTGTTGGTATCCACTTACTTTTTGTGCTTGACTACACAACCATTTATTTCAAATTGTACAGTTGCCTGACAGCTAATTCTTACAAAAAAGAAAGTCAAAGGAGGTTTCCTTCAAGTAGTTTCAACAATAAAGCTGCCATTGGTTTTGCTGCTATCTCATTAAGTTTCTATTACATATTCATAGAATTAGGTGCATAAAATTTGGTGGCTCCAAAAGAGCCCATAATGCAACTCAGTAGAATCTGTTTTTAGACACTGCCTGACTCATAAAGTTCTGGGGGAGTTTCTAACTCCTCGCCTCCAGATTAGTATTGTTAAATTAACAGAGGGTTTCTGTTGAAAATTTAATTTTCCAACCCAACCTGAGGTTGAGGGGCCGGAGGCATTATTTTTTTGGGGTGCTCTTCCGTCTGTCCATCTGCACAGCCACCCACTGGCTCTGACTCAAAGTTTAAAACTATTCATCACAACAATTCTTGTGAACGCAATATCTATGCTTAGATAGGGAATTCCTCTAAATTTGGCACAAATATCAACTTAGACTCAATGATGAACTGATTAGATTTTGGTGGCTATAGGTCAAACGTCAAAGTCATAGTCACCTAATGTTCTTTCAGTTCTTGCAGCCTGTTCTTCTGAGCGCAATATGTAAAGAACACAATTTCTTCAAATTTGGTACAGTTGTCGAATTGATGAACTGATTAGTTTTTGCTGCCCAAAGGTCAAAGTCGTAGTGACCTCACCTTGCAATCCAATCCAATACTTGCGAACTGATATGTTAGGAATGCATTGAGAGAAATTCTTCAAATTTGCCATAAGTGTCCACTCAGGTCAAAGTCACTGTGACTCATTGTGTCCCATTCTTGTCAACGCTATATCTCAAAAGATGCCTGGAAGGAATATTACATGTGATACAAACATCCGCTTGGACTTGGACTCATGCGTAAACTTATTATGAGTCTGGACAGACATGCGTGTAAACTACAACGTCACTGTTAGCTGAGGCATACAACTGCAATGCGGCAATTCTAGTCTGAGGTTTGAAATTGTTATATGTGAAATCAGTGGCATGTCCCTTTAACTTAATCATGTTATGGAAAAATTGAGCAGTACTACCTTGTATATTCATCACAGAATGTTACACACCAGTCATTGACATTACTACATATTCTTCCTCTGACCTTCACAGCAAGTTGCCTATTTAGTTGTATTTATTAACTGTACATTCTCTGTCAAAACTGAGAAATGTAAAAAATAGCCCCATGCATTACCTTCCTTTGGTGTAAACATCAGCTGCAAGGAACTACAATGAGTTGGCCACTTAATTGCATATTTTATCCAATTTCTGTATTTAACTACCACTAATGAGCTCATGTAGCTGGTGTAAACATGGCTTAAAAGACTCCTCTCGTTCTGAATAGTTAGTGTGTTACCGTGGTACAACAAGAAATCTGTTTCCAAATGACTTAATTTATCCTTGCAGCCATTTTAATGTCACATGCAATCTTCATTTCTTTCTTTCCCTTATGTGCTCTCAAATGTCCATCACCATTTGCATTACATGTTTAAAGCAGTGGACTTTTGAACTGTATCTTTATTCAGTTGGGCAGAGAGCATGAAACACAGGATGAACAAGTTGACCTCCCTGTGAATAGTGTTGCATTTGCATGTGAATGAGAGGTTTGTAGAGTTCAAATGAAGATACGGAAAGAATAAGAAATGCTTTTTTTTCCACTGTCTCCTCCCACCACTGTGCCTTGAGGCATCTGATGTCATTGCTGTTTTTATTTTAGCCTGTAGTGATTGTTTTTTTTTTTTGTCTTTTTTGTAGTGATTCTTATACTTTCACGTACACACAAAGGAGCATGCACAATCACGGACACATATGACACAGATTCCCTTTGTTTGACCTCTGGTGAAAAAAAAACACAAACATACATACACAGTCAATCCTATCTTGCTTCATCTCCAGCTAAGCTCTTGAACTCTGTAATAAGCACTTTAGAATTTGACAGAGATTTAAACTATGCTGTGCAGTGGCTGTACAGTAGCAAGAGAATTATGGTGAAATGAAGTGAGATGAGGAGGAAGACATTGCCCTGGCAATAGATCAGGGCTGAATTCAGCACTCGCATCATCCTTCCTGTGTTGCTGCTTGTCATTATTGCTCTCCATCATTGATTGAGAATTTAGTCTGTGAAGTGGGTCAAAATAGTTGCCAGTTATTTTTCTGTCATTCTGTTAATCAGCTAATTGTTTCAGCACTATAATGTGCACTGCAGTTGATATATGCATTACTGTACTAATTATGTGATTATGTCTAGTGCAGTGCAGTGGCTGTGTTTAGATAACGCTGTTCCTTCAAAGCAAGTTCCTGGGATCAAATCCACATCCATTTTATTCCCTGAACCTTAATGGCATAGTTTGGCATTTTGGTAAATACACTTATTCATTTTCAAAGTCAAATTAGAATCAGATGAGAATATCGATACTACTCCTATAGCTGTTCATTAAATATTAGGCTACGCTGAGCAGCTGATTAGCTTAGCACAAAGACTATAAACAGGAGCCGGAATCCTGGCTATGTCCAGAGATTAACAAAATCCACTTCCCAGCAACATCATAAAGTTTGTGATATAATGCTTCTGTTAGAATGTCCTTTGGACAGATTAAACTCAATAAGAGCTTTTTGGTTAGGTCAAGTCAGGTCTATGTTCACAAATAATTAAGTTTTCCAAGAAAAGAACTTCATCCTCACTGCGAAACATGAAAGAGGCTAAGTTATGTTATGTGGGTGCTGTGCTGCATCTGCCAGAGGGTTCCCTGAATTTGTGCAAGACAAAATACAATCAGAAGATTCTGAAGTCTTTTTGGAGAGAAACATACTGCCCAGTGTCTGAGGGCGCTGTCTCAGTTACAACACTGGACTGTTCTGAAGTTGCCTGCTATGAAGTCTGATTTTAATCTAATTGAAAATGGAGATGCACATTAAAATAATATACCTTGTTTTAATAAGATTTTTTAACTGGTGCAGCCTGGGCATCTTGGCAGAGGTGTGTGGGTCCTTGTGGTTGCTGTGTCTTATTCATTCCGATTAGTGAGGGGAGACGTTAGAGCCTGAGTTTCAGCAGTAGGCAGAGGTAACTGATTAAATTCAGACTAAGGTAAGGGCAAATATATATATATACGGGAAATAAGATTTTACTTACACCACAATCTGCTGTCGAGCCTCAGGATCTAACACCTTATCTACAGAGACAGCGTAACATTAACGTTAGCAGAGCAACAGCAGCACCGGTTATGTTAAACACAAACAGCCACGCAGCAAAGAAACAGGCAGATTGTTCTAAATTCATAAAGATTTTAGTGAAGTGTTCAGAAATAGGTAGACACACAATCACACCTCTATTCACCCTACAACAAATGCAATATGGCTGCTAATTGTATGGGGTACTTAACATCTTTTAGCTTTAAGGGAAGGTCTTTTAGTGTGTATTTTAATTTATGTGTATTTTGTTTTATTTGAGTATATTTAGTTTTTTTTAATTAAATGTGATGTGTTTGCTGTGATTTTATTTATTGCATGTTTTAATGCTTTTTCAACTAATTTGACATCCTTTTCCGTGATTTCCGTGAATACTGAGTGAATTTGGATTTGGAAATTGATTTGGATAGGACTGCTAATAAATAGCGTGTTGGCAAGAGTGGTCTGTGGAGTTTCCAGGGTGCGGGTCAGGCTCCATAGTGAGCTGGCGCAGACACATGCGAAGGAACACAAGGAGTCGCAGAGTTTAGCTGAGGACTTCTGTTGTATAGTATCACACATAACCCACACAAAACAATATCACAGGTACATATGTTAACTTACTGGTCCTGCGTCTTATTCTTATACCCACCCAGGTACAGTTGGAACATCACCTTCCTTTGGCAACAACCTAGCCAAAAATCTTGCTGAACACTGCAGCAGGTTGTGAAAACGTCAAAAGTGCCATGAACAGAAAAAAAACCATTGCTCAGAGTCTGTTGCTAGCCTGTAACTGTATCCATTGTTGTTTTATTTCGTCTTTGGGAAAAGTAAAGTTAATTTTCCTTCACAGTGAAAAAAACACTTTTGTGTGTGTATCTACTGCTGCATGAAAATTCTAACTAGCACGGCTGTGAGTTAAGCGTTGGTGGCTACCCTAAGAGAGAGGGTGGGATGGCGTACTTAATGTGTTTAGGAGCCCAAAATGGATAGCCAATTATGAACTTGCACAGCACTTGACATTAGTTCAGAATTTACAAAAAACTCTAGGGAATGAAGCAAGTTGGCCAGACTGAAACGTTGGCATTTCACTACCAGCCAGCACGCAAACACATGTTCACCTTAAGCCTCTGATTATGTGTAACATGGGCACCCAACTTCACAAAAGTATATATGTAACACCAGACCAGAAGCATAATATGACCCCTTTTAGTGCAAAGCCATAACCATTGATGGTCAGTAGATAGCCCCCAAACAGTCTTTTCACTCTCACTGACTGAATTATTTATTGCCATTATTTAATCTTTTTTTTTTTACATTTTTGTTTCACTACAAAGATTTTAGGTTTTATAGAAGATTTTGATGTCTTCAGTGAGGGCATGGATTGACAGCTGGGATTGACAATTCGCTTGCCTGACAATTTGCTTGTGCTCTCTGGGTCCTGGACTCACGAGAGTCAAACTTTCAGAGATTTTGTTTATAAAATAAAAAATAAAAAATATAAAAAAATAATATTTTTTTCCAGACATACAGTTCTACTGTGGCTGTTCTTAAGGTGTTGCATGAATAAGATCGTCAAAGAACGCTGTCTTGCAGTGATTCAGAGTTTGATTATAACACCTATTCTGTTAGCATAGTTTTATTTTAGTTCAGGTAAACCTTCGTAATGGGTTCTCACAGCTAGTTTACACTTTGGGCTTGGTTCCTAATTAGTAAAATTAGTAAAATACCTGGATTCATTAATTCAATTAATACCTTATTGAATCTTTCATTCACGTTCTCTAGGTGGAACAAATTATAAGAACATCAGCTTAAACAGTCAGTGAAGGAAGTGCAATATGTAATTTTTACATTTTTTAACTACATCACTGGCGTAACTATCAATGGTGCTGCCAGTGCACTGCACTGTGGTCCAGAGGCTGTCAGGGGCCCATGAAGAAATTAATTTGACTGATTATAGTAGTTTAACCCTCTATCAGTTTCACACATTCTCCAAAGTGACCATTCCATAGTACTCTTGGTCCTACTTGTGTTAGCTAAACCTTGTGAATAACACTTAAGGTACTGAGTCATAACCTGTTTATATGTACATCTCTGGAAAAAAATAAGAGATCACTGCAATTTATTCTTAAATCAGCATCTCTATGAGTATGACAACCATTCCATGCCAGTGTCTGTTAAATTCCTACACAAGCACACCTCATTCTACTTTATGAGGTACTGATTATGTGATCACCTGAATCAAATCTTATTTAATGAGGAAAAGAGTGGGATAAAGTTACCCAACAGCAATGTGATAAACTGGTGGAGAGAAACCAAAATGCATGAAAGCTGTGATTGCAAATCAGGTTTATTCCACCAAATACTGATTTCTGAATGTTCTTTAGTCAAAACATTATTACCATTTTATTTAAAAGTGAACAGGGGTTTTGTTTTCTTTGAATTATTCTACTTCTGCAAATACTGCATCATTTCTCTTATGTTGATGTATTATCATTCCCTTTTGAAGTTATTCTCTAAAGAACAATCGTTTTATTTGGATAGTAGGAGAAATACTGTCAGCAGTTCACAAAAAAATATGGCAAAGTTTAATACTTGCACCTATAAAAGATAAAACCTGAGAAACTGATCATTTTGCAGTTGTCTCTTATTTTTTTCCAAAGCTGTATTTTGTTTTTTATTATAATGTTCCAAAACTAGATGTTTTATTGAAAAGAAATATTATTTCTATCCAACACTTTCTTAATATAGTTGTTTTCTTCTCAAAAGTTATAGAGGAACAAGGCTTGCTGGGAAATGCTAATTTGTTTGTCATTTGTGACTGGCTGTACTCTCAAGGCAAAACAGCAGAACCAGGAATTTAGACATGGCTTGTGCAGTGTGTAATAGGTGAGTACAGTTTTCTTTTTGTTCTGAATGGGGGATGAGGGATTTAAATCCATAGCAATGGAAATGTTATCTTTCATATGTTGGAATATGTGCCCCTACTGTCATTTGTCTTTGGCTGCTGTGCCATTGATGATGAATGATGAATAAAATACAACTGATTGTGGGACAGTTGTGGTGCCATAATCCATTAATTCATGCAAAATAGGCCAATGAGTTGCTGGTCCTTTATTGATGGTTATTTGTTCTATGCTTATCCACATACTGCATAAATTACCTTTGTGTTGATTTGTTACTGTAGACTGGTTAATGCTATATTTTGGATGTTTGATAGCTGGGGAAATTAGGGTGTAGTGTTTTGAGTTCAAGGCAGGATCTTAGATTAGTCTTGGCATGGCCAGCCTTTCCGTAGTAAAGCAATTGTCTGTTTTGCAGTTGTCTGGAGTGGTTGTGTGTGTGCACACAAGCATGAGCTTCTATTTGGGGCAGGGGGCCCAATAAAAATATTTGCAGTAGGGACAGTCACAGTTATGATAATGATTCATCATGTTAAAGCCAATAAAAAAAAAAAAAGACAAAAAAAGTATGTCATTTTTGATAACTTGAGAAGGATGAATCAGAATCAGAATATCTTTATTGTCATTTAGTCTGTTGGTCCTTGTTTTAATGCTCCTGTATCTTTTGCCTGATGGCAGCAGCTGGAACAGGTCATGGGCGGGGTGTGAGGAGTCTTTTAGGATGTTTTCCGCTCTCCTGAGGCAGCGAGAGCTGTGCAGTTTGTCCAGCGAGGGTAAAGAACAGCCAATGATGTACTGGGCAGTCTTTACAATCAGCTGTAGTGATTTCCTCTGTGCTGTTGTGCAGCATGAAAACCACACAAAGAGGCAGTAGCACCGGATGCTCTCAATGGAACAGCGATAGAAGGACACCAGCAGTTTTTGGGGGATGTTATTTTTCCTAAGGACTGAAATAAACGATAGTGTTGCTGTGGTGTGCGGGGGGCACAGTTGTGTGTGTACAGCGTGAAGGGCAGGGGGCTCAGCACACAGCCCTGAGGAGAGCCCGTGCTGATGCTGATGGCCGAGGAGATGTGGGGGCCCACCCTAACCCTTTGAGACCCCAGCCAGCTGTTCTGCACAGTTCCTCAGCACATGTCCAGGAACACCTCATGTTCCTCCACCCTAAGGGTGGGGGATGTTGTTGTGAGCCGCTGCTGCGTGTGTAACAGCTGCCTTGGGTAGCTTCGCCAAGAAGTGGTTCAGCTCCTCTGCCATTGAGGCATCATCTTCAGCAGCTCCATGACTGGTCCTGTAGTTGGTGATGTGCTGGACTCCTTGCCAAACCTACCTGCTGTTGTTACTGTCCAGGTGCTCCTCAATCCTCCTCCTGTAGTTCCTCTTGGCCTTTCTGATGCCTCTCTTCAGGTTGGTTCGTGCCATGCTGTAGAGGGCCTTATCACCAGACCTGAAGGCGGTGTTCCTCTCCTTTAGCAGCCGCTGAACTTCCCTTGTCATCCA
>JAUMHL010000003.1:14950601-14964771 GCA_032362345.1 Sandelia bainsii
ACCTCCTGTGTTTTAATCTTGACCCAGGTATCATCCACATACCTGAACCAGTGGCTGGGTGTGATCCCTGGGAACGATAGAGATAACCATTACCTGGATGACTGAGAATCTTCACAGGTATGGAGGGCTGTTTTATATTTTATTAAACTGCCTTTCAGGCTAAGCCAGATTCATATAAATTAGTGGAGCGCCACCTCCTTTCCAGCTTTCATGATGTCTGCATTAAGCTACGGATTTGTGAACTTGGCCCATCCAACAAAAGAAAAATCAACTCCCTGTGTTTTCAACAGTGACACGTAAAACTACTCTTTACACATACAGTCAGTTCTGCTGCTTGACTTAAGGGATGAAGGATCATTATGAAGATTTTGGAGGTAAATCTGGCTTATAGATCACAGATTCAACTACATACACTGTATATGTATTTCTTTAGTCTGTGTGGACCAGTAGATTTTTTTTAAATATTGTGTCGTGAAACATATAATTTGTAATAGATAGTGAAGGGCAGAATGTGCCACCATTATAAAATTTTAAACGATTTGTCAAAGGGCAGTTTATAAATATTACTGGTCCTACATAGGCCTAATTCATGAATAGTAGATACATTCAAGATAAGGCAAACATTGCTTTTTAGACAGAGATTAATTTATTTTTACAATTTGAAACAGTTAACTTTGTAACAAAACATTTCAACAATGACAATTCACAGTAACATTTGAATAACTATGACAACAGAGAGGACTAAAAGGCAAACAATATTTTTTTAAAGCGTCTTAAGAGTGGTTTCAGTGTAAATATGCAAAGGTGTCCTAATGAAGGGGCCACGTACCCACCAATATGGCAGGGTTTCTGTATAAAAAGGGCTAGAATAAATCAATTTGATGAACACACTCATATAATTTACTAACAGGGATTCAGATGAGAGACTGCCTAATTACGCCAAATAAACTGGACTAGTCTGCTATAAAGCCATGGTATGGTGAGCAAGTGACTCACTGTGTTTTTGAGTTTGTTTTGCCTGTTAAATGCAGTACATATGCCATCCATCCATCCATCATCTAAACTGCTTGTCCTGTTAAGTGTTGTGGGGGTGCTGGAGCCAGTCCCAGTTGTCATAAGGTGAAATTCAGGACACATATTCAGCATAAATGTGTTTTTGTTTTTTTTTCTTTCTCTGTCATCTTCTAATGATGTTAGGAAGTCTGGTCTTTTGAGACAATTTCTACTAGGCCAGTCTCTTTATTACATTAAATTGTTGACATCATTTTGTTAAAGAGCATATGAGACAAATTGTGTGTATGTCCTCATGATAGGGTTAGTGATTTGTGCTGATATCAGGTGGTGTTGAGGAGGAATGCAAAAGTACTGTAATCAGAAGTTTACTTTTTTGAGTAATGACCCCAACACTGATCACAACTGTGATTCCAGTTCCTGTTAGACACTACAAATGACTTTTGTAGCATATACATCATACAGCAGCATGATACCTGTTAGATTTCTAAGCATTAGTTAGGGTTGTTAATTGTAATGTGTGTGTGGAGGGGGGGGATGCTAGAGTAGTAATATCCTTGCATTTCTTTTTTAGAAAAAGTGTGAATAATGGACCTATATTGGAGACAGTTGTAGTTATTATGTCTTGTGCACTTTTTTTTATGGCATCTACGCTAGTGCCTTTTAGCACAGATATGCACGCAACATTTTGGTGTTCTTTTACTACATCATTAATGCTTGCTGAACACACAGTCCCCTAAACTAGGATGAAGCGTGAAGTGATGTAATCAACTATTTCAATTACGTTGATTAATACGCTGTGGAGAGTCCCTAGAGAGCAGTGAGAGATCTATGAGGAGGGATTTGTGAAGAAAGTGGTGATTAGTTTTTTTTGTGTGTGTGTGAGAGAGAGAGAGAGAGAGAAAGAAAGAAACAGAAAAAGAGGGAGAGACAGTCAGCTCATTTGGTAGTGCGACTTTAGGGTAATGCTTCATAAAATGTAAGCTTTGATAAACGTGTGACACTTTGTTTGTGAGTGGTATTTTTGTCTCCAGGGTTTTTTTGTTTGTTTTTTTCTCCCTCCTCAAATCATGTCCGAGTTGATTGAGTTAGACCTCACATGACTTGACGTGGGTTTGATTGTGTGTTAGTATGCATAGACTTTATGGAATTTTTTAACAGGCAATGTATTTTCAGTGCTGACCCTAGTTTCTTTTTGGGACATTGCTTCAATTTGAGAATCAAATAAGCAAGAGCAAATCTGTGTGTGTTTGTGTATATGTGCACATATACATGTGATAGGGATTCAGATGAATATGCAAACAGCCTGCAGAGAGGAAGATATATTTAGAAGCTACTGGAAAGTGGGCTACTCTGGTCTTCTGGTGTGACATTTCTTTAAATCCCATCTCTAAAGAAAATCTGCTCATCTTCATTCTATAGGATCACAAGAATGAGGCTACAGTACATGTAGCTAAACTCTATATGTCTCTAAGACTGTATCTTCCAAGGCAAGGGAGGATTTTTAATTTAGAAATTGCTGAAATGGAGCTAGAAGTGCCTTGTTATCCAGAAATGGGGGTGACAGGCAACACCAGGGGATACAGTGACAGGCGACATTCATTCTCCCAGCAGACACCCACTTCTCTCTCTGTCGTTCTGTCTGACTTGAACCTTTCTTTCAAATTTCCAGTGGCTATCTTACAGTTCTCTCCTACTTGCCTACATTCGCTTTTTTTCATATTGTATAGAGGGACACATTATTCTCCTTGTCTTGACTGAGTCTTACATTACTACAGCATGTAGAGAAACAGTTTCGGGTCAACTAGCGCACTTTGATTGCTGAATATTATGATTCTAGCATTTCAGATAGCCCAGATTTACTGGCATTTAAAACTTACACACAATGTGTAAAGATTACCAAGAGTGATGCAATGAGCAAAAAATATTTGGCAGTCCTGGGGGTAAAAATGCCATTTTGATGCGAGAGGTCACACCAGAGTGAGAAAATGTATTCGAGTCAACACACGAGCAGAGCAAAAAAATGCAAATAACCTATCAGCACAAAAGTGATGCACAGAAAGGGCATTTTAGGGCACACAACTCTAATGTCAGTTGTTGAAGCAGATAGACCGAAACATAAATAAAGGGCCAGCTCTTCAGATAAACTCAACATTGTTTTCATTTTACTAAAACAATTTTCTCCACGTTACATGTTGAACTAACAACATTGAATCTAAATCAACTGGTAAACATTTTACAACAACTGAAAAAATTGCATTGAATTTTCTCAAAACCTTTGATTTTATCTGACCAACAATTAAAAATAAAATAAAATGTGCAATTTACTATGTCATCCCGTAAAAAAAAACCAGAAAAAATGAATGAAACACATTTTGAAGACTGGAATCAAATAATTTTTGATGTTATCATTTATCACTGGCTTCAGAGACATGTTCTTTCTTTCAACCTTAGAATATTTGACTAATGATTTCAGTTGTACATACAACTAACTTCTGTCTGAAATCTGACTGAACAGTTAATTGTTTTTAAATCAATATTTTAGTTTAACTGAACATAGTTTTTAAACTCCATCACCTCCTGTGGGTTGGTTTGTGTCTTCTACTATTCCGGTCTTTATCATCAGCACTGTAGTGTAATGTCAGTACAGACATATCTGCTGACATAATGTATTAAAGTTTCCTCTAATTAAAGAAATATCACTCTCTGACCTATATGTTTTATATTTAATGCCATTTCATTTGTGTTGGTGGAATAGTCTAGTTTGACAAAATAATGAAAATTGAAGGAGCACTTATTTTGAAGCTTTCACCACTATCTGAAAGATTAGATTTGTTAAGTTGTCATAACATGACTAAAATATAAAACAGATCATGTGACAAGAAGTGCTGAGCAAATTCAATCTACTAAAGTTTGGGAGGTATGACTGTGAAAGCTCTGCAATAAACTATAAATTGGACCTTGAATTAAAATTATTTAATCAAATTACTATGTACTATGTGTGTGTGGTCCACCAATGGTGAGGCATACCATGTTACCATATTACCACAATATTACCAGAGAATTCAATTAAGAAACAATCTGTAAATGGAATAGAGGGGAATTTCACTTTTGGCTTACTCAGTAAATAAAACACCTGACAAATCAACTATTTACACTGATGCACAATGTCGTAAATCCAATATGGCCATAAAATAGAGTTGTTCATTGATTTGCAGCATTACTTGCAAAGCTTAAAAACTTAATTGAACTACCTCATTAAAAGTATGGTAGCTTCCTCTGCAGAAATGGTATAATATCTAATATTGACAGATCTCCATCATAACAAAGACGTTATGTATCATAATAATGTCAGACCTTAATACTCCATATAGGAGTCCATATGTCTATGCTGCTGGTAGAGAGATTGCGTGTCCAGGGCTGGATAAATACACCTCCCACAGCTGCCTTATCATGGTGGTTATAGACCTTGGCTTATTTCGCTCCCTGACAGCTACCTTTAGAGCTAATGAATAGCCCTGCCAGCCACCTTTAATTGGAAATCTATGGCTGCATTTATTTTAAAACATTGCTGACAAGCACAAGTCTCTACGTTTATGTATTTTCAAACTGCAAACAATTCATTACTGTTAGACAGGACCTGATATTTCATGGGCAATACCTTTATCAATACATAAGCAGGCTTAGAGGACAGGGCTAAAGAAGAGAGAGTGGGGACCAGTTGGTAGAGTGGATGAGATTAAAGCTCTGTTTTAGCTGGATAGTATCAAGAAGCACAGCCTTATTTTATGCTTTTCGCAAGTGGAAGGGCACAAGATGACAACTTATAAGAGCTCTTAATCAGGATCTGACATGATTAAAAATAATAAATGACTAGTTTAAACCGTTAAAAGTAATAGAAAAATAAAATATAAATATAGATATCTATACATATACACACACACACACACACCCACACACACACACATATATATATATATATATATATATATATATATATATACTGTATATCAACATATATACATATACATACATACATGCTTTAATATTCAATATATTGCCGAAAGTATTTGGACATGTGCGTTTCAACTCTTTTGAGAAGGCTTTCCACAAGGTTTAGAAGTGTGTTTATGTGAATATTTGACCATTCTTCCAGCAGAGCATTTGTGAGGTCAGTCACTGATGTTGGACGAGAAGGCCTGGCTTGCAGTCTCCGCTGTAATTTATCCCAAATGTGTTCTATGCGGTTGAGGTCACGACTCAGTGCAGGCCAGTCAAGTTCCTCCACACCAAACGTACTCATCCATGTTCTTATGGACCTTGCTGTGTGCACTGGATTCAATGAATTGCAGGGGTGTCCTAATACTTTTGGCAATATAGTGTATGTGTATATCAGCCCTGTGTCTTAAAAATCACATTCGTATACAACTAAACTGCAATCCCAATTACGTTTTTGTAGAGAACGTAATTGCGACCCTATTACGTTTTCTGTTAACATAATGATCATAGGTTCACAGTTAATGTATTTTTGTCGGCCAAAATATCTGATATGCATTCGGTTTTCTGCCGGCTAAAATATCCGATGTTACATTTCAACATCCAGAAATGTGTGTGTAGCAGTGGGTTAGTGTCAGTGAAAGACTGGGGGCTGGTTATTGGATAAAAATGTCACTTCACACAGTCGCTTCACACACGCAACGTAAGCATTAAAAATGAAAGCAAAACACGACGTTATTTCGAACCCTAACCTCAGTACTTTTCTTGCCTAAACCCAACCTCATGGGGGACTTTGGTCTCGAACTCAGGTAATTTTTAGGAGACAGGGTTGGTGTATATATAATTAAATATAAATAAATACATAAATATAATCTTGCTATGCTGCAGCCTGATACTACAACTTAATTTTTTTATTCTCCTTAATCTACACTGAGTACCCTATAATGAGAAAATGAAAACCGACTTTTATGCATGAAAGAGGTAAATCTGAAATATCACATTGGCATAAGTGTTTAGATAGGTCTGGTCTGAATACTCACAGAATGCACTGTATATAAATAGATAAATATACACATTAGGAACATGACAAGTCGAGTTTATTTATGAGTAAATCTTACAAAACAAAGGCTGTTTAGGAGAAATGTGTAAACTTTTCATTCTATGAATTCAAGGGGGGAAAATGCACTGTTCTGCATCCATCCTCACCAACTGATAATGATACACAAGGTCACCTGAGCCTCAGTGATGTCATGGGGACAGTCAGTGGGTGCTTTGGGTGCCTAACTTTGTGATTTAATATAGTGTGAACAGGTGCTTTGACCTACTGTCTGTACAGTGTCTGTGTTTGCGAAGCTGTGGGTGCCTGCATTAACATGTGAATTGATGTGTGCCCTGGACTTTGTGATTTAAAGTCATTCATTCAGAGGCCAATTAATCAGAAGATGGTGTTACAATGAGATGGACTTGTGAACGTGTTGCACTCTCCAGGATGCAGAACCAATACTGTATCTTATGTTAAAGCCATCAGATTCCTGCTTTTTTTCTTTCCATCTTCAGATCCTTTCATTCATCTTTGTTGCAGTGTTTTTCCAGCAACCAGATTAATAAATGCAAGCACATACTCATATACATGGAAATACCTTTTTCTTTTTTGTAGTTATTGATTTTTTTTGTCTAGTCAGACTGGCATCGTTTCCTCAACAAGGGTTTCAGAAAAATAAAACTTCAGTTACACATTCCACTTTAGCTGCCATGAAACTCACAAAAAGAAAACTCTAAATCCTGCAGTCATGTACCTTTATTATCCTTCATCCTTGATTTAACTTAGCACAAGTCACAATTTCAGAAGGTCATGCATTTCAGTACCCCACGTTTTGACAGAGCAAAGTCCTTAACAACAGGTCATCGCGTTAATCACGTTTTCTTTTTTTTACTTTGACATGCAATTCGTCATGGGGTGGATGCACGTTTGTCAAGCTGCATTTGAGGTTTTGTAAGGGGATTGACTGTGAGTGATGAATTAGCATAGTAATTGATAATTACTCAAAGATCAGTGGGGGCATTGTTTCTTAGACAGCTCAACATGTTTTCCCTCAGGTTTAGGTCAGCTCTAAAAGGAGAAATATAATTGAGTGCCTTGTGGCTTAATTAACAAGTTTGCGGTAATTACAGAGAATGAATGAATGGGCATGCTTGCCAACTTATCTTCATTCATTATTTCCTTTATGTTCCCATAAGTCACCTTTGAACATAAGCACAAACAAGCTATTGATTAATAGATTATTTTGACTGACAAAAAAAGATCTTCTTTCAGCAGAGGGAATTATGACTCTCCTACTGGAGGCAAAAGGGGAAGTAATGTAATATTATTATAGAGCCACAAAGGGAAGATAACAGGATAGATGGATGAGCCAACAAACCATTGTACTTTAAACAACTGAGATTGGTGGTCACTTCCAATACTTCTGACAGTCAACGTTTAAAAGCTCCTTGTAGTTATTTCGTTATAGAACCCTTGCATCATCAGAGTCTGTCAAGTCAGTACAGTTTTGTACTCCTTTTGTATCTATTATCAATGTTGGCTTCTGTTCAGCATGAATATAATTGTTATCCAGTGGTAATAGAATGAAGGCACCCTAAACTTTATCAAGTGGTTATTTATTTATTTTAACCCAAACCATAATCTTTCCCTAACCCCAAATGCAAACATTAATTTTTAGTAAGCCTAACCATGTTTATTTAGTGCCTAAATGTAACCTAGATGACTCTGTGCCTAATTCCAACCAAATAGCTTTTTTGTCCAATTGTTATTGCATTTTTAACCATTTAGGGCAAAAATAAGCACTACATTAGCTGGCATTTTGGAGCCATTGTTTGTGACGGCAGCTGCCATTTTGGCACTTAATATCAAAAGTAGTGCAATTTCAACAAATGCCTGCCTCCATGATGGGGGCTCTGACCACCTCCCGGCCCTGCAGGCCAACCCGCAGGGCCGGAGGAACCGCCCGCCCGAACACCGGCACTAGGCCGGCCGGCAGGGGCCCTCCGATGGTGGGTCTGGGATGCCAGTCGGTCGGTGCAAAAGTGTGTAAAAACCACAGTAAGGGCCGGCGGACACCTGCTGAAAAGAGGTGGGGGCACTCCTACAACAAATGGTGACTTTGGTTATATGAGAGGGTTGGGACAAACGACCTATACATCCATGCTGGAGGACTTGTTAGGTGAACCATACTATTTTCTGCATAGGGCAATTAGATCAGAAAATACAGAATACAATCAGTACAAATGTACAATATGATCTAAAACTTATTAATTTAGAGAGGAGCTGAATTTTTTATTTATAATTATTTCAGCTTGCCTGGCAGGTTTTACAGCTTGTTATTTATTGTAATTTCAGTTTTGGGTGGACAGACTGTAGCACAGTAAAGCAGGGAAGAGTGGAGGTAGATTGATCTGGAGTTTCATGCCACTGCTAGCTTGATTCCCCAAAGTTAACTATTGTAGCTTGAACACAGTTTTATTTATGTTTAGCCAAAACCCAAAAAGGCTGAAGCTGTCATGATTTCTGCCTTATTTTGTATTTAGTTCTTGTAATGTCTGGTGATTATGTTTATTCTGTTTGTTTTGTTGTAGTTTGTGGTGTCTGTCCCTCTCTGTGTGTTTTTCCGGTTCCCTCTCTCTCACGCTCCTGGTCACGTCCTCGTTCACTCATGTTTTCAGTTCTGTTAACTTACCTGCCACGCCCCCTGCTCCCAGTCATCGTTCCCAGCTGTTTCTACTCACCTGATCACATCCCGCCCCCGATCACTCTCACGTTAATTACCCCCACCTGTTATCATTTACCTGATCTGATCCTCTCCTTTATATTCCCCCCTTTTGTCTCTCACACCCCGCCGGATTGTCTGCTGTTGTTTTTCTCCCGAAGCGCCATTGTCATTACCTGTCGCTATCGTGTCGATCGCCTTCACTTCTGCCCTGTTTCGTGTCTTCTCCCGTCCGGTTGTCTGCTCTCGAAGCTCTGTTCTTCCTCTTGCTAGGTCTTCACGATTCTGTCGTTCTTTTCTGCTGCTGCCACACCGCCACGTTTCTCGGCTCTTTCTCGGTCCTGCCTGCCTCCCTCCCCCGGTTTTCTCGGTCATCCCCGCGTTCTCTTCACTAGCCCGTTCCCTGGTCTCCTGCCCTGCCTGTCGCTCCAGTTCCTGCCCTGAGTTCTTGAAGGTTGTTCTGGTCTGATTAGTCTTTGGTTCTCCCTCTCCTCTGCACTTCTGGCTGTATCCTGTTTTCCTGTGTCTATAGCTCTGGTTAGTTTACTTAGTCTTCAGTGTTTTCTTAGACCCTCTTTTCTGATTTGTTGGTCAATTAATCTTAGTCTGGTTAGTCTCCTGTTTGTTTCTGTCAGACCTACTTCTGAGTTAGGTATTTTTGGTCCTCATTTGTTTGCCTTTATTTTCTTTTGTCTGTTAGTCTATTCCACTGTGGTCAGTACTAGGCTTTTATTTTGCCACGCTTATTGCCTCCTTTTATGGAGTGATTTTTAGTTTGCTTGTGCTTTTGTTTTGTGTCCTGTTGAGTTTGTGTAATTAAATTTCATTTTGTTAATCATAGTCCACTGTGTGTGAGAGTGATTCCTAGGTCCGCCATTTTACGAACCCTGACAGAAGCCAATTAATCTGAAAATCAGAAATGCCTGAATTATTGAACTATGACAGACTTGCACTTGAGACCTAACTGAAATAAAACTCAGTATACCCTTCATTAGTGAGATTATATTCCTTTTACATCTGCCTTTATTTTTGAGCATAGTTTAGATCCTCTTGAGCATGAATGATACTAGTCTTCTACATATCTACGGACACATGTTCTACCATTTATGTTGGAGGGGCTTTGTTGCTTCCACTTTGAAATACTCCAAGGTGTACTACTGAAGCCAGGTCAGAATTTTTTTGAGGGCAGCTACTGCACCTTTTCTTATTGGTAGCACAGCCTCACAACCACTGCTGCAACTATATTTCTGATGATGTCTCACAAAGTGGTTTACGTACTTGTTTAATGTTTTACCTTGTAAAGACATGTTGCATTACACCACATCCACATGTTGCTGCTGAGTTTTTACATATGTGTATTTTTGGGCTTCAGATTTATTTTCCTGAGTTTACTTTCCTGGAATTTGTTGCATTGTACTTTAGCAACCTTAACTTTGCATTCCAGTAGTATTTGTAGTATTTGCCCCTTTCCTGTCTTGGTTATTTTATTTTTTTGCATATTTGTCCACACTTAAATGTTTCAGATCATCATACAAATTTTAATATTACACATATTTGTTGTAAAAAGTCTTAATGAGTGCACAAGCAGCTAGACATGATTAATTAACAGCAGGAGAATCACACTAATTTGGGCTGCAGATGTAGAAATCAATAAGGGAGAGAGAGAGAGAGAGCAGAGAAAGGAAAGTGGGAGAGAGAGAGCAGAGAAAGGAAAGTGCCAAAGCCAACAACCGTTGGATGGACTGGGTTGGAGACGGGGAGAGGAACACTAATAATAAATGAGGGCTGGGGTAAAGTCACCAAAACCAGCACCTAAGCACAAAGTTGACTTGACAAAAGTTAGCAGTGAAATACTAAAACTTTATGCATCATGATTACAACTCGAAGGTCAAAAGTTGAGGTTCAAAAATTCCTCCACAGCGATGTGAAAAACTCATTGCCAGTTATCAGAATCAGCTTTATTCGCAAAGTATGCTTGCACATACGAGGAATTTGCTTCTGGTCCTTTGTGGCTCTTCGAGAACAGTACAGACATTGACAATAACAACGCACAATTGCCACCATTTATTAGGTTTAGGGGGCAATTACTTTTTCATTTCCCTTAATAAATGAAACCATCCTTTAAAAAATGCGTTTTGTTTTTACTTGGTTTGCCTTTTTTTAATATGAAATTTTGTTTGATATCATTTAATTGTGACACATGCAAAAAAAAATTAAACATCAGGAAGGGGGCAAATATTTTTTCCCAGCACTGTACTATAAGATGGTACAAATTTTAGTCATACTACTCAATTTTATTATATACTGCATGTATCATCCTGGAGGACAAGTACTGTACAATTTTTCCACTTCATTTGGAAGCAGTGTTACACTTAACCCAGCTACACCAGACACATGCTAAAAGGAATGGGACAACACATAATATCAATATCCCTGTCTGTATTGTGTGTTGTAGTTGCCATGTGTTAGCCATGTGTAACTGTAATACTTGGTGTAATTATGTTTTTCTCTCTCTTCTTCCTTTTCCATCTTCAAAAGTAATATCAAACCTCAGAGTCTGATCTCCTGGGTTCTTTCCCCTTCCAATCAGGGTACCAGTGCTTCTTGTCTGTCATCTAATCTGGCAGAGGTGTTATCAAACTAATGACAGACACAATTTCCTCTGCCTCTAATGACAAGTAAATAATATCATCACATCAAACTGTGAGCCAGATGAAAGTGAAACCACAGTAGTGATAAAAGAAGAGATGGAGGCAATGCAGCTGTTTGTCAACTAAGGACAGGGGTGTCTATCTCTCTTATCTCTGCCTCTCTCCATGGCATGTTTATTCTTCATGTGCCCGCCTCTCCTTCTGATGTCAGATGGAATGAAACTCGGGTGTTAGTCATCAGGAGACCATCGAAGTGCTCACCAGGGCCTCCCATGCATGCAATTTCCATTTCAAAGCCATCTCCCTTTACTGTTATAATTCCATCTAAGGCAATTGTTAAATGAACATTCCTAACTGCTGACTAGGACAAAGATATTTTGAAAAAAGAGAGGGAGATGTATGCATTGGTAATTAAGTGGAAAGAAGGTAGGGTGAGTGCGATCAAAGGTATGGTAATGCCTATGGTAAAAAGGATGGGAACGTGCAGGGCCTCCTGAATAACAGGGTGCAGGGGAGAGATTCAGCAACTGAAAGGGACGTCTTCTGGGGAACAAGGAATAGGGGAGGGCAGTGATGGAGGAGATATTTATACAGTTAGGTTGCACTTGGGCTATAGATAGGCTGTTTTAGAAATCACCTGAGAGTCACCCAATGGAGAGACACCTGGGACCATTTCAGCGTTTTTATTCCCCTGCTGTGCACTTTGCTTGTCTCAGGTAAATTATTGATACTCCAGTTGGCAAAAGCATTTAAAAGTGAAACAGTGTTGTTACAGAAGATTCCTGACACTGTCAAAGTGGTGACCATGCTTTAAAAACTATACCTTAATGAAAAATCCAGCTTTCAAAAGTTTGGCAAGGACTACCAAGTGATTTAGGAAGAGGCTGTTAACATTTATTGTCTTACTTCTCTTCACCGCTTACCTTATAATAGCAATAAAGTTTGGTTGCCTTCTTGTCTCACTTTTATATATATTGTTTTCCCTTTGTATGAGTTTTTGCCTCTTCTGCTGTTATTTTTTTGTTGATTTCTATTATTTATTTATTAGACAGATGGATATGGTGGGATCAAGGCCACAGAGTGAAATATTGAGGGTGATGACATTGACTACTGTCTCTGGAATTAAAAAAGAGAAGCTAATGTTGTGATTTATGGATGGAGGAACAATGAGGAGTGTCACAATAGTATTGTTGGATACAGCTGTTGTTACTTTGAAGCCAAGGCCACAGAGCTTGTTTACAACTTCTGTGAGAAGAAGGAAGTTGTGCACTGCACATGAATGTAGATCATAACTCGCCACCTATTCATTTGTTATCATTTTAATTCACCAGAGCTACTTATATATAGTGAAAGTAAATTAAAGTACAAAAGCAAGAAAAATCATTAAGAGTCTGTGAAATGTCACTACAGATGAAAATAATCATCAGCACTCCTTGGCAATATCCACCAGCTGTACGTTCATGTTTCTATAACCTCTGACGTGACAGTTGTGAGGCCCTTCATCTCTATTATATGGAGTTATTCTGAGTTAACAAACACAATCTGTTTCTCTTCTCCTTCATCTTTTTCCTCATGTCTACAATTAATGCATTTATTTCGAGGCTTCCTCTTGTTCTTCAAAGACACTCACCAGGGAAACAGCTGTTGCTCCAACCATCAAAGTCCAACCCTGAATGCCTCCTTCTGCCCCTCTACCTCATTTTATTATTCTCACCTTCCATTACGATTTACTTTTGCAATGACAATGAAACAATGACAGTTTTTAAGTTCTCACTGTCTTTCCCTTTCTATTCACCCCAAAAAAGATAAATGGCTAAATAGATATAACTAAAAATACAGCTAATGCAAAATAGGCAAGGCTAGTTTTCTACATTTTGTCTTGGTGTCTGCAATCGTCCTTTCATCTTCCCCCAGGATGCTAGCTGAGTGATCCAGGTGTACATGGTAAACACTTATTCATCTCACAGTTATCATTTCCGTATCATCATCATACCGGACTCTCCAACACCACACCACTCTCCAGAGCAGGGCACTCTGGGATATGACTAATGCTTTCTCCAAGCGTTGTGATTTGTCTAATCTGCCCTGCCTTCTGGGATGTGAGTAAGACTTCTGTGAATGTTTCCTGAGCTCGCTCACAGCTGGTTTCCACCTGGTTGGCCTTATGATATCTTCCCGCCTTACTTTAGATACAATTTTTCTTTTTTCTTCCCGTCCCAGAATTTGTACATGGTTTCCCCCTGAATCTTTTTTTGCTTCATTGCTTTACACACATATGCACACACATACACAGCTGAAGAGATATGGAGTGAAAAGGTAGTTTGAGGTAAGTCGAGAGAAACATAATTCATTGAACCTGGTAGGAGCAGCACATCATTATCACTAACAACCAAGGTTGTTGTTTACTCTGCATGTGTATACTGTATTCTGGTAGTATAAAAGACCTTTTTTTAAGCTTGTTATTTTCAAATAAAGAATACATTAAACTTCCAGGTACAAATGTTTTCCACTGGGGGATCTCCCATTTAATTCACCCAAATATAAATGCTTAAACATTTTTGCCTTCAGGCCTTATTTATTTAATCAGGGAAAAGAAATTCTATTGTCAGGGGAGATTTCTTAATACACTTACAATACATGAATGCACACACATACACAGCACAATACAATCATTTGCAGCTTTGGAGGCGAGGATGACGGAATTGGAAACTCGGTTCCGCACCATGGAAAATAACCCAGCTAGCCAGG
>JAUMHL010000003.1:14969763-14980627 GCA_032362345.1 Sandelia bainsii
CCCCGCGACCAACCCCGACCAGCTCCCCTCTTTTATTGTCATAAATAAACACATTTTTAGATTACCCTCCAGTGTCCGGTGTTTTAACTGGGTCCTTAAAACAGTAGACCTAACAGTCCCTTATTTAAGTAATATGGCCAAGAAATTGACACCAGAAGCCTAAATATACTGTAGTAATGCATGCAGAGCAGCAGCAGCCTGGTATTTACCATTGGTCATTTGTCTGGTATGAAATGTCAAGTTCATGCTGAATGGATGTTTATTGTGTCCTGTCATACACTGGATTTGTGTATGAAAGACGGGACAAAAAGAGAGTTAGTCAGTTTGCCCCGATGCTCTGAGGCGGAGCAGCCAGAGGTAATTTATTGTTCTTTTTAATTCAGCAGTACATCCCTTATGGGCCATTATTTTGATGCAAATTCGACACAACAAAGAACTCTCAGTAAAGATATTTGGCAAGCAACTTTGACGAACAAGGAACAAGGTGTAAAGTGCTGAGCAATGTTTTTAGTAGGAGCTTAATTGGGAAATTCACAGTGACAAAGTTGAATGACTGACTTTATCCAAACTCCACTGTTTTGTTATTGATCCTTTAATAAGTGTGAGCACAAACTATTTAAAAGGCTATATAGTTTTCAGTCTACAAATAAAACAGTATTGACCTCCATTTTAGACTCAGGGATAACAGTTTTTCTTATTGATAGAGAGGAACAGACAAGAAAATATAATGAACAAACTCAGATATCTAGTAACACATGAAACTGTGCTGAAGAAAGATATAACCTAGTAAGGGGACAACAAGTTTGTCTATGTCTTCAAATTAGGTCAGTTGCTACACTAGAGTAATTTATGACTTTTTAGTCGAAGGCAGTTACATTTCCTCTCTGTAGCCTTTTATATGCTCAATATTAAAATATAGCCTCTCACCAACAAGTACAGTTTGCATTATTTACATTAGCCTGGGTTGTTTATTCCTGCCCATTCAGCCTCTTCTCCTCCCCTCCCCTCCCTCCTTTTTTCTCCATCCTTATTTCATTTGCTCTCCCTGTGGTGATTTACCTCCCAGACCTCTATTTATCCACCACTAACAAATTGGGTTATCATGCTCCAAAACCCCCCTATTCCTTCTCGGCATCCTCTACCCTTTACCTGTCTTCCCTCTCTCTTCTCACCACCCCCTCATCCTTCACTCCGTCTCCTCCCCTATCTTCGGCAGCTGACTTATGAGATGCCATGTCAAAGTGAGAGATGCCATAGAGGATATGTGTGTGGTTTAAACTGTTTGTGTGAGAATCTGTATGTGCGTGTGTATTGTATACTATACAGTATGTGTGGAGGAATTGTGCTTCTGCCTTGTTGTTCCGCATCGTTGCTGGCTTCTCTGGCCATGACTGTATGACAGGTGGCTGGTCCATGACAGGTTGAGGTGTGTGTGTATGTGTGTATACAGTACTGTGAAAAGGTTTTAAGCCACTATTGGATTAGTTGTTCAGCAATGATATGATGTAAACACTTTTTTTTTCTCAGTTTTTACATTAGAACAACTAGAAACATAAAATGTGGTTTTATGTCTGCTATCCTTTCGCAAAGATCATTCCTGATCAGGTTTTTTTCGGGCTATGGAGCAAACAGCTTGGCATCCAGATGAAGCTGCCAGATGCTGAGTCAGAGCCTTGCTGGACATGTTCCGCAGTCTCGAAGAAGAAACTATGAGAAACTCATGAGATTTGGAAAGTCTTCCACTCCTATCTTTGTCCTTGACCTCCCCAGATTCTTCTACATTGATCACACTCAATCGATCACCTAAAGAAGCTCTTTTAAAAAAAATAATATTTTTGTGTTTTTTAATACTGTGTACATATTTTCTATATTTTCTAGTTCTAATATAGAGATAAATATATATGCAGTCATAATAGCACTACCAAAACAACAAATCTAATGGTGACCTAAGTTTTTTGCACAGTATTGTGTATGTATATGTACATATATGTATGTATGTGTGTATATATATACACTATAGTGTGCATGTGTGTGATGCTGAGTCCTGGCTGTCAGACAACAACTTGTATACATGCAGGGCTTCACAAGCTAATATGGGCTTGACATTTAAACTTGGGTGACAGCGGGTGTGAAAGGCCAAGAGCAGCTGCATACAGGCGCCATTCTGCAAAGTGTACCGAGCTTTAACCCAGATAAAGACTTTCTCATGAAGCCTTAATGTCAAGAGGGTCTCCAGTACAGAATGCGCGTAGCATCTAAACACCACCCCACCACCCAATATAGCTGTGCTTTTAGTTGTGAGTGGATAAAAATGGGTCTAGAGTTAACTTTTTTAAAGAGGAAAAAAGTAGCATGAAATAACTATCTGTTGCATTAATTTGCATAGTGTAAAAGAACGTACCCCGTTGATTTTCTAATGAACAAATAAAAGTTCTTTGGCATGAAAATGAACTGTATGATTTAACAAATATGTTCAATGCATTTTGGATCTTAATCTTAATCTTAATCTGGATCTCTATTTTTAATGAGACAAGAAAAACAAAAAATAATAGGACTGCACACATTTGGAAGATGGAGTTTGAGCTTCCAACTTCCAAATGTGTGATTTTGAAAAGTTCATTGCTGCAATGGTTTGGCAATAAAGGGGAATAGCATTGGCAATCAGCTAGTGTTTTGTAGCAAAGCACTGTGTTCATTATAACTCTTACCATCTGTGGTATGTGAAAATTTGTTTTACAGGTATGCATAACATATGCATATATAGCTTAATGCTTTCACACATTTTGCATCATATTGACCTCTACAAGAGTAACCTCACAGTTTACATAAACCTGCTAATCTGTAAGTTAACATCTGATTCCATCAGGCACTTCCTTCATAAGGCATACAAAAAAAACATGTAAGCAGGTTATACTGCACCGTTGTTTACCATGCAGGAGCCAAAGAAGCACATCAGATGTTATGTAGAACAGATTTTCTGAGTAAATGTGGCACTGTGTGAATGTACTACAAATGGCATATAAAGCACAACTCCTTGTTCCATTCTGCATAAACAGTACTTTTACAGTTGGTATTTTACTTTTATACTTAACTTACTCTACTCTACTTACCATATTGCTCCTGGCTGTAGCTGATACTTCTCAAAATCCCCTTTGAGGTAAAGTGCAGCTTCATTTTATTGGGCCATGCCTTTTTTTTTGTTTCTTTGACTTGAGTTTAAGAAATAAAGGTGAGTGACTTTACTCTATCAAAGCCTCTACGTTTTCGGAATAGTCTGTCAGAGGAGGATCAGGCATGCTGAATCAATATATTCTTTTAAGTTAGTTTGAGAAACTTCTGTAGCCTCACTTTTTATGGAGTTGTTGTAACACCAACCTACATGCCTTTTATTCTATTGACTTCTGTGGTATTATTACATTTGTCCTTCTGCTGTGTTTTTTCAAACTTTTCCGTGTTTTTTACACTTCAAACAAGATACTGTAAAGTTCCTTTATTATTTTTCTGTTCATATTATGAAAAGAAACTTTAAGTATGTCACAAAGATGGTTATAATATATTTTTAAACAATATTTTACCTTTTAATAGTGCTTTATAGCTTTTCATATATAAATTGGACCTGCAGATTCACTGTGTCTGGGCTGTCTCTGTGTTAACGCTGTTATGTGTTTATCAAGGGATGGCTAAGCAATCACTCAGTCCATAAAGAATGAACAGATGTGTTTTACAGACTCATATAGTAAACTCAAAACTGGATATTAGACTGTTAGTGGAACTTACAATTCAAAATTGATCTAATTTTCTTTCATATTAAGGTAAGTAAACAATGACTGCTCATTTACAAGTACATGCACTTCGCCTTTCAACAAGATGTGATGCATTCAACATTCAAACATTGAACATGTAATGTATTAAATGAGTCGGATTGTTGCTGGCAGGAACATTGTGTCCATCACAGTAAAAATTAGCTTACTGAGCTCATTTGCTGCCACACGATTTGGAATTTCAGGCTGTAATGAAAGTGGTATATTTGGGGGGGGGGGGAAGTAGCCACCTGCTACAGGTTTTATTCTCCAATCTGCTGAACTTTACTTTGTAGACGTGTGTAGGCAAACAGTTGAGTAAAATGATAATCACACATTCCCAAATGTTTGATTTCTTTCATCTCTTCTAATTTGTTTGTGCTCAGTGCTGCTGAATATACAGCATATTAAAGTTTAAACCCTTTTCATTCTTAATGGATGATAATAGATAGCGCAACATGAGACTTTGACTTGGGTTATTGAATCTAATTAATTGAAGGAACAATAGCCAAGAGGTATGCTAATGATGACTGATTGAAGGGCTTTAAAAAGCATGAATGTGTCCAAGAAGAGCTCTTTCCTTTTCCAGTGACTGGTTTATTGGACTGAATTAATCTGAAGTGTGATGTTAACTCTCTATACACTGTAAGGCATCCAATGTGGCAAAGATTCAGGAACCTTGCTGAGTTTTTTCTTACCTTTTCTAATCTGCTCAACATAGTCTCCTCATTATACTCACACTGTAGATATAAAACATAGAAGTTGAGGTCTGTGATATCAAAAATATTCATATTTTTTATGAATTGAAGCCTAAATTGAATCTCTATTTTTTCTCAAAACTTGTACTTTAAATGAGCCAAATGCTGATCAAACTGATCAGGCTCCATATGCAACATGTGTATAATTAAAACAAATCTGGCACCGAGTACACATATGTCAACAAGCCACAGTAATGTTAACATAGACAGCAGTACATGAGATTCCCTACATGTGTCACCTGCTACCCCTAGTTCCCAAACATTATATTCCAAACATCCTACAAGGAGCATGACTCACTTAGAACTGGGACGGGTGTTCCCTGTGGATCTACATTTTTACATAATCATTGTGTGAGTGGGGGTGGGTTTTGTTTTCTGAGTCTCAGTGTGTTTGTGTCTGCATGTGATGGCATTTTCTTCAGTTGCCATCTCTTGTGGATATTTTGGGCTGCAAAGAAGGTCTCATGTGAGGGAATAGCACTCAGAAAGAGGAAAAAAAGGGATCAGTTGGAAAAGTCACCACCTCCTGCCCTAGACATCCATTAAAAGGTAAAACCTGAACTGCTCACCACATGCTGAGGGTAATAGGGGTCCAAATAAGCCTCGGGCAGCCAGCTAAAGGAGCACACACGGACCCACACCTGTAGGGAGATTTGCACATGTAAAAGGCAGACTTCTAACGTGACAAGGCTCAGACAGACAGAATAAAGAGTAGAAAAGGAAGTGAAGGCTGGCACAAAAACACTGCTCTCCTTCTGTCTATTGATCTAAATTATATACAGCAGTTTCCTTTTCTGAGGCAGCAGTGGGTAAATATGGAGCTTAATCAAACAGTGACATCAGCATTGCTGATGTTACCAGAAGTGACTCAATGAAATGTCTCATTCAAAAAGACATGAAATTTAAATCACCACCCTGGAGCAATTTTTCCAGCATTTGCAGAAACAATCTTTTAAATGTGCCTGCCTGTGCCTGTTTTAGGGAAGTTGCAGGCTTTAAAATTTATAGCCTTTCTTATACAGAAACCCAGCTATGTTGGTGAGATGGTGGCCCCTTCTTTAAGACACCTTTGCCTATTTATATTGAACTGCAGCACCCCGTTATTAGCAGCATGACATTTAACATGCATGTTGGATATACATAGCTTTCAAACCATTACTGGTGGATGAACCATGATGTCTTTTTGCTAGTTTTACACATTTAACATAATATTTCGACTCAAACCCAGTTGAAACTCGTCGAGTGCCACATGAGCATAAACGATTATCATCACAGATTCAGTTTCCTGCTGCAATGTGTGGGTGATGAGAAATTGAAGGACAAATGGAAACCACTATGGCATGCATCTCTGGAGTAGGCAGAAGTTACTGGAGTTGGAGAAAGACTGGAGTGTGATTCGGCATAATAATACATGACTGGCTGGACTATGCCACCTTCGGTTGCTGCCTTCCTCCAACATATTAGCAGTCCTTTGTGAGTTTCCCCAATTCTCCAGCTTACTAATATGTGCAATCACTTAAACACATTGCTCAAACAAAGCCAGATGTAACTTTAATCATTTACATACTGAGCACAACATATGACAACTGTACTTCAGTTTGAATCATGTCAGAAATACAGTTTCTCCTCCAGAGTATCCCAGGAGAAATAACCTCAGTAGCTGGTCTCACAATAAAATGTCACCATAATTGCGCACCCTTTCCCTTCCAGCAAGCAACACCGACTTGGGTTTTTTACACAGACACCAGGGTGAAACCACCCTGCTTCTGACACTACCTATCAAGGCGGCTTAAAGGAGGGTTAACAATGGCCCCCCTATACCAGTATGGTACCTTTGGTGGTAGGTCAGTGCTTTGAATGGGCTGTGTAAAAGGGCCTTATCATGTATTTGCCGTGAGGTCATATACTGTATCAACCTACAAGATGGGGATCAACAGACTGGCATATGCTGATACTGGTATGTTCAATTTGTTAAATCTGCAGTTTATTCCTTACATTTTTGTTCTTGTTTGGGTTAAAAAGCATTTCAAACTAATTAGGACTTTAGTTGTGTGTAAACTTTTTGTTTTATATACGACGAATGACAATGAGTCATGTTGGTCATAGGAAATATAATTAGCCAGTATCTGACATTTGATCAAGTGAATCACTGTAGTGGTAAAACAATGCTCCAACCTAACTTCAGGTGTAGTTATGGATCATTTCAAGACTACAGTGGTGACATCACCATGAGTAGCTCCTTATTTTCAAATTAATTGAAAATTTTAGTGATGAATATTGAATGAACAAAGATTTTTCTTTCTTTGAATTTTGTTTTTCCTGTTGACTAATCTGCAGTGAAGTTCCAGACACAACATCAGTAAATCTAATCTATCTTCAGCAGCTGCATATAATTTATGACTTATTGTCGACTATGTGTCCTTTGCAGGGTTGTATTTTATGTGTATATGACTTTGTATTTGCACGGTGCAACCTTGATCAAATATTAAAATCAGTCAGCCAATATAAGGACTTATCCCACTGTCTCATTTGGTGAATGTGGGAGAGTGAGTATGTGTGCTTGTGCACGTGGCATGTGTGCATATAGCGTTGGCAGTGCCATCAAAGCCCCCGGCCTCCATTCATTTGTGGCACAAGGATTTGTGCAGTCAGACAGATCATTACCCAAAGGACTTGCATGGAAAAACAACAGTTATTGAATTTATTCATTCAACAACACAAGGATATCAACACCATCTTTAGACAGAAGATAAAAGCAGCACAATTGACTGCATACCAGGGACAAAGCATTCCTTGGGTTTTACGATGTGGTCTGGTCATCATTCATGCACTGCATCTCTATGCCTTGACTAAGTTTACATAAATTAACCGCCTGCTGAAAATATTCATTCTTAATTATGTTTTCACAAACTGCACCTTGAAAAAGTAGATGTCTGGACCAATGTAATGTGCATGAGATACAAGTTTTGTTTTTCATGTAAAAGTAAGTTTTGAATTTTCTGCACTGAAATTTTAAAAATAGGTTCCATTTTAAAAATACTTTGATTGATTATTGATACCCATCTCCACCCTTATCATCCCCTGACAGTTAAAAATAAATAAATAATAATTCAGGTGTTTTTGAAATATCAGCAGACTGATCTTGGAAAACAATGAAAACCTTAAATTATACAGAACAAAAAAAGTAGCTTTACATGTAATTGTTGATTTTTCAAAATTCATAAAAAAAATTGACCACTTAGGAGCATTGGGAGCCAAGAAATACTGTGGGTATTCTAAAAAACATGTATAGCATAAATGTCTCTTTATGTTGAATTATTATTAAGGTAAAGTATAAAGCTACATGGGATTTAAAATGATTGGAGTTGCATCAAGGTGTTAATAAAGTATTAAATTAGTTCATGCATGAAAGCTGACACCATAACTGTCTACTTGATACTTTTAGTATCAACTGAAACAACACACCTCTCTGAAACTAGGTACATCTCTCCCAGGGACACTAGTTATCTGGCTGAGCAACGAAAAGTGCTGTAATGTAATGGGCTTAAAGTGCTTATCGTTTACTGCGATTATACAAATCAGTGTCTACTTTTGCTTCATGCTAGAGAGGCTAGCATTGTGATGTCTGTACACTGCAGTGCTATTTCACCTGCTTTTTACTCCTTTATTGACATTTTGCATCCTCCCACATACATGACAAAAAGGATCAGGTATGTTTGTCACTGATGTCTTAACCCATTGAAACTGCAAGTACAGTAAAATTAGTGGTTAATACACTTAAACACACACACACACACACACCGTTTTAATGTTATAGTGAACAGGGATTGCAGTGCATGGACACTGTGATTGCAATCAGTCTAGGGCTACGCAGCCCCATATGCAGCAAGCTGCGATGCACTGTGTGTTCTGATGCCTGTTGATTAGTGAAGTTTCTTCCATTAAACATTAAAATCACCGGAAATTTTTAATGTATTGGCTGATGTACAGTATACTATAATCACTCACTCTTCTTATTTGCACAAAATAGTTAATTTCTTCAATAACATTAATATTTATGTGGAAAAAAACAAGTTGTCTCCATAGGCAGTGGCTCTGTGTCTTGACTGTGTGGGAGTGGAAATGACTGGGCAGGTTGAGTGACACTAACAAGACTGTAACAGGCCTGAGATACCCCACATGTCAGTGTAAGGTGAGGGGTGACAGGAGGTGAGTGGGACCTTTATGGGTCAATTACCCATGGACATCTGGTAAGACACATTGCTTCAATGGGATGACATCAATCTGTGAGTGTCTGTGAATGTCTTTGTGTGTGTGTGTGTACTCGTTCTGACACACTGGCATAGGCTCCATCCGGAGAAAGTCTTTCTTTTCTTATTTTTCTTCTTCTGCTTCCACTTCTGAGTTTGACAATTAATACACTGTACCTCTGCTTTTGTTTGACTTCAGGAGGTGTGAGCATTTGTCTTCCAATCCAAGACTATAATTAATTTGGGGAAACAGAAGTCAGCAGTGTATTGCATTTCTTTTATTTGCCCTCATAAAGAAAACTAAATCCAGGCACAGTTGCCAATTCTGCCACCTACTTGGGATGAAACCAGAGACAAATGCCTGGTGGAAGGAACATGTAGAAATTATTTCATGGACTGCTTGGGGTATTAAGATTAAAGGCATCAGTTTGGAAAGAAAATCCTGTTCTGTTCTCAAAATGGGATGTTTCAGTAAAGAAAAGGGCATTGTCTGGCTTCTTCCTTGACATATGTCCCTCCCTGGCTATTCAGTGTAATGGTTTCCCTCTCTCTGTGGTGACTGGTTGGCCACACAGTATTAAGCTGACTTGACAGACAAAGTATTCTCATTTGCAGTGTTGATACCGGTCCCTTTGACATTTCCCCAAAGAACTGACTGCTTTGATGGTTTTGCTTCTCTCTAAGGGCATTTTCCTATTCTGTCCAGTTCACTGTGTGGAAAAGACCTGGCAGCTAGTGAGTCATTGTCTTTCTAACATCTTCAATCCAATTTGCAGCCTCGTGTCACACTTTAATGCATGAACCTCTGTGGTCACATGGAAGCACACACACTTACTGTACATGCGCATATTCAAATGCTCACATTTACACTCTCAAGTACGTGTCCACACACAAGCACGCACCAAGTCACAGAAATAGGTGTAATTTTATGACCGCTTAGGCAACTAGGAGTCCGAAGATGAAAGCCTGAGGGGAAATGATTGTGAGTGGAATGTCAGACTTCAAGGAACTGTCTTTATAGAAGAAGATATTAAAGAATAGAACTGTCACTGTCTGCACACCACTTATAGTATTGCTCCTATTACATGAGGAAGACACAGGTAGGTATAAGACTTCTGCATTTTAATATTTTTTTACTTGTCATCAGACAGTCAATTCTTGATAATTCTGCATGTTACTCATGTTAGAAATTATGTTCTTGTATGTGACTGGAACATGAGCGTAGAACCCACTGAGTCTCGTTATCTTGTTACCACTTTATCCATGTTTTTCATCTCTTTTCATTTTCATCAGTCACACGCTGTCTGTAACTGATTGGGTGTGAGCTGCAACAAAATTCAAAGCAGCCAACTGTTTAAGGCTTCAAACCCCAGTGGATTTTTTCAAGCTTGGGAGGAACAATAATTTATTTGTAGTGCACTTTTCGAATCAAACTTTCAAGTACCTATACAGAAACCAACAAATGGCACAGTAGAAACATCTCGTGTGTTGATCAAGCTCAAAGGAATATTTTAGAGCAAACAGTGTCTCATTCTCACCTTCTACAGTATGAAGCTTAGCAAACTGCTTATTTAGTATTTGCTGCTTATATTTCGCTTGCCACGCCCAGGCCATTGTACAGGCATTTGTGGTTTATAGAAAATTAAGTTCTCCTGATTTCTTCTCTTTTTATATGTAACTCATACTAAACTATTTCAGATCTTTAAACAATGTATATCATAAAACAAATACCACCTGAGCAAACACTAAATACAGATTTTATCCCTAACCTTAACCCTGTATTTTTTCACGCAAGAACGTAATGTCATACCAACTAGGCCTAAAGCAAAAAAGTATCGCTTTAGTTTGTCTGGGAAAAGTTACAAAGCTTTTTCTAAGGCTCTGGGATGCTGGAATGCCAAAGATCCACAGTGAGCGACACAATCTATAAATGGAGAAAACTTTGCAAAATAGGGAACCTTTCCAGGAGTGGCCAACCTTACACTACTCACAAAAAGTTAGGGATATTCGGCTTTCGGGTGAAATTTCAGGATGAACATAAAATGCACTATAACCT
>JAUMHL010000003.1:14980727-14999664 GCA_032362345.1 Sandelia bainsii
AACCCAACAGTCCCACTTGAGCAAGCACTAGGCAACAGTGGAGAGGAAAAAGTCCCTTTAACGGAAGAAACCTCCAGGTTCATGGTGGGCGGCCATCTGCCTCAACCGGTTGAGGTGAGTGGAAAAGGTCTGTGCATACACTGATCCTTTACATCTGCTGCACACATGTTGCTCCTCTTCCTCCCCTGCCCTGCTGTGTTTTGCTGTCCTACCATCACGTGATTTAGCAGCACTTAGCAAACACTGTTGGCTGCAGTGCAAGAGAGATGGCAGAGGGAAAGAGGAGCATCGTGTGGAGTTATTTTACGGTTGGAAATGAAAACATTGCTAACTGCGATGTGTGTTGGAAGGCTATTTGCTACTGTGGCAACACGACAAACTTATTCAAGCATATTAAACAACACAAAAAAGAACACCAAGCTGCACAATAAATGAATACAGGAGGAGGGAAATCCCCCAGAGTCATTTCAGAATGTCCACGCAGCTTATATATGGTGGTGAAAATAATATGTTAGTCATGGTGGATCCTCAACATGAGTTAAATATTAATTTTAAAAGTCTAATCTAATGTTATGAAAATGTCATCTACAAGGTATAATTGGTCACAGTTGTTACTTTAGCAGACTGTTTAAATGTAGACTAACATCCAAGAAACTAAAGGCCTCTCGTACCTCAGTAAAGGTCAGTTGTCCACTATGACACCACTATCTAAAAGGGTAGAAATTACACTTTGTCACAACACACTTAGATGACCATCAAACCTTTTGTACACAGGATTGTGTTATAGTTTTGAAGTCTGTGACTAGTGGCATATACTCAATCAGGTGAAGGTAAATCATTACTAGTGTTAATTATAAAAACACACACAATATTATTGGTGTGTGAATACTGGATGGATGGATGGAGATAAATTCTAAAATCTAAATCTACTTGTTTACAGACTGAAGACTAGTACTAATTTTCACCAGAAATATATATTCTTCAGGTTTTATGTTAATGTACAAGTAAATAAATAAAACACTGAAAAATAATACCTCAGGGAAAGTAATCTAGCTCATTTTCATTATTTTGCTTTGCTGGCAATTCTGTCCACCCTAGATACAGAACTGAAGTTTACACAATCCATCTTCTTGTTAATACTATCGTTGTGGCATTATTCCAACTTAAGTAGAAGTGTCCATATAAGACATAGGAAAGTAATTTAATTGAATTAGTTGGCATGAGATGTGATTGTAGATTTGTGATTTATTCAAGTTCAAAATCAACTGAATGTCTTAACAGATGTGTTGTTACATGCTGTGTTTAACATATTTATTTTCTGTATGCTGGGGCAGAACAAGAAGGTAAAGCTTAGATCACATGTGTGCTTTATTTCTCATAATACATTATGAGAGGTGCAGTTGTCTCAGTGAAAGCTGAGTCGTTGTGGCAATTAAGGCCTTGATGTGGGTGGTTTACTTTATTTGTTATACAAAGTCTTAATGAGTGCACAAGCAGCCAGACATGATTATTCAACAGCAGGAGAATCACACTAATTTGGGCTGCAGATTTAGATTACAGAAATCAATGAGAGAGAGAGCAGAGGAAGGGAAGCGGCAAAGCCAACAACCGTTGGATGGACTGGTTTGGAGACGTGGAGAGAAATACAAACAATAAATGAGAAGGGGTGGGGTAAAGTCACCTCACCCCATTTTGTGTGCAGAACCAGCATCTAAGCTCAAAGTTGACTTGACAAAAAGTTAGCAGTGAAATACTAAAACTTTATGCATCATAATTACAACTGCAAGATGTAACGCTGAGACAAGACTCTCAACTTCAGGACACCTTTAGTTCACAGTGGTGCATATGAAGCACATAGCAAATTAAGATTTGTGGTTGTAAAATTATTTCACATTGAATTTTGTGCTATTTCAATAGCTATATAATTTATTTTCAAATTAGGTTTATACAAATAATCATCATCATAAGCATATGATAAACTTATAAATACTTTAATTACTTTCTATTACTACTTATTAATTACTTAATACTTAATTTATTTTTGTAATGACATTTAAAAACTGTCTAGCTAAGGCTGTAATATTTCACTAATTCAATTAGTTTATTAGCCTAATTAATAAATAAGCATTGAACAGGCCGAAACATAAATTAAATTAACAAGTATTTTAAGGCTACAGACTTAGGAAGAGGGTTTATGGGTGTCTTTTATGTTTTTGCAGAGATGTTTAGCAGCAACTACATGTTGGTTTCATTCTCTGTGTCGACTGTTCACATGCAGCACAAATTCTGCTAACATGCTGCTCATGCTACACTTTGTGTGTAGATATGTCATTAGATCCCAAGACTCAAGAGATGCATTCCTTGAAGGACACAGCAACCCTAATACATTTTGCATGATGACCAGTAAAAATATCTTGTCAAAATAAGGTTTATTATTTTGACGTGTATCCTCACAGTCCAGATAGACGCCTCCTTGGGCCTAGATCTGGACTGGAGTCCGCCAGTTGGGGACCACCAATCTAGAACTACCCCACCTGTGACCCACTTAATGGAGTGGAGGAATAAAGTGCTTAAAGCATATATTGTTGCACTGACCCATACTCAACTTTGGACTTTGGGTGGTATAAGGTATATTTTTTTGTAGATATTTTTTTAGAGGTTATCTATTACTGATCAACTTTAATTTCAATTGCAAACAATTGATTTCACCTAATTAGCTGTGATAACACATACAGTACCTACCCAACAAAATTAGCATTTAACTAATGCATATATTTGGCAGTTAAAGAACCATTTTTTTCAGGACTTAACAAAACTAACTTCACAGGTAAAATATCAGACTTTAATTCTTTGGATTGACACAAATGCTAAATCTCTAAATTAATTCTAATGTTGCATATCTACTAAACTAAATAATGTCTTTTTCCACTGCCCAAAAGAGGCTCTCAAACACTTAGTGTGTAATAACATCTGTTTGTAAGTCTGTCACTGTGTAACTACTGCTGATCACACATTACTTTTTTTCAACTTGATGTCACTTAACACTTCAATCTGACCAGGAGATTCAGTTTGTTGTTTTGCATTTTTTGTGTTGTTTACCTCTGTGTAGAACTAAAGGTCAGGACATAATCACAGGTCTAAACATCACTCCGGTGCAGAGACAAAGCAGCTGATCAGCCAGAGGGAAATGTCAGCCAGATATAGAGTGCTGATTGTCCATTAGAACAAGGCCAGGGCCAAGTCTGAATGAGATTATTCAAGACCTCAGGTCCTTCAACTTTTCTTGAGAAGGTCAAGTACTCCAAAAACACAAATACAAAATACTGATTTTAGAGAAAAACATCTTGATTTCATGTGTTTGTGTATGTGAGGGAGAAATGGACTTAATGGACTTGGATTTTGTTGTTGTAGTGGTTAATTAGTTGATTCCTTCGTGGTCTGTGAAGATTCTCAATCCTCTAAGTCATGGTCATGCCAAAAGTTCAACAACAACTGGTGGCAACTGGATTTCCTAGAGATTCTTGAAGGCATTTAAAATCTCAATCAAAAAGCCTTTTTCAGTTCTAACTGACTGGTTGAGAGTCACAGGTATTTAATCTCTGTGGAGTCATTAAGTTGCTAACAATTTGAGGATCACTGAGATCACATGTGGATCGTCGTCCCAACGGACCATTGTGTGTCATCTGCATCATGTGTCAAAGTTTGAATGCCTGTTGAACTTCCTGGGAAGGGATGCCAAGACTGTGGGTGGAAGTGGTGTTGTAGACCATCCCCTCTGTTAAGTGATGATTATTCCAGTTTGTCATAGTTTATCCTTTATCTTGCAAACCATCAAAACAGAATGTGTACGTTGTGTCTTCAAGTGACAGCAAATGTCCCTTCTCCTTGAGCTGCAGACTGACTGATGAGACATTTTCCATACTTTGTATTACCTTATTGTGACCATTCTTATTTGATGTAAAGCATTCATATATGTTCCGCCTGTGTGTTTATGTTATTTGCAGTCTTCATGCAGTATGACAGTTTCTATGCTCCTTTTATACTGTAGGTCTTGTGTGTGGGTGCCTTTATTTTCCTCATTGAAATATATGGCTTCATTTTCCAGGTGCAAGCATGAAATTGTTCTTCATGCAGATAGAATCCCTGCAGTTTCATTCCAGGGAAAAATAAATAAAAGTATTCTGGCTAAGCTAAGTAGACAGTTCATAAGGTAATGAATAAATATAAGCTGACAAATATTTCAACTGCGAAGCATACCTTTGCAGATGGAAGAAAGGCTGCATACCATTTTTTTAACTGCACAGTGGAAGAGGAGACAGAAGGAAATGATGTAAGGCACTACAAACTGGTAGTAAGTGGCAATAAGTGTGTAAGAGCATCTGATGCCTGAACCTGATAAACTGTGTACCTACTTTTAGGTATATAGCTTTGTTTTCTTTAACATACAGTATAATGACACTACTGGGGTTTTCTGTGTGGGATGGAAACATTGTTTTAATTTAAATACCTAAGAGGTTTTCAGAGATGCTTTTGCTTTTGTGCAGACCACAGGTTTATGAAGCTCCCCCGTGCCCAAAAAACAAGCTACCTGAAGGTCAACAAACTAAGAGAAGATAGCTATTTCTCCAACCCTGTATGTAGCACTTATCAGATTTAAAGCTGTTATTCATGGTTCACAGTAGACTGAACAATGTATTATCTTTGAGATGATGGGAAAATTATACAATAACAGCTTGTTTACTGGTGGAACAACACTTCAAAATTTAATTGTTATTTATGCTAAATTCTTAGATTCTCATGTTTGCTCAATTTTCCTTATTGATTCTGATGTGTGACTGGACTAGTTCTGTATCTCATAAAGTGATGCAGTAGTGTGATATAGAAGGATAATGATTCTGGATTTCGATGTTTAACCCCCTGGATTATAAATGTACCAGTATTTCACATTCCTGCTGACCATTGCAGTAAGTCACATTTTTCCATTAATTTATCATAATATGATATTAAACAAACAAAGACTCTAAACTTGTTTGCCTTTTCAGACATCTTTGTCTCAAAGTTTAACCGGTAAAGTAAACCTGTTTCTGTCATACCCTCGCTGGCTTAAGGGCACATAGACAATTAGTGACAAAAACAGTAAGTCAGTGGTTAAATTAGTGATATATGAGTTATTTTTTTAAACACTGTATCTAGAAAGAGCACACTGCATTAATTATAATAAGCAACTCTTGCTTTTTGCTCAATGACAATGGGGGTTAGTAATATTGCTAAGACAACAGAAAAGATACAAATCAATTCAATGATTTTTGTATCTTTGTTTTTATCTCATTATCACAGTAAGGTAATAGACAGTAAGACCTTTATAAATATCAAGAGCTTTTGCACAAGTGATAGGTGGGTGTGTGTGCACATGTGGTCGAGCCACTCCTGTCCTGCTGTGTACCTACAAGGTTTCTGGTAGGGTAGGATTTGATAATATCATGCAGTTCAATGCCATTGATTTACGGCTGTCCTTGCTCAGTGCTGTGGGCCTGCTGTGTTTATTCACCGCCATACTCATCTAGGCCAAACCTGCTCCTTGTCAAATCAATTTCTGATATGAGGTCACGCTGTGTACGTGTGATTGTACATGCAAGCATACACAGGCGTATGCATGTGCCAGTTTTTCATCACCGCTACATTTTCCCACAAGTCACAAATCACAGAATTAAAGATGAACGTGCAGCTGTAGATAGACTAATGAGAAGAACGTGCACATGGAAACACAGGTGAAAATATGCTTTCTTCCCTGAGAGAACAAATGATGCAAATGAGAGCAACAGAGGAGCTGGTGTCTGTTTCTTAGAGGGGAATCCATTGGTTTTGCAACTGTAACCATCAATAACAAACACAATATATCTTTGCAATGTCATTCGTCTCCCACTTCACACGTGACTGGAACCCTTCGTGGTGCTGAGCTGAATGCCCAATGGAGCGACGATGCATTTACCTGAGCATGGGAAATCTATCACTTACCACTGTGTGATGTTGTATCAAAGAGGCACTGAGACAAACAGTGTGTCAAATGTGTTAGTGGATTAACACAGGGACTCTGTGAGACTATTGCTGTATTACTCAAAGCTTGAAGCTGTTTCCCCTCATGGGGAAATGAATTCCCTTAATGAATTTGCTCAGTGGCTTTAGGCAACATCATCTGATTTTTCTTTTTCTTTTTCCCCATGCTTGAAAAAAGGTGTGACTTATTTTGTCATTGCTGCCATGCTGCTATTATTTTTTCTGGTCTCTGTAGGCAGATAAAGCCCCAGATCTGACAGTACAGTTAGGGTTGACATTTACATCTGCAGTAAGACAGAATTTTAGTCTCATATATTGATATCTAATCCTAATACAAGGTAGTGGTACAGAGTGAACAAGAAGAGAAGTGGTGAAAAGTACAGTGTAAACATAGTTACAGTGTCTGAAGTCACAAGAAGAGAACAGTTTTAGATAGTAGAGGCAACGATGAGGCATAAGTGAGAAAGGCTGCACAGCATGTAACATGTGCAGGGGGCAGATGCGAGGGTGTGGATAACGTTGTTGCACTCACCTAACAGATGTGGATTGTTGGTGTGTGAAGCATGTCAGCAGGCGGTAAGGTTGTAGTGGGTCACACTTAAAATACCCTATACCCTGCAAACACTGGCACTTTTAAGTTTTTCAGCATGCACAAGTACAATGCTTCACAACTTTGTTCTCAGTTTAAATGCTTTTTTTTTTCAGTTCTCAAAATGTCAAACAGAAATAAACACAAATTAATGGAATGCACTGGGTAGTGCAAAAAAACTACTTTTTGTTTCTGCACGCACAGTTAAAAAAGGGGGTTAATGGATAAAGGATTGATGTGATTCTTACTATTTGTTTATGCGCTGTGTCTGTATGTGACTGTGTAGTAAGCAGTATCCTCTCTGGGAGCTATATTACAAGCCTGTACAATATGTATGTCTAGTCTGTGCTGTTTCCAAACCCTATTATGAAGGTTTGTGACCGTACCAGTGGTTTCCCCATTCTCATATTGTTTAATATAGCTTTTATTTTCTGCCACTTCTGTTCTTTCAGATGATGCTAGAGAGCACAGAATTGCTCACTGATAATCTGCTGCAGGATGTGACATTTAATGGTTTGTGTGCGTGTCTCAGTGTGTTTGGATTGTATGCCATTGCCCATGGGTGTGTGTTTTGCCCAGCCCTGTCTCCTAAAAATTACGTTCATATACAACTAAACTGCAATCCCAATTACGTTTTTGTAGAGAACGTAATTGCGACCCGATTACGTTTTCTGTTAACATAATGATCATATGTTCACAGTTAACGTATTTTTGTCGGCCAAAATATCCGACGTTACATTTCAACATCCAGACATGTAAGTGTAGAGATATTTAAGTGTTTTATGGTGGGAATCAGACATCACAGCAGTGCGTTAGTGTCAGTGAAAGGCTGTGGGCTGGTTAATGGACAAGAATGTCATTTCACACTGTCCCTTCACACACACAATGTCTGCATTAAAAATTAAAGCAAAACATGGTCTTTTTTCTAACCCTAACCTGAGTAATTTTTTTGCCTAAACCCAACCTCACGGGGGACTTTGGTGTTGAACTTGGGTCTCCTGCATGTCAGTCATGCACAGTAAACACCCGCCATCCTCCCCAACACCTCCTTGCAAATCTCTGTGCATTAATAAATGTAGCACTTCATTCATTCCTTCACTAAAATACGTTTCAGTACAACGTGACAATTACGTTCTACAAAAACGTAATCGGGTCGCAAATACGTCCTCTAGGAAACTTAATCGGGATTGCAGTTTAGTTGTATACGAACGTAATTTTTGGGAGACAGGGTTGGTTTTGCCGTATATATTTAGACAAAGTGTTCCGCATGGGTATACTGTGTAACATGGAGATAATTTGGTGAGGAGGACTTTGTCTGTCCCAATACCTGGACACATACATCTATTTCCTCCATTTTGCCTCAGCTTGGTGCTGCATCCTAAGCTGCTGCATGGAGCTTTATTATATTTGTGCATCTAGTGTGTAAAAAAACCCCCAAAAAACCGAATATGCTTCCTAATGGAGAGCTCCGGGTCCATGCAGGGATGGTTGCTGGCTTGTTTACTGACCAGAACAACCTAACAGCACACATGGACTACTATTAATCCCAGGTAACACAGAGGTATGGCAAAGGATGCCATCTGTTGTTTTTTTTTCATCATACTTGATGCTTTATCCAAGAAGGAAGGTGAAAGTCATTATCCTGAAGTTCCTGTCTCCTAGACTCCCTTTCAGCCTCTCTTCTCTTCACCAAAAAACTAGTCTCTTTTCTACCAAACACTGATCCTAACAGGCTTTTGACTTGTAGCATTCAAGGTTAAAAGGCACCATTTATTGCCTCCAGCATCATGCTGCAAAAAAAAAAAAAAAAAATCAAGAAAAGTAAAAATGACCTGTTGCTTTAGCTTGTTGGCTACAGTATAGCAACAACTGCACATAGGAATAGTTAACAAATAAACAATATGTACAGTTTATTTAGTGTTATCTTAAAACATTTTAACTGATGTTTTTTTTTTTTTTATTAATCTATAATGTTAATATGGCAAATGTGTTATTAAACAAATGCATATTTGATCATCCAGCAGACACTGACTAACAATAGGATTAATTCTGAGCGTTGTTTCTGTTTTTTTAATTGAATGTCAGTTTGTCAGCTCTGTTCAGTTTCAACCAGCTCCTAAAGGAAATATGTGGCTCTTTAGCTAAGAAAAATCCCACCATGTTCACCACCTGGTGATTAATTTTGTCTGTTTTTCATTTTGGTGCAGGGGTGGTATTATACAGTGGGTATACAGCTTTGGTTCTGAAAACAACTGCCCTCTGCTGCTGGAAACAAGACTGCTGAGAGTGTAGCAGAACAAACTGGAGCATAATCAAAGCAAAACAGTGATCCAAAATGTAAAGTTTCTCCATGGATTTTGGCGAGAGGTAGACATCTGTGGTTTTGTCACCTTGAATGATGCTTTTCACACTATGTTCATTATACTGACCTATTGTTCAATTGTGTGTATAATGTTTATGGTGGGAGGATTATCTAATAATTTTGTTGCATTTGACAATATGTTTTTTGTAGAGTTTACAGCTAGTAGTTCAGGATTATAAAACAGTTCATTCTTCTGGGTGGTGAACAATAGCCACAATGTCCCTGTTAAATTTATATGTCCTTTCAATATGTACTGTATATATCATTATTTATATGGTATATTTGTCTGTGAAACTATACAATACCTCAGAATAATAGCTATTTAAGGACCATCACATTCAGTATCTTTCTGTTTGACCCCCTCAAAGGCAATCGTGGATCAAACACTTCACCTTTATAGCCGACCTGCTGATCTATCCATATTTATCTTTACATCCTTTGTGACTTAGACATCCAAAATTCATTGACTTGGCCAGAGATTCTGTCATATATTTGCACAGTGTGAAATCCTGGGTACACAGTGTAAGATTCTAGCCCTTGGTACTGTATTGACCACTGTAAAAATAATAATAATAAAAAAAAGGGATGAGTTATTGATCTTAACATCTCTGTTTCTTGAAAGCACCTTGGGTACACAAGTGAACATGAGACACCAATAAGGTGACGATAAGATAATATACACTAACTTAGATAAGCAGGCTTACAAATATACTTTAAAGAAAAATCGTTAATCTGTAACTTTTCAACCTATAAAATGTGTTTGTCCTCTACTAGCTACAATGTTAACTGACAGTGAAAAGAGCTTTCTAAAGGAATACAACAACAACAATATAATTTGCTACATTTCCTTTACTCTGGAGTATTGAGACACTCATGTTGCCCTATTGAATCTGTTGTGTTTGGAGTTGATGTATGTGGAAAGTGGGCCTTCCCAAATGGATTAATGCCAGACCCAGTTCCAGATGGCTGCAACATCGTGTTTCCCTTCCCGCGATCATTTTAATGCTTTATTGATTGCCTTCGTCTAGGGAGTCAAACCTGCATGCAGTACTCCTTTTTCTTTTCACACACATACACACCATCCTCCACTACATACCTTCACCATTCCCACACTCTCCCATCCGTAAATCCGCAATCCATTTTTCATGGCGTTCTAAAATGATTGTGCCACAAGCTGATTGGTCATGCCTTTCACCAGCTCACACTGGAAGGATGAAGAGGCATGCTGAGAGGGGCAATCGGAAGTGGACGTGATATAAAGACTAAAGGTTCAAAATCCAAAACATTCACTGCCAATAATCTATGTGATTGATGCACCTGTCATTTACTCTGTTATTTGTCTGTAGTATCTTTCACATGGATCCAAGAAAATTGACTTGGTCTCCTATGGATTCTATGTCTGATGTATTCCCAAGTGATCTGACTGTTCCAGGTAGATAAGTCAATGCTTGTGTGAGGCTCAACTTTAATGAAGATACAGTCTTGGGGCTTAATGATGCAAGCAAAGCCCAGGCTAATCATACATTCTTTAATTCAGAGAAACAACTTTTATATTCAAATTCAAAATGGTAAAATTTACATTATTTTCTTCACAATCTTGACATTTTCTTATTTTCTGAACTCCAGGTTAGAATCACTGTAAAGTAATAGTTTGCCTCTGAGTTAGAACCATGCTCCCAACAAACAGCAAAAACATATTTACCAAAACATTGAACTATTCCTTTATCATAAAAGTCTTCCTTTCTAACAAATCAAGAGAATTGTTAGTGATGGCTAACTCTGTGTAAACAGTACCATACAGTACATTACTGATAAAACTTGGTGCTTATTTGTCCACTATGGCCATGATGAAAGATTGTTGGAAAACATGCCAGGCCCAGGGCTGAGAAAAGCATAAATCAGCTCCTGTGTGACTTCCCCACAGAAAAGTACCAAAACTGTAACATGTTTAGGGATTGTATACATCGGAAAGGGAATACCGAAGATATAGTTCCAGTTCCTTTTTTGTCAGTCCCTCCCCTATTCTAGCCAACCCATCACCGAGTGCAGTGTCCATGAGAAGTGCAATTGACTGCACGCTTTCCAAGTGTTTATTATATTCCCTTGTGAACCACAACAAGGCCTGTTACCCCACTAAACAAATCAATGTAAGGTGTAAAAAAGTAAAGATGTGACGCTGAACTCTAACACCCAAAAACTATGGGCCACTAAATCAGCTTTAGTGCTGGGCAGTTCCCACTGAGTGCATGATTAAGCAGCTCTGCCTGAAGGTGGGGGGTTTGGAGGCCAGCATTGAGTTATAAACCAAACATCACAGGATGTTTCGTTCATAATTCAATGTTGTCAAAGCATCATGGAAGCGTTAAAAAAGAACATGGAATCAAACTTGGCAAAAAAATTAAATTACTTGGTACATTTTTGAAGATATACAAAACCACTAACAGCCATATATATGTTTTGTTCCTGCCTTCATTATGGAAAAAAATCATAAATACAGTAATGGTAATGAAACCATTGTGGTTTGGTTGAGTTTAGTAAAAATTAACTGGTTAGATCTGGTAAACTTTCATGGTTGTGAAGTTAAATAAGTGCCTTAGGGTACAGAACCTTAATTGTCATGAATATAATAAACACAGATATGGTGGTTGAATGGTCAAATTCTGAGAAAATTGTGCATTTCCATACCCTTCTATCCACCCCAACCTTCTCACAAAAGCCAAGTCAAGCTTTCCACTTTCCTCAGACAGATACGTACTTACACTACAGATGTCCATGTGCCTCTATTTGAACACAAGTAGCTACAAAACCTGAACTCTGGAGAGTAACAACAAAAAGAAGAGGTCCTTTATTTTTATTGTATATTATATTATTGTATATTGTATTTGACTGCACAACATGAAAAAGTGAAAAAAACACAATACACCAAATGTCAAGGGTGTAGAAATAAACAGTACATACCCTCAGTGCATGTAACTAGTGTTAAATGTATCTTGAATTCTGAATAGAAACCACACGTGCAGATATCATCAATTCACCTTCTCTGCGTCTCTAAAGTCGGTCGTTGAAACAAAAAATTTCAAATTACAGTCCTTGTATTTCTTGGTCCAAACAATTCTCTTCTTCTTACTGGTCACCCTCACTAGTCGTTTCTTTGTTGAAATGTGTCTGCCACTTGCTGTTCCTTGCTTCAGAGGGTGCCCAACTCCAAAGAAAAAACTCTAATGCAGAGTAACCTCTGCAGCAGATGTAACTCTTGGCCTTACTTTCCTGAGATGAGGCCCACTTTCATCCATCAGCCTTTTAATGGTTACCGAATAAACTTAAGCAATATTTTTGTCGTCTAGATCATATACAGTCTTTCAGAAAACAAGTTCAGACTTACTGCTGTCTTTGCCAGTAAAGACATTATAAACACAAATGCATTGATATGACAAAGTTTCTACAGTGATCTAATGTATTCTTTAGTGGAGGAGGCTGTGGGTGTTGTGATTGACAGGGAGAAAAGAACAATGTGATGTGCACACTAATGTGTGTATATTATATATTCAACACTGGAACCATAGAGCTACTGTATGAAAAAAAGAAAAAGAAACCTTGACAAAACCAAATTAGGTCTTCATGTCTACTGTGATGAATCATCTAGTTTAGATGATTTTCAAGTCAGTGTGTTTTTTACACAAATGTAGCTTCTACTGAAAAGTCTGAAAAGCTGAAAGCTGAACTTCCTTTTAAGTGGCTTTAGGCAACTTGTTTGCACCTCAAACCTTTGCAAAAAAAAAAAAAAGATTAATATTAACATTTAAAATAAACAGTTTTATAATCATGCTTGGAGAAAGAAACATGTTGCCTATTAGTGTATTTCATGCAAAAACTTTGTTACTTTCTTTACAACTGTGGGATAAGATACTTTACTGTGGTCCTGTGTATCATTAATGCTGAAGATGCTACAAAGTTTGTTGACTACACATTTACGTAATTATACATCTGCCAGTCACAATTTATGCCCCTGATGTTCATACAGTTACTTTTAAATTGATTATCCTCTGACACCTATACCGAGTTTCTTTTTTTTTAAGTAAGTAAGTAAGTGTATTATTTCTTGTCTTGATCAAGACAGGTTTGAATTAGTAGACATATTTACAGTAGATGCACATCAGCAATACAGTTTAATACCACTCATTCCATCAATTCTTCCCAATCTCCCCATCAAACAACATCTGTTTACTGAGATATGACAAGTGCATCCACCATCTCCTTTGTTCTAAAGAAACAGTATGGTTGGAACTTAAAATGGATTTTGTTTTCCAATAGAATCAGACCTGCAAATGTTGATGGTTTGCACATTATTGTTTTTGTCTGAGATGCATCTGGAGCTGATTATTTAATTAAGCTCTTTATTGACAATATAGCATGGTGAATGTATTTTTAAGCAGTGGAAAGCTCACAACCAAAAGGCTATCTTCAGATTTTACTACATTCAAGCTGTAGATTTGTATGATTCATGTTAACTTAAAAGGCATTTCTATAGCCGTCCCTATTACCAAGGTTCTGTTTCTTTCATTTCTTTCATTGCTTGCATGAGGTGGTTCAGATGAGTAGAGTGCGTTCTGCTGCACAGTGTGATGCACTTGAATGCAGTTTGCTGCTATTACAGCCTCCCAGTCCCTCTATCACAGCCTCTTTCTCTCTGCTGAGCAACACGTGTCTTGATCCCTGCATGATGTAATCTTTGGTGCTATCCAATGCTAATTACATCTGAGCAGTTGAAGTTGTAGAGCAGAACACTTAGAGGTAAAGAGATTGTAAGATTAGTAGATAAAGCATGGTGACAGAACCGTTCCTAGGCTTAGCTACACACAGAGATGTATAGATGAAAAGGCGCACTTGGGAGCGTGCGATTGTATGACTGCTGTGAGAAAATGTGTCCCTGGAATGCACAATTCTGCTGACAGCTCAGGATCTTCTAATAAGTGGCTTTCCTGTTTGACAGAGGGAGAGGGGAGGGTGTGGGAGGGAGAGAGGAAAATGGCTCTTTAACCTCTCTGACCTGCTGAAGTCCCGTCTGTGCTAATGTTCAGCTGCACAGTGAGATGTGCTGGTGCACACACTCATCCCCTGCTTATATGGTTTAATTAGAGTGACAAACATATGTCTCTTCAGCAAGATGGATGCCAGTCTGATTAAAACCGGATTATTGTTACATTATTTCTGATTTCCCCTAATACTACATATCAGTACAAGTTGACTAATGACATGTTGATTTCAAAAATGTTATGGCGCTCCTGTCTCGTCTATTCAGATTTTCAGTTCTCCACTTATGTTAGAAATGCTTTTTGGTAAAAACAAAGCAAGCAATTTGATGTGAAACCAAATTACTAATTACAAAAAGGGACCAAAAGACACAAGTTCATCAAGGTATTCAAAACCCACATTACTGAGTATTTTTGAAGTTTTACCACACAGTACTGTGCAAACGTCTTCCATTAGATTTGTTTTTTAACAATGTTGTGGTGGCCATATATATTTATTTCTCAGTTTTTACAATAGAACAAGTAGAAACACAAAAAGTGGTTTCTTGGCTGCTATCCTTCCACAGAGACCATTCCCAATTAAGTTTCTTTGGACTACAGAAGAATCAACTTGGTATCCAGATGAAGCTGCCAGATGCTGAGTCAGGTTCTTGCTGGATTTCTTCCGGTCTATCGAAGAAAAAAAACTTGGAGAAACTTCTCATCAGATTTTGACAGGTCTTGACTCCTATGTTTGTTCTTGCACTCTCCATATTCCTCTGCAGAGATCACACTCAATGTTTGTCACTCGATTAGACCACAAAATCTGTTTTTTTCTAATATTTTTAATGATGTGTACATATCTGCTATATTTTCTAATTGTATTCTAATAAAGATACTAAGTAATAAATATATCATCATAATAGCATTGCCAAAACAACAAATCTAATGGTGGCTTAGAGTTTTGCACATTACTGTATATATAATTTTGCTCCCACTGAAACGTGGACTTGTCTGATTTAACATAAGATTTGGCTCAGATAACTAAACATACATCAGTTCTGTACAGAATTGATGACTTCCTCTTTGCGTAATAGAGATCAGGTTGTCCTTAAATCTTGGTGAAAGATTTAAATTCTTGGCAATCTTGCACTGAGAAACAGTCTTTTTGAACTGACAGACAATTCTCTCATAAAGTTATACACAAAGTGGTTAACCACGACATGTTTCAACTTGCAGAGATGGTGTCTTTTGTAGATGCTCCTTTTATACCCAATCATGCAACCTTCACCTGTTGCAGATTAGCCTTCTAATTTTGTAATTGCCCAGAATAGTGTTACTTGAATATTTTAACTTTTAAATCTTATTTTGCCCCTTTCACAACTTTTTTGGTGTGTTGCAGGCATAACATTTGCCTATATTTACAAAATCAAGTTGGTCAGTAAAAATCTGTTGTTTATACTTTTGTACTTTAAAGAGATAAATTATAGTTGCACAAATAAGACTTATTTAGAGTATAATTCTATATTTAATAGCATTTCCATAACCCTCTGGCGCATAGTGGTCACTACAGTGTAATTTTTTCCTAAATGCAATGGTTTCCATGGTGGAACTGCATATCAGCCACTAAAGGGCTCTCTACTGCCCCACTTCATTGAGTTTTGTTCAGTGGCCAGTCATTGTAACTGAAAGTTAATTTTCTTTGAATCCAAGATGGTTGACATACAGCCAAATTTGTTGACCACTGCTTGATTATCCTGTAATTCCTTCTATTCCAGGAAAATTCTAGAGGTAAAAAAAAATGATGATATACAATAACATCTAAGTAATAAGATCATTCTTTTATTTTTGAAAAAATTATTTCAAATAAGTAGTCAATTACAATTAACTGTGTCAAATGAAGTGGACATCGTGCATCATGAGTATATTTCTGATTCAAATTATGTCCACTCCAGTGGACTACATGCACCTGAGCACTCCAAATAAGACAGTGTGAACAGTATGGAAATAAGTTAAAATCTTTGTCAAAGCATAAAAAAACAAATCATTGTTCATGGATTTCCCGTAAAACACAATTTAATTCTCTTTTACATTTAGCATGTAGTCCACTGGAGTGTAACTCTGAAAAAATCACATTTTTGAGAAAAAAGTGAATATTTGTTTTTTTCATGCCCTAATAAGAATAAAAACACTAAAGTATATTTTTTTGACTCAGACCTTCATAATTCGTACATCAGAGGTAGATTACATAAAATGTAGCTGCAACATTTATACTATGTGGTATAATTGTAACTTACACTGAGCAGTGCCTACAGGAAGCAGACTCACACTGTTTAAAAAAAACTTTGCTGTAGAAGCTACCATTCTCTTTTTGAGTGGATAAGCCTTTCTGTACAAACTTCAAGATGGAAAGAACAACAATTAATGCATATGCAAATCTGCGACAGTGGGACCAATGCCTTTGTTCCTTGAATCTGGCTGTCACTGGTTTTTAATTAGCCGACTCCCTTCAGCGAGGTTGAATACAAAGCCCTTATCAATGACACACACAAAAAAACATATAAGGGGCTGTACATGGTTACAAGGCCTTTTAATCATTGGCTGCCACACAGGCACCAGGCAGGGTTTAGCAAAAGCTTTTTCACGTTAACGGGTTGTATTGTTGTTGTAATTGCTCAATACATAAATTTGTGTGTTTGTATTTGAGTTTTCTTTGTTCCACTACTGTTTGTTCATTGTTTCCTGTGCTTGAATCCTGATGCAGCATTCAACAGTTTACCAAGAAAAGAAGCAGGGGGGTGTGGTGGGGGTGGGGGGTTGCTGGCTGTTGGTGGAATACTTACTAAACAGGGTGATTACAATAACAAGAAACATTTATACAGGACATTTCAATAAAATGGAGATACCACAGCAAAGGAACAATATTAAGCGCAGTGACAAACAAATACAAATAAAAGTAGCTCATTTACATTTATGCAGCAGCTCGGGGGTTCAGTGCAGCTGCAGTGTGAGCCAGAGACAACGAGGGAGAATGGGTTCGTGTGTTATTTGGGAGGAGGCAGATTTCTCTATTTGTTCCCTGAAACACGCAGGTGAGCGCTCACAGATAAAGTGGCACTATCAAATATCCAGCGCTGCAATCCCTGAGGCTGGAGTGATGCTGCAGCACATTCCACTTTCAGCGCAGAGCCCCATTAAGCTTTGGCTTCGATCAAAGTTCCCCTCTCTGTATCAGACGGCCCACTCCACCTCAGAGGCACCGTTCTATGACAGCTGACTAATCTGTGCTCTGGTTTCCCATGCTTTTGCTTCTTCATCTCACCCTCGAGAAGGAAAGACTGTAAATGGAGAGATTTTGATACGCTACAGCTGTGTGTGTTTGTTTGTAGTTTTCCTCAAGTTGTTTGCATATGTTTGTGAAAAGTGAAAAGCATCCTTTCATCAATGGCAAATCCATATTGTTCACCCACATCACCATGACTATGTATGAGTTCAAATCTTCAATAACTGTGTCTCCGTGCTCTCTATTAGGCTATCTCTCAGTGTAATGCATATGTGTGTGTTTGATGTGACTGTGTGTATGATTTGGTGGCAAATTGATGTGTTGTATCCCCTCTGTTGTTTTCAATCCTTTGTTTCATACGCTGTTGTTTGGACAGGCATAGGCTAGCTGGAGATGGGAATGAATGGGACTGTTAGGAGACATCCGTTATGTGCTGACACAAAGCCATTATGAATGAACAACTCTGTGTGTGTGTGAGTGTGCATGCATGTACAGTAGGGTATGTGTGCATATGTGTATCTATGATGAGAAACAAGTGTGGGTGGCATGTTTGTTTTTTCTACAGTATTAGACAATATATATTTCTGTATACTGTATGTGTATATCCAGGATACCACCAACTATTACTTCATGATTACTGATATGTAGACTCTTGATTTAGTTTAATAGCTTATTCGTGTTTGGAGAGTCATTTTTTTTCAATCTTTTTGTTCATAAAATGCCATAAAAGGGTCACATATGAACATCACAGATTTGCAGAGTAGTTCTATTTGCACGAGCAAGATATTAAAATGACATAGAATCAAAGAAAAAGAAAAAGTGCAAAATCTCCCACTTGAGAAGCTAGACATTAGTTCATTTTCTGTGAATTGACTACCAGCGGCGGCTGGTGAAATTATTTTTTGGGGGGGCGCACTTTTGCAAGTCAGTTTTCAGATGCGCTCTAATCACATATCACCACTAGTACAAACCAAAGCACCGTTCTTATGCATCACACTACTTTAAAAAATTTAATTAACGTACAAATACATGTGAAACACGTGTTTTCAGTGATTTACAATTTATAAGTAAATTTCACCCGTCTCTCCTTCAACTGAGAACATGCAGTCAAGCAGCTCATTCTGCACTGTCTTGAATGTCCCTTTAAACACAGTAACAGTCTGCAGGTACTGCTGCATCCAGGGATCCAACAAAGTCCACCAGCCCCATGAAAATGCCAGGATTGCGAGCTCAAACGCACCACAGAATTTAATGCAGTCTATGATCTTAGACAAAATGCACCTGTTTTTGTCTCCCTCCTCATTTTGTCATCTCATTATGTGCTATTCTGTAGCTTTCATTAAGCTGCGTAGCAATATTCACATTACCGAACATTGTAAGACACACAGCATTTTCAATGTGGCTCCTAGTCTGTTCATGCTTTCTCACTTTATCAGGAAAATGAGTTAAATCCGTAATACCTGTCTGAATCCAGGCTCCGGTCTCAGGACAGACAGTTACCCAGGACTTCTTCTCATACCAGTTTCTGGAGAAAAAAACGAGTGTAATTTCTCCTTCTGTCTGGTGTTAGTTGTTTGATTTTGATGTCCGGCTGCTCAGAAGCTTTTCCTGTGGGGTTCTTCTGTGGAACGGTTCAGTTT
>JAUMHL010000003.1:14999764-15025948 GCA_032362345.1 Sandelia bainsii
TTATACACTGTACTCATGGACTGTATAATGTATAGATTGTTTATTTAAATTTTCACGTTTTGTAAAATTATTTTATGCCATTCCTATCTTCTTCTTCATGTGAGACAGGTGGGACGGCGCCCCAGCGCCCTCTATTGACAGGCCGCCACTGTTGACTACACAGTTAAGGATTAATTGTTACGCAATATCACTTGCTGTAGCCAGAATTTGTAGGATTAGGTTTTAAGAAGTTGCAGTTTTAACCCTTTTGTCACACACTGTTTCACACTTGGAATGCTACCCCTATTGCAAAACTATAAAAGTACTGCTTAGTACTACAGATTTGTGCAACCCCTTTGAAAATTCCATATTTTGTTGATAAGGTGTGTTGTAAATACAACCCTTACAATAAACAACAATTGCAAATAAGCCTTTCTTTACAGTAAAAAGTAATTGATTCATTTGGCACACATTTTGGCAACCTACTGTGTGAGTGTGTAGGCCCCAGGTGGTAATATTCTACTGTGTATTTGTGTGGCAGCCAGTGGCACAGGAAACACTGTTCAGATACAGGGAAGAATGAATTCCACTAAATATCAACAAATTCTGCAGTTACATGCAGTCAGTCAGGAAAGTGGAAGTTAAAATAGCCTGGTTTCTACAACATGAGTGATGTAATGTTGTTAATATGTTTATCAATAAATAAGAGCCTTAAAAAAATCTATATCTTAAATTTCACATCCTTTAAAAATTTGTGCTGCATGTAGGTTAATACATCAGAAAGGAGATTTCAGATTTGCATAGGTATTAAATAACCACAGCTAAATTGCACAATGTGGGTTTAGTTAAGAACAATTCATGATTTAAAGGCTGTTTGTCAATTTCAGATTGCCCCGGAGTACTCTTTAAGTGAAACATTGAAATTGTTTTTGTCTGTTAGAAAAATAAATGCATACACTGATTTAAAACCTTTTTCATGATTTTTTCAATCAGTGTTTGCATTTATTTTTCTATTAGACAAAAATAATGTTGTTTTAAAAATGATGTTTTAAAAAAATAGTAATTTCCTCTCTGGTACAAATGCCTTGATATGGGTGTTCAGGTTGATTTGTTTTTCAGTTGATTTCTGTCCATTACATTACTTTCACTCAGTGTACAGGATTTATTTTGTGTAGTCTAGAGTATGACTGTATGTGAATATTGATTTAACATCAATGTTATGACATGTGCTTGTCTTTCTTTGTTAAGTGTAAATGGAACTTCAATGAAAATACAGTAGAATATTAAAAAAAAATGATGAAAAAACAAGACACAACTGATTCTTAAGACATAACTCAACTGACTGAATTGAAACAAGCAGTTCTGCATGGTTCTTTTTTATGACCATAGACACTTTGTCCATCACAGATCATTATCAGCACTTTATTAACAGATAATATAACACCAACTTTATAACTGACATTAAGTGCATTAGAAAACAATAACTACAGCTGAAAATATTGACATAACCATGAGCCAGTGTATCAATATTACAGTTCAATCTGTGCCTGAATGGTCTTACCTTCTTCTCTAGGTATTCTGGGACAGTTTCATATCTTCCAAATGTAAGGTTGGAATTTAAAATCTCTGCAAATAGTTTGCAACCCTCCCAGGAAATGTACTGTAGATGTTGATGGTTCTAATTATAAGGAACTATGTGTAATAAAATGACAGGTAGGACATGAGAATTTAAGGATGAGTACGGTGACCATCAGAGCAATGTCTTAGCTGCATCTATTTATTTTTTACATTCTTGCTTTGCTTATGTATCATGGCTTATTTTCCTCTTGCTCTAGAATTATGTTTTGAACTTAACAACTGATAAAATGACTGTTCTCAGCCTTGTTAGGATTCAGAGGGTAGGACTGAAGCTGTAATAAAAGAAGCGTGTGGATGTGTACGCTGGTATGAGTGTGTGCATCCATTCCAGTGTTGTTTGCCTTTAAGGGTTTGTTTGGCAAGGCGCATGGATGGTGTTGCGGTGCTTTATGGTGCTTCATAAAAATAAATGGTCTCTGTCTGACTTCAATTATAATGGTGAATATGCAAAGGCGCCTCATTCATTAGTTTGCTTTTGCTCCACGAGTTGGGGAAGTGGATTTGGCGTATTTAGTATCTGACTGTTGTCCTAAGTAGCAGGGATTATTCTAATGCTCTGTCAGTAGCAAGCCTAGGCCTAATTCCCTTTTCTATTCCCCATATCCATTACAAAGGATACACTAATAGACCCCTGTATTTCCAGTTCAATTTCTTAGCTAGTCTTGCAATTAAATTGCCATCTATGGGTTTGGGCATGTGTGTCTATGCTTCTGGACACCAGAAGGTGTGTTTGTATCGTATGTTGTAGGTTGCTGTACTGTGTTTGTTCCAAAGTAATCTGGGAAGGGAATAATTGCATCCATTGGTACCTATGTCATCTCCATTCATGGATGATAGTGAACTACAGTAGACAGAATAACATTTTCAATTATATTAGAAATAGTCTCAGTTTATATGTTTTCTATCACAGTAAGCAAATGAGAAGTTTTAGGTATCATTAGCTAACACTAGGTGATTTATTGATTTAAAGAGTCATCAATCTGTTGGTGTGATTGATCCACCAATAGATGCAATTCATGCTAACTTTTAAAAATATCAAAACAGTAGAGAGTAGGACTGGGCGCTAAAAAATAATCTCAATAATTATTGGGATCAAAATAAATAGATAAAGAATCACAGAATGAATGAAAAAAAAAAGATAAAAATAACAAACTGATGCATAAGCCAATAACTGTTCCACATCTGTGTCAACCCTGCTGCACAACAATCCTGTTAAACATCTGGGTTATATAGCTAACACGTGTTAGGCCACAACAAGGAAAACAGCAATAGATTGACTGTTACATAATAACATAACTTGTTTGCTTAAGTTCTCTCTGTAGCCAGTCCCTATGTGACATCATTGTGCAGCTGCAAATAAATCAATAGTTTCTGTAGTTATGTAGTTGGAAAATCCAAGAAGTCATACATCTTCAGGGGATCTAGTTATACCAAATATTTAAGCCTATAAAAGTAGTTTTTTTTTTTAACCAGGACCTCCGGTATTTGGATCAAGCAACTCTTAAAAAATATTTTTATTAGGATACTGCTGTTATTTTAATGTGTCAGATAAAGATACTTTAGGTATGGGATCAGAATACATATATATATATTAAGATAAAAGAAGACACAAGTGGGCAAATTATACTTATAATTGCCAATATCGATCAGTATGAAAAAAAATGTTTTTGGTCATATTGCGCAGCCCTAGTAGAGATTGATGAAGTCATTCTGTCTAATAAACCATACTTTGGCTTAACATACATGGACTGGTTTGCAGTGCATAATCACCAGACTATAGTCAACATTTAGTTTTTTTACTTAATCACAAATGTTGATACAGCTTCTATTTGCTATATAGCAAGTGAAACTTTCCTATATAGTAAAAAACTCATTCCTCAATCTTTAATTTAGTTGCATCTCTACTTATATTAAAATGCAAGAGCTTTGATAGTTTAAATGCATAATCTGTTGCATCATTTGCATGGAAGTGGCACAGTTCATCTGACCTAACATTAACATTATGAGAAACCTCCTGAACAATTATATGCAAATACAGTACCACCAGCTGATTAATTGTCTTTCAGCTAATGCAGACAAGATTCATGTTTGCTGCCAAACGGTCACAGCAGGTGATGCACATTGAATATGCATTTTGCAATGTGGTAAGTTTAAAAAAGGTGAAAAAAAGGATTAATTATATATTGAACCCTCTGATGGCTGTGAGAAAATAGTGAAAAGTTTATTCAAATTCCTGGAGAACTTTGTGTCACCCCTGAAAATAATTGCTTGTTTTGTGAAGCCTGAAATGGTTTATGATTTCACTGTATTCAGGGTTTAGGGTTTTAGATGAGCATTAAAAACTGTCCTCACCGTGCTTTCCCCTGATATTAATAGAATCTAGCTTGCGGATGAGCAGGACAAACACAAATGGAATTAGACAGTTGGATCACCAGTCATCTAAAGGTACTTAAACTTACTTGGATGAACATTGACTCCACTCTGAGCTCACTCTGGATGTCCAAGCTCTGTACTCACTAACCCATGGATGAAACTTAATTTGGTCATTTGTATTCACAGTATCATTCTTTTGGTCACTACCCAAAATTTATGGTATGGTTGATGGTTGGAACATATATTGACTTGCAAATTGTAAACTTTGCCTCAAAACTCAGCTCCCTCTTCACCACAATGGTCACACCAATCCACCTGTGAGTCTCACATTCCATTTTACCCTCACTTATGAACAAGACCCTGAGATACCTAAACTCCTTCACCTGGGGCAACTCACTCCTAACCAGACTACTAAGCATGATTCATAACTTTCATGAAGAAGGCCGTTTGGGAATATGTGACCTAGCAATAGGGAAACCTGGGCCCCTCTGGAGCCAGACCCGAAAGAGAACTTGCCAGCGGGCATCTGGTGGCTGGGTACTGACCCATTAATCTGATGGTGCCCAAAGAAATTACATGCAGCCGCCACCCTGTGACCAGGGTTGCAATTAAAGTGGGTAGCACGCAAAGTTGGGGGCCTACATTGTAGACTGGTGGATTAATTGTAATACATGTGTATTATTTTCCAGCATCTGTTTTTGAGAAAATGACTTTTTGAGGATAGAAAAAACTCTTTACTCTTTACCTCTTTGGTAAGTTTCCCTGAGATGTTAACCCAAGAAGAGAAATCTTGTCCACATTGACTTTTCTCTCATGTAAGTGAAACATGAAATACAGTAACAGGGAACCCCTACATTTGTGGTGCTTCTCTATCCGTCATATTATACTCTTAAACTTGGCCTTAACAGGCCTCCTGTGCCTAATTCCAGTATATGATTGGGCAATCAGCACGGTTTAGCACATTGTTAATTGAGAAGTGGAGGAAGAGAGTATGCATTTGCACTTCTAAGAAAAAAGAAGACTGTAGGACCATTCCTTTGCTACAGTCTTATTTGGGGTGAGTTCAGCATCACAGGCAGCCACAGATAGACACAAGACAAGCAGACAGTGTGTCACATGCATGCATGGAAACCTTTTTACTCTGCAACATGTACCATGGAGCTGCAAATGTTATCTCAATTAAAGCAATTGAAATTTATGAACATAAACAGGATATTGTAAAAAGACTCCTGATGCTAGAAGTAAAAGAGAGAATTCATTAAAAACGTTCATGACATCTGGACACCTAGGCTAAATAATACACCTGTCCTGTAAAACAGGATTTATAAACTTCTTTGTCCCCATTCAAAGAAAAATTGTACTTTTTGTCCTAACGTCTTATGACTGTGCAGTGCTCTCATTTATGTATCTCTTGTGTTGCCAGTGACAAGATGTAAAAGGCACACAAACACACTTGTCATGTTCCATCTCCCTGATGTTTTTGTTGGCTGCACTGTGACCTTCAGGCAACATCAGCCATCGAATGCCAGAATTTTAGTGTGGTAACCTGGAGGGAAAATAAATGTAGAAATTAAAACATACTATAGATGGGAAAAATTTGTCTGTATTGTTATTTTAATTAAAAAAAAATTACATTTAATTGCTGCTCGTACCTACAACAGTAACATTCTGAGATTAATGCAAATGTAACCATTATGTACCCACACACTTAGGCAAAGTTGATCAACATCATTTCATGACTGTAATAGCAATGCACCTAAAAGCAGCTTAAATCCAGCACCTCTGGCTGACATGCTAGAATTACTACAGAAGATGCCACTTGTCAGACCTAAATGAAAATAAAAAAAAACTGTTGTAACTAAAACAATAATGACTAGTTTTAAATTTGCAGACGAATATAATGGCCAACATTGGCTCATCACTGGTTTAGTGTTTTGGTGATCTAAGGGCTGCAACACTGGGTGGATTTGCATTTTAAATCAGTCCAAATTAAAGTCCATGTCCTTGACTACTAACCACATCTGGCAGCCATATATCAGCCAAATCTGCTTTTACTTAACCTTCCAGGATCAGTGCACAGCCAAGTGTTCGGCCACTTAGCTGGAATTGACTTGACTAGCCAACTTTTGAAGTACTGGCACTGTTTCTCAATGAACATTTCCTTTACTAATTGCCTCTTTTTCAGTACATTTTAGCTTTTTTTAGATGTTGTATCCTTCCTTGTCTTTAGTTTATATTACTTTTCATACACCTCACATTTAGTTGTTGACTTGTGTGCTAGATGATGAATTGCCCAGTAGGAACAGATTGACTGACTAACCTTTCTTGATAAAGTTTCAAGCCTATTTCAGAATCTTTAAAAACAAATTCAAATCTTTACAGAAATCTAATAAAACAAATCATCAAGCAAACCAAAAAATGTAAATGTAGTCAGTCAAAATGTTCCCATTAATGTTAACAATGTGCCATTAATCTTAGAAGCCTTAGATTATCTTAGTTTTAGCTTAAAATTAAATGCAAAGAGGTTCATTAGATTTTTAAGAGTTCTGTTCAAGCACAGACTTAGATTCACACACACATATAATGTAGTCTGAAATGATTGTGGGGGTGCATCATATTTATTTAAACTGGTTAAATTTTGACATTCAAAATCTGTCAAAGACGTTGGACTCAGCCCACCCCAACCTCATCAGCTCCCTCCTTACTAATGTATGAACAAATATTATTTATTGATTCCCCCAGCTCATTCTAGACTCTAGCTGTATCAAAAGTTTCAGTCTATGTAATTTGCCACCTTTGTTTATCAGCCCGGTTTTGCAACTCACAACGAGGCACAGTGAAGAATGTTGAGTGCTGTCATGGGAGAATTCAATAAAATATGCACAAATTACAAAGTGGAGACAATTGTCTCTCTCTCTCCCCCTAATCCCTGCCTTCTTATTTCCTTTTCATCTCTTCATAGCTTTCCATTCTGGATGATAAGTGTGTGTCTGTGTGCCTGACAGTCAGCAACCATATGGAGGGTGTGTGTGGTCCTGCCAAGCAATGGAGAAATCACAGACAGGACAGCATCACTGTAGCGCATTAGAGTAATCACAGGGAAATTATCGCCCTTAAGTAGCTTTTGGGCATCTGCAAAGGGTACACACATATTGTAGATACAGTGCACACACACACACACCCACACACAGAGGATGCAGGATGGTCAGATACCTGACAGTGAACAGATGGACTTGGCACAACCTGCTTTAGACACCCTTCTCCGCATTAAAAGAGTTATCATAGAAAACTAAAAGCTGGCGTTCCCTCAGGCTAGTCTTCCTAATAAACACAAGTAATGTCTTTTTTGAATGATGAAAGAAAAGTTAGATGTTTATGGGTACGCTTAGAGGTCAATCACAACCCACCATCCTTTTGCATGAAAGTGAATTAGGATCTCATTAGGTGTGTTTTTACTTTGTGTGAATTTTTTTTATTCTGGCTTACTGTTGCCAACATGTGCCAACATCTTTTTGTTGAATGTTGCATATCAGATCATGCACGCCAAACTGATTAAAATTCATTAAACTTTGCCAGTTTTCTCACCAACTTGTCAAGCATGGAAACACAGTGGACATTGCTCCAGTCTGTTTTGTACCATTCTCCTTTGACTGAATAGTTCATAAATTTGTCACTATACGATGTATCTTTCAGCTTTGCCACCGCTTTTGCTATCAAGCTAAATTCTCACATACTTTGGTTTAGGGCTACAACAAAAGCTTATTTCTCATTGTCTGCGCTAATGGCATAGTTCTGTGGATGGCAATGTCAGTCTGTCAGCCAGTGAATCGACAGCATTTTCATTAACAACATGATCATTGAGAATGCACTGCTTTGAAAAAATGTTTTCAAAAAAACGTTTGTTTTTTCATATTTGTCACACTTAAATGATTCCAGTGTGCTGTGTATTTTATACTGAGGCCTTCAGTGCTATCTTCCTAAAATTAAATGGCCTTAGCATAACCTCAGCATGACAGTAGGACTATTGTCATTCGACTTAACTACCCCATATTTACAGTAACAGTAACCGTTATCAGGTGGAAGAAAGTGATTTAACACAAGGCTCAACACCTATGAGAGTTACAATACATTTACTGCAGAGACATAAATATGATACTGTATGTAATATAAAGAATATACCACTATTTTCCAGTATAACAGGAGGCTCCATCACAAATAGACATCCCATCAACAACCAGTCCCATATACTCATGCCCAACAAGCAAATAAAAATATTATAAATAACACAAAGAAGCCAATTTGAGCCAAACTGTCGGGCCAACACGTCAACACACATTTTGCCTCATATGAAAGGCACAGCCATCTGAATATCATTTAAACCAGCAGTAATGGCCTAAAGCAAGCAATAATCAATAGCTGGTAAACATAGATAAACATTCATTAAACTTACCAAAGCTGCCCATCATTTGAAAACAAAGTCCATTCTCCTTTTAAGTTTAAGTAAATCTTGAACCTGAGCTCCGTTTGCGTAATATGCTAGATAGCTTAACTTAAGTTAGCCAACTGACCATCCGGTCACGATGAAAAATCCTGACATAGGCAAGCTAGAAGGCTCTGGCAGTCAAAGAATATGTCCAACATGACAAACTCTGAATGGTTAAAAAATATGACAATCCACTAAATTGTCTCCATCTACAATCAACAGTTGAGGGAAAGCTCTAAGTTATATGTCCTGCACTGGAAGCAGGACAACTGAGGGAAAAAGTCATAATGAAATGACATTAACAGATTGATGGAATCAAAAAACGAATACAGCATTGATGAAAATGTATATTAAATTATAAAAATATAATTTTCAGATTCAACACAGAAGGCCTTGCTGGCCCTGACGGCCCTCCACTGAATGATTCAGATCATCCAACAAATCTTAATATTACACAAAGATAACCTGAGTAAATTATAAGTAATTATTTCATTCAAGGGAAAAAAAGCTGTCGAAACCTGTCTGCCCTTGCTAAATCATGAATGAACTGTGATTAAGTTCGAGTTTGAGTCCAGTATATGAAAACATTGTATTGATGTTATTGTTATTGTAACGTGACAAATGTGACCGGTCTGTATGTTACGTAACCTTACCATGTTTATTTATTGCCTAAACCTAACCCAAATATCTTTATGCCTATTCACAACCAAATTGTATTGTTTGCACACTCGTAATCCAGTCACGTAACAAGTCCTGTGACGAACCTCATGTGAAGTTAAGAAAGCAGTAAATTTTTACTAAGCCTAACCATGTTATTTAGTGCCTAAACCTAACCCAGATGTTTCCATGCGTAATCCCAACCTCGTATGAGAGGGTTGGAACAAATGACCTATATATGAGCATTAAAGTTGGAGGACTTGTTGAATTATAAACATTTATGACTGTTGTGACATTTCAAGTGCCATTTTCTTATATTGGTTGGCTAATTATTATAATTAAGTATAAATTTTAGTACTTGATGAAACCAGGAAATGTCCTGGCATGGGTCAACTTCATCATCATCATTTACTAATCTTTTGAAATGAAGAGGAGAAAATAAATATAGCTCTGTATTTCTTTTTAAATACTTTATTGATCCTATAGAGGAATATGTGTTTTGAACAGATGCTATTCTAAGTGCTTCTAGTTCAATGTCATGTTTAAAGATACCTCAACATGTGTCCAGGAGAAACACTGACCTTGCAGGTCGTAGAAGACTGCTTTACCAACTGAGTCACAGCTGCCTTTTATATGAAAGCATTTACTTCATGTTTATGGAAGGATGGTGCATGGCAATTAATGAATATAATCCACAGTTAAATCTACAATAAACTTTATTAATTTACACTGTGCAAAAGTGCCTCACACTAAGATATAACACAAAAACCAAGCTTCACTCAAAAGAAATACAACATAAAGAAAATATAGGAACACATCAGTCATGTCACAGTAAATGATACTGTTGTTATATTGCAGTGTCTCTTTGTTGCACTTCAAAATCTCTCTCCAGAGGTGTTGCCTGTGCTAGATTTTTCTCTTTTGTACGTGCTCACCTCATCCATGGCCTCCTTTTTTTGACGATGTCGTCAGACGTGTCTAGCACTACAAGTGACTTGGCGAATTGTGTGGCTATTAGGTGTATTTTGTATGGAGGTTTCTAAGATAAAGAAAAAGGAAAGAGAGAATGCATGGGGTAGAGTGGATATGTACAGTATGTGTGTGTGTGCAACATCAAACTGTCATAAAGTATCAGATTTGTCTGTAGGAAGCCTGATGCAAGTGTGATGGGGCCCTTTTCTGCCTGTCCCCCTCTCCCCTGGTTTTCATTTCACAGGTGGGTGGGCACATTAGTTCCAGCCCTAATCCATCACCATGGATCCCAACTCACATGTACGGAATACACACACACATGCACCCGCATACGTAAACATAGTGTAGCTGAACACAAATGCGTGCATACACAAGTCTATGTCAACTGCAGTATGTGGAAGGTCAATGAAAAAGAAAAATGTCTCCACACAGAAGAGCTGTCACCTTTCTCTGGTTCCCTTACACTTTGAGATCAAGGAGGAGCAATCACACACAGATATGAATTGAATGTTTTATCAGCCTTGAACACTGGATTTAACAGGCCTCAAATGATCTTACATTTTATCTCTGTCATGGTCACACCTGGACTTCCTATTTTGTATATGAATCCCCTGTCACTTCCTATTTTATTTTGAAATCCCCGGTCACTTCCTGTCTGTTCACTCCCTTGTTTCTGCCTACTTCACCCTAATCAAGTGCTGATTGCTTTCACCTGTGCTCCTCACTCCCTATATAAGCAGCTCACCACACACTCGCCACTTGCCAGATTGTCTGTATACTTTCACTGGTTGCAACTCTCTCGTTTATGGACTTCCTTATTTGGATTACTGAACCTGACTTCAGCTCCCGACCTGCCCTAAGCCTTACCCCCAGAGAGACTGTGTGTTTCTGATCACCCGGTTTTGGATCTCGGCCTGCCTCTGGTTTCCCCCTCTGCCTGTCCCCTGTCGGCTCCATGCTCCTTGGCTCTCTCACCCTGTCTTCGGCTCTGAACCCTGTTCTGGACTCCGACCCCGGCTTGCTTTTGGATTACTCGGACTGTCTCAAGTGTCTCTGTGAGTCTGTTCGTGCCTGTATGTTTTCGGGCTCCATCTTGGTGACCGCATGGCAGACACCTTCCCTGAGGGCAGCCATTTTGTCCATGCACCTTCCCCACCATTTTGTACATGTTACTCACCTACTGATTTATCCTCTGTCTTCATTGCCTTGCTACATTCATTGTTTGTTTTTAATAATAAATCACCTAAAACTCTCTCTGGCTTCCTGACTGCCTTTCTGGGTCAAAAAATCTCTAGAACCCTCACAATCGCAGCCTTGCTTCTGCACCTCACAAGTATTGTTGCACACGCTGCTCTCCACCCACTTACAGATCATTCCATGTCACTGGCTGCAGCTGGTAGGTCTTCTTTAAGCACGAGGCTTCAGCCCAAGGTTAACTGTTCTATTTTGACATTCATGCAGATCGTCGTGTCTGAAAAGAAGCTGAGTAGCACTGCTGCTATCAAAGATGCTGCATTGTTGAGAGAAAATGTCAACAGAAGCGAGTAATGGGGAAGAAAAGGGTGAGAGAAAGGAGTGACAGAGCATGGATTGTGCTCATGGCTGTTTTAGTTGCTGTTGATTTTGTTGCCAGATCTGGGAATGAGTGAATGTGTTTGGACTATACAAACAGATACATACTATTTCTGCATTTGTCTCTCCTTCAATTTGTATGCATGCTGTACCTAGAGTCATAAGCGCTCACTGCACCCAGGGGCTAGTGTTCCATTTTTAGCGCTGATGTGCGTTTAACCTCACAATGATGTTAGAAACACTCCCTTAACAAAGTACGAAAAAATCCATCCAGCTCTTCTGGCTACCTCTACCATGGGAACAATTTACAAGTTTCTCATCTCAAGGCTATTTGTCTGCATCGACACCATTGGGGTTTTTGTGTTTGTGCATGTGTATATGTGTGCACGCATGCGCCATATGCAAGACTTAATCATCCTAAATTGCGGCATTTAAAAAAGGTAAAGAAGCACCGAGAATTCACTGCTGCCCATGACTCTGGCCCACACACCTCATGCTCCGTGCCAACAGTCAACCTTAACTGGTAATTAATAAAAGAATGGGGGAAGTACTGAGGCAGTGCCAATTAAAAAAGTCTTTATAGCTAGTTCATTTTATTTACCACAGGTTGTTTTTTGCTCTGCAGGGCAGAGTCAATCTGTGAAAAGGAATCAGAGCCAAGTTGTATACCTTGACTAAATCTGCTAGTTTGTATTTCTTTAGTATTTGGCTAATTGTCTTCAGTATTCTTTGTGCAACACTATGTGAGGAAAACAGAAAGCAAAAAGCAGCTGTCTATTGCAATTCAACAAAACATTGTTTGCATAAAAGATGTATGCATCTGCCAGTCACAGCTGAGCTATTTCACTGTTTTATCACTTCACTTACTGATGGCACTACAGTACAATTACAAGATGAGGTTTGGAGCAGCAACATTTCAACTGGAAAGAAACTTGTAGCCCACTCTGCTTGAAATGCAGGTTGAACCCATAGTTTCCTGTGTGTCTGATTTAGTTTGGGGGAACAGCCTCTGACATATAACATTTCCCTAGACGTTAGAAAAGTAATTCAGTCATTCATTATGGCCATCTAATGTTTAGAATTACCATGACAGCCGACAAAGACTTACTTAAACTGCCAGAGATTTTTTAGTGTCACCAGCTCTCTTTAGGAACTCAGCTTTTCAGTCTGGTTAGAATTGCTCAGCTGTTTCAACTGAGGGAGTCCAGCTCCACCATGAGAACAATTCCATGTTCTGTAGCTCAGGATGTAAATGTCTTTCTTCTTTGCAAAGTATATGATCAGGAACACTGCTACATTTTTACACAGGAGTTCCTGGTTTTATAATACATTTCTGTGGGGTTTGTATTATAAGCTTCATTCACCCCTGCTATCCCCACACACAAATTTTTTCTTTAAATACTAAATAATTCAGTGATAAAACCTGTTCTTTTGCTACCCCAGTTTGATTTCTGTGCTTAATTATCATGTTGGTTTCCTGGTCATTTGAGTATGAAAATTAACCGTAGATGAATCTGTGATTAATTAAATTTAAGAAAAGAAGCAGACTGCACTTGAATATCTGAAAAAAAATGTGTGATGTGGTTGAAGTCAGTATAAAGGATAGTTACTTAGTACTCTAAGGCTATCTTATATCAATGTTAGATGTGTCCATCTAAAATCTGAAAGAATTGTTAGTTGCTTTTATCTCATATCTAGTATTAACTCATTTTGTCAGTTGTCCTCAGTATTCAGATTACAGTTAAAATTGTGAGTTTGGGAAAGATGAGATCACATTTCATGACCAATCTATGCACAAAAAACAGGCAATTGCAAATAGTTCACTCTAAGACTATCTTATATTGATGCTAGATGTGTCCATTTGAAGTCTGAAAGAGTTATTGGCCACTGTTATCATTCCTACTAATCTGTACTGGCTGCAAGGCATTACCTTCACATTAAAGAGAAGTATGTACCATAAAGACATTTGGAATAATCCTTGTAACTTTTTGCTATTGAAACCTCACATTAACTTTAGCTTAAACTTAAAATGCATTTTTGCATTAGGTTGACAGGCAGCGACTGATAACTCTTCTAATGTGAGCAATGTTTTTAAGACTTGAATGCAATAGACTGTGTTCTGCTGACTATTTTCTTTCTGAATCACAAAAAATACAAATCATCAAGCATACACCGTACAACAAGAACTCATATCTAGTATTAACTCATTTTGTCAGTCGTCCTTTACAGCATTCAGATTACAGTTAAATAGGGCTGATAGAAGCAGAGGCCTTCTGATCTTAACAGTCTGTTTTGTTTTAGTCATCAGTTAGCAGGGAAATTTCAATTAATTATCAACAAATGGAAAACTAAATTGAATGAAACACAGCAATCAGATTTGTGACTGGTAGAGAGAGAAGAGGACAAAGTGATGGAATGTGTTTGGGATTCACAGTTGTGTTTGTTTGTTTCACCTCATCCTTTAATGATCATTAATCCATCAGTGTGTTGTGTTTTCATGGCAGGTGACCCAGTGGGTGTCATTATTCTTTTGGTCAAGACTAATGTTGTTCTGGTGGCCAGCTGGCTGATGTTGCAAATAGACTCAGTTAGGCATACTTCTTCTATCTAATGCATTCAAATAGAACAGACTGGCAATAAATCTACCTATTTAAGCTTCAGTTCTTCGTCACACATGTTTATACCTGTCTTAACTTGCAGTCTGAATCTGGATATGTCTGACTGTGTAGCTCTGTATTTTCACTATATAAAATATTTCCTTCATTGACGTAATAACAGTTGTTTAATCTCATTGGTGTTTTTTGATAATTTCATCAGATGTGAAAGTTTGTAGAAAATAGAAGGATTGCCACTTACTGACACAGTATTTTTGTACATTTTAATGAAGCTAGACAAAAAGAAAAAAATGCATATTTGAAGGAAAATGTGTGGCTGCCAAAACAAGTAATTTTCTACAAAACAAGTATTAATAGGTATGCAGTGCTGGTGGTCTAGTCAAGAAACACAGTGCTACCCAAGTCAAGTGAGGTGAGGTGATGATGCTAGGTGGTTTTGATTGAAATTTTCTTTGCCAAGAAAGAGGGTGCCTGACACATCATTAAAACCACCAGGTGGTATAAATGTTGTGGCTGATTGGCGTTAGATAACCTGTGATGACATTGTGTCAAAGGTATAGTGGATCATGCATACACACTTTAAAAAGTATATACAGTTTTTTTTTTAAAGCAAAAGAGCACACATCTGTTCTTCTGTCTTAAATGTCGAATATATATACAGTTAGTAGGCCACTAGACATGCTAGACACCAGACATACTCCGTCTTCCAAGTACTACAGTGCCCCCACCTTTGGCTTGTTGTGCTTTTTCTTAAGCACCTGCTAAAGATTTAGGGATGTGCATGATTGTTCCTTCAACTTTTAGGGCAGATAGTGTTTCATAATGATTATGTCTTAACTGATATATACCTGACCAACATTTGAACACCAAGACCATCTCCAGACATTGCAGTTGATTCTATACACATTTACACTTTATCATTAGACACTTTTACACTGCCCAGCCAAGGCGAGTTTACTACACTAATATGCCGCCTTGTTGTTCTGTATAAAATTTACCATACTGGGGTGGGGGGGTGGGTCATTGTTGACTCTCCTTTAAGCTTCTTTGAGAGGTAGTATCAGAGCTGATGGATGCACATCACGGTTCATCCACCATCCATCATGTTTTGAAAGAGATGTGTATGATTACATGCATGTTATACTTCATGTCGGATGTCACAATAAAAGTCATGCTGGGTGCTGGTAAATGGTCTGCATATAGTACACTCGACAAGTGCACACATACTCACACACTGATGGCAGAGCCAGGCCAGCTGACAGTCTTGGCTGGGCCCAGGACAAGACAATCTTAGATGAATCTCTCTCCCCGCTCTGGGGCAGGCAGACCCTCCCTCATCAGTCTAAGTGGATCGTTCTCCTCCTCTCTCTCTGTTACCTGAACCACATGCCTCAGCAGGTTCTCCTGCTCCGCTGCTGGAGTCGGACCTCCCTCATCTCTGATGAAGCTACCAGACTCAGCTGTTTATGTCAAAGAGAACATGTTGTGTCTTTTATACAAGATTTATACACGTTTAAACTAAAGCTGGACTGGACAGTAAGGTCATGTTAAAGGCTGGTAAACGTTTACGTGCTGTTTTTTACCTTGCTCTAGAATGACGCGACTCCCCGCCGCTTCCTCCCTTGCTCCACTTGTTCCAGCCTCATCATCATCACCTGGTTTATTTATGTTTGCATATTTTCTCATAAAATCCCACGAGCTTCTACTTTCCTCTTCTCTTCTCTTCTCTTTTCTGTGCACAGGACTTATACTGACTGGACATTTAGACAATTTACTGGAGAGCGCTAAATAAACTCAAAGTCAAAGGTTGTTGTCTGTGGCCAAACCATTTATGTGTAGGGGTGGGGGGATTATTGACCACTATTTCAAGGACAATTACGAAGAAAAAAAACAAACACTTTATGTCATTAAAATATTAAATATTTCTTTCCACAAATAGCCCATTTTAAAAAATGATTCCTCTCGATAATTTGTTGGGTTGAAGGGCCCAGTTCTGGGATTGTACGTTAAAACCAAACGGAGTCCTTATCAACTAGGCATTGATTGATCTCCATGGTCATCTTTGAGGGTGGATCTAGTGGAATTAATGTATCGAATTCTATTTTACTAAATGTGTTCATAATATTTTTTCTTCCTCTTTCTACTGTAGATTACATAGTGCAGCATCACAATGGTTTGTCCAATACTGAAAAGTCCTTGAAATTACTTCTGCTTGTGTGTATCAGTCCTTATGGCCATGGATAGGAGCTTTCTAAATCATATGTAGACATTCCAACCCACAGCCCTAGGATCGATGCTCAGCCTAGGTCTTGTAATTGACTGGCTCTGGCTCTGTCTGTAGGCTTACAGTAAGGCCACACCGTGACATAATGTCACTATTGCTGGACATTATCCAGCCAGATAAGCTTAACTGAAGCTGAGGAGAGGAGGCATCTGGCTGCCAGTATTTCATTTCACTGCGAATAGGATTAGGTCTACCGCCTGGAAACACAATTGTTTTATTCCATCCAAAAAACTGCAGGCGGGGAATAGGCTGTAAAAGATGCTTGTCATTATCCATCTTAAAAGCTCACCCAAGCTTTGTGAAGATTTTTGTCCTTCTTTACTGGCTTGTGTTCAGCCTCTCAAACCAACTGTTTTGGCTCCATCATTTGCTTCAGTGAGACACCAGAAGCTCCCAGTCCCCTCATCTAAAATATTGCATGTAAGATTATCTCCAAGGACGTAATGTTAGACAGTCAGACTTTCAGTTTTTATTCTACTTTTGACACAGTAAAAAAATACAGGGAGAAATTCTCAAATTGCTAATATAGGATGAGTGTTTGTGAGTTTGTTTAATGTGTCATTTAAGCTCAGCAGATGTCATTCTTACTGGATTTAGTTGCTAAAGAACTGCATATTTCCAAGAGAACCTAGTTAGAGAAAGATGGCAGACTGTTGATCTTGGCAGGAAATAGTTGATATTAGGAAGAAGATGGACATAAAGATTTGGGGCGGCAGTAGCCCAGCTGGTAGAGTAGTCACCTAGGGTCAGTGGTTCCTTCCAGCTACATGTCGAGGTGTCCTTGGACAAGACTAGTCTAACAAAATTTTTTCCAAAGGGATCAATAAAGTATATCATTATTATTATAAGATTAAGTCGGTTAGGGTTAGGCGATAGGATTGAGTGGTTAGGGATAGAGAAAGTCACTGGCCAAGGAGATAAGATATAGGAGCACTGCAAAGAGAACACTGAAAACATTCTGGTCGAGGATGACAGTCCACCATCTTGTTGGCAGTCTGTGATCTTTGTCTGCAGGCAGGTCCCTGCCTGTTCTCTCCAGGTGTTGAAGTTTGCCAGCTGTACAGAAACAGTATTCATCTTCGTTTTCTGAGTCTTTAAACACAGAGACACAACACTAAAAATACTGCACCGCAAACTTGGATATTTGTGTCACAGCTGTGGTTAAAATGAAATGGTGGCCGAGGAGTGAATGAAGGCAGCTGGTTGATGGAATGCCAAACAGACACGCACGCATGCACCGGATTGTTATTTCTAGGTTACATTTTGCTTCAATTTATTCTCATCCCACTGGAGGGTTGGGGAGGCAGAGTGGCTGCTGCCTGCCTGCTGGTCATTTTCCTTCTCTCAATTTTGTTGTTGGGGACTCTTGGCTGACTAAGTGCTCCAAATAGATTCCTCCTCCTGCCAGGTTCCCTCTTTCTTTCCCATCTCTCTGTGCTTCTCACTCCCTCCTTCAGCCATTGCTCGCTGTCAAGGCATTTAACATGTTCTGAAGTAAAATCGGGGCAGTAGACAATAGATATTGGAAGATGCAGACTAGAGCATGGTCGCTGAGAACAATGTTAATGGCTGCAAAACAACATCAAAAATATGACCTCTATGTTGACCAACTAGAGGAAGGAAGGATTTTCAGGATGTGACAGGATGGTGACATATAGTATGTTTGTGAGAACCTGATAAGGAGATTAAATGTCAATCATAAATTTTTTCTGCTTCTCATACAACTCAAACTGAAGGCTGTTCTGTGGTCACATCTGTGCATGTTTGAGTTCTCAAATCACTTAATTCTCTTATTTGGAGAGAGGAAAGGAGGGGAAATGGTGTTGGAGAAGGCAAGCTAGAGAAAAGAAGGAGGGAGAGGATCTAAAAGTTAAACTGCACGCTGACATTTTTACTTCCCGTCTGTGCTCCTCTGTGATGGGCTGGCAGCTGCTGCCAACACAGGCTTCCAGTTCGGCAAACATCTGGGTGTCTCAGACCTCCCTTGCCAGCTAAATGTGTGCAAAAAGAGAGAAGCAGAGAGGGACACGCTGCATAATAACATAGGTCTAAAGGTGAGGGATGGAAATATGTAGAGAAGTTAGTGAAAATAGATTGAAAAGGAGCAGCTTCATGCATATACTCTATTATAATATCATGAACAGAGGAATTAATCACAATATGCAAAAAAGTACCACATGCTGATTTTCTATAGGCACTGACATTTTCTTCTCTAAACCATAATCACTTTTATTTTCTGTTTTGGTATTATCTTCTCGCCACCATTTGGACACACATCTAAATCATCCAATTCATATTCCAGGTGGTCCATGTATCTGCATGTTGCTAACGTCCATAGTTGATTGGATTTTGTTATCTCTGTAATTGTTTTAATCAGCCAATCACAATTAGCCTCCAGGAAAAATAGACGGCAGGCAGACGGAGGAAGTGTGTGGGAGAGTCTTCAGTCCATTACTAATAGAACATATTCTTGTACTGCTTTATTTTCATTCTAATAATATACAGAAAATATGCTAAACACAAACATAATTTATCTGAGGTAGATTTTTGATGAGGCACTAAAGGCACTTTTTTAAAATTTGCATTATTACAGCCAAGATCTCAGTCATGCATCTGGCATCTAATCACATCTTCCTTCTTAACAAAAGGGCCCATTGAATATGAGTGATCTATGAGGAGAATAAATTGACGTACCTAATCTAATCTTGCACTTCTGTTTTTACATATAAAGAAGAAGATTCTGTTTTTCTCATTGGTGTTCTTGATACCTAGGTCAGTTTATTGCCTTTCTGAGAAGTTAATCAATTTTAATGTACAGAGATGGAATCATTTCAAGGTGTGGCTTGATACCACTTTTTCATGTCCAATACTGATCCTGATACCACAACCATGAGTATCTGCTTATATCGATACCAATCCAATACCATCTTTTTGCCATTGCCACTGCCAAAAAGATGCTATTGCCATCTTTTTTTAACAACAATTAATGTGTGAAATGAAGTCTAACATCCCTCTAACTCACCACAGTTAACATGGAAACACTTTAAGCCATGACGAGACAAAAGCGATGTGCCAAACCGGCCTACCACGGTGGCACAACTAGCCTGAATGTAAATCGAGCACTAGCCTATATTAGAGACAAAAGTCTACTCTGGCCTAATTGCATGGTGGAAGCAATACAGCAACAGCTTCCCTAAACATAAATTTGTGTACTGATGTTATCCAGCCACTTTTTACCTCTCAAAATGTCTTTTCAATTCTGAATTTGCTTGATGTAAGCAGCAGCCTGCCTTGTAGAAAAATGTTCAATACTGGTAATCTGCTTGTCTAAAACACAGCAGCATAACATGTTACTTTTTTGTTGCTTTTTCTATCAGCTGTTCATAAGATTTAACTTGAAATCTTTGTTTGAAGCTTAAATATCCTGTTGGCAGAAATATTGCTTTGTCTGAGGCTATAATCCATCAGTGTAGACTCAGCAGTGCCTGTTTTGTATCTTTTTTCTGTGATATTTCATAGATTGCCAAACAAAAGACTCATGTTTTGAGTGTTTTGTTTTCCAAGAAGGATTAAATTAACTGAGCGATACAGTATAGTACTCAATAAGTCGTACTTGTTATGTCCTGTTATTTTATCCGAAATTACACTTCAAAGTAAGTGATAGAATATGGCATGAGTAAATAAAAGTGTGATCCAAGGATTCCTTGCAGGAAAATCACAGTTAATTAATCCTCTGTGGCATGAATGTTTATTTTTGGAGAAAAAAAATCACCTAGTTTTTAGAAACTGGTTTAGTGACCCAGGGCAACAATGTACTGAAACGCCAAGGTTTTTTATACAAACAATATGCTGTCTGAAAAATAAGGAAAAAAACTAACTAACCTTTCGATCTTTAATCACAGTATGAAGTTTTAAGTGAGTGTGGGTGTCCCTCAAACCTGTTTCTGGGGTCCACTTCCTCACTGTCACAAGGAATGGCTCTAACTGTCCAAAACACTATGGCCACAATTATGCATCCCAGCACATGTCCATGCTTTAAAAATTTTAAAATGTGAAGGGGCAGTGCAAGGTCCAAATTTGTTGCCCGCTGGCAATACCAGGATTTATAATTCTGTCACAGTTTTTCAATCTTACAATTCTTCTTTTGGCATTTTGTTCCCTTAAGCAATTTTACTTAAGTGCTTGTCCATGTTAGATGATTTAGTAATGGCTATATCTCAGTTTACTTCTGTGTAGGTTGTTATATTTCATATGTAAGTACACTGATACTGATTTGGTTGTGTTTTTGCTCTCCCGGTGATAATTTTTTACAGCATGATATTTTATTTCAGTTTTACATTATGTTATTGCTTGCCTGGTTTGGATGCCAGCATTAGCTGTAACACTGTGAGGTCTACCGGCATCTCTGCTTAACTGAACATCACACCAAACAAGAATTTGAACTTCTACCATATTCTAATGGTAACTTGGATACTGTGGTAAAACACTCCCAATATATACAGCCTTCAGTTATAGTACAACGCGAATGGAGAAAAGTGTGTTTTGGGCACAGTAAGCTTCTTTCAAAATATTAGACACACAAAATCTAAATATTTGTGTTGTCTTACACCTATAGGTGTCATCAACAGGTTGTCAACACTTGCCAACTTTTTCTTCCCATTTTGTTTGCTGGTAATGATGGGCAATTTTGGACGGCCTTTAATATATTAAAATAAGATGCCAAGAGTGAGTTGTGTTCTTGTCAGCAGTGTTTTGTTCTAATAAAATTCTAACATGGATGTTCAAAAGCAATAATTGGCCGCTTGCACAGCATGCTTTTAGTCTTGACAGTTAATGCACTTGTTACCAATAACAGTAGCTTTGTTCTCTTAAAATGTCCCAACATGCCATGACAGTGTTACATTGGGTCAGCATGCACAATACCAGAACCCTAAGTCTGAAGCAGCTAATCATGAATTCACACCTGTATTCTACTGTGTATTGTGTTGTACTGTGACAAGTGAAATGTCTTGTGTAAAAACAAGCTGTAACAACAAGTATGTTGTATATAAGACACAAATAATATTTAGTTCATATGAAACCAGATGTAAACATTACAACTAGCATCACATGTAAAAGTAAAGTGAACATATAAGACCTAAGCCAGGTCCTTCAAACTATAATCAAGTAAAGTGTACACTATAGTGAATACTGTGCTATTCTATGACCACAAAGCCTCCTGGGAAAATGCCAGTTTCAATTTCAGTTGAAATATGCAGCCAGCTAATTTGAAAAGATTTATCCAGTGTTGTGATGTCTTTAAAGATCTCCAGCTAGACAGTTTAGCTAGTAGAAACAAGATGTCTCCTACTTCACTAAAAAGGGCCACTCAGTGGATGAGCACTGGTGCTTCCACATCCCACTTATGTAAGTCACATATTGGACCACAATTGGATTCCAAACTACACTGATTAAAAAAATTAAGGGAACACTTAAATCACACACTGGATCTTGATGAACCAGTTATTCAAGTTGAAAATCTTTACTAATGCACACTGTATAATTTGTTCAAAGCAAAAAGACCTAACAACAGGAAAAAGGAAAATCATCAACTGGAGGCTTTAATCAAAATCACACTGAAAATTTTAAAATCACAGTCTCATCTGAGTTGCATACATTTCTGTGAATTTGACTGTATACAGTACAACATTAGGGCAGGCTGCTGTTGAGTCAGCGGATGGTGTCCTGTGGGATCTCCTCCCTGACCTCAATCAGCCCTCCAAGTATATCCCTCCCCAGATCATCACTGACCCACCACCAAACCAGTCAACCTTGATTATTTACAGGCAGCATAATGCTCACCATGGTGTATTAACACCTCTTCTTCCACACCTGTCACATGTGCACCAGTGGTGAACCTGTCACTTGTAGAACTGTAGAATTCTCTGGTGAATGCCAATTAAACTACATGGTGTTGGGCTGTGAGCACAGGTTGTACTAGAGGATCTTGGGCCCTCATGTTGGGAGAGACAACAATACTCATTGTGACTGCACATATGGATGTGCTTTTTTGGAGTAACTGGACTACCCATGCAACCGGATTAGCTGCAGGTACTGCCTCATGCTACCAGTAGTAGTGACAAGATCACTAGCAAAACACAAAACTTGCGAAGACCCAATCAGGAAGGATAAGGAGAGAATATTTCTATGGGGTCACCACATAAAAAACCATTCCCTTTTTGGGGTTTGTCTTGCTTTTCCCTCCTTGTTGCACCTGTTGTCACTTTCATTTGCGCCAAAGCAGGTAAAACAGATTCAACAACATTTGTGCTTCCTAAATGGGCAGATTGATATCCTGTATATACTGTGATGGTCAAGTGTTCCCTTAATTTCATTGAGCAGTGTCGTGATATCACAAAATCCTGCTCATACCTAAGACCTAGTCCTAATACTGGAATTCAGGTGACCACAGAGAAACATAGCAGGTCAATGTAATTCACACAATGATCCTCTTGTGTCAAACTCTGTATGCACATCATTCTGCACAATAGAGCTTAAACATCTACTGTAAATTAAATGAATACAGTGCCTGTGTGTTTATTTGTCCACATTTACCATTATCAGTCAGGCAAGAATACCATGAAAAGTGGTTGGACCTTAATGTCCTTAGTCTTTGTTATTGTGACAGTAGCAAAATATTCAAGTATCAAAGCTCCTGCACTGGCCTCGTACCAATTACATCAAGCTATACAGGACTATTTGTCCACCTACTGCAGTAAAGACAATGCTTTGCATAAATCTCTCTCTGTCTGCTGTAGTTATTTTTGTTAAATATCATGAGCCTTCTCTCCTTTTAAACTTTTTGTTCCCCATCTTACCACTTGGATTGTGCGAGTGCTGAATTTCTTCACAACTAGAAATCTCACACCATCTGTAGGAAAAAAAAACTGTGAACATGTTCAGAGATACCAAAGGTAGAGACAGTGTTTGAAAGGATTTGCGGTATAGGGAGGAAAGTGCTTGTGAAGACAAATATTCTTGTTTGTCCGTTGTTCTCAGATTTCGGTCTATATCATAGCTGCAGGTCATACAGTCTGCTTTATCATTTCAGAAGGAAACAGAGTTTTCCTCATCTTGTTCCAGCCTCCACTCCTCTCAATTCTGCAGCCCTCACAGTTTTTCTCTTTGCAAAATGAGAGTCAAATCAATGAGGACAGCAAGATCACAAGAGGAGGGTTGGGGGTGTCGGTCTGCTCAGATATGGATCAACTTTAACTTGGCATGTACCAAATAAATGCCAGAGGGGGAATTGGGATGGAGAAAGCCTAAAATAAATCAATCCCAGCATGCATACTGCAATCAGGAATGGGTGTGCGAGGCAGGGGACACTGTGGTGAAAGAGAGATCGATCCACTTAGGTGATCTGAGAGGATTTTATTTTTCTCTTTCTTGCTAGCACTTGTTACACACAGACATGAATAAACACTTGCATGCTCTAACACAAAGAAAAGCAGGTAAACAGAGCTGTGTCAAAACTCGTGTAGGTCATGATCTGTATGACCAGTGTGTGTGTATAAATGTGGTACAAAGTCAACATGAGTCTAGACTGAATGGAGTGTGTGTGTGTGTGTGTGTGTGTGTGGAGTACACAGTTAGCATGAGTCCAGATAGGAAAGGAGGAGAAAGCGATTAGAGACAGGAACCTTGGTCTGATGCTGTGTCTAACTTAGCCAGTCAATCAAAACCTGCCACAGATACACTAGGGTTACAAAAACATGTTACATGTTCACACACATGCACACGAGTTTACAACTGTGCATATTAAGTTAGACTGAGGTTATTTTAGTAGATTTTGGAGCAGGAACCTATCCCAGCTGAGACTGGGCACTAGGCGGGTTACACCTGGATAGGCCTGTCGTAGGTCACAAGCATAGAGACAGGCAACTATTAATTGGCACCCTAATGCCCAAAAAAATGCAGTAAAATTGTGAAATTGTCTTTGGTGCATTTCTGACAAAGCAGCTGCATAACAGCAGCTCCCAGCCATTGATACACACCTTTTTCCAATGGAAAATTGAAAGTCTGAAACAGTTGTCTTTCTGTGCATTAGACACAGGGTTGCAGTTGTTAGTGGTCAGCCAGTGAATGAATCCCGTATTCACTGTCTTTTTAAGTTTTATTTTGGTCTTGGCTCTTTAGGTGATAAATGCTCCACTGTGTTCACCAGCTAGTTGCTAACTTTGCTTCCTGTCTGCTGTGGCTGTAAATGAGGTTGATGGGAAGAGTGGAACTGAATCATGCTCAGTAGGCCTGCAAGTAATTGCACAGTGAAGTCATTACAAGTGACCCCATTCACATTGTTCTTCATTTGGTCCATAGTTAATATAAAAATACTGATCAACACAGCTTCAAGGTTTGTAACTTTAAGGCTTTCTTACGGTTACCATATGTATAAAGATGATTTATTTATAGAAATTAATATCATGATAGTACTTTCAGCTATATTGCAATTTTGCCCACTTTTTCACTTTTTTCTTACATATAGCCTTGCGTGTTCCATGCATTAAAGCCTCTTTCCTGCTGACAGGTTGATCTGTGTTGACATTTATTGATGTGGTCCAAAGCACATCCTTAAGCTGCTCTCTGAGATAGTGCTCCCTGGGTTTGAGGGGTTGCGTGTGGAGTGGTGGGTGGGGAAGATAAGCCAATGTTGCACACGAGTACTTCGTTTATGATGAAGTGGTCCAGGCAATTACATTAGAGGCACAATAAGAGCCCTCGTTTCTCCCCTCTCTATGACTCTTTGTCAACTCGATCACACTCACAGTGCCTCATGCGTCACTCCTATCAAAATACAGGGAGGCACCTCACAAACCTTATCAGACCAGCAGTCAAGGACGGGAACTTTTGTGTGATCCACCTTTTTATAATTCTTTGCGTGGTCTGCCAAACGAGAGAGGAAGATTTATGATGTGACAGCAGTATAGACCCCAGCACCTACACATTAACACCTCTCTGTTGAGAGTATCTGTTCACTGCTTATTGGAGGTTATGATTTAGGAGGAGTAATTGACTGGAAATCGGCTATTGCAGGTGAGACGCTTTATGGTTCAAGTGTCAGCTAAATGCACAGGATTCTTAGTTGATGGTGAAGAGAAGGAAGTGAGTCTTACAATCATTTTTTTCTACAAACAAGATAAATTGCAGTGAAAAAACTGAAATTATTTCAACCCTCTGGCAGATTTCATCATTTTACCAGAGAGAGAGAGAGAAAAGAAAAAAAACAGATTTCAAGCTTGAATACTACATTTAATTACTTGTTAAGATTGAGATATGCAATATGATCACTCAAGAATGTAATCCCCCTGCAGTAGTGTCTCTGACGTGATGGGCTTTTTTCCCCCTCGTTTTCACATTGAGATTAAACAATAACTAAAACTCTTCAAATCCTTTATTATAACCTGAATGCTTGTAATTCCCTTTTGTGGTAGTACGTACACTACCAGTCAAAAGTTTGGACACACATAGGAATTACCATGTTTTTCATGAAAAGACACATGTCTTCAGCTGTGTTACCATCATTGCACATGGTTTTCTAATGATCAGTTATCCTTTTAAATTAATACATTTGC
>JAUMHL010000003.1:15026048-15038361 GCA_032362345.1 Sandelia bainsii
ACATTCATTCTGATCAATTTGATGTTATGAAATCTGCTTTTCTTTCACAAACATGGTCATTTCTATGTGTGCCCAAATTTTGACTGGTAGTGTACACTAAAAAGTTATGGTAATGAGGACAAAATAATCTCATTGTATTATGAAAGCAAACTGGGGGCCGCTTAATGGATAAAAATATCATTTCACACAGTCGCCTCACAAACACAACGTCTGCATTAAAAATGACACCAAAACACGATCTTTATTCTAACCCTAACCTCAGTACTTTTATTGCCTAAACCCAACCTCACAGGGGACTTTGGTCTCGAACTTGGGTCTCTGGCAGCCTTCACAGTAAACGCTCTCCATGCACCCCAACCACCTCCTTGCAAACCGTTTTGCATTAATAAATGTAGCACATCATTCGTTCATTCACAAAAATAAGTTTCAATACAACGTGACAATTACGTTCTACAAAAACGTAATCGGGTCACAAATACGTCCTGTAACAAAACTTAATTGGGAATGCAGTTTCGTCTTATACGAACATAATTTTTAGGAGACAGGGTTGAACAGATCGTTCAGCATTTTTTCTTGCAGCATCAGACAGCCAGATGTCAACAGTGTCAACTTTTTTTTTTTTTTTGGCTTTCACATCTGGGTTCAAAACTTCTCTCAGCAGCTCATTCAACAGTAACAAATAAGGATATAATTACTTATAAAAACCACTTCCTCATTATGTGTCACAGCAGAGGCATAGCAGCACAGAAGACAGCCAATAACACAAACTTACAGCAGGCCAGATGGACAGTGTGGCTTAATGTTGTCATGTCATGAGTTCCATATGTTCTTCTGTGCATAAATTTTGTTGGTGTATCTGTTTTGCATTGGAGAGACTCCTGAGATTATGTAGGCAGGCATGAGGAGAGAGAATAAGTTGCAAAGGAGTGTTGCTGCCCAGAGGGAAACAGGATTTGACATATGTGGAAGCACATAGCTCCTTTGGTGGGAGGGAAGGGGAGCTGAGAGAGTCCTCGGAGCTGTGGGGAGAAGGGTGTGATCATTCTGTCATAGAGTATTACTGTCATAATGGATACACACGCACACACAGTGAAGTACACACATGGGCAAATGTGTACAAATATATGGAAGTTGAAATGCTGATGTGCGATATCTTGTGGCAGCCCTCGTGCATGCAAACACACACCTCCACATACACCTGTACACCAGTGACGGCAGCCCCCTCAGGTGGAGTCCTGTGGGGACTGCCATTTTCTGCACCAGCACCTGTCACCTGGATCCTGCACAAAGAATAAGACGAGTGCGTCTACCTCTGCTCTCCTCCACACTGTTCTATCCCTCCCACTCTTTTTTCCCGCTTTCTTTTTTCATTCCCAGGCGTGTCAAGCCAGCCAGCTATGATAATTCAGCATCTAGAGACGTGCTCACTTTGCTTGTGGAGTCGGCCAGTGCTACAGTTTTCTGCTAAGCTCCCAGAAGCTTGGCCCTGGCTATAAAAGTGACAAAAGGAAATACCTCAATTCAGGCTCCTTTTACGCTTTGACAAGATACACAGAGACAGAAGACACACGCTCACACATTTGGAGGATAGAATGAGGAATGGCCTGAACAGTGAACAAAATGAGCAGTGATAAGTGAGATTCTTGACAAATGTAATCCATCAATCATCCATCCATCAATTATCATTTTATTCCTTAAAGCAGTAATAACACTAATATCTTAAACCAGCGTTATAAGATATTTTGGCATCTTGGCAGCAGTGGGACACACTATAAGCACAACATTTCTTCATTTTTGTACATTAAAGATGATGTGAATGTACAGTATAGTTAGAGCTAGAACATGTTCCTACACATTTGTATATTTACGATACTTAATCATCTCTTCATTCATATAAAATGAATGAATTGAAAATGTTGACTGCATTGACTGAAATTACTTTTTTCTTCCTTATGTGCAGTAACTAGCCTGCTGCAGTACACATTTCTCCATGGATGCCATGTGCATTTACGGCTGTGGTCATGGAAATGCCCGGAGCATTCAGTAGTCTATATTGCCAGCATTTAGACTGAGCTTGATCACCTCCACAGGTACATAAATTACCATGTTGAGTATGTTTATTGCCGATGCACATGCCAACCATGTCTGGGACCTAAAACGGCTTCTCTTAGTAGTTATTAAAAGAGAGTATCTGCAGGCTACTACATTTACGGATTTATGACATGTGGAATCGGATATTGTGCAAATGCTTTGATAAGTCGCCTAATTACACATCTGTGGTACAGCGTTATTAGCATTCATTTGGAGTCTGATGAATGTTCTCCCAAAATTAATTTAGCTCTGCTCTGGAAATATTATACCACTGAAGGAAATGTAGGTGGGCGGCACAGTGGTGTAGTGGTTAGCACTGTCACCTCACAGCAAGAAGGAACCGGATTTGAATCCTTACAGTGTGGAGTTTGCATGTTCTCCCTGTATCTGTGTGGGTTTTCTCCAGGTACTCCAGTTTCCTGCCACTGACATACTGGTTAGGTTAATCGGTCACGCTAAATTGCCCATAGTTGTGCATTTGTGTGTGAATAGTTGCCTGTCTCTGTATGTCAGCCCTGTGATAGACTGGGGACCTGTCCAGGGTATACCCCACCTCTTGCCCAATGACAGCTGCGATAAGCTCCAGCACTTCTGCGACCCTTGAGAAGACAAACATTTAGGATAATGGATGAAATATATATAGTGAGCTTATCCACTGCGACTGACATTGTCATATCCATAGAGTTCACATACCCTGCAGGCTTGTTAGCCAAAAATCAACATTTAGAGGAACCTGGAAATTGCATTCCTCCTAGTTAACTGCCATCACCCACCTCCAGCTGCTGAGCCAAACTAACCAGACCAGAATCTAGCGCAGCGTAATAATTGCATTTCAAATTGTAGGAGACTCATGACTAAAAAAAGCCATGAGGTAACTGTGACACACTGGTAATACAGTATACTACTGATCCTGTAATAAAAGGGAGCAAACAAGCATAAAATGTGCATCTGTGTGTGGTCAGAACTGACATTGACATTAGCTGAGTGGAGAACAGGTTTAAAAATACATATTAGTTTTGCGAGTGAGTGTGTGTGTCTGTGTGTTTGTGTGTGAGGAGACGCCAGAACATGCTTTTAGAAACACAGATGGGTGCATTAGCACACAGTGGGAGCTTATGTTTTATTTTTTTGCAGCCATAAATCTCAGTGGGGGGTTCAGATATAATTATTTCAGATGCACTTTTGTCTGTAGTATTGAGAGGGAAAAGGATGTGTGTTGTGATGGCTGCTGACAGATTTAAAAAAAAATTTTTTTAATAATCTTAAGAAGCAAAGAGTAGGGTGGCTGTGGTTAGATGCCCTTTTGTCCATTCTTAAAGGTCACGAGTGGCAGAGGGAAATCTTTAGCACCACTGTGGCAGCATTAGTCATCTACTCTCACTCGCGCAGTATACCAATGTTCTCAATCCTCTCTCTCTGTGTGATCTTCCATCTATTAGTTTCCTGTCCTGGGGAACATCCCCAAGCTATGATCTCTAAATTTCCATCCCATGATCAAGTATTGATCAATCCCCTGTCTGTTTTCTACTCCCTCCTGCATGTTCTGTGCAGCCTGTTTCTTTCCTGGTGCATCATTCCGCATCATTCTCTTCCCGCTACCAGTCCCTCCCCTTCACCATCATCTTTTCCTCCATACAAACAGCCTCCCCTGCTGCTTCTTCTTCCTCTCTCTGTTTCCCCTGTGGCCAGCTCCTCCTTTTCTCTTTTCTGCATTCTCCTTCCACATTTGTCTTCTTATTATGTTTCTCTCTTTCAGTATAGCTCAACATCAATTCAGCAAACTTTATTGCTATAAATGTCATAAAAATCTTTCCTAATTATTTGCCAAAATGCCAAAGCATCTAAGAAGAATGCTCTAAAAAAGGTACATTCTTCTACCAAGAAAAAAAAAAAAAAGACAAAAACAACCACATTAGTAAATACACAAAATCTTATTTTCTCTCTCTGTCTGTATCCATCTGCAGTTGTGTTTTTTTGTGACCAGTAATGGCAGGGGTTCAAACTGTGATGAAAGTGCCAAAGTGAAGGCACCATCGTTATTATTATTATTCATGATTTAGACGCATAAAACAAGTCCTTCGTGAAGTAAACAGGACATGCCCGTGGTAAAGAGAAGCCTTGGCCCCTCTACTATAAATTGCCTTTGCAAAAGGACACTTTGATATTCGGAGCTTTATTAGGATGCCCTTTCTTTTGGCATTGTAAGAGAAAGTAAACTGCCATTTGGAGTTAGATTTAAAGCCGCTGGGTAATGGAGAAAGTTGTGGAGAGATGGGAGATGATAGATGATAGATAGTGCAGGCTTTACAGTGAAAGATGGCAGTAAATTATCATGTAAATAGTTCTTGCTTGTTGACAATTCAACAGGAAGGATGAGGCACGATGACTTTGGCCATATGTGATTTAAAATAGATAGGCTTTTTCAGTGAGTAAGTAAAACTAAGTGTAAGTGTACAAAAACATGTCAGTTGACAAGAACATGCTTTCTCTTTTTAACGTTCATTTTTTTACCTTTCATCACTACAATCTCTCACATAGCCAGAGGCAAAGAGCGACATCAACATGACAGAATGAAAAATAAAATAGACAAAGGGCTGCTGAATGACAAAGGGGTCAAAATGATGTAGAAAAAGAAAAGCAGCTACTTCACAAATTGATGAAAATCCCCTGACACTACCAGTCAGAAATATCGAGCTGCTAACTGAACTGTATCCGGCAGCTAGGAGTGATTTTCTTGACACATTCCCACTCAAATGTGTTCTGAAAGAGACACCGGTATGAGTGGATAAACGATTAAAACAAATGATGGCTAATGGTTAATCTTAATGGGAGAGAAAACAACTGGATTCTGCTTGTGAATTTTCTTCAACCAATAAAATAAATAAAGAGATGACTTTGCAAGTGAGGTGCTAACAAGCTGCTGAATAATAGAAAGACTCAATTTTTCATTAAGTTCAAGTCACTGTGGCTTCAAGGTGTATTCCTCAATGGGTTTGAGCATTTAGACAACAAAATTGCGAGGACAAAAGAGGATATTGACAATATGTCTAGGAAGAGATGCAGATACACTGTGAGATCTCTGCTCAATCCACTCATCTCCAGGTATCAATAGCAAACAGTCCTCAGGGATACCCATTTTGATGCACCTTTGCTTTTGAGCATTTTGCCGTGTAAGGCTTATAACAAACTGTAGCACTACTGTCATTGTAGCCTGAATTAGGTGAGGTATACCTAATGTATATGGAATCAGTGAGTGTCGAATAAAAGACTAAATAAACATGTTACATGTCAAACATGTGTTTTGTTCATTGTACTTATGTGCATGACTACACAAGTTACGTGATAGTTCTTTACTCATGTACATTTGTAAGAGACTACTTCTCTTACAAAGAGTAGTCAATACTCTACTTCAAGTAGTAGAGTATTGACTTCACCATGCATAGTGACACAGACACGGATGAAAATCACCCGAACATGTGTCTGTTTTTATTCAGGAAAATATATGTAATTGCCAGCTGGCTACGACTTCTGCATGAGTTTGACCCCTTCGGCCCCAGTCATTCACAACAGATTTTTCATGATGATGACAAGGCTACATTGAAATACAAACGTATACAACACTAACACTTTAAATGGTAAGAGTGCATGAATTATCATGATTCCATGCATGAAAAATCATGGATTCATGCCTGTAATACTACATGAATGATTAGGACTTCTCAGGAAGTGCCAGCATCTCCCTCATGGCAAAGTGGTGACATGCTCATTCAATGACCTGCAGATCTGTGGACACACAAACTGTGGCTGATCTGTGCAAAGCTGGCTCTAGCCATTTTGGTGCTCTAGGCAAGATTATGGTTTGGCGCCCCCCCAACCCCCAGCGTGCACATACCACCCCAAACATTAGGCTTGTTTGAGATGAACAAGGTCTGCGCAGATTCGATCACTGGTGATCTGCGTGCAGTGCATGCTGGTTAGTTTTGTGTTTAACTTGATCCTGACTTGCTCTGATGTTGTGCATACGGAAACAATGATAACCTCGTGAGACCAAGGTGGTGGCAGATTTTGGAGCCAGCCACTGCAGATGCTCTCCACTGACTGTAGGACCTCAGGGCATGACAGGAAATGCCTCACTCTCACCTGATCTAAGATCTGATTGTTCCAGGTGTTGGATCAACAACAGGATGTTTTATAGAAACAATTCCTCTTTTATTTACTTTGAAATATTTCAATTCATTAGTCAGAGTTTTCACTATGAAGATAGATACATTTTACAGAGTAAATAGTGAGGGTCTCAAACCCTCAAACTAACTCAGTCTCAAACTAACTGTTAAGTGACAGACTTCTTTCAAATTACTAAAATAACATCTGCACCAATGTTTCAGTTCTGACAGTCTTAATATCTGACAGATCAATCAAAATGTCTGTCTTTCTATTGACCATGTTTCTATGACTGTGTTATAATTTTAATGCATTTCATGTGAAATATTTGAGTCATGTGGAGGTTAAACCTCCAGGACAGCACTGGTCTCCAGGTTGTTGTTTTTTTTAGGGCTTGCAGCAGGTGGCACCGTAAGTGACCGCCTGTGTGAGCCAGCTCTGGATCTGTGGCTTGTGATCAGTGAAACATTTTCCTCCACAGCCCAAAATATCTTTGAGTCAAATGTTAATTTAGCTACTGGACATGTGGCTCTACTGCTAATAAAAAGCATCATAACCTCAGTAAACGTTCTGCATCTGTCATCTAATATGACTTCTAAGAATTAAACAAGAAGAAGCAAAAACAGGTTAGAGTACTATGAAAATTTGTCTGCGTGCCAACAAGAGAAGTCAACATAATTTACCATTTATATAAATATAAATTAGCTTTGTAAGTGGATTGGCTTCTGAATAACAATATATTTTTAATCAATTAATTTGACATTTAACCAAAAGTCACTTTACATCCACATTTACATTTACAGTACATTTACATTCTCATTATAAATCAGATGTGTAAATACTGATGCAGACGCACTTTTTGGCACTGATGGAAGTGCCCTGAATTTGAAAGTGATGAGCTGTAAGTGTTTGAGTATATGTGTGTAATGCACCTGTATGAGCTACATCTGACACTGAGTAGCAGAGCTGTGGTGATGTATGAGCTTAGAGTGTGATGAATCAGCACAGAGAAAAAGAAGAGGTGAGAGGCGGATTTCAGCTAAAGGTGTGTGAGGAGGAGATCAGGACAGAGAGGATTAAAGAGCGAGTGTCATGTGGGTGTGTGACTGTGTATGAGAAAGAGAAAGTAGGTCTCTTAGGTGCTTTCTGCTGTCTGACAATGCAGGAGCAGGGATGAAAGAATAAAAGTAGATTTACACCACATGTACATGAACTTTCTTTTTTTTTTGCTGCACGTACCAATGTGTATGTGCGCACTTGTGTGGTAACAGGTTAAATGAAGAATCCCAGAGACAATGACGGAAAAAGAACAACTCTAAAATACGCTTAGAGTGTTCAAACGCCGTGCTTCCCTGCATAAGCGGCTATGTAACTTGAGGGCATCATATGAGTCTGAAGATTCTAGTGACTGTTCCTGTGGCTAATGCCATGCATAACCTTGTGTAATCAGGGAAAGAGAAACAGGGATATGGACAGAATAGATTGCAGCAGGCCTTTCACAGTGATACACAAGAAGAGATGATAGATGGATAAATGGTTTAGGGTAGATAATTTTACTGACTTCCATCTATGGAGGGGACATCAGAAATAATGCGTTATTCTGACTGTTCATATGGATCTCAAAATGTGTACAGGAACATACAAGAAATGCATCTTGTTCTGCCTCAGTGGACAATGTTGTTTCCCATTGTCACACAACCTGTCAATATTTATGTTTAATGAGGGGTAGACCCTCAGGATGTAATTTAAGTAAGTGTGTGTGTGTGTGTGTCTGCCCCTTTATAATTCCCTTTGATCACATGATCCTTCACCTTCTTACTGACCCACAAAGGTGTATACATGCTTCATAAAATCTATTTGTCTGACTTTATCTGCTCAGAGGAATCTCAAGGGACCACTACAGCGTGTAAAATGTTGATCATGTGACTGTCTGAGGTTGCTGAGTTAACACTACCACCACAAAACAAAGGCTACACTGTGCTTACAGCTGGCTTTTAAAGATAAAGCTGTTGATATGTTATTTTTATTTTCAACAAAAATCCATTAAAGGCACAGAACCAATGTGTTAGTCTGTTTTTCAGTATCTTTTAACTCCTCTTTTTTTCTGTCTTTTGCATTCTGCCCTAAGACATTTTTTCCTAGTGAAGATTTGAACTGTGAAAAATATAGATTCACTCAAACAGGAGCAAAAGCATTTGTTCGGATCTGTTTTCTGCCATGAATTTGGGACACTAGTGAGTATTTATGGCAACCTGATTTATTCAAATTAAACTACAGCACATATGCTCCCTGTCATGAAGGAACATGTCAACCAGTGCAAAACTGTGGCAAATTGTTTTTTAATAGCTTTTGGACAAAAATGGAGTTTTATGGAATATTATATATCAGACTTAGGCTAAACAGCTGTGTTTGCATGAATATCTATTAAATATATAAAGTATTGTCCTAGTGTGACCAGCTGACATCACATGCAGTTTCTTGGATGAGGTCATACAACTCTGTGTTTCTGCAGTCAGTTATTGATTAAGGTAAGTTAACAGTTTTATGGCAAAAGCAATTTCTGACCTTGTGTTATCTTACATAAATCATGGTACTCATTCATGGTACTTTTACATAATGTCATACATATTTTTTATTTGGGAATAAGAGAGCACTGGTCTGTTTTGCAGAAAACACAAGCTGAATTTTTGAATAGGTATTGTCAGATCAGTGCACCCCTGCACCGAGTATGAAATGGGTGCGGTATTGCTGAAACTGATATGTTTCTCCAGAAATTATTATTATTTAGTCCACTCTAAAAGTTATCCTTATGCTGAAATAGTTGCTGTGGTGTTTCATTGGATTATACAGAGCAAAGTTCAGTTGCTTTGTTTGCTTTTCTACCTTAAAGTAGTCTGCTATTGCCTTTGGCTGCCTCCAGTAGTCATGTTACCCTTCCTCCTCTAAGCACTGAGCTGTACTGCTGAATCCCAGGGCAAAAGATTGGTGGTAGTGCATGTTAATAGCAGCAGGCGAGCTGTGGAGAGGGGTCACTAGTGAAACATGCATGGTCATGCCAGACTCTTCATGCATTAGACTGTGGCCAAGTGTGTATGTGACCTTTCCAGGGAGTGTCTTGGTTTCTGAAAAGCATGGATAACACAGTGACAGGGTTAGATTGTGGGGGAGAAAGGGTCATGTGCCAGGCAGAGCATATGTGTGTGGGTGAACATGTTTGAATGTGATGCGCCTGACAGTACAATGATGGGTGAGGCGAGGTGATCCATACCAGGTGTCACGTTGTCTGTGATAAAGCAGGGATGAAAGATCACCAAGCTCTGTGTCTCTCCACCCTGAGGAAAGTAGGGTGTATTAATATCCACAGATCAGCAGCCATACTGACATACCATGGATTCAAGACTCCTACGTCTCTCATAATATTTTACTGAACCTGTGTGGAGGCTTTACGTTACCGAACAGCCTGCACATACACAGCACACTGACAGGAAATGCGTTTTATACAACTCCAGGGCATACAATATAGATGTGGAGATGGAGTGGCTCTTCATCCCTCTCATTTTTTTTTCATGCCCTACAGATCTCTACATTTCTCCTTCTGCAGTCGTGCTTGCTCCCTGGTGTACAGGGAAATTCAGCAAACAGATTTTTCACAGGAGAGGAGGTTGCTCAGTTTTTATTCACATGCAGAATTTTACAGTTCATTTATAGTATGCTTTAAATGGGATAATTTGTTAAACACTTGCTATTAAGAGAATTAAATCGTAGTTGTAGTTCTCCAAATTACATTATTTTGAATAATAATGTAATTATTGATATTTGAATAATCTCAAATATCAATATAGTATGTCATTTTCACTGAGATAAAGAAGGTAATATTAGGTTTAATGGTTGAGGCTATTTTCAGTGTGATCGTTTATTGACCTCTTAAGTAATAATCAATGTCACTACACCTGCTAAAGGAATAAGCTTTCAGATAGGACTAACAAGTGTCAGTGTATGTGTGCCTGTGGTCCAGGTGCATCTATTGAGCAGATTTGTGACTGATTCACTGCTCTGCCACAGGTGTATCTGCACACCTGAATAAGAGCATTTGCGTGAAGACAGACTAAAGACAAAAGGCAGCCATTTTTATCCCAGATGGATGAAATCACATGATCTACCTGGATGGAATACAAGTAGTTTTAAACAAAGCTTTTTTTGTGCACACATCTTAGAGGAATTCCATTCTATAATTAGTTAAGTAATCTGAATGAATTGTCCTATTTCACAATTACGTCATATATAGAACTTGATCTATGATGGCAGCGCGCTAAGACGCAGCGGCTGCTCCGGGTCCTAAATAGGTGCATTTTTGTAGTTTTCTTTTTTCTGTGTCTGTAGTCTTCTCCGTCATCATGTGTGTTAGATGAGTACAAAGACACACATACAACCGCTACGCACTTCTGGGAATCTACGCAAGAGCTACAGACAAAAACTTGACTGTCGCTCTAACAATAGAGCTCGGTGAGCTCGGACTCTTCCAGGAGCCTGCCCCCGAGTCACCGGCAGCGCTCATCCCAGCGAGCAGACGCCGCAAGCGGTGCGAGAGAAACCCGGAAGCGCAGTAAGCGGGGAAGCACCGGGCTAAGCTAAAGGCTAACCCAAGCAGGCCGGCTGTTCCTTCTGTCCTACTGGCAAACGTCCGTTCGCTGGAAAACAAGCTCGACCACATCCGACTTCAGAGAGCTGCACATCGCGAAATGAGGGACTGCTGTCTTTTCATCTTTACGGAAACCTGGCTGAACGACAACATCCCTGATGTGGCCATACAGCTAACGGGGCTACATGCTATCCGAGCGGACAGGGACGCCGGCAGATCCGGAAAAGCACGCGGGGGCGGACTGTGTGTCTACATCAACACAGAATGGTGTGGGAACACAGGTATGATCTCCAAACACTGTTCATCGCTGGTGGAACTTGTGGCAGTGAAGTGCAGACCTTACTATTTGCCGCGGGAGTTCAGCGTCATTGTTATTGTGGCGGTGTGATCAGCATACGGAGCATCCCCCCGCCCTCACCTCGGACTGTCTGACCACACAACAGTAATGCTCACTCCAGCATACAATCCATTGCTGAACAGAGCACAGCCTGTTACAAAGCAGATCAGAACAATGGCCAGAGGGAGCTACTGAAGCCCTGAAGGACTGTTTTGAGTGCATAGACTGGAGCGTCTTTAGAGAAGCAGCGACCACTGGCCAACACACAGACGTAAGCAGACAGTGACAGGATACATCAACAAATGCATTGGAGATGTTACTGTCATCAAACCTGTCAAGGTGCGTGCAAACCAGAAACCATGGTTTACAGCAGAAGTCCACAAACTGCTAAAAACAAGGGATACTGCTTTTAGAGCGAACAACGCCAAGGAGCACAAAGCAGCAAGGACCAACCTGTCCCGAGGCATCAAGCGGGCAAAGCGTGAGTACGCGAGAAAAATCAACAACCACTTCACCTGTTCGAGAGACGCAAGATGCATGTGGCAGGGCATCCAAGCCATCACCGACTACAGGACCCCGCCACATGCGTGTGACACCAACGCCTCTCTTCCAGACGCACTGAACTCATTCTACGCCAAGTTTGAGGCCCAGAACATCGAGCCTGCACGGAAGACCACCCCCCTGGCAGACGACTGTGCTGTCCCTATCTGCAGCCAGCGTGAGAAAGACTCTAGCCAGGGTCAACCCACGCAAAGCTGCTGGACCGGACAATGTACCAGGCCATGTGCTCAAAGCCTGCGCAGACCAGCTGACTGACGTCCTAGTGGACATTTTCAACACCTCCCTCAGCCAGGCTGTCTTCTCACAGTGCTTCAAGGCCACCACCATCAGACCTGTTCCAAAGAGGGCCACAGTTTCAGAGCTCAACGACTACTGCCCGGTAGCACTTAACCCAATCATGAACCAGCTCCCTCCCACACTGGACCCACTGCAGTTCGTGTACCGCAGAAATCGGTCAACAGATGACGCGATCTCACTCGCACTCCACCTGGCCCTGTCACACCTGGAACACCGCAACTCCCACG
>JAUMHL010000003.1:15050210-15077000 GCA_032362345.1 Sandelia bainsii
GTAAAGTGCCTTGAGATGATCTTTGTTATGATTTGGCGCTATACAAATAAAGATGAATTGAATTGAATTGAATTAATACCAGTTACCATCTTGACATTTGACTGTAAAAATTTTGTATCTTATAATACAAAGGAGCAATACTTGTATGGAATGAGAGGCAGCAATCCAGTGCAGTGTATCACTTTATTAATGATATTTTTAAGGAATGTAATAAATGTAAAACTAATGTGACAAAATAGTTTGCTATGATCGGTCCTGTGCAGATAATTAATCTGTCCACAGATGGATTCACAAAAAACTCATGGTGATGATCACTTCTTACTTATTCACAGCAAGTTTTCCATTAAGTTCATCCTAAAAATAATGACATAGTTACTTCTTAATTATCAGACCATTAATTAGCAATTAAGGAGAACTGTGCTGCTCCCGCAAAAGCTTTGGTAGCTAAGTTAAGTTGCACTGTTTGAGCTAGTATTAAATAATATTCAACTTCAGCCACATACACTCAGACAAATATGCACACACAAAATGCTACAGTACAATGGGATCAATAGCATTTCCCTCTATTAGCTGCTTAATTAAGCCTCTGACTGATGGCAGTTCAGATCAATAGAAGAATTGGTAGAAAAAGACCCCTTACCTCAATTAACATGGGAAAGATCAATAACAGTAAGCTGGTCCCTGAATGATAAACGAAGGTAATATGTGTGCAGTGGGGTGCATGCTAGGTAATTTAGCTCAAGGATTTTAGACAGAAGATGTGGTTAGGGGAGCAGTGGGACAGCAGGAATGACAAGATTGGGGATAATTGTGGTCACTGCATCAACCACAGACAGAGTAAGGGCCTGAAAAACTATGGCTTTACATACTCTGTTGGCGTTTTATTAGTTACACCAAGCTAAAATGAATGTAGTGCCAGTGCAAGTCTCCCTTCATGAAGGTTGTAGTGTTTTCTTCTCATTCAAACTGAGTTATTGATTGAACTGTATGGTCATTTGCCTGTGGTTTGTGGTTCTGTTCAACTGTATTGCATTCTGAATCACAGCACAAACTATATCTTCCAAAATCATAATTAAGTTGAATCAACACCTCTTCAAATGCCATCCATTCATTTCCGACTGCTAGGTTTAGGTTTAACATGGTTGTCTGGATGTCCTTTTCCTCAGCAACTTTCTCCACCTCCTCCTGGGGGACCTCAAGACATTCCAAGGCCAGCTGAGAAATATAAACTCTCTAGCACATCCTGGTTCTACCCCGGGGTCCCTTACCAGTTGGACATGCCTGGAAGACCCTCAGTGGAGTGGTACACTGACTGGTAGATTGAGAGCTTTGCTTTCCCACTCATCTCTCTCTTCACTGCATCGGTTTGATACAATGTCCACCTTACTGCAACGACTGCACCAATGTGCATGACAATATCCCGAGATACTCCAATCCGATTTGTGGCAGAGAACCATTGCCTCAGCCTTGGAGGTGCTGACACTCATGCCAGTTGCTGCACACTCAGAAGCAAACTGCCCTAGTACATTCTGAAGGCAACATAATCATATCATCAGTAAAAAGCAGAGATGCAATGCTCAGTACCCCAAACCCGACACTCACCTTCTCCGCATTGCTCTCCAACTGTTTCAACAACGACTGAACATTATAACTCTCATGAAAGAAGGATTTGTTGCAAAACTGCCAGAGTATTAGACTTCAGAAGACAAGGCATATTCATACAGCGCACACACTCCCTGCACACACATTATGCAGTCCTTCTGCATTTTCTCATTAAGACATATGAAAGGCTTCTAAAGACTCATGGGAGAATTCCATTAGTGCTCTGTCAAGCCCAACTCTTTACTCATGCTCACACCAAGCGTTAAGTGTGTTTGCAATTGTTGTCACAGGACTAAAATACATATTAAAACCTTGGCAGGGTAAAGCCAGATGGACAGGGAGTCAGAGAGTGACTAAAAACACAGTATTATGTAAATGAATTTCAAGATATCAATAAAGGGGGAATTATACTTCAACTTGTTTGAGAGACCACAAGTTTTAGTTTCCTTTTCAGGATTAAACTTAGCGCTTGAACAGGAATTTAAAAGCTATCAGTATTTTCAACCAGTAACATCATAACATGCGCTTGCAGCTTTTGTGGGTGGTGTTTTTGTTTTGCTTTAATTGGATAAAATTAGTTTGTTTTATTTTACAGCTTGCACACAATAAATGAATAAAACATTCATAAAGCTCTTCTGGCTCTTTAGACAGGGGCATAAAAAAGCTATAAAAGAAATCATTTACAGTATTTTTCATGGTCAGATTTATAAGCATGCCCATAAAAAGGCAAATTTGTCATTTGTTATTGTTGTAATTCATATTGAATTTTTTTAAACATCTAACAACATGAAAGAAAATTCAAAAATATGACTGGACGTTTCAAGAAGAATACTTTTTTCTGATGTTTTCAGTGTTAGGTCCATTCTGATCACAGGAGAAGTCTCCCACTTTTGGACCTAAAAAAATTAAACGTTTTGTGAGAATTGTGTCATCGGGCTTTAAAGAAACTTCCTCTTAAAATGATGAGATTAAATACATCTTCTACAAAGCAGGCTACAGTAAGTCCCAGTAGTTTACCTTCCACTTCATCCCTAAGATGAGAGGCCTTTCATATACAGTATGAGAACCATATTAAAGCGAGCTGGCTAGTCCACTGTCCTGATGGACCTGCCCTGTCTGCTCTCTCCACATCAGCACTGCAATGAAATAACATTTACTGAGTGCGGATTTAGGAGAAGAGAGCAAAAGACCGATTTCCTGTCTAGCTGCACATAGACACATGTTTGACAATGCACATGTGTCCACGTGGTAGTTTTTGTCACTGTCATGATGTCACACTTGCCTGTTCTTTTAAACAACTGTGGGAAAAAAAGAAGAGAAGAAAAACTAAGAGAAGAATAAGTCCAATGATGGATAGAGAGGGAAGTCTTTGATTTTCAGTGTGTACAAATGACAGAACAATATAGAAAAGCGGGCAAACGAAGAGGCTCAAATAGGGAGACAGGATAAAAAGAAACAATTAATACTGGGTCGTAGATACTTAGAGAAGATAAATGAACAGGTGTGTATCAAAAAAAGAAAAAGACAAACACACAATATATTTCAGTGAACCAGGTTCCAGATATGAGTTCAAAGAGCAGCTCTTGTCTCAAACACTTGTTCTAATAGCATTATTACTAAAGAACAATTGTCCATCTGACATTGGGGAAAGGTGCTAATGGCTTACACACTGGAGAGATTTTGGCTCATTCAGCTCTACTTGGATGAAGTGGATGGAAAATTGAACCATAATTCATTAAGCAACTAAGGCTTTGAATATTTCTTTAATTTAAGCAAGAAATTAATGCAGGCTCAGATTAGGTTTTTGCACATGAGGTTTTGCCTGCAATGCTTGTCGGCATCACACATGGCTAATCATTTGAAATCCACAGATTGATTGCTGAGTGATTAAAGGTTCTAGCTTCATCTTTTGATCCAGATAAAACATGACTGTTCTACCACCAATAAGACTAAACTGGGCAACAAGTGGGAAGAATCATGGTTTTATAGTTTTACATCACATAAGAAGCATTTTAGCTTAAAGGCATGTGATTAAATAGTTGCAATTTATTGTTACTGGTTAAAGAGATGTTCGGGAAGTTCGGGTTTATTTTTACTTAACATACATACAAATTTATATATGTTTGTATGTTTTCTTTCTCCTTTATACCCCCATAGCTTTCTTGCTTCCTGTTCTTCATTTACATTTTTGCACGCCTCGTATCTCTGAGGCATGCAGGTGTTCTAAAACCAACAAGATGTGGTTGTTTGGTGTGCTTATGAACACAGTGAGTAGCTGCAGCTGCAGCTGAGGTTGTGACACATCCTCATGTGGAGAGTTATGTTACGTCAAAAGGCCTGATTGCTGCAATTTATGTTAAATTTAGTACCCTCTGAATTCTCTTCTCTTAATTGTGGCATAACTTGGCCGATTTTGAATGCTCTAACACATATAGAAAAACATTTATATTCAGGGTATTTATGTTGCAGATATGTTCAACAGTATTTGCCCCTTGTTGATTTTGTTGCATATTTGTCACACTTAAATGATTCTCACTTAATGACACACACTGACATACTGACTTCTGTGCATTCATAAAACAATATTTGCCCTGTCAAATATGCGGACATTATTCTTTTGTAGGACCCATAGTGTCAGACTAAACCTCTAATTTGCTGTGGTTATCTATGATTACTTTGCAAGTCTCTTTCTCATGTTCTCTATCTTAGTAAGTCTTTCCGTCCTACATGCTTCAGCTTAATGTCCAGCTATTGCATAGACCTTTTTTTTGATCCTCGGGCGAACATAAGGCTCAAAGAAGCTAGCTGTTGACAATCCTGACCTCTTTGTGAACTCTGCAGGATGCTAACTCATAAATACACAGCTTACAGCAACACAGCACAATGTGCCTCTAGCAAAAGAACATTCTCCTCCACATCCACTTCACCAGTTTGCACACCACATATTGAGCCATCCTCTCAGTCCATTTACTGTAGGTTGAAGCAACAGCCCATATAACACAGCATCTCTGCTGTTGTTTGAAAAGTAATGTCAGAATTTATCAAGTATTTTTACTTAAAGCACAGCTTGTAATATGAAAAAAGAAACCATTGATTGTACCATATTTTTACCCTAATAACTTCTCAAAGAACTGCTGACTTCTGATAGAAAGAATGGCTGTGCAATGTGTACATGCACAGGAAACAAATCTCTCCTGCAGAATGCAGAAAGCATCGTGAATATACCTCTCTGTTTAGGAAAACAATCAGCTATTTTCTGACAGACATTTGATGAAGAATTTAATTCCCTTGAGGCGTGAACTCTTAATGAATGTCTTTTTTACAGCCAGACAGCGCTGGTTTTTAAACAGTGTGCTGTACTCATTATAGAAAGCATCTATTATTCAATGTACTTCATAATAGCTTTTCTATGCTGTTTGCATTATTACCTATTTGGCCCATTACCCTGACAGGGATTGTAGAACATCCAAGCAACAGAAATGCAAACAAGTACAAAGCTTTGTGTTGAATCAAACTGATCCTTATAAAAGGCCTTTGTTTAGGTTACTGACACTTTTCCCTATTCCTCTCCAGAGCAAGCTGAATTAATTTTTTTAGGCAGCAAAATTATGGTATAAATGAGCTGCTGATTATGCCCAAGTACCTTAAAGTAATTGTTAATGGTTAAATTACTCTGAATTGTATTTTAAAAATCAGGTTTTCCATTCAGGGGTTTTAGTATTTGAACAATACGACATACATTCCAATGATGTAAAATAATGTAAATAGCTTTACAGCACCTCTACAATACTCCTTCATCAAAAAAGAAGAAAACAGTCATTTCCTTTTGTTGAGTTTTTCCTTTTACTGCAAGAAAACTGGAAGTGACACCCACGTTTTAACAGATTTGAGAGAAATGTTACTGGCTGAGAAGATAAGGATCGATACACTTCACCAAATACTTTTGTGCCACATGATTGTGTTCTATGCTTATATGACCAAATGTAGCAAGTGTGCCTGCGTGTGCACACAGGACAGGGCTGATCATGCTGTCATGCTGTTCAATGTCAGTAGTAGTAGTCAGTTGCCTCCATATGAAAAAAAACATATACTATAATTTCCTGGATAACTATATGGGCTCTATTTTCATGAAATAGGGTGCACAAAGAGGCCAGACTTGAAACAATTTAAAGTATGCACCTTTGCCAAGTATTGCTACATATTGCCCTGTATATGCAATAAGAGATAGACTGAGCAGGTTTTAAAACAAACACAATTTTGTGCCAGGTTGAAGAGCACAATTACACTGTGATGCGTAATCAGAATAAATACAGCATATGCTGCTACTCTCTAACCACACTGGTGCAAACATGTTTGGTCTCAAAAAATTACCAAATACAGGTAAATGCAAAAAAAAACAACACAACTACACTGTCCAAGGAAAATTGCATCTGCACAAATATTGCCATTGCTACTGCTCGCTGTGTTTTCTATTTTCATCTAACAAAATTCTATAAAAGTTAAACAAGCTTTTCAAGATCAATGTCATACACTTTTTGTTTTACTACTCTGAGAAAACCAAGAGGATCCCAGCATTGTGATCATCCTGTTAACTTCCACCTAAATGGAAGCTATAAACATTAAAACAAATAAAGTCCTTTGCCAGGATACTTGTTCTACTTGCCAAATTGATATAAATTTGTGCATTCGGACATTTTACCCCAGGCAAAGGCTCCAATTTTACATTCTCTTATGATGGTGATTTTTTGTTGCATTCAGTGGAAAGAATCAGCAATACTCATAACCTATTCATAAAGATCTGAAATTTACTTTGAATGTCTTTAAAATATTGTAATATTGTATAAAATGGCTATGTACATTGTTAGCATGTGACTGACAGTGTAGTCAGAGCATAATGTATATTAATCTACAGGTAGCTATAGCAGTGAGGGATTCACTCTATAATAACAGCTCACTAATTTAAATAGACTGTGTAGAAAACTCTTTTGTGACATTATTTCCCTTGATCACATTGCTTTGGTATATCAAATTATTATCTCTTACATGTCAGTCATAGAGTTTCATACATGAAGACAGACATGCACAAACAAACACAAGTCCCAAGCAATTACATAATGTTTCCCTTGTCATAAGATTTGGTAAACAAATCTATCACACTATTGACTGATTTGGTTAGTCAGCCCCGACCGGCAGACGTTACACAATGAGCTCTGGGCTTTCAACTCTACAATGCTTTTCATTATTTACCACTACTGTAGAACACCACCAGTCCAAAAATAAACATCCCAACAACGTAATGTATCTATTTGAAATGACAGCATAAAAAAAGTTCTGATTTTGTATGTGTGTCGGTGTGAGAGAGAAAGAGGTGGAGAATGCACCTATGTGTCTGTATTTGTGCCTTAGGGAAGCAGTGGAAATCCAACGCAAGGACTGTTTGTGTGTGTGTGTGTGTGTGTGTGTGTGTGTGTGTGTGTGTGTTCACACATATGCACCTGCACTGGTAAACATGCATAAACGTCTGTTAAAGTGAATTTAACTGTATTTCACATGACTGATTGACAACACTAACACACCAAGAGCTTTAAAAATATACTATAGAGGGAGAACACACAACAGATGCTTCCCCTGTCCTTGAAGAAAGCGCCAAACGCAAACATAGTCATATAAAGTGATCAGCCACAACATGAAATATATTAAAAGCACTTTGCAGCAACACAGCTCCATGTGCAGCATAGTTCTGACACCTGTTGATTGTGGCCAGTATACAGTGTTTCCCACACTGACCTTTGTCCACAACATTAAATCCACTCTTAATGTGGTAGCTGATTGGTGTATACCCAAATATAATGGCTATTAAAGTTAAAGCTGTCTGACCAGTTTCTTCAGTGACCTACAATTCACTTGTGTGGTGTCGTATTTTACTTTGTGCTGCATTTTTAGACTGATTCAGTTATAGTGTGTAATTTCACGTCCATGAATGAATTATGAATGTAAGTAAACAAAAACAATTAATATATTGTATTTACATTTTAGACTAAGCTATTCATACAGCACTGAAAAGTTTACAGTTTCTTTACTCTCATCTCAATTTCTTCCTTTCTGGTTTCCATTTTATTTCTTTATTACCAATATTTTACCTATATGTCACTGTCTTTCTGGTTCTTGCCCACCGTGTTTTTTTCCCAAGGATGAGCTGTCGAAACATGTCCCTACATGTACCAAGATATGCAGATCCATCTGCCCATCAGCAGTAAATAATTTAAGAGGACATTGTAAGGTGCACGTGCAGTAAGATTTATTCTGTGCTGTAGGGTATTCCTACTGTATTCCAGTCTCAGGAAATCAGCATATCTGGAGTAACACATAAACGGCTTTATTGTCTCTCTAATATATTTAACTTCCATACATCCAGTATTTTAACTGCTTTTACTGTTGAATGTTATGGGGGTGCTGGAGCCTATCCCAGCTGTCACTGGGTGAGAAGCAGAGTACATCCTAGACAGATCGCCAGACTATCACAGGGCTGACATATAGAGACAACAACCATTCACACCCACATTTACATCTAACCAGCTGACCTAAGTGCATGTCTTTGGACTGTGAGAAGAAGCTGGAGTACCCAGAGGAAACCCAACCAAGTGTGCAGGGAGAACATGCAAACTTCACACAGAAAGGCAACTGGCTGGTGGATTCAAACCCAGGTCTTTCTAGCTGTGAGGCATCAGTACACCACTGTGCTGCCCTCTATTTACCTTACAATAAAGCATTTCCTGTAAAAGCATTGGCTCTTAAATCTGGCCATGCCACATCACATTATCCATGGAGAATGAAGCCTCAGCTTCTCCTGCTTTGGATAAGTTCCGTATCATTGCTTTCTCTTTTACCTTGGCACTGGAGAGCCTAGATTGATAATGGCTACATGGAAAACAGAATCACTTCTGGTTTTCTCTGGAGGGTCTAAAGAAATGATACATTTTGCCATTTGGGGTTGGAAACTATGTGTTTTCTGACTATTGTTGAGATTTAAGCAGTAGAAGTTGAGATACATAAAGTTCCATCCCCTGCCACTAACTGCTGCAGTGTGTGGTAACTGAAGCATTGCAATAAACATAACTGAGCATGTCGAGCTACAGTTGCCATCACCTCACCTGCCATTTATAAACAAACTTGTACCACTGATTTTCCCATGGACAAACAAATGCACCAGTACGACACCTTTGTACAGAATAAGTTACTAGACAATTCGTATTTACTTTTAGTGATCTTGGATGATGTTATTTTTGGTTGGTTACAAAGGAGCTTGCTTTCATTCATTTTTGTGTGAAACCAAAGGCGCGTTGTACAAAAAAGGCTCATGAATTTTCAATAGGAAATCTGCAGTCGTTATCATTTCAAACTGTACTGTATTGTGCTCTGCGTGTACATAAAATTTCAAATGTTCTGGAAATAAAACAAACACCTAAGTTGCTGTATTTCATGCTCGCCTTAGAATCACCTTTGAATATCATTAAGTTTGTGGAGCCCTTTCACACTTCACTTAGGGCCAATTATGTTTAAATCTGCGTGTTCACTGAAATATAAAACACTTTTGATAAAAGCATCTGCCAAGGAACCTATGTAATTCATTTACCATAATAACTACAGTGGTATTTATCAAAATGTCAAACATTCTGCCTCATGGCCAATAAATTAAGAACTGCTAAAAAGGGAAGAAGAAAACAAAACGGTGCTGTTGTTTTTAAATTCCATGCAGAAGATCAGAGGCTTTAGAAGACATCTCTCGGTGAGGAATACTCACATCCCTGTGACTTAACACATTACAATGGAGGTTGTGAAATGGCCACCAGCTACGTTCGTCAGATCTTATGCTATATGCACAAACACATTATCCACCCCTTTATTTTTAACTGTGCAGAGAACCTTTGTGCACATTTTGTTGTGTTCCCCTCATGCACTAGAAAGACAAGGTTGTTTACAGTTCACATATAAATCCTTCTTTACCCCTCCTTCAACTTTCCGTCACAGGAAACCAATTACAACTGATGCTGCTTTAGCAACAAGCCTTATAATGGAATCATATCTTTACTGCATGTGTGTGTGGGTTCACCTGTATGTGTTTAGGTGGGCATGTCATTGCGTATTATTCATGGCAGTCACCGTTTCTCACTAAACACTGACAAAATTATTCTTGTTTCCTAGCCACAAAATGTCTAATTCTGTATTACTGGATGTTTGTTTTTGTGCAGGCACAAAAATGTGTAAAAACTCAAGTGTGTGTGCGTGTTTCCCAGGGGACCTCCACAGGTACTAATTGCAATAGTGTGCTACTCGCTGTGGTTACCATCAGTTACAATCTGTCAAGAGCCCTCATTTGCATTGGTTTACGTTGACATCAAGCCACACATGCTCTGCGGCAAATTGAAGTGCACCTTATCTGATTCGACAGCAATTCCCAACCACTTATACTCACTCACTAAATACCTGACTATGGCTCATTTGTTGTGCTTGCTTGTGTTTAAAGAGTGTGTTTACCTGCATGTGGAGACCTTCACAATGCTGCATCCCACAGTGAATGCAACTCGATCAATATGACATTATAACTATGGTGAACCTCAGATCATGCTGTATTCTTTTGCTCAGCAGTACACACACGAACAGACTGGAATGGAAGCATTAGCACTCCTGCAGTGTATGTCCTTGACAAAAGAGAATCTTGACTGAGGGATTGATTCATTGTGCAATATTTCTCTCCAAGGGATGCCTCTGGTTTCACTTCTTTAGCTTAAACAGCAGCAGTATGCCAGTGTGCCACCCTCCTGTCTGCCTTAAACGACCAAAGATGAGGATGAGATTTAGATGTGGTTAGATCAGTGTTTTAAAAATGACTCATTGCATACTAAAAGATGCATTAGAGTGTAGCTAAAAAACATTGTTTCACCTCCTCTGGCTGACGAGTTTAAGTGTGTTGTATCTCCGACCCCACCCAAAAGTGACAGAATTTGAAAGTGACAGAAACAAACTTTTTTGCTGTCCACCAGTGTGTCAGGCGCACATACAATACTCCTTGTAACCTAGCCTTTAAGGAGCCCTTTAGAATTTTGTTTAAATGAGTGTGTTGATTTCCTTTTTCATAAATGACATGAAAAGTCTATTTTTAACCTTGTTAATGCAAGGCTCCAGGTATGGCATCGACATTGGTTGGGTGGTTAGCTCAGCACTTTGCTCCAGACTGAAATATCTCAGTGTCTATCAGGTGGAATTTTGAACAGGCATTGAGGATCTCCAGATGACGATGACTCACATTGCTGTTTTCTTAAGGAAATCTTGACTTGAATGTCTACACATTACATCATTCCAAACGTCACCAGGGACATATTGCACTCAACATTGGAGACTTAAATTTACCTGCCGCAACAGACTGACACTTTTAATGTTGAGAGAGACCAAAGAAATACAAATGATATGAAATACTCCTCTCTTCACAGTACGAGGCATAAAAGCAGAATAAACCACTCAATATTGTTTATTTCTTAGCTTGACCCATGGAGTGTTTTTATACAGGACAGATACAGGAAATATCGATCCAATCACAGTTCCAGAGTTTGCTTTAAAGTGGCAAATGTGATTTAAAATGGTGCATCTAGCCATAAACTTTGCTCTAAATGAGTTCTAACCCTGGCTTTTATTGTTGCTGCTGCTCTCCTTTTGTTTTTGACTTTTGTTTATGGTGTTTGCTGTACCTTTCCAACTTCAGATAATTGATATTTAGTAGCTATGAAATATTCAGTTATGATTATTGTTCTTTTTATTAAAATTACTATCCACACATATTTCCATGCCATAGCAGTTATACAGTGAATAGACTTTGTAGAGTAAAGTCTTGTACTCTTCTCTCTGTAGTTCCTTTCTATAGTGAGTTGCAATTTTCTGCACAATTTACATAAGGTAAATATCTGTATGCATGCACTGATGTTTGCTGTGTGTGTTTTTTAGTGTGTGTGTGTGTGTATATATGTGCATAGAATACTTCACTTGCCCACATTGTGTTCAAGGTTAATGTATACACAGATAATGGAGATGATGTGCTGGAAAGCATCCTCACTTCTGTCAGAGAATTGCTACTACACTGCATTAAATAGCTCATCATGATGGAAAAAGTTCCTTAACATGTCTTTACAGTATGCATGTAACTAAATATGCCCACAACTACCTCTTAAGAGGTTGACAGGATTGTGCTGATACATTCATGAGCTGTCACTTCACACACTCCACCACCCACATTTCCCATAACTCTTCAGGACCAATTCTATGTAGCACATTTAACCTTGCACCCTCTCAAAGAAAGTGCTGCATATGAAATGCAGGAATGACTGTCTCAATTTCACCTGTTTTAGTTGTCAACTTTGCCAACAATATAAACTGATTATGAAGTCTAGTGGGTCTAGTTACCATGCCACTGAATTATATTTATTGCAACTATAGAAATATGGTATGATGCTCATGACATACATTTACATTCAATAGTCAGCTAGGATACACAAAAACAGTTTAATAAAAAACATCTTTCCAATAAAATTCAAATATAGAACTGAATGTTTTGACCACACACAGCCACACTTTTATTTTGTTGTCCGTGATCTCCAAGCCAAGGCCACTCATGGCCCTAATGCTTCCTGTTTGATGCAGGCTCATTTCTACAGTGAAGGACACTTGGCCATTCTCTACCATGGGCACGCCTTTGGCAGTTTAATGGATATGCCAGTGGGCATCAGTGCCCAGAGCTGCCCCTGAGGTTTGCCCACCCCAGGGACAGACTGCATCAAATGGGCCCATATGAACAGATGGAGAATATATGAGAAGGGAATAGGCAGGCAGATAATGCTTGCCCTGCAAATTCTCAAATGCATACTCAGTGCTAAGGGAGGAAATTGCAAAGAAGGGGAGAAACAGGGACAGAGGAGAGATAGGAGGGTAAATGAGAAGGCTAGTCACTGAGAGAATTGGAAGACTAGAGACAAAGTGGTTCTATGCATCATCTGTTCTCATATTTTTAGGCTGTCTGCATGTATCGAGGCGTGGGCACAGATCATGATCGGATGGGTGCTCAAACAGAGGATCATCTCTTTGGATGTAGAGGCCTCTTTCCATTTTCCTTTCCTCCTGCTCCATTGGTCTCCCATCCGTGATGAATCTGAATTGTCTTCTAACCGAAATCCATGTAGCTCATTTTTCAACGGCCCTGTCTCGCAAAGTTTCAAGGGAATCCTCTCACGCTTGTTCCACATTAGATGACACTCCTAATCCAATTTGGTTGGGAGTACGCTCCTTCACTCTTCTGCATCCCCTTCTGTTAATAGTGTGTGTAATAGCCTGTGTGCATGTGTGTGCAGGACAGCATGTGCAAATTTGTGTGGGTGCAGGCAGTTATGTGGGTGTGTGTCATGTCTTTGCAGTGATTAACTTTAGTTGTCAGGTCTCTCAGAACATGCGCTACACTGTGTGTTCTGCTTGCCAAGCACAGTTAAGACTACACTCAAACTCCCAGCACTGTGCCATGGTGGGAAAAAATGAGTTTTTCTCTGCTGATTTGTTGTGAAAGGGGAGCAAATACACACACTGGCACAGTTGTATAGCAGCAGTCAAGGTGGATTGCCTTAGGGTGTTTCTCACTGCAGGGCAAAACCAAACTTTTACCCAAGGTCAGCTTTGGATCATTTATAGAAAATGGATGAGATAAAATCTGAATTAAAATTTACTATAAAATTGTTATGTATAAATCCTATACACACAAAAATAAGCTGAGCCGTATGAAATCTCCTTACCTGACGCTTGCACGCTTCCTTGCCATTAGTTTGAGAACTTAGCTATAAACAGTATATACAAATGTAGTGAGAAAAGTAATAAAATATGCACTGAATACACCAAAATATGAAATATTTTGTAAAGCAAATGGTACTCTCATTCTTATAGATGCAGCCATAAAACATTATTTAAATCTTCAGTGTTAGGTATAAAAGAGATCCATTGTAGCCACAAACAAGAGCAAAGCTTAGTAATCCAAATTGTTTCTCAGGAAGAACTCAATTAAGCCTGACCTTTTTTTGGTGATTGAAGGACTGAGAACTTTGACAAATATTGTGTCCTTGTATGAATCATTTATAGGGGGTCACTGATGCTGCCTGGCTTGTTTTGATTACAGTCTCTGTTCTCTCGCTGCACTCGAGGGCCCTCCAGCTTTTCAAGCGAATCTCCTTTGGCACCAAGGGGATTTAAAAAATCTCACAACAAAGGCCAACGCAGCCCTATCTGATTGCAATTTAATATTTTGTCTGTATCAAGTTGAGTGAATATCGCAAATCCACTGGACCACTTTAGTTTACATTGCAGCATGCTGTTTGGACATGCTCTAATCAGGCTCAGTCAGAGAAGCTTTAAGAAGTGGAAGTATTATGGAGTGGCTAAAATGAGGAAAAAAGACTTCTTCATTTCACAGGGCTTCATTCTCAGAGGTTTGTCTGTGGGGCAAAAACTGAAAGATAGTGCCTGAGACTGTTACACCCTGACTAAATTGATTTTGGTTTGGGTTGAAGGTTTTATCAAAGCGTCTAATCCTCAGAGGAAAGGATAAGTCTAATCAAAATGTTTTTCTCTTGGGATTAGTGGCTGCAAGCCTCTTGCTCTCATTCTCTTATACTAGCTGTCTCATGTACAAATTTCCCTCTTTTTTCTCTTGTACATTTTCCCTCCTTTCGTCTCTTTCTTCCTTTAAAATATTTTTCTTTAGTTTCTTTTGCCTTTCTCTTTTCTTGTATGTCTTCGCAAAGTATATTGCTGAATGCTTCAGATGCTTTTCTTGCATATTTGTTTGCTGTCCTTTTAGCTTTAATCTCTGAATTGAGTGAAGTTTTTTCATATTTGAACCATGACTGCTTCTCATGCTGGCTCATCCCTTGTCCTAGCCCTCTCTCACCCCCACTACCCACTTTCTTGGTCTGAGTATGGATAATTCACCCATTATCCAATGTGATTTTTCCATTACACCCACTCTTAAGTATCGTGTTATGTGCCTTTTCTTTCCTCTCAGTTGCTAGGAAGAACCTGTGTAGCCTGTATGGGCAATGATCATTTAGATGTAATGTCTTTCTAACAAGCTGGGAACAAGCTCTTTATGGAGCTGGATAATATGGTCATTGCTCCCAAGTCACAAGAGTAACCTATATTCAGTCATTTTTAAAGGCTAGATGCTGTGTTCAGATAAGTGAAACGGAAATACAACATTACCCCTCTGCATGTAACTTCAAGATTTGCAAACCTACTATAACATGCCATGGCAGAAAAGTAAGACCACTATGGTGAAACCTAATTAATGGTTTACTAGCGATTTGGTGAAAAATAGTTTGACACTCACACTGACGTGATTCTCGTTATGAATGAATGTGATATAGAGAGATAAATTATTCTGCCTTGCTGTCTTTGCAATTTGTTGAAATAATATAAATAAGTTTAAAAAATATGTCATTGTTGCAAAAAGAAAATCCACAAAGCAAGTGCTTATTGTAATTCCAGTAACAGGAGATGAAAAGAAAATCGGATGTTATGTTAATAATTATTTGAAATTGTGATTAGTTTAGAAAAAAAAGCTTTTTCATACATTCATATATGCCACTGGTTATTAGTATTAGTATTAAAAACCACACCATCTTCAATGTTATACTGACTTGTTACAGTATACATACAATAAAGTACATTCAGTGACCACTTCTTTAGGTACACTGTTAAATCTACTTCAGTTCTAATTACAGTGTAGAATATTCAAAATTCAATTACATATACAATATACAAAGAGATACTTCATAATGGTAGTATACGGCCTAAGTTTGGCAGTGTGTTTTTGATCGTTGTCTTGCTGCATGCTGATGCTCTACCCAATGAATTTAGTAGAGCATCAGCAGAATTTAGTTCTGATCAGGGTTTTACATCTTGTGGTATGTCCTCTATATTTGTTCATGAAGTCTGCTTTAAATGGTGGCTTGTGATACCTTCATCCCTGCTCTGTGGAGGATGTTGGTGATGTCGCTGATTGTTGTTTGTGGGTCTGTCTTCATAGCTTTCACAATGCTTCTATCATCAGGTGTTGTTTTTGTTGGTCGATGTTCTGTATATAAGGGAACATATTTATTTTTCAGTACTTTACTAATCGTTGTATTTTTTATGTCTAAGTGGTTTTTCCCTCTTTTCTTGGACTCAAAATGGCTTGCTTTTCTCCCGTAGACAGCTCTCTGGTTTCCATGTTGGTTTATCTTTTTTTTAACAACAATGCCATCCAAGCTAAGGTCAGACTAAGAGAAAATGAAAAAGAAAAGCTTTAAGGCAATAACAATGAACAATGATATTACTTTTCAGGTGGAGAAAACGGAATTTTGTGAGTGTGGACAAGCTAGAGGAAAGGATACCCTGTTTGCTGGACAGGTCATTAACATTTACCTTGTTTGCCATGGAAATTCAGTTAGCTTGCTAGTTTGCAAATGTTTGCTGTTAGCTACATCAAATAGTGTGAAGGACCTGTATGTATACCCACTGAGGTGCAAGACTGTGCTGTCTACCACCATCACAACATCAAATCGTGGAATATCTTTTAAAATAATGATGGTCATGCCTCCAGTAGAATCTTAGAAACTTGGAGATTGAGGTGAAGAGACGAAGCACCTTACTTAAACACTTTTTAATTTTAATTAAATTTAATTTAATTTGTCACCTGTCTGTGCCAACCAGTTTGGCTGTAAGAGCCTCTCTAGAAACGGCAACATATTTATCTCAGAACACAAAACGCTGTCAGCAACAGTGTCTTGATACGTGTACCTTTTTGATTCAGAGGGGTTTGAGGTAGGAATCTATTTTCATATCAGTTTTGAGTATATTCAGCACAAGGAAGAATTCATTAAACCATGACACAGTCATGAACAACCTGAGGATGCCGATTTTCTCTGCCCTGCTACAGAATGAAAAACGAAGACTGATAGAATCATCTATAAACTTGATGAAACAACATTATTAGTGCGGACTGTTTTCTGCTTTGATGTTATTTTTAATAAAGCGTCAAAGAAAACAATTTCAGGCTGAGTAATGAAGCAGTGACATGTCAATTTAGGTGACACATTGTGCTATTATAATCTTATAATCACGAACCATCACACAAATCATATTTATCAGGCAAGATAGCACCAAAGCTTTACATCCCTGCCCCTCACCCCTTTAGTGAGGCATAATCCAGAAAATCACTTGAGCGGATTATTATGCAATCCAATTATGGTTCATAATCTGAGCCTAGAAAGAGTTTCTTTGCCTTTCTGCTGACTGAAAGATGGTTTAGTTATTTCCTTCTATAGAGTGATTTCCATGTATATGTAATTGTACAATTCTAGAGTGGGTGGTGGACAAATCCTATAAATGCTTTATGTTTCAAATAGCCATCTGGTAGGATTTACATGACAACCACTGGCAATTACAAAAAGTGTACATGATACACTAAAACTGCAGGACATGCGTTTGTAAGTAAGTTTTTAACATCATCAAAATGTCATATATTATGTACTTCCTGTCTTACTAAAACAAACAATGTTATTGATTTTTTTAAGTAGTACAGCATTTCAAATTTCAGTATCTCAAAAATACATTTTCCTGAGAGCTAGATTAGAATGACACTAAACTGATATTGTTAAAACTGTACAAACTGTATTATTGTTAAATATAGTGCTGTGAAAAAGTATTTGCCCCCTTCCTGATTTTCTTTTCTTTTTTTGTATATTTGACACATTTAGATGATTCAGATCATCAAACAAATTTTAATATCACACAAAATGCAGTTTTTAAATGATCATTTAATTTATTTGGAAAAAAGGTACTCAAACCTGCCTGTCCCTGTGTGAAAAGATAATTCCCCTTTGCTAAATCATGAATGAACTGTGATTAAAACCACATCAGTTGGAAAGCTGAGTTCAGTTTTATTTGCCACACCCAGGCCTGAGTACTGCTCTTGAATCAAGAAATCACTTGATTCACAATTCAATAGAAGCTGTCTGACAAAGTGAAGCATGTTAAAAGACCTCAAAAAGCAAGACATCATGCCACGAGCTAAAGAAATTCAAGAACAGAATAGAAACAAAGTAACTGACATGAATCAGTCTGGAAAGGGTTACACACTAAGGCTTCGGGACTCCAGCGAACCACGGTGAGAGCCAATATCCACAAGAGCGCAATGACAACTCATCCAGGAGGTCATAAAAGAAGCCAGAACAACATCTAAAGGACTGCAGGCCTCAGTTAAGGTCAGTGTTCATGATTCAGCAATAAGAAAGAGACTGGGCAAAAATGGCATTCATGAGAGAGTTCCAAGGCAAAAGTCACTGCTGACCAAAAAGAACAAAAGGCTCATCTCATATTTGCACTACACATGTATTATCCCCAAGACTTTTGGGCAAATATACTGTGGACCGACCGGTGAGACAAAAACTGAACTTTTTGGAAGGTGTGCGTCACGTTACATCTGGCATAAAATTAACACAGCATTTCATAAAAAGAACACCATATCAACAGTCATAAATGGTGGTGGTAATGTGATGATCTGGGGCTGCTTTGCAGCTTCAGGACCTGAACGACTTGCCATAATTGATGAAACCATGAATTCTGCGCTCTAAAAAACTAATAAAAGAAGATCAACATGGACAATGCTTACAAGCATAGGAAGTATACATAGAAATACACATATAAGTCTCAAGTTATACTTAAGACATCCAAAGCATGCATCAAACAGCTTTGTCTCCCTCACAGAGATATCCTCCAATTCAGCACTTCAGCACACTCAGGCATGGGATAAAAACCTACATCTGCATGTCTGGATTTATAAGTTCAGTCATCTTCTGCTTATTCAATGTGCTTTTTACAGATTTATGCTAAATGAGGTAGTCATACTAACACTGCAACAAGCACATTTTCAATCTCAGGATGAATAACCCAACTTCACAGTTTTCTCAGAGGCTTTCTCACAGAAGTCTAATCTTCAAAACTTTTTTTCTCGTGTACTATCTTAGGACTTAATTAGTAACAGAAATGTTCAAGTCTCGCAATGTTCACCATTACTGCAGCCAAGAATGCCTGAAATAAAGGCTGTAATGTTCGTTTTACCACGCGCTGTAAATTGAGAGCACAAAACCCTCTGAGACCCCAGCTTTTCTGAGCCTCTGTGCCCCTACTGGCCTGTAATGGATTCCCTGCTCTCCCAAACAAAAGAGAGACAGAAAACAGCATGAAACAAAGCTATGTGATTCATAGAAAGATTCAGTTTGTCAACACTGTCAGCAAGGTGTCTGATTGGAATCAATGGAAGTCTACAACTAAGGAGCTGTTGTGGATTTAAAATGTGTTATAATAAAACCAAAATGAGAAGATATTGGGAGCAGTATTGAGAAACCCAACCGCTCACACACTTGTAGCAATGAGCACTTCCAATTAAAGTTTTTTTGAAGTTCAGGGCTTCTGCTTTGTTTTTGTGTGCTTGTTGTTTTTGTGTGGAATTGTGACACTGAATATGCTTTCATTAGTGCTGCCTCTGTCAGCGACTGCTCATTCCCTCTATCTCTATCAGACTTTTTTTCTATTGTCTCTTGTCTTTTCCCCCCCTCTTTCCTCTTTCCTTTCATCTCTGATCAGAGGAACAAAGTCATAGTTTTCAACCTCATCTACCACTTTTTTCATCCACCCTTCCCCCAAATTACAGTGATGGTTAAGCTGGCTGCATCAAGTCTTCCACTACTTCCAACCCCTGCCATGTTTTCTTCCTCTTCATTCTCATTTTATGCACCATCTTTTCATCTTGCATTTTTTCCCACTATCTCAGCCATTCCTGTTTTTATCCACTCTTCCCATACTCAGCTGGCACTTTACTGTTTTCCTCTCTGCCTCTTGTCTGTGTCCCTTCATCTCTTGCTCCTCAATGGCCCTCTCATATGCTCCCATAATGAGATGCTACTGTCAGATGACCCATCTCCCTCAGCAGGAGCAAACAACCAATCATGCTTCATATCTAGTATGACCCCCAACCCATCAGAGACCAGATCAAAGCAGAAAGCAAAGGAGAGGGTGCACCACCTTCACCAGAGATGGACGATCATTAAATGAACAGGATGAGGGTTGTTTTGTGTGCGATTGCTCATGTGTTGTGTGAAAGAAAGTCAAAAATGAGAACAAACCCTGGTACTGTGAAGAGTGAAAGGTAGAAGCATGAAGTGGTGTTTGTGTCACAGTGAGAGTTTAAGTAGTAAAGAACAAGGCAGTGAAAAATAAACTGAAAGAGACGGCACTGCTAACACATTCTGTCATGTGCCATTAATTCTCAACAGGAAATGGGTAAAAACAAGTTTAATCATTTTCAAGTGAGTTTGTTGAGACTTACAATACAATTCACAATACCCTTTATGGTCAAAAAGCATAGTTCAAACTCTTTATCAATGCTACTCCTTCATCTTCCATTGAATAAGACTGACATAGCTCCTTCGTGTTAAAACCTGAATTTGACACTATACTAAAAGTTGCAGGGATGTGTTCTGACAAGGCATGTTTGTGTGATAGGGTTCAGATTACGTCCTCTTTCTGTTGGAAAATGTGTACATGCTCTGCAGAATGTTTTCATGTATATTTCATCCACAACAAGATGTGGCTCTGTATTATTGATGGTGCTGATGATAGCTGATGCTCAGCTGACTGTATGTTGGTCTCCCACCTCCTTTGGAAGAGTTTCAGTTACAGAGGCTGAGACACAATTTAATCAAAAGGCAACTGTCCCAATACAGGGAATGTTTTAATGGGAACCAGCCTCAGTAGATGGTATAAGGATAAGTATAGATTGGAAAAGATTACATTTACTCTAGTCAAGAAGCAATGTGTTATTGAGGCTTACAAAAGTATTGGTTTGGTTAGCTACATATTAATGTGCACATTGAATATTTTATTGATTGTTTCAGCAAAGGAAAAACTCATTCAGTTAGATTTCCATGCATATATATGGCATTCATCCAAACATCCATCCATAGTTTATCATATCTTTATTCGGTTATTTTGTGTGCATGTGCTATAATGTCATTTTTATTTAAAATATATTTATAGTTCATGTACTTGGCAGTCACCTTTTATCTGCATTAGAATCATAGTTGTAAAAGGGGAAGAAACACACACTTTTTAATTATGTTCAATACAAATCCATTATTAACAAGTTTGATGTGTATTTGCATCAAAATCACCTTTGTATAATAGAAACTGGAGAGATTTTGAACAATAAGTATGTATTGTATTATAGCCACTAATTAAAAAGTCTAAATTAAATGAAATATTGAAAAGCCCCCAGGTCACCCTGATGCCTGGAATATTAATTCACTTCCTCAAGAAAATATTTGTATGCATTCAGTGAATACTACCATGTTTGTGCTTAAACCCAAAAATAATGCAGCTGAAATAAAATTTTCTGATACTTTTTTGATTACATTCAAAGCCCTGGACTAATTCAGTTAAACAAAAACAAAAAAACTACTACTCTACTACTAGTCTTATGGACATCTTCTCCATGAGAACACATTTGCTGGACTAAAGCTTAGGTGCATCTTGTTTATTGGAACAAGTTGAATATGTTGGATGCATGTTGGTGCCAGCGTTGTCATTTGCTTCTGCATACTTGCATGAAGCAGCCATAACATTAAACCTAGCCGATCGGGCAGTCTGACCAGACAGTAGCCTGCAGTCCAATATGCAGCAAGCTGTGATATGCTATGTTCTCACATATGTTGATCAAGCATTTAAGGTTACATTTAAAGGTTTACAAATAAGCTTTTGCTATAGGGGACACTGGTTTTATCTTCTATTGACAGGAGCAACAAATTATTGTAAGAAGCAATATTATTCCAACATTTTATCACCCATTAAGGAAAACCAAGTCTGAATGTATACAGTCTGTTGAATAAAATGTAACATTAAATGTTCATTTATTGACTGTTTTCTCCAACTCAGGCTTTTTTCACTGCTGTGATTTATAAATATAAATGTGGATTAATCTCGTACAGTTAATATTTATATATATATTAATATAACTCCACTACATGAAATGATGGCTCTTTATTTACCCGTTGCCATGGTGAACTGTAGAATCTGAGCTCAGATGTGGCCATTTTATAATTTTTACACACATGCTTAAAAGTTACATTAAGTTCCACAACTTATTTCAGTGTGTAGAGGTTCTGTCGTAGCCTCCTGTGACACAGACTCAAGAACAACCTGGCAGAAGTGCAGAGGTATTTTCTTCTAAAATTCTTTTGTGAGAGGTGCCCTCTTCTAACCAATCAGAATAGTAAGGATTTCTACTTGATTAGTAAATTTTATAGCATTCTCATTACTTGTAATGTCATAACAACCTCTAGCTGAAGGGTTGTTCATGGAGTGTAAAAAGTGAAGCAGAGTTGTATCAAAGCAGAGAGAGCTGGACTGGGCTGGAACAGAGTGGACTGATTACATGTCTCATGTTTGTGTTTTAGCTTAAGTTGCATATTGTAATTTTTGCTACCACCCAGCAACAGGGAAAATCAGCCCAACAGCAAGCAGTAACACACGAGCAGACAGGAGAAAAGTCCAGGTAGAAATTGAATTGAAACTTCATGAAAACTCTAAGGAGTGAAGCAAAGGGATCTGCAGAGGGCTGTTGAGCAATTGAGTTAGTTGAGTCTGGCCAAGAGTTAGGGTGAGCAGCAGGCTTATATGTGGTGACTGATTGCAGAGAATGCAGAGCAGGCGAGTGTGGGCAGAGATCAGGCAAGTGGTAGGAGAACAGACAGGGAGCGTGCAAAGGGGAAGGGCCAGGTGACTGAGTGTGTGAGAGCGGGGAGAAATAGAGCCAAATAAACAAAAGGCAGACCAGGGCCTTGGTTGTTTACTGTAAATGGATTAACAGATTAGCTAGATAATATTGTTGAAGATTTCACATGATCCAAGATCTGTTTGTTCCTATGTCACCGGCAGCAATCTGATGACACACATAGGAACTGATCACTAAAACGGCATACTAAACACTAAAATTATCAATCAGTCATCAATATGTGTGCACATCTTTGCGCTTGTGATTCGCAAGATAACTGAATTCACAAATGAAGGAAATGTGTTGTTTAAAATAAATTCAGCTTGCAGAATATTCCTGACTTTACATTTCATCTCTTACCAGGTTCTCATTGTGCTTGTGCTGAGTATAGTGGAGAGATTATAGCCCCCAAATCAACCATAGGGTCAGATTTTTGCTGCTTTTGCTGAGTTACATACACTACTCACAAAAAGTTAGGGATATTCAGCTTTCGGGTGAAATTTCAGGATGAACCTAAAATGCACTATAACCTTTACTTTTGTTTCAATAAATAGTTTGAGATGAGGAAATCACCATTGCATGCTTCTACTTAAATGCCCTACTTTCATGATATAATATGACTGTAGTGTGAACTTTTTACATTTTCCATAAATTTCAACTCAAGAGTTGTTTAACCCTGAGTTGTGGTTTTCAGTTCCAGAAATAGAGATCACTTAAGCTCTCGGTTGATTACTGTGGTAACCTTCTCCTTGCTCCCAGACGTTCTGTCCGTCTTTTCTGTCCAGTTACTAGAAGTGGTCTGATATGCTTTTTCAATTCTTCATTTAAGTAGCAGAAGTTGATCTACACAATCCAACACATTTTCTCTTTCTATGTCTATACCTTTGACAAAACAACGACTAGTGGGTCATAGCAACCTTGTCATCTCCATGGCAACCGCACAAATTTCAACCACTGATGAAGAAAAAACTAGTAAGCAGACCTTGAGTTAAGGTGTTTTTTTATTCATTTTTGTCAGGTTCTACCAGTAGTTTTATTTGTGTAAGCCCACTGCCTGGTTTCTTGATTTCGATCACATTCACTCTCTGAGTTAGCACATCTACTGTACCTAGACTACTTGTCTGTACAATATTTGTGACTGAAGCTTGTCACGTGACGATTTCTAAGGTATTGAAATACTGGTATGGCCTTCTTCACATGCCACTCTCAGTTCAGTCATTCTCAGTTATAAAATATTCAAACTAAAATTTAAATGCATGATGTGAAATTTAAAAAGAACATGACCATTTCACTTCATAGTCACTCTGCAATTTGTGCTACTCGTTTAGGAAAAAAAATGATTAAAAGTGCAAAAACACCATACTGTTTTTTTTTAATCATGTTCATCATTGTACCCACTCGAAGAATAAAACAAATAAGTACACATTTTGTTTTCTTTTTTAATACATTTCAATACTCACAAGGAGAGGTTCATTTTCCATGAATTCATTAATGAAAGAACAGATGATTCACATGCCGTGGTGACTAAGCATTCACAGAATACAGTGTCAGTGAGGATGGATGTGTGTGCGTGTGTGTGTGTGCATCTGTGCTGTTAGAGTCTCAGTAAAAGGTCTCATGTACTCAGTCACAGATCGATGGCGTCTCCCCAGGATGTAGAGTCATAGTTTTTCTGCCTCTCAACATTGATCTTTGTGTGTGATAGTGACTCTCAGAGAAAACACACATATGAGAGCACAGAATCACAGGTAGACACACAATGACTTGTTCTTATACAGGCAAAATGCATATGATGTCGCCTGCCAGCCTAATTATCAAATTTTTCTCTCTAAGTCTGGAATGTAAAATATGTAAGATTCAGGCTGATGCAAGAACAACTGTAACAGTTCAATCTCCTAGTGTATGGTGTCTTTATTTCAGATCCAGTATGCCGTCATTTGGCTGTGAGTGTAGAGTTGTAACAGCAGCAGCTGAGAAGAGAAGAAGGGAGAAGGGAGGGGTCGTCTAATGCCAGAATTTCTCTCCGCTCATGCACAGTGTGAGAGGAAACATGAGAGTCGAGGCTGCATTTCATTTCCTCTCGCAGACGGTCTCTGTTCCATCTCAAAATTCCTCACCAGCTGTCATAGTCTTTGTTTATATTCATGAATTCAATCTGAATGTTTCAGAGAGTTTCTGTCAAAACAGAGGTGAGGCTGCGAAGCTGGATACCTGTCCGCTTTAATAAAAGTCTGTCCTATTTGCTTATTTAGCTCAAAGCTTTTGTTGTCAAATCAGACTCACTGCTGATACAACTGCGTGTGATTTTTCATATCCATTTCTTTCAAACAAGTGCTTTACATGCACAGCGAGTTACACATAGCTTTCAAGTTTCAACTTTTGTGGGCGTCATAAAATGATTCTGGAGGTTCTGTCCTGTTATAATCTGTAAAAGAAAACATTGCTTTTGTGTTTTTGCATTTCCCTTTTTAATTCATATTTTAAAATCAATTATATGTGTTTTACCTAAACTTTATAATGAAGTTTTAAAAATAAAACTTTAGTGTATAAGGTATTTGTCATTATAGTTACCCAGTCACAAACTGATTGTCTTTGTGTCCATAGCAAAGACAATACTTTTATTATTATTTTAATAATAATAATAACTACAAACACTGTATACAATATTGTAATACTATAATTAGCAACAATTTAAAACAATTATGATAAATTCCCTGAATCTCAGTATACCTTATACCTCACTACACAATAAGCTGTTGAGTGTTTATTATGTGGGGAAAAGTGAATGAGTGGACGTGGGAGTGATTTCGTACAGCGCCAGCAGCACAGAAACAATGATGTTTCCATGACAACAATGGAGAAGTCTAGCAGCCTGGATGCTGTTTGAATATACAGATGCTCTCACTCAGGTGAGTGCTTACGGCCAAACATCAGTGATTCACTGACTGACTGAGAAGCCAGGATTATGAGGTCCTTTGTATCTAAAAGTCTACAATTCAAAACAGCTGCAGTGTTCATTGGAATAGATTCTTCTAGTGTCTGTAACTCTGTTGAGGGATGAATATTGTTTTAACAAACCATTTGAAAATAGAAGACTGAGCAGAACATAAGAGGGCAGCTGTGACTCAAGAGATCTGTCTACCATTTGCAGGGTCGGCGGTTCTATCTCCAGTTCATCCACCCCACAAGTCAAAGTATCTTTGGGCAAGAGACTGAACCTGGAGTTGTTCCTAGTGTGTGTGTTGCTTTGGATAAAACTGTCTGCCAAATGATTAATTCTAGACATAATTAAGTGCATATACTCAAATTTGAGGTGCTTGAATTTTCATTTTATCCTTGTTTAATTTGTATAATCCACTCCTCCTACTTCTACTCCATTTCAGGGAGAATGTATAGTGTTTCTCCTGAGCTGATCTGGAGGATATTTTAAAGAATCCATATTGGCTAAACCAAAGCTGATCAAAATCCAGTCCTTTCTTTACTTAACTCTAACATGTTTTATCTGCGGGTGTTGCAGTGCTGCCTTTCTTCACAGCTGGGCTCTCAGTGCTATGTTGTGCTTCTTAGGAGAGTGAAAATTGAAAAGACTGTGACTATGACACTATGAATGTGAAAAATTGGTGACTGACTCTAAGTTCAGACATTGAGATTGATCACTGACTATATGTATAATTAGCAATATATTACATTATTGTCTGAATATTCTACACCTACTGGTTAGAATGACAAATGTTGCATATGTTGGGCTATTTCAGCACCAGTGAACATTCATTCTGTGAGAGATTTGTTGGTTAAACTGTTCTGTAGTTGTGTCGGTCAAAGAGTGTTTGTAATGCTCCACTCTGTACAACCATAACAGAACTGAGTGTTGCCTTGAGGAAATCCTGTGTTGATGTAAAAGTTGCTTGTAATGCTTAGAAACTTTTGAACATTATACAAATATTTCTGGGGGGACTGTGGAACAGTTGGTAAGGCAGTTGTCTGCAAACCCCAGGGTTGGTGGTTAATAAAGTATCAATTATTATTATTATTATTAAAGTAGTGCAACTTATTATTAAATGTGTCTATACTACTTCTCTATTGTAGGTGAATCAAAACAGACTCAGTATTGCACTGTAAACCCGAAGAAGTTAGCAGAACTCAAAAAAATTGAGGCAACTGATTGCCTCAAAAACTCTAAGTTGATAAACTCAAAAGTCAAATGTTTTACAAGCTTAAAAATTTGGATTACATGGTACACATATCTTTTGATCACAGTTAAATTAAAGTGTGGATTATGTCAACTCAAAATAGTT
>JAUMHL010000003.1:15077100-15095557 GCA_032362345.1 Sandelia bainsii
GGACTAACAATGAGGCTATAAAGAGTAATTTCCTCATTCACAAATGTACAAAACATTACATAAAACTTGAAATAAGTTAATCAAAGATTATAAGTTCTATCAGCTCACATGGAAGAAAAAGTACATCTAACACAAAATATTTAAGTAGAACTTTTTATTAAAATAAAAATTAAGTTCACACTACTTAATCTATTAAATTATTTTGAGCATTCGGGTTTACAGTGTGGCAGATACCTAATATTAAAAGGACCTGGATTGGTGTCAAAAAATGTAATCAGGACATTCTTATTTTTTACTCCATTGCTATTATTTGCATGCATTATGTGAACTGTATGTTCAGATTATCAATAGAAACTATCTTCAAAAATATTATGACATATTAAATACAACTAATCAAATGTACTGTATATAAATTAGGCCTTTCTGGTAATAGTTCTGTATGGTACCTGGTACCTGATTCAGTTTTAGGTATCACCTCCTTCAAGGGTCCAAGTGAGCTGAGGCGATACTAAAAGGTGACAAGAAAACACTGCAGACTACTGATTGGTCAGATAAAAGCGTCCCTACCACTGTTGCCTTTGGGCAGTTGTACCGTCATCTGAACTTTAGAGAAGTATTACCTGATCTTTTTTTAGCCTGATCTTTCTTTCATCTTGCTTCCTTCAGCCTCTTCTGAAACAAAATTTGTCTTCTTGCTGTGACGAACAGCCACATACCAAGAATCAAGAACGGCATTCTTTTGATATCCTCCGTTCCTACTGTGTATGTCACATTGAAGACGACATCACAGCAGCTTCATGCAGCATTGCTATGTCGACCAACTGCATTGAGGGGGTATAAATCTGTAGAGGAAAATACCTCATGTTAAGAATGAGTAGTCGAATTTAAGCAGTACTATGCAGTGGAAACAGCTATAAGTAAATTAACTGACTACTTCTTACACCACTGCTGGAGGAAAAGAACAAAGAACTGAGATCAGTCAGAGGCTGAGCTGTCAAACAAACACAGCACATGCACACCACACACAGAGACACAGAGTTGGTGCTCATATTCTATCTCACTTACATCTATAATGTCTGTGCAGACAGAACAGACTCTTTGGGGTGGATGAAGACAGACTACATAAAAACGTCCAGCAATCAAATTTGTCCAAATAATGCAAAGAGAACATTTGCTTTCAATGTGATAGGACACCTGTATGCAAGTATTTGCATCTGTTATGTTTCTTCTCTCATTTGTTCAGGTTTTCTATAATTTGTCATCCATCTGTGCATTGCCTTATGTCATTGGGTTGTATCTTTTTAGCAAATTACCCGATTCCATATTCAGTAGACACAAAGCAATACAAAACCTCTCTTTAGGGGTGACCACCTGTTGAATGTAAATCCAATGTTTAATCAGGTAAGAACTCTAGTTTGACTCTTCAGTTTCTTAATGTATCTGGATTTTTATAGTAGCTTGCTAGGGTCACAATTTTGCAGCACTTTCTTAATCTCAGCTCAGTACACAATGCAATGCAACTATTGACAACAGACACTGTGCTGCACGACTGAAGCTGTAGGGCACTGAAGAGCATGTTCAGTCAATAAGCTTCAGATGTACAGTACCAATGCCATCTCCTCACCTTTCACAATATATGCTTCTCCATGGGACTTTAGTGCTTCACATCACCATGCTGTATTCATGCTGTATTCAGCTCACTTTAACACAGCATGGGTAAGTTTCCACATGCGTCAAGCTGAGAGTCCTACTTTTTAAACAGACTTCTCAAAGGCAGCTGCCACCCGCCCAAAGCAGACTCATGCATTATTTATATTCATTTACAAAACCTCCTATCTTCTTATCATGGGTTCATCACTACTGTTCACCATACGGTGATGGAACCAGAGCACACTGTGCTGAAATACATCAGTATAGCACAATATTAGGTAGATAGAACTCCATAGATGCTGGGATACTTTAGACTTATGTGTTTTTTTAGATTTGGTGACAATAACCATAGCTGCTAGTCAAATGTGTTTTCATATGCAATTTCCTGAGTTCAATTCAGAATAAGATGTTTTTTGACTACAGGGGTACCAATACACCATGCATCATGTAGTGTGACCGTGACCATGACTAGTTTTTCTGTGCCAACTGCTGGCGTACACTGCTACCATGCCAGCAAACAAACTAGCATGATTAGGAGCTCATAAAGTGTTTTATGTAAAAGATAATGCAGCAGTTTTGGGTCTTTGTCAAAAATACGCTACTGCCACAGGCTAATGAGCCAGTGGCAAATTGAGTGCTGGCTAGCCGCTGGGTAACTAGCCACCGGCAACTCTTCTGCATAGGAAATGCATCATTTTCTCTGCATTAATGCATCATTTCCTTTGCATTCATTAAATTTGCATAGTGGGTGGGAAGGGTGCTTGCAAAATGAAATTACACTGGATGTCAGTTGTTTAAAAAAATGCCAATTAGCAAAAAAGCTTGCCATTTTTCAGAAGATAATCTTAAGGATAAACACCTTAAATCATCTGGATTAAGTTCTGTGTCTGAGTCCATGTGTATGACTTTGCATATGATACACGAGGATAAGAGCAGCTATGGCTGTCAGAATAATGCACTTTAAGTCAGAATAGAACAGAGTTAAACCACCCCAGAGACTGGCTCTTTTTAATTACTCTATGCACGGTGTGTGTCTGTGCCACTTTGTGAGTGCATGTGTGTCTGAGTGTGTGAATGAGTTCCACTAGCAGTGATGGGTGTAAGGTATTTAGAGAAAGAAAAAGATTGCATTGATTATTTATTACTTCAAACAGCTATGTTCGACTCAAAAGAAGAAAGTTACATGAATCTGGAGATTAAAAAAATGAAATGGCAGCTTGAATATCTCTGTGAAATGGCATGATAACCTCTCCTTTGAAGCAAACAAGTCCTCGTTCCTGCTGCACAGCATGTCACCAAAGTTATGGCGCTGAATTAAATGGATGTTTTGCTCCACTCAGATTTATATCCTTCCCCTGGTTTGTTTGATCATCTGCAGCCACACACAGAGTCAACAGGGTAACAGCTCAAAACTTCCCCTTATAAAGACAATATCCGCATCTTTTCTGAGAGAAAATATGTAGTTGTGAAGGCCGTAGGAACATTTATAGCAGACACTTGATGTTCATGTGTGTGTGTGCACTGCCTGCACACCTGTGGTCGCCAAGGCAACATCTACCCTGCCCCCCACCCACCCCCTTATTCGGCAGGGAAATCAGAGATCCAAATGACTGCTGTCTTCCACCACCTCTCTCCATCTTCCTCTCAGCCAGTGACACAAATTCCACCTCCATTCCTGTCACCCTGAGGCAGATGAAACCTTTAATGGAGGTTTAATGAAATCTCAGAGATTGTCCTGTGGCTTGATCACTTGGGCTCCCCTCGAATGGGGTGGTCCCCCCTTTTCAGCAGTGCATCAGAATGAGGGAAAACAGTCACTAATTGCATGGCCTTGGTACAAGTGAGGGATTGTTAAAAAAAGGAATATGGAAGATATAAAAAGACAGAGATGGAAGTAAACACAAAAAGGAAGAGATGCATGTGTTTCTAAAGGTTACATGTGACACACAGAAGTATGCACACACAAGCATATACTGTATACACACACACACATATCAGTGGTCCTGCCAACAACCAGCCCCCTGTGGTGCTGATTGTTCAAATGAATATTTAATTAGGCAAGGTTAAATTAGCACACTGACAGTAGGTGGTGCTGCTGTGGATCATTAAAGCTCAGGTAATTGGAATCTTCCAGAGCACTTCTAAACAAACAAGTTAGTGAGTGTATATTTGCATTAATGTGTAATGTCCAATGTGTGTGTATGGCACCAGTGTGCTGATGGAATAATTGTTGATCTTCACATAAAGCTCAATTAAATAAAATTATGAGCAAATAAACAAAATATATTTTTAAATTAAAACCTGTTGAAGTGTTGCTGCTAATGAGTTGTTCCTCCTTTGGTACATTCTCATTTGTGCAACAGCTGACTGTTTTCAAAGAGTTCTCCAAACAAAGGCAGACTGTTATCAGTACGTTTCTGTTAAACTTATTTTCTGCAAGTAAATGGAAATGTTTGAAATGAAAAAAACTAAAATGTATTTAATTTAATTCGATTTAGGTTTTGTATTGGGATATCATTAAATTGGACTTCTATGCAGTAAGTCTGCAAATGTGTTTTTTGAATGTTTTTGATTTATCCTTAAAATAATCTAAGGAACAGGACTGTATGTTTTTTATAAGTATAATTCTTGTTTTTATAGTTGTAGTATATTTTTATTGTGGTCCGATGTATTTGTTTCCCACAGTTGAGGAAGTAATTTCACCTAGATGTTGACAGTGTTTGTAGGGAGGTGTTGTCTCTGTCCATGGTGCTGAAATACACAGCTCATTCCATGGTGATCACGCTGTTGTTTTATTTTACTAAGTCACAATATTCACAGGTCGCATTCCTGACAGCTACCCATGCAACCCTGGTATTTCTATTGAGAGTAGGAAAAAAAAGAAAATGGGATTTCTAATGCAAACAGAGCTGCATTCAGTACTGACTGCGTGTAGTTATAGTATGTGTATACCATATATAGTGTGTGCATGAACTTTAGTACAATGCAAAAACCTACTGTGGGTCACTTTAACTAAAGTCATTGCTTCTGAATTGTTAATCTGTGTTACAGGAGTACTTTAATCATCCACCTCATAACATGAAACACAAAACCCATATTATAGAACCTTTCACAAAATGCAAAACACAGTTTTCAGCTTATTCTTTACTAATGTTACTTGTTGGTTTCCCTCTCCAATAGCTGTAAATACAATTGTGTAATAACAATAACTGTATAAATAATTACTGTCCAAATCTTTATACAGTATTGTGAAAGAAAAAGACTTCAACAACACACACTAGCCGCACACCCATAACATGGTCAGAAATAAACAGGTTGACCTTTGTACTCACTTCAGGTATAATGCTGCTGAGAGAAGTGAGTGTGTAGTAATGCTGGGAAAGAAGTCCTGTGGCTGTGAAATCGCTGGGAAAAATACAGTACCACCCAACTCAAGACACACAACACAGAAATGTAATATTAAGGTTTTAAACTGCAATAATCCATCAACTAAAGGCATTGGTGCAATGTTATGCATTAGCATCTGACAGCACAGGGACGTTGCTACATTGCCTGCCGTTGGGGGATGAAAGTCTGTAGCCAGCCAGGTAAGTTTGCTATGATTTTGCTTAAGACAAGTTTTTTTACTTTGGACAACATAACCTTTAGGGTACCTTTCGGTGCCAAGGTCACTTCTCTTACCTTTAGGCCCTTGCTTCCCTAGATTAGGTTAGAGAAACAAGCTCATGACCTGTAGGTTGCCAGTTCAATCCCTGGACTGACAGGATTAAATCAGGGTAGACAAGTGAAACAGCAACACTTATCACTCTTAATCTATGGAATCTGGAATCTATTTGTGGATTCAGGTTGGTTTAAGGCTTGAATAAAGTGTGCAGGGCAGCTGCCAGTGGTCAAGTAGTTACCTTGGGTCGTATGTAAAGAGGTTCCAAAAATATTTAAAATTTATTTTACCTTTGGATGTATTAAATTAATGATATCAGATCAAACAACCTCTACAACACTGTATTCTTAACTTTGAACAAGATACAGGGAGGCTAAGGGCAGTGAGAGACTGGCAATTAAGCGTAGGTATAGAAATCAACTGATATTTCATAGGTATTTTGTTGATAAGTCAGTTTTTCCTCTGTTTGCTGAGTTAGGAAAGTATAAAAGGGTGGAGCTTAAAGCAGGCAGTGCAGCTGTCCCTAGTGAATGGTTGTAGAGGAGAAGAAGGTGTCTGGCTGGGTCAAGGATATGTATGTGCAGAACTAGTACTGTGGATTAAGTAAACTGTAAACTACTATCATATGAATGACTGTTAAATTGAGATATGTTAGCACAGAAAGATTGGCTTGTTAAAGTGTTTGATGCATCAGGGAGGCTTAAGAGCTGCTTGCTGGCAAACATGTGGTAGAGGTCAAGGTTTGTAATTATTAAGATAAGATGGATACAAGTTGCTTCCTGCTACAAGTAGCAGAAGTGTGACTGGGTTATTTCAAATGTTTGTTGGTTCAGGCAGCATGTTGCTAGTTGCTGTGGCCTAGATTTGGCCTGACTAGAAGTCAGTCGCATGCATGGATACATGCATGCATGGATACAGGAAAAGAGGGTTTACACGTATGTCTGTCCTGTCTGATCTTCTAATCAATAAGCCTAAACTTAGCTCCAGACAGTGACTATATTTGTCAACACAGCACAATTGGGAAACTAGACTAAGAGACTGTTGTAAGTTTTGACTAAAATGGTGGTCCAGAGTGTTTACTCTACTCAGCTGTTCAGAAAAATCCCTCAGATACCTGTATACGGCAGGTAATTAAGGCTTACCTGCTCCTGGTCTCCTGATGATTTGAGGTAATGTATGATAGACCAACCCCAGTGCTCATCAAGGCACAGCACAACTGTTCAAGCCCACAGCTATATTAGTGTGTTTTTTCCTCTCTGTCCCATTGGTGCCGACTTTAATTAGCAGCGCCAGGACAATAAGATGACTTACCTGCCAACCTCTGCAAACATTATTACTTTTTGGAGCTTTGCTATTTTATCCTCTCTCCAAACATTCTAATACACGTCTTAGGAATGTGCGTGCATTTGTTATTATGTTTATATACTGTAGATTTATCGCAGAATTAGTGCAGTGAGTGTTGCAAGGCTTTGCAAGTGGTGTGAGGCACAAAAACATACAGCACTCTTTCAGGTGTTAACATGCTTCTCACGACACAATGGGATGCTACTGTGTTTGCAGCAAGCACTAGCAGGCCAGAGACAACAGAAACAGCATGCAATGAAAACTAATCAAAGATTTATTTGGCTAGGTAATTTACATCTGATTACTGCTGTGATGTCCTGAGTTGAGACGATGATTTCCAAAGTTTTACCTGTTATTTTTCCAGCAGATCGGGGTGCCAGCCTCTTGTTATGCAGCCGGTGTGAATGATGCCATCTGCGCATCATCATTTAAATGTTTTTGACTGAGCCAATTACATTCATTAAGAATGCTAGACGGATCTGAGGGCATGCGGTGTGCCAGCCATCACGTCCCTGTCCTGGACTAACCCCTGAAGTAATTGAAATACACGTACACGTACACGAAACACACAGACACAGACAGAGCCTATAGACAGATGCACTTTTACAGTAATGTTGTCATGCTTCATCTGTTACAGTATAAACATCATAGATGCATGATTCAAGAGTCAAACACATGATCACACACCCAGAAGAAGTAGCAAATCTGGGTCACCTTTTGTTTTCACAAGGAATACCGTGAATAACCAAAAGAAGCTAAACTTGTCAGTGACTTACTGACAAAAATTAGTTGAGATGGCAAATATTAGGAAGCAGCATGTCTCTCTTTTTGTCTGTCACTCTGTTCCTCTGAACACACGTGTGTGCACACACACGCATAGAAACAAACAAAACTTCAGTAGTTCTTGGGTTTGGTATCAGGCTGCTTGTTTAAGATGTGGAGCAATGTAATGTCAGTAAGATCGGTAGCAGGGATAGATTTCATTAAGATAAATCTTCTTCACTAGCTGCTGAGGTAAATGTATTTCAGGTGATAAAAACAGCAAATCTTGTTCTCAAACTCTCTGCTTGCCACAGAATTTGAATGAGAATAGAGTGCACTCTGGAGTGTTGAGAAATGCATGTGAATGTCCTCTTGTCTGTGCCTGTTTTTCGCTCTGTGTGTGTTATTTTTATCCGCTTTTCAAGGAGAAGCACTTTGATGGAACGCTGCCCATGGATGAATAATACTCATATTATTCAATTTCTGTTTCACTGAGTCTTGTCTTAATGGGTGTATGACAGTGCATCTTTCCTTTCCGTTCAACATACTGTAACATGCAACATCTCCTAAAAAACCCCAGCAATGGAACTTATTTTCCGAATTTGATTTTTGAACTTCTTTGTGTTGTAGTTTTCTTTGTTTGATGTTGCTTTATTTTCTTTTCATATAATCTGACTCATTTCTGGACATGTTGACAGGGTAAAACTAATGGAGTCTACAAATTCTATATTTTATTGTTGATCTGATTCTACGTTTCCTGTTAGCTTTTGAGGTTATAGCTTGACCAACAATTCTGAGTACTGTACACTCCCTGTCATATAGATACAAAAATGTTTTTCATGTTTAAACCGCATAGCTGATTTTAACTCTTTCTTTGCCTCACATAAGAATGTAATAACAAAATGGGGTCCTTGTTGTTCATGGTTGGCACCATACCCTCCTTAACATTGGCATCAGAAAAAAAATCATTCACCCCAACTCTGCTGCTGAGACGCACCCCCATAGCATGATGCTACCACTACCATGATTTCTTATAGGGATTGTATTAGAAGTGCATAGTACTTTGATTTCTGCCACACCAGTCAGTCTTTTTCCACATCCTTTCATGCTCCTTTATAGGCAGTTTTGCAAACTCCAAGTGGGCTGCCATGTACCTTTTAGTCAAAGTGCTTCCCACGTAGCCGCTCTACCATAAGATGATTATCCTTTCAGCAGGTTCTCTCATCTCTCTTGCCATTGCCAAAAGTGAAGAGAATTGAATCTGAAGCAACTGTACAACTATACAAGTCTTGGAAACTCTTACAACCAATGTGATTTTTAATTAAGAGGAACTGTGAAGAAACCAATTAGCAGACCACAGTCCTTCGGAAGACTGCTAAACATGTTCTGGGTGGCAAAAAAGACAGTGGGATTATAGAGCCCAGAGAGGAAGATGAAGCAACAGACACTTGGGTGGAGACAAAGGTCAAGCAGAAGGAGTGAGAGATGTGTAGGGGAGTAGTTAAAACCTTTTGGGTCTAATTCTGATAGTGTTTAGGGAGCAAGGGCAGCTGTGCTCCAGATCCAGAGCACTGAAGCTGAACTAACGAGAATGTAATGGCCCTTCATCAAGTACTCCAGCAGCTCGCCAGTATGAAAGTACACATGCACACACATTTTCAACTTGCAGTCTATAAGCCGTTGTATGCTTATAGACTTATGTTACTGAAGTTCAGACAGAATTCTTGAGAAATACAATTTAGGACAGACTCTGAGAAGCTATTGCCAGTAGCCTTACCAGTTTCCCTTGTGGGAAATTGCTATTCTTGGATAAAAATGCATTTTAAAACAAATTATATGTGCACTCAGACATCCATACATTATTGTGCATATATTTATATACAGAAACATTCCTGCATATACTTGCATACACACTTGGACCTAACACTTGGGGAAAAAAAGTTTTAAGTTTTGTTTGAGTCATAAACAAGTTAACATTTACAGTTTTGCTCACTAAACCAAATGCAGTTCACATGTGCAGTGCTGTGAAAAAGTACTTGCCTCTTCCTGATTTTTTTCTGATTTTTTTTTGCGTATTTGTCACACTTAAATCATTCAGATCAATTAACACATTTTAATATTACACAAAGATAACCTGAGTACATACAAAGTGCAGCTTTAAATAATGATTTTATTTATTAAGGGAAAAAAGGTGTCAGAACCTGCCTGGCCCTATGTGAAAAAGTAATTTCCCCCCAAACCTAATGACTGGTTGTCCAGCAAAAAGCTGTGGAATTTTGGCCCACTCTCGAATTGTTTAAATTCAGCCACACTGGAGGGATTTGAACAGCCTGTTTAAGGTCATGCCACAGCATCTCAGTCAGATTTATGTCCAGACTTTGACTAGGCCACTCCAAAACCTTAATGTTATTTTTTTGAGCCATTCAGAGGTGAACTTGCTGGTGTTTTTCGGATCATTGTCCTGCTGCATTTTGAATTTACTTGGGTTATCTTTGTGTAATATTAAACTTTGTTTGATAATCCAAAAAACTAAAAACAGGAAGGGGGCAAATGCCTTTTCACAGCACTGTACCTTATGAAAAAAAGACAACACTTCCTTCTTGTAGTCAGTAAAACTTGAGTGGCCAATTACGATGACAGTGTACATGTTAAACTTTACCGCACTGTAATCTTTTAATTAGTACATCTTCAGTGAGTCCACCACATTTTAGTTCTGCCAATCTGACTAATGGTGAGAGATGAGCGCTAATGATTTTAACACATGCTCCATCCTGTGCTCGTACACTCATTCACAAGCCTACACTTGACTGTCACCAAAGTCTACAGTAACAAGCACTGCTAATCCAGCCTGATTCAATTAGGGAAGGAGAGGCAGAGGCATTGATATGAAGGCGTGTGATGTACTATTAAACATCAGTGGTGGCGCTGACACAGCATTGTACAGGACCTGTGAACAGAAGGAAACATTCAGTGTCCTGAGCCCACTGGCATCCTATTGGTTGACACATATGTCCTCTTGCAGTGAGATCACTGACAGCTCATTGAGTCTCAAATGATGTGACACGATCTGGCACGACCTGGATGCACTAGCTCTTATCTGGCGAGCCAGACACAGGAACATGGAGATACACACACACTAACCCTCAGATGATCATTTGCTTTTAATTATCACACAAAAGCTAACAAACCCTAGAAATGTATACAGTGTGTATGCAAATCTCTTGTTGCATGCAACAGCTGGTTAAGTTGATGCAATAACTCTCATGCAGTAATGCTGTCAGGTTGATTAACTAATGACTCAAATCTTAAAAGGCTGGAGATGCTACTTGCCTTATAATGGAGTCTGGCCCCCAGATTCTGCATTTCTCTAAAAGGCCAATAGATAAATAAATAAACTACTGGGCAGTACACAAGACATGGAATTTATTACCTGTCCAGCTAATTAAATGGCTAAAGATATATAGAGGCAGGAGAGAGTGGGATGAGGAGCTGAGTGGAAAAACACAAGAGAAGCAGATTGCTGCATCTGATAAATTTCTCCCTCTTCTTCGTTCTTCCTGTACACACACACATCACTGTGACAAGTGGCTTAGCTTGGTGTGTGTGTGTGTTATGTGTGTGCATGTGTGTCTGTGAAGGAATGCAGATGTGCATGATAATGCATGTTCGTCTGTTAAAGAGGTCTCAAGCAGAATGGGCAGCCATCCAGGCATCCACAACTTATCAATATTCAAAGCAGCTCCAACAGGCTTTTTATGAACATTGGAAAAAATAAATGAAATTATGAAGCAATGTTCTGCCAAATGGGTTGTTAGACATTTTGCTGGTGATTTGCCATTTGACCATTGCTTATGCACAAGCAGGTTCCCAGGTGACACTCAAAACAGTTTCAATTATGCGACGCAGTACTGAGGGGTGTGTCCTGCCCATTTAGTTCTAATTCCTCTTCAAATTCTTGTTGTGATTGTGGCTAGATTGGTTTCAAGGTTACCCTCCACTCATGATTCAGTTTGTTCAGGTTCTCTTCTTCTTTTTCCCTTGCTGATCCCATTGCCTCGGCCCAAATAGACATGTTAAAATGCAAAAAAGGTGGCCGGTGCCAAGAACGGGCGTAGTCCTGTAAATTGCTAATTTGGGATGAAAAAAAAAATAGAAGAGAATGCCACGGGGCTCAGCTGGTGAAAAAGGCAATCCGTCTTCCATTAGGCTACTCTCCCCTCTGCTGTGGGGAAGTGGCTGTCCTATCATTGTGCTGCTATTAGTGACTAATTTAAAACTAGGTGTTACATTCAACTGTTTACTAGCCTGATTGAGACCAGAAGGCTTTGTCTTGCACTAATTTCTCCTTGATGTCTTTCTCTCTTTTACTCAGTGGGCTAGACCTTTAGCTAACCTTTCTTTTGCTTCAGTCTCTCACTCTTCAGCCAAATAACAGATGACTTTGGTCCAAAAGATTGCACGCTCTCGCTCTGACTGTGTGTATGTGTATATTTGGTGACTACCCAGGCAAGCCTAGCAGGACAAAGAGCTGTGCTATGTCAGGAAGGATTTGAAGAGGGTGCAGGGAGCCATCGCCGGATAAGCTTTGACGTGAATGCTGACTGACCCACTGGCAAACAAAACTGAGTGAAAAGTAGAAAAAAATATTGACGTCCAGCTTTTCCCCATATGATTTTAGCCTGCTGTGATGAACACCATCAGAACTGCACTCTGTCTGTCTTGCCTGTCTGCCACTTTCATCTTAGCACACATTTCAGCTGAGGAAGGGCAGACAGAGAGATGTGGGGGGAGTGCACACATGAGAGGGAAAAGCTCTGATGTTTCTTTGTGGACAGCTGAAGCCACCTGTAGACGGTGCTAAATTTACAGGCACAAAAGTAGTGCACTTTCGAAAATTACTAGAGTGGTTAAAAATCAAGGCAGGAGAATTTCTTGCTTTTGAATTTCACCACATCCATGTTTAAACCATATTACACAAATTTTCTTTCTTCTGTTTTCTAAATAATGGTTATTTTGACAACTGTTACTTACTGGAAAAAATATGCAGCAATTTATTTATTATCTTTCAGCATGTCAGTTGCGATAACTTAAGACCAGACTGTTAAAGTTAACTTGACTTCACATGTTTGTGCAACACACTAACGGCAGAGGTCAACCCTGTCTCCTAAGAATTACGTTTATATACAGCTAAACTGCAATCCTGATTACATTTTTCTAAAGAACATAATTATAATGTTGTGCTAAAATGTATTTTTGTGAATGAATGACGTGATACATTTATTAACACGGAACAATTTGCAAGAAGGTGGCTGGGGTGGATGGAGGGCTTTTACTGTGCAGGACTGACATGACAGTCTTTCCCTGACCATAACCCACAGCTGTGATGCCTGATCCCAATCATAAAACACTTTAATATCGCTACACTCACATATTTGAAAAGTAGTGTTCATAATAGAGCTACAATATTAAATTGCATTAGATTGTACAGATTGTACAGATGTACCTTTTAAAGTGGCCAGTGAGTGTATAAGCTAATGTCCACTGTTAAGAAATATTATACCACATATAATGACTTGTGTATGTACTGAATAACTCAGGCACAATAGTAATGCTATCATACTGATATTCATACAGTATTGTTTGTCATGCTTACCATCATAGTTTAGCTTGTGGAGCTTGTGTTTGTGTGCTGATTAGCACTTAACACAAAGCGCAGGTGAGGCTGATGGGAATACCACTAATTTTGGGGGTATTTGGTCATCAATTGAAATATCAACCAGTTTTCATTCGCATGGCATCATATTCTGCCACTTTGTCAAGCTCTTTGGCGTCTGATGCCAACGCTAAAGGTACTCTTTGTTATTGGTATGAGATGTGTCCCATTGACTTCAATGTTAATCTATTTGCGGCAATATTTGATGCTTGGATGATGTTGCTCCAGCTAATTCCAGCCGTGGTAATATTGGACAATATGTTCATAGCAAATTTTGAACTAATGACGGCACTAGAGATAAAGGTAAAGGATCACCAGTCTTATTAGGATTCATAAGGAACCAAATTTTGTGCCAATCAATCTACTAGAAGAAACTAAACAACATGTTTCATAAAACTATTGCTCGCACTTCAGTATTTGTCAAAGGATCACCAAAATCATTTGAAATCATTCTCAGGCGACCATAAAGGTGAAATTTTATGGGAATCATTTTGTTACTGAGCTATTTCACCTAAAGTCAAACATATCAAATATATCAACATTGCCATTTCCCAAGCTTGACTAAAAGTGCAGTGGTTCTGAGGCAACAGCTCAGTAATACAGCTGAGATAATCATGCTGTGCCTCATCAGCAGCAGCAACCACAATCAGACTTCATAATAGACACATAGCATTAGTGGTTTTCCATCAACAAGATGGCAAGGTGAAAAAACTTATCCACTGCCAAAAAGAACTAAAAAGCTTATCTAGTACAGTATATGCTCAAACTAGAAATTTGAAGCCCTGAAGATAGCACTGTGCATTTCAAGTATTTGTTTCACAATCAAAGCTTCCATATGGTTCCCCTAACTGTATGCAAAGCTTTTCATACAAAATGAACTACAGAAAGTAATTTAACATTGCAGATGCAGCCCTGATACAAGTCTAGAAGAGCAGGTTGACTAGTGAAAATTTACACAAAATTCCTTTCAACTGTGATTTTTTATGATCTATTTGGAAGTCCACAAAGTTAGACAGGCCTGTGATTGGCCTGTATATTGATGGGATAATTATGACAACCATGACAAACCATCGACATTTCACAAAATACAAAACCAAAACCGAGGATAAAGCATTTCACAAAACACATTTCACAGAAAACAACAACCAAACACCCAACCCCACCCCAGCGGCTTTGTTCAAACAGTTGGAGGACCATGCCCAGTGTTTGATCAGAAGAAAACACAGAGAGTGAACATGAGAGGAAGTCAAACAGAAGGCAGAAGGGAGGGCTGAATACTGGGATGCTGTATTAGTATGGCCAGTCAAAGTCTCCTCCCACTTCTTCGCTGGTGTGTTCCTCTGGCCTCTGTTCTACTTTGTAATTTTGTTTAGTTGTGGTTCGGACACAGTTGCTTGTACCTTCAACCTGTGTCAAGCACCAAAAGAGGGCCACCACAAATGAATCAGTCATCTAAGTTATAGGCCCAGTTTTTTTTCTATTTTGTTTGTATTAAAATAATGAGTTTGTAATGTTAGTACTGCTCACATGCCCCCCACCCACCCACCCCCAACACACCCCCAACACACCCCCAACACACCCCCAACACACACCCCCAACACACACACACATTCATACATACAAAATAATCAACCTGAAAGATAAACTGTGACAATCCCTATCTAATCTGCCAGGTACAATGGCTCCATCAGGACAGGAGTTCATTAGGGAATGTGAACTTAAAAGGGAGCTTAAAAGGTAGAGATCTGATCAGAGACGAGTTGATATAATGTGAGTGCCCATAAAGGGGATACAGATTAATCAGCAGTCAGAGACAGTTTTTTTTTTTTTTGCTTTTCCTAACAATGGCCAAAATCTATAACAACTTTAACCTCTTTGTTGAGCAGTAAAGATGTAAAACAGACTCCAAGTAATTCATTTGAAAATATTTTTTCTTTTAAACATTTTATTTGTTCCTTTAAACAATGACCTTTGTGACACTATTTGAGTTGCTCCAGTTTTGCCCCAACTCTAACAAATCAGGGCTCTTCCTATGTGCTGTATGTTTTAAATTGTCCTTGTGCTCATATAGAGATGCAACAACAATGTCTCCTCCTTTATGATTTTGCTTTTCTGTGTTCAGGCAGAAGGGATGCATGCTTTAACTGTGCAAGTTTATGAAGTGAATAGGGACCCATAACCGTATCATGACTGTCACACTACTGCATGATCATTAAAATACTATTAGTTTTAAGTCACAAATGCTAACTACACCAATCTGTTTGCAATGATAGTTTAGTGAGGCCTTAAGAAAGAAAAGAAATTAAGATAAAGTTGCTTGAAAGTCATTAAAAGGCTCTAAGGGTTTTCTTTTTGGTGTGTAGAAAATACAGTGGTATAAACTGTTTCGCTCAAACGAGTTGATTTTGTTTTTTGTCTTTTGCACAGGGGTATATCAAATTTTCAACATCTTTGCAAAATTGCTCTCAAATCTTTACGGTTGTCTTTGTTTAAAGGAACTGGAATTGTATAGATGTTTACTGCAAATAAACATAGTAAATGTGTCTGTTAAGCTCTGGCTTTCACCAACACATCTCAGGTTTACTTCAGTTGTTTAAACAAGACTAACAGTCTACACTTATGCCATAAAGCTGTACTCAGGTAATTTTAGATTTTGACATAAGTGCTAATGGTGGAATGCTAACATGCTCACATGAAATATTAAGACATGGGTTTATGTATGTTTAGAGATATCCCACTTCTCCCAGAAGTGGGATATGGGATTCTCCCAGAAGTTGTTTTTAATTTGATTTTATTTTTATCTTATTCTTTGCTATGTAAAGTGTCCTTGGGTGTTTTGAAAGGCACTTATAAATAAAATGCATTATTATTATTATTATTATTAAGTTCTGGTAGTTCCCCACATATCAATACAAGCCTGTCTTCCATAGCCATCTTCTTTTCTGTGGACATGTCATCTGACTTGACTGGGATCATGGGGCAATAAGTTTTGCTCTCCCTGTTGGAGGATTAGTGTATTTCTTCTGCCCAGATGCAGGGCAGCAACTGATGTGCAGTCTCTGTGTACATAAAATAATTGCTAAGCACTTGCATTTACAGCTGCATCTACTTAGCTTGTGCTAAGTATAAAAGAAAGTAACACTGTGTAGCATGAACTCAGCATGAGCTCTGTCCTGTGCTGTGAATGTGAGAATTCAGGCATAGTATAGAGTGTAGGCCATCCCTGTGGTGGATTTGCGTACTACACACAACATGATTGTACTGCCAGCCTCTACAGCCCAAACTTAATTTGGTTTGATGATGATGTCTTATTTCATAATATCCCTCTGTTGGATCAGCTCTATCCCCAATAACTAGTATCATCGCCCTGGCAATGATGTGTGAAGTTTAGGGGATGTAGTTATGCAAAGTGCACTGAAGAGGTTTTTTCACCATAGGATCATGGACTATACCTTTAATATTTGTTTAAGAGCATATTTCTACACACTAGCATGAGTTAGTTACACACTAGCTTTAAGCAAGTAACCTTTTGTTGTCACCTGTGCCATTTTTCACATGTGAAATCAGGTCTGATACTTATAGGCTTTGATGCCAGCACCCCAGACAGTATCATATTTCATCTGCAGCTCTGTGAGCTACAGTAGTGAGACACAGGTGTTATCGCTCTCTTTATCACAGTGTGACAGATTAACATCCATCCCCATCTGTTCTCACCTACACCCACACCCACATAACTTCATAGACCCTGTTTCAACTAATTTACAAAGAGCTGAAGAGACAAAATTTTAAAAGTATCTGATCATTAGGTGATTTACTGGGGCTTAATATAATGTTTTTCCATAATTGCAAGAGCCTGGAGTACCACATAGAACCACAAACATACTATATCCTAGTAATACATGACATTTTGTTATGACTTATCCTGCCACTGAATAAATGCAAAGAGCTCTCACAAGTTTAGTCAGTAAACCAACTGTAGCACCAGTTTCAATTTCCCTCAGCTAAATCAGTGTAGTGGATCTGGGCTGGGAATGCTGTGTTGAGCTGGAAGCTGGGATCATTACACCCCATCATGGTAAAGTACAGCCTGACTAACTCCACTCATACTAACAGCTATGATGACAAATAGATCTGAAGAGGCTTTGGCTCTGATAAATGCAGCAGGATGCTGAAGTGCTGCATTACAAATCTGTTAATCTGCCCTTCCCTCAGTCTAGCATGAGGGAAAAAAACAGGAGATGGAGTGGTTTTATAGATATGTAATCCTTGGAGTGGACTGTGGAGAAGTATCTGAGAGGAAGATAATATATAGAAAAAAAGGGAGTATATGCTTTTACTGTTGAAATAAGTAGAGAGAAATTTAACCTTGATTGTCCAGAGGCAAAGAACTTTAAATGACCCTCTGGTTCTTGACCTGGCAGATCATTACGGGAATATCCCTCATTGTAGCTTTTAGCCTTCCTGTCCCTCTTTTGTTCGCTGTCCCTTCATCACTCCACCTCTCCCCCAGTACCGTCTTTTTTTCTCTGTTTGCCTCTAATGACTTGTGTGCACCTCTCACCTCCGATTGACGGACAGCGGACCTCCCGTTGTCATGCTTGTTGAGCCCATTAGGGCCGTTAATCACCTGCTGTTCTTCATGTGCTCAGCTTTCTGCACACTGGGGTAAGAGAGTCGGCCATTTTGCTTTAAAGTGTAAACATGCAAACACACTTGCAGACAGACAGCGTATATTCCATAAAATATTCAGTTGTAGATCCATAACCAAAGCAACCTTTGGGCCTAAAGTGGCTTTAATAATATTATTCAAATTAATGAAGTAGCACATTATAGTACTGTGTTACTGTGGAAAGTAATAATACTCATCACTTATATGTGTAGTATCCTGTTTCTTTGTTTAAATTATGTTGTTTACAGTATTTGACATTCATTACTATGTATATGTATGGGTTGTATCAACAATTCAGAGCATGGTAATTTTACTTTTGTTTAGATAAAAATGGTTTTGAAAGAACCAAGTTATGGTTCTTTCAAAACCATTTTTATCCAAACAATACTGAAATATTGTTTGTTTAGGACAGAACACTTTAAAATGGATTCAAATGAGCTTCAGCATGCATGCCAACAATATGGTACTATAGACCTGTTTTCTAAAAAAAACTTTTTCTGTTTTCATAAGAAAAGGTGTGGACGACCTGTTCTCTTGTTATTATATTTACTTTTTGCATTCTTAGATTATAGGTTATAGGATATTCCTCATTAATTGAGGCAAATAAGAACAACCCCAGGTTTCTTTTCAGCACTGTAGCCAGGCTGACAAAGAGTCA
>JAUMHL010000003.1:15107476-15118767 GCA_032362345.1 Sandelia bainsii
ATGCAAACTCCACACAGAAAGGCACCCGGCCGACCCGGGGATCGAACCTGGGTCCTTCTAGCTGTGAGGCGACAGTGTCAACCACTACACCACCGTGCCGCCTGATTCTATTTATCTTGGCTAATTTCTCCTGAACCATAAAACATAAAAGTAATATTCCAAATTATAGCCACCATGCCACTGTGTGGCTGTTATTGCTTGTTCAAACTCTGTATAAGTGCAGGATGCTCCACTGAACAACCACGTGCATTTCACAATAGTTTACCACTAGAGGGCACTACACATAATTCTATATTTTCATCATAATATTTCAATAACTGTTAATGTTAGAGTAATGAAACTTGGTATACAACTACAGTTAGATGAGCTACTTCACATACTAAAAAATGGTTGTCACAACACCACTGTGTGGCTATTTGGAACTAGGATTATAGTTAGCAAACCATAATGGGGAGCTGAGGAGTAAGTGAGGAAACTACATGGTTACATCATGTTTAAAGGCTCATCAATGCTGAAGTGCTGCTGAATTATTTTTGGAACACATGGTCCAACTAAGGTAGGGTTACATGTAGTAAAGAATGATGGAGACTGTGCCCCCTTGTGGCCACTGTTTGCATGTATATCGTTGAAAACATTTCTGCAGCTTCATAACACAAGTAGTATGTTTTTGGAGCATGTCAAATTGTTCAGAGGCAAAGGCTCCCACAGGTCATCTGTTCAAGCGGTTTATTATGACCTATAGTTAAGTTTTATCATAGTAGTAACTATAATGAAAATTGACAAAATCCACATTAGGAGGGGTAGATAGACATGTAAAAAAAAACAGGATTTTCTCATGGGAGATTTTCCTTTTCCAACCAAGAGTCACACAGAATTTCACACAGCAGAGCTTCAAGGCTGCTGCCAGAAGTCAGCAAACTAAAACAGAGCAAATTTAACAGCATCTGGTGGACGCAGTAGAAGACCATATTAAAAAAATATTTAAATTATTAGAAAATGCAAATAGTTAATCCGTCAGTGACGTGATTAGAGCAGTGGTTTACATTAACAGAAAAAAGAGGGAATACTTGAGGCTGCATGAAGTCAGACAATTAAAAACATCTTTCTAAAGTGAAATACTCCATGAATGTTACCCTAGGCTGAACAATGAGGGGACAATAATCACTGAGATAGTAGCATAGAGAATATTCAAGCTTACAGTAGGTGATGTTACACTGTCAGGTGTCATAAAAGTAAAAAAAAAAAAGAGTTTGACCGAACAGTGAAACTGCATTAAAATTCCAACGTAGTGAGAGAATTTTGTCACTTCTATTAACACAAAAATGTAGAAGCTACTGTGCTGAAATATGCCAATAAAATCACTAAAGTATAAAATACCTCCCTGTAAACTGGTAAATTATGATAGTGATATGGGGAACAGAGTATTAATTTCAAGCATTAGATTTGTTATATTGCCTGTGCTGTATTTCTGCATCATATTGAAATCCAGAATTTGTTCAGATTAAGTCACTATAATTCCTATGCAAAATAAATGTTTCCCCCTAAAGGGAAATGCAGTTTGTCTGTTCATGACAGGTACGTCTGAAGCAGTGAATTTCGCTCATACCTAAGAGAAAAATCAAAGGACGAGAAAATTGTTAAATGAAATAAATTCTTTCAAATGCTCGTGCATGGCAGTTAAGAAGAAATCTCTTCATAAGAATGGTTCTTGATAGTAGCCCACTATGAATGTGCAGAAAATAATACTGTTAATAGCTACAATTTGCACGCCTTACAACATATTTATTTAATTATAACTTTCTTCTTTTATCATTTTGACCCCACTGTTTTGTTTCTACATGTACAACTTATGTTGTTGGCTACTCGCTGCCACGCTTGCTTGCTGATAGCACAGACAGTGTAGGTTTTATTTGCGTTAGTTGTGAACAATTTACACTGGAATTACTTTCTAATAAATAAATAATTGCTTGCATTTTTGTTTTCATATTTTGTGTGAACCAGCCTTTTAAAATGTTGCAGCTATCATGCTTTTGAGTAATAAACCATTTTACATGTAATGCACAAAGAATACAAAAGTACTGTGTTTAATATTGTTGGTTGTATTAGTAAATTGGTAGTAGTATTGTTATTGCTGCCTTGCTTTGTCCTTATAGGGGGTTAATTATTCTCTACTGTTATTTTGTGTCTGTTCTCAAAGACTCTGTCTCTGTCACACAGAGTTGCCTTGACTCCTGTTTGCAGTGACAAACTAATCAAAATATTGCTCTGTAATTGGTGGGTAGTGATGTGTAGCCTGTAATTACTGCAGTCAAGGTTGTCTTTATTCTCCAGTACCATCCTTGAGGGATGAGGGAGAGGGTCAACATTATGCAGTCTTGGAGTCTACAGTTTGTCAGCAATTGAAAACCTATTGTAATACTAGACTGTCATGTTTTTATTTGTACTTATTTTAGATCAGCTAGTAGCAATTTGTCTTCACTTTGGCATCAAAGAATGTCTTCAACTGATTTGTGTCACAAAAGGCCTATTAAATCCTTTATGATTTACAGTTTTACAACTTTTTGAATATGTTTTAGGCACTGTATGATCTTTAAAAAATAACACGATGACAGGAAGTATCAAGAGCACATGGATGTTCATTATTCGTTGCACTAATTGCAAGTAAAGATAAAGATGGCAGCTACAGACAATAAAGAGATGAAGACTTAAAAGTCATCCATGGAAAGTAACTGAAATACAAGACAACGGGATAAAAAGAAACATGCAATAAATGTATTAAATGAAAGAAAAAGTCTTAAGTAAAAATAAACCAAAGCAGCTTTTTAGCTTGTTTTAAAAAAGCTGCATGAGGGTTTGATGCCTCATGGAAGAGAGCCTGTGTCGGGAAAATGAAAAGGATTAGACACTGTTACATGCTAATAGACATTTCACTCAGAATTGTGATGTTATTTGAAAGAAAAGATCTGCAATTGTGGGCTTTTGTGCTATACTTCAAATGTCTGTTTCTAAATATAATACTTTAATACTGAGTCGCTCTGTTCGGAAAAGAATCACAGCGCGCCGTAATAATGTCACCAAATGATGAAGCTGTTTTATAAACATGAAAGTGTGAGGCGTTGAGGCATGATCCTTGTCTCAGTCTCCATCATATGACCACATATTCCTGACTTCTTCAGCAAACTCACAGACATATCATTCTACTATATAAATAAGAGACTGATGCCTTCACAACTGTATGTATTCCTCTACTTTTAGATACATGTGAGCATGTTTGTCACCTAATTGTTATTCAGCCAGCATACTGATTATTAAATATCAGTACTTGAAAAGCACGCATAAAATGTCCTCTCCAGCAACATATTGTATAATATTAATTCAGTCCCCTGTGAGGCATACCTGAAATTAAATGCATTCTCTCCCTAGCCAACATGCACTTTTTAGCAGATAATTTCAGATCCCCACATGAAAGACTATTCCATTAGGTACTCTAACAGAGCTCTCCTGTTGCTCACACATCCCAGCTGAATCAAACGGTGTAACTTTGGACCACTTCTCCCTTTTGTTTGTTCCACCAGGGGCCCAGCTTGTTATTTTTGGGTAATTAATTTAGAGCCTGTGTGCCTTGTTTGTTGCAACACCATAGCATTGATTCATGTTTACACCTAAGCGGTGCAATTAACAGATCAATACCAAGTGGAGAAACATGGAGCTCTTCAGTCAGCCTTTGTTGCACATAAATGAAAGCAGATCTGCACACATACTGCATGAGCGCACACACAAAATGCAGTCAGTGCCTCCTAACTGCTCCCTATGCAAATGTGTATGAGTAATGGCTGAAAGGTAGACAGACAATGAAGACAAAATAATGCTACATGTTTATTTACCAAGCTATGGGATGAAAAATTTACTTTACTGCCCATGGACGCTTTTTCCTTTGACTATTCAATCTGACCTTTGAATAACGCGTGATAGCATTTACACTAATTGCTTTCGTTTATTCTACGTAACTGTAGCTTTTATACACATCCATAAAATGCATCCAACTCACCGGTTACGAAAGCTTTTATAAAGAACATTTAATTACAGTAAACTGCACTAGCCACCGTCATCATGCTCTTTCTGTGAAGAGTGGCTTCACAGAAGGGTGTACTATGTGAGGAGGGAGTTTCAGCAAACGGATGTGAGTCACATCAAGGCATGTTGAGCTATATTGTGTGATTATGTGTGTTGTATAATGACCACCCACAGGTTGAAGGTCTCAGCTCCTTGATCACCAGGCTGTAGATGTGTATGAAATAGTGGAGCGTTTTAATGAGAAAGCGTAAAGGTCAGTGTGTGTGTATGGGTGCGCAATTGCACATGCGACCACACAAACATGTCTGCAAATGTACACATATGTAGCTAAGGTGGAAAACATGCAGGAAGTCCTCTTATATCAGGAACCCCATTTTGTATTCCAGCAGAATAATCTGAGGAATAATGCCTGTTTTGTACTCCTGGCACAAACTCTAACGCAAACTTTAATGTGTGTGTGAGTGTGTGTGTGTGTTGGAACTCTTCCACAAACTGTAGTAGGCAGCTGCTGCTGGGTGGAATCATCTCCATACCATAGAACTGCCAGACAGGCCACCATCCAACAGTGAAGGATTTGGAGGATTTAAACTCTGTGAAGGTGAGGCACACAAACACACATTCTCTCTCTTCCTCTCTCTCACACTCACCTTAAACAAGACATACTCCAAAGAGAAAGGAAAAAAGGACACTGGCGAAGCAATTGAGGTGGAGGAAGAGGATTTCGCTTACGTCCTTTTACCTGCTTTAAAGTGCTCTATCTCAGCAAACCACATTTGTTTTATTAATTTAATGTCACATCAGGAGGAGTCAGGCGGCTCACTCAGAAACTCTCTTCCTAGAACTTTTTTCTCTGTGTGCAAAGTACTGACAGAACAAAGCATCATCGTGTAATAACAAAGCACGGAGAGAAAAAAGGGAGAGGGACAAAGAGAGGAGGGGTGCTGGGGAATAAAAGTTGATTCCCGCCTCCGATTAAATTGCCCTTTAGATAAAAGTAAATCTAGTAAAAGGCAGTGCAGAAAAAAAAGAAAATTATTAATGAGTCTTTCCTCTAATGTGATTTTCAACCTTAATATCAGCGATGAATAATAAGCAAATAAGGGAACAAATTTGTGTTTCTTCGTGTGTTGGGAGCTTAATCGCTTTAAAAGAATTCTACATCTATTAGACCATTAACACACGCCCCCAAAGGAAAATATCTCTAGCTTTATGGGAGTTGAAGAAATAATTGTATGAATTCCAGCACTCATATACAGCATATTTATGTATAGTCCTATTTCATGCACACACAAGATTGACCGTAGTGCATTACAAAAAAAGGACACCCCCTTACCCCCGCTGCACTCAACTGTCATCACACATCTGCATATACATGGACACAAATGGTCCACTTTTTAGAGGCATCTGCAACTGGTTTTGGTTCCAGATGCCAGTGACTAGTGAGACAAATTATGTCAGAAGGAATAGTCAGTTTAATGGAAGGAAAATAAGGCATGCACATGTGTGCATGTCTGAGTGAAAACAATAACAGCAAATGAACATGTGGCTTAACCTAAGAGGCAAAGCAAAGCAATTGCAACCCTTTTATATTTAGTGCACAAACCTATCATTATCGGCTTGTTGTCAATGACAATATGACCCAACCATGCATAAGTACAGTAATCTAATTAAGATGAATTAGATTAAAAGATAATTAAGCTAAACACATTCATTAGCCTGTACATGTTAAATGTTAAACAGCCACTATATGAGCTCCATTAAATTTGAGGTACCGAAACCAGTAATATGCTATGTCTATATTATTGTCACAAATACTTTTAAATACTTTCAAAGGAATTATAGAAACTATCACCGCAATGACATTTTCTCAGGCTTTCTGCAAATTCTAAGATTTAAGCCTACGACCACATGACCAAACACAATAGCCTAGATCCAGTTAAACAGTAATTAACTAATAATGAGATCCAATTTAGAATGAAGTGGCTGTGCAACCAGTTATACTGTATCTTAAGTTAGGAGAAAGCTTCATCATATTCTTTCATGCACAAATAAAGAAAGAAGTTGCAAATGGGAGCAGGCAGTACCAACAACAGACTCTGGGTAGAGTTAATTAACATTTCTGATTTCTGAAAAATATTCTTTTACTTTTAAAATCATGTCTTTAGTAGACATCCTGCTATTACTTCAGCATCTATACTATGTACTGTATATACTGTACCTCATTGCTTATTTCCATTACAACATATCAGCTTTTCACAGAAAAGAGAAAACTACTAAAACAGTACTGCACTCAAACTGACTGCTGTACTAATGTGACCAGTGACACCAATTACATCAGATGAGAGGGTGCTAATGTGTTCAGCCTCCCTTTCTTGGGTTTCTGTGTGAACTCCACAATCAACATGTAGCCATAATGTTTCATCAGCACTGATTGTTGCTGTCTGGCTAGATATACTTGATTGCCCACTTTTGCGTGTTCATCAGCATATAAATGCTAAATGTTTAGCTTCATCTGTGCTAGACCTACAGAGCATCCCCCACATTTCTACTTATATGGGAGGGCACAATGGTCCTGTATTATTCTTTGCAGCCAAAGCATGATTAAATAGAACATATCAGCCATTGTAACAATTCAATTTGTCTGATTAGTTTGACTTTTCATTTCTCTATTATTACGTTTATGCTTTGTAGCTGAAGTTTTATACAATATAACAAAATGTTTAAAAAATGTAAAATTGCCTCAATTAATTTAATTAATACGTTATTAATAATATTATTGAAATTATTCTTAACATTTCCTTTGCTGATGAAGGCTGCCAATGGTCATTTTCCAATAACACAGCTGTTCCCATTCTCCTCCTGTGTGTTGTTGTTTCTCCGCTATTATCCCTCCACCAGTATTGCTGAGCCCAGGAGGGCACTGTTTAATGTCGGAATTGGTATCGTGCCGCAGAGGTGGGAAATAGGAAATGAGATTTGTGGCCTCTCTGAGGAATTGCCATGATTGTGGTGGCAAGTTAACTTCAACTTTGTTCTGCATTCTTGACACTGGCTAGTACAAGGCAGCACAGAAGGACATCCAATACCACCCCCAGAACCAGCAGGCAGCAGCGATACTATAGACTGAGATGCGGCATTCCCCCAGTGAGCTTTCGTGACATTTCTTACATTAAGTATCACTGTGTTAGTATTGGTAATATGAGAACTTCCTGTTCCAGGTACAAGAAATCTTCAACATACTGGTATGTTTAACAATATAGTGTTTTAAAAAGATTTCAGTGTCATCTTTAAATGTATGATATTACTAGATATTGTTAGCAAAGTTCACAAGACTCATATTCTCAAGACCCTTTAAGTAGCAGAAACTTTACATTTTGGTGCACTGGTGCCTGAACTCAACAAAGCATATTAAAGACATTGTGGATATTCTGTCACCCATCCTTTTGAAGAATAAAATAATAAATGACTAAAAACAAGAAATAAAAAGCATACATACCAAGCAGACAGTGTGTTTGATTGCAAAGTAATGGAAATGAGTGATGAAAAAATACCAGTGATGAATGATGATGACATCCCTAGTATTCTTCAGAGGCAGATGGCTCTAACAACTGAGCCAGTAATATCCCCACAAGCAATACATTGTCAGGGGTTGGTGAACTCACTCTTTGAATCGTATGTTCTATCAATTGAAATCCACTTGTGTGAGCAGCTTTTTAAAAATATGTTGAAAAGAATACAATGCAGTGCAACGGGGAGATTATTGGATGGATTATGGATTTAAAACAAAGCTTTAAAACTAAGGCAAATTCCAATTTGATTCAAGTACAATCTATTATTGTGAATTCAATATTTATTGTAAAAAAAAATTTAGATAGAAATGTAAAAGTGGCTCTAAAATATTGAAAAAGAAAAGTATGCAAAGGAATTCTGCATTTACTTTATGTAGATCTAGGGGTAGTTCTGTATATATTGGTGCCCTTGGCGAGATGTTCCATCCCACTCATCTTTTCATTAGGATATTTTATGGCAATTATGATCATTTTAAATATACATTATTATTTCAAATGCAACTAATATTCAACTTAACATCATGATTTGTCAAACAGTAGGCTATTTCTATGAAATGAAACCTAGTTCTTGTTATGTATTATCTTAGTTTTAATCTTGATGATTCACTGACTACATAACTCAAGCACAATTTCTTCATCCTCCTTGAAACCCCTTCACCAGAAGGCACCAAAGGTGACAGCCTAGTTCACCTAGGCCTACAGACGTCCTAGGGTGGATTGATACACAGTGACACACAAGAAGTTGTTGTTTTGCAGAACTGTCTGATGTCAAAGCTTTCTGTTCCTTTAATCAGGGTCTCATGCTGGCACTATCTTAAGTTGCATATTGTAGCTTTAAACATTTTTTACTTGCTGAAACAACTGATGTTGTTTTCTTGCTCCACTAAGCCCTCCCTCTCCCTGCTGTGCTGTATTGTAGCAGTGTTCATCTGTACTGTGCTGAGCCCTGACAAGCTCTGCCCATCACGTCAGATAGTCTTGGTTATACAGTTATAATAAATGAGAATTGCTTCAAAACTGACTAAACTAATTAAAAAAATTCTGACTGGTTAGAAGGGCAAACCTTGCTCGAAAAGCTTTAGAAGCAAATATCTCTGCATTGTTCATGTGGGCTACATGAGGCTTTGATGGCATATCGCCGCATACAGATTTGTTTTCTACAAAAAGAAAAAAAATGTAAAGTTGCCTGTGCTGTATTTAAATTCTTGTAAAAGCTGAGGTTGACTGGTCAACAAAACACTTAACAATTTCCCTTAATTAAGTTTGTTAAATATGGAATCTTGAATTAACATGGGAGACAGCTGTTTCCAACTGACTGTCCCAATTACAAATAAGGTCATAAAAATATCATAATCTTAATTCCAAAGTATTATAACCATAAGCAAAAAGGTTCCCTAACTTTAATAGTTTTCAAGACAAAAAACATCTTTCCCTAACCCTAATCAAGTTATTTTTGTACCTAAACCTAACCGATTATTTTCTTTTCAACAGTTATCAGAATCAGAAAACTTTATTCATCTCAGAGGAAATTGCGAACATCACGACTGCACAATCACACAAAGACACAAAACAAGAACAATTTGTTATGCTTTTATGCGTTTATATAACCTGGCTAACTGCTGACTTGTTTACAGCCTGTCTCAGAGTTCTCAAATCTCAGAAGTTATTTTGGTGAGTACAATAGAAATGACAACCAAAAGCTGTTACAAACTGGACCCAAGTTGAAATAAACTGGAAACATCCTTTAATGAGATCAGCAAATATAATATACTAATTTCTCCATTTGGAATTTAGTGAACTGACTATCCTCAGAGAAAAATGTCCATTTTAATTTCACTTGGACTTTAAGCTTTCTAAAAGGTTTGTTTTCATTTTCCAAATCCTCAGTTTATCCTGTGCATTACTATTCAGTTTTTTTTTAAGTCTAATGAGGGCAGAAACTTGAAGAAACACAACTAACAGCCACATATATTCCCCCTGCTTCTCCATCCCAAAGAAAGTATTTAAAAGGAGCACAGTGATCTGAAGTTTATATTCTTCTATAGCAGATTTGTGACTAAGCTCCAGTGTTGCTAATGCATAGCCTACGATTAATGACTGTTTCCTAATTAGCACTCATCCAGGCAACACAATTAAAAATAACTTCAAAGAAAAACGTAAGCTCTAAAAATTCTAGGCAGAGCAGGAGCTGAAATAAATGACTCCGTCTTTCCCCACCATAACACACACATGATTCTTTATGCCTGTATTCTGTAGCACCACAGCTGTGAGCATCATTTAATCAGATAAGCATTTCAACCTTGTGCATTTACAATCCCATTATTCCCAGTGATTAAGCTATATCCAAGCATAACATAAACTTTATAGTGTTTAGTGACCATTCAGAAATGTTAGTTTTAGGATTGTGTAAACAACAACATATATACGATGCCACCGTACAATTTGAAAATATCTACATCCAACAACACAACTCGTTGTGCAGTGCACCTCATTATCATTCAGTCTCTCTACAAGTGAGTTAAAAGTTATAGCTGGAAAAAAATTATAAACAAGCCTTCTTTCTGTATCATATCTGTCCTGGCCATTGCCTGATTGCTTTGTGGGCACTGTTTAATTGCCAATTAAGCCGAGACGAGGACAGCAATCACAGTAGGTGTTTGTGTGTGTGTTTCAAAATGCGTAGGAGGTAGCAGGTGAGGCAGGGTAAATTATTGGTCATTCAAGCACGGTTCAAACATATATGTTGTACAATCACTAACATTCCTTGTCAAATACCACAACAACAATAAAAGGAACTTTGAACCACGAATAATAATGCATTTGGATGAAAACACATTTAGCTTCAAACTAAGTTATAGATGAAAAGCATCCACAGCGCTTCTATACTTTTTCTTTCTGACAACATATTATATTCTGTCTCTGCTTACAGGGAAACTCATTTGATTAGATTATCTATCAAAAAAGTAGTGTAAAAGAGTAAAACTGAGCTGAACTGAAAAGTACACAAACACCAGTTCATGAAAATTTACCTGCCAGCTCACTTTCCAGCTAGATGTATTATTGCAATAATATTTTTATTTTATCCTTTACTCAACCAGGTACACTGAGGTTAACAACCTCTATTTCAAAGGTGAAGACTACAGCATTACAGGCTGATAACAAGACAAACATAAAACACACAATTATACTACTGAAGCACAACAATGTATACATGATTGGTAGCTCAAAGGCTTAAAATAAGCCAAAAAGAACCCATTACCCCATATGGGTCAATGTTAACAAAGCAAAGGGTGATGTGTATTACGTGTAAGGCACTAGCTTGCAAACAGCACAGTAAGTCAATCAGGTGCATTTAGCATAAGCTTCCTACCAGCGCTAGAATAGCAGAGCAACATACAATCTAAAATATAGATCAACTACAGTTACAACAGTTATAGTACAGAGTAACATGAAAAAGATCAACTAAACTGGATCTAGTAAATAACATTCAAAAATGCATGATGTTTTCAGTAATTTCGTAGGACTATAAATATACATATAGATATATATCACTGAGACTATACACTAAGTGGAAAGAAGGAGGCCGAGGACTAGTGAGCGTCAAAGCCACTATCCAGGATGAAACATCGAAGATCCATGAATACATCA
>JAUMHL010000003.1:15118867-15134155 GCA_032362345.1 Sandelia bainsii
TCGCAATACTTAGCATATCGCAGAACATTTAAAATCGCAATAATATCGTATCGTGAGTTAAGTATTGTGATAATATCTTATCGTGGGGTCTCTGGTGATTCCCACCTCTAGTATTGACTAGCTTTTCCTCTCTCAGGCTCACGTTTTGACAGCCTTTACTCAAACTCAAGAAGACGAGATTTTCTAGAGCATGCTGGATTACTATCACCCTCTCATCAACCTTAATGGAATTTAGGTTTGGACTGGTCCTAGTAGTTTTGTACCTCTACTAACTGCTGGATCATTGGCTCAGTAGATAGGAGGAGTAATTGTGCTTTAAGTGAGCAGCATGCTAAAACTAGATCAAGGTGTTTAATGGACTCAGGGGGAGTTCAGGAGTTACACTGACAGTCACTCTCAGGTGCCCCTGAAATTTCAATTACCCTTTGCCCTGTTATGTCCAGGCAGTGCTGAACATGGCCTCATATCTGCTTTTGGATTGGCATATTAATGAGGGAAAACTTTTGCCTCCATCTTTCACATTGTACGTTTTTTTTCTAACCAGGTGTGTCAGGAAGCCAATATGTATTAGGTGTAGTGGCCACTTTTGTAACTGGCATCAAATTTTTCATAGCTACCTAGTGCATATCACATCAAAATGGATACGCACTATTGGTAACTATGCACCAAAGGGTAAAATATGCATCTTTTAGCTGACTTTGCGCCATCGCTGTTACCCCATTTAATTTTTTTTTAGTGTTACCAACTCTCTCTGTCAAGAAACCAACTGATGTCACCACTTTATGTAATATGCCACATTTGCATATGTATAACAGTTTCACAGTGCAGACTAAACTGTGCATGAGAAGTGGAGTAATCATCAGTAGTCATCTTTGGATTACAAGTTCAAACTGGCATCAGCTTCATTGATCTGTTAACAGATATTCTCTGAGTTTCCATAGAAACATTGATCCCAAATATTTTTAGTCACTGTTTGTTTTTGCTAAATAAATCACTGAAAGAAAGTAAAAAGTTTTTTGAATTTGTAAGAAAGTTGCCAATTTGGCAGAAGTTGTGGGTGTTTAGAGCCAAAGAGTAGTTTAATTTCACAATAATTTCACTATAATTTTACTCCCTGACATTAGAGAAGATGACAATTATTTTAATCAGTTTCATGCTAAAAAAGATCAGTTAAACTGCTTTTTAACTGCTTTTCTTTTTTCATTTGAACAAACCCCTGACCCTGCCCAACTGCCTGCTGCTGGCTACACAGCTGATTGCTGACCCCCTTCATGACGGCTTCTTTTTTAGCTTCTAATAGGGATTTTTGGTTTGTTTGTCTTTGTTTATTTATTCCTACAAATGTGTCTCCGCTGACATGAAACCATGAAACTTTCACAGATGTGTAACATTGTCTTACACACTGACATAAGTGGAGCATGAATGCAGTGACAAGTATCACCAGATTCTCTGGTTTGATTGAAATTGACACACCGTGCTGACGTTTGACAAGGACAATTGATTATTCAATAACTCCTGTCAGGCCATGATAGATAGCAACTGAATCACTGGCAATGTGTATTGTCTGCAGTTTTATATATTAAATGTGTTTACTTTACAAATGCAGTTGTCGTCTACTTAGACATTGTAGTTTATTTTGTATTCATATACCTACTACACAGTGTTGTCAATTCAAACATCATTACTTTTCAGTGCTCATGATCAGGGTTTGGATGGTTGTGATCTTCTACACCTCCTGCGGCTACAGTTTATGTCTTGACATATTTTCTGAAGGGATTTTTAAATCATCCAATACCTAAATCTTTCTGTTGTAGTAAAACAAGAATACAGAAACCAATAGGCAAAAGTTATGTTTACTAAAGCCCAATGACTGGTATTTAATTTTCTTTCTTTTTAACATTCACATTAAGGTCAGTAATAGCAGCAAGACTGCAACACTGTGTCACTGTTTGTGTACAAATGTTAATTTGGTACAGTTCAATTTTTAATTTGGTTTGTTTAAGCTCTTAAACACATCTTATATGTCCTCGTATTTATTATTAGTGTGCGAACACTTAGGTTCCCATACCACTAATTAATTGTAGCACACTCACAAATGCCCCCCAATGTGCAATCATTAAACAATCTTTGAAATGTAAACAACTATTAAACCAACTTCCAAGAGAAGTTTGGTGACGAAAGCTGTTTGGGCTGTATTGGGCTTTTTATAATGTACAGTGCATATTAATTTTAGTGTCATTAACCTTGTGCCTTAGAGTTCATAACAAGAGTCAACTAATTTTTGTTACTCCAACAGTCAGTCCAGGAATTTGCAGTGTTGTGATCACAACAATTCATGCAAATTGAACCAGTCCTTGTGAATTCTACTTGACAATGCAATTTTGCATTTCCTGAAGGAACCAAAGCTGCAAAATCTGACTTTTCAGGCCAATCCCCAAAATATCTGCAAAAAAATAGAGAATTGCCTAATGCATTGATCTTTACTGTAATGATCACTGTAGAAAATTGTGATCTGATTTTAATCAGTCTTTATCACTTTTTTCACTGAGCAAATAGATGTGTGAACATTTTCTTCAATGGCAATGATATTAGTGATGCACCAGTCCAGTACACAGGTATGCCGCACGTGACCAATCCAATTTAAATGCTGTTTCTCACTCATTGTTCCCAAGGAAAACAACAACTTTGGTTCCTTTAGAAAATGCCCTCAGATGACATTTGTTTATGTTCAAGTCACAAGACCTTCTACTGGCTGTAGTAATTGTGACGCTTGTGCAACATGAGCAAAGAAGGAACTTGCTGATGTTGTTACAGAGCAACCTTTGTCCTAAAAATGACTAAATTGCAATCACAATTAAGTTTTTGTAGGGAACAGAATTGCAACCTGATAACATTTTCCATTGTTATAATGAATTCAATCATATCATTGTTATTAATCAATCAATTAATGTAAATTTCCAAATATGTGGTGTGAATATGGCATTATTAAACTTTTTTATAGGTGTGTTTAGGTCCTCACAGTCTTTGGTCAAGGTTAGGAAATTATTCCCTGCCACAAACCTACATTTACTTAACTAGGTGTTTTTCCTTCTTAACCCTGTCCATACCACATTTTTTTCCATAACCACAATCTTTTGTCCATACACTTATTATTAAATAATACACAGTTATTTTAGACTGAGTCTCTTAACTTAAAAAATGCATTAACACAAAAATGCATCACTGACTATATTCTGATATGAATGAGGTGAATTTCATACTGTGAGGTTTACAGATTTTGAATATAACAGAAAGATGAAAGCATGGGATGGGTACTCAACCTTGACCTGAGCAACAGCATTGAAACTGGGAGAGAAAATATGGGCCTAATATGCCATTATAATTTAATCCTTATGTCATTCTGGCGTGTCCTGGCTATCTACTTCACTGTATTTAAACCATAGAATAGCATAAGTCTCATACTCCCATAACTCTCATTACTATTTATTAGTACATACTGGTTATGAAGACCTATAATCAGGTCTTGCAGACTAATGCAAATTGATTACTCTTTTTTCATGCTTTTAAAGCACTTGTCCCATTTCCCCAATCACTTCACGATTCTCATGACCAGAACAGTTCAAAAACTCAAATAAACTCCAGAAGCACTTTATGATTTATGTGTGTTTTTCAATCAGGTACAGTATTCCTTTGTAGTTCTGTTCTATGCCTCTACCCTTGCTCAATGAAGAACTGCCTGGATGTGCATTTCAAAGGCTTCAGCATCATAAAAGGAAGTATCAGTCTCGGATGAAAGCTTCACTGTTGATTCAAACATTCAGCACCGTCCCGTTTCCTATCCGAGCATTTCTCCAGTGATGACATATGTTCTAATCATTGGGTCATGTCACAGCTGATGCTCTCAGCAACATCAAAAGTCCCATGTCAAGATGCACATATTCTCAATGAAGGAAAGAGAAGTGAGAGCGACTTCCTGGACTGGTTATGTCAGAGAGTAGAAGAAAATGTTTGACATTTCGCTCTCCGTTCTTCCATTTGTGAAGCCCTCCAGGATGCAAGGAGGACTACATGACTGCTCTGTACCTCTAACATCCCGTGGGAATTGAGCAAGAGCAGAAATTTATTTTATTTACATATTTACAGTGCTGTGAAAAAGTTTTGCCCCCTTCATATTTTCTTGTTTTGCATCTTCGTCATACATAAATTATTCAGATCATCAAACACATTTTAATATTACACAAGAATAACCTCAGTAAGGAGTCAGAAAGGAGTAAGGAGAAGTAAGAAATCACTTAAATAGAAGCTGTCCGATAAAGTGAAGCACGTTAAAAGATCCCAAAAAGCAACACATTATTCTGTGATCTAAAGAAATTCAAAAACAGATGAGAAACAAATTAATTGACATGTATCAGTCTGGAAAGTGCTACAAACCCATTTCTAAGGCTTTGAGACTTCAGCAAACCAAGATGAGAGACATTATTCACAAATGGAGAAAACTTAGAACAGTTGTGAACCTTCCCAGGAGTGGCCAGCCTACCAAAATTACTCCAAGAGCACAACAACAACTCATTCGGCAGATCATGAAAGAACCCAGAACAACATCTGAAGAACTGTAGGCTTCACTTGCCTCAGTTAAGGTCAGTGGTCATGATTTAACAATAAGCAAGAGACTGGGCAAAAATGGCATCCATGGAAAAGTTCCAAGGCAAGCCACTGCTGCCCAAAAAGAACATAAAGGCTTTTCTCAAATTTGCCAAAAAAACATCTTAATTATCCCCAAGACCTTCGGGCAAATAGTCTGTAGACTGATGAGACAAAAGTTGAACTTTTTAGAAGGTTTGCTTCCTGTTATATCTGCTGTGAGACTAACAAAGCATTTTATAAAAAGAACATCATACCATATCATGTTTCACAAGACAAGACCGGATGTTCTGAAAATAACAGGAAGTTTGAGTCTTATGTCATTACGTACGTATGTACATACATACTCTGAAAGAAATCATGGAATGAAATGAAACATAAAACAGGGTTTTTCGATTATCGCATTTTTGAAGTACATCTGATTACTCCCAGTTATCAGATTGTTATGGTCATGTAAATGGGGCCAATGATCCAAAACACACCAGCAAGTCCACCTCTGAATGGCTCAAAATTAAAATGCTGTGGTATGACCTTAAACAGGCTGTTGTTGAGGCCAAGGGTGGCACAACCAGTTATTAGGTTTAGGGGGCAAATCCTTTTTAACATTTTCTCCTAATATATAAAATCATCATTTAAAAACTGCATTTTGTATTTATTCAGGTTATCTTTGTGTAATATTAGCTTTTGTTTGATGTACTGAATTATTTAAATGTGACAAATATGCAAAAATAAAAAAGCAGGAAGGGAGCAAATACTTTTTCACAGCACTGTATGTATGCATGTGGAAAAGTCACAAGGAAGAGAAGGCACAGTGGGAGGAGCATAGGTTCCAAGCTAGTATGATGCATTTTTTTCATGATATTAATAAACTGCGTGACCTAGATAAAGCTTTTTGAATGAGCTATGGTACTGTACAGTTCGTTCCACTGTGGTCCTTTGATTGAATGGAGAAATACCATTCAGATATTTCTCGTTGTGTTGACAGTAGAATGTATGAAGAAGAAGCAGTATGTAGCTTTGAAATTTTGAGCCTAACAAAATTTAAAGCCGGGTGGGTTCATAATGTCTTTTCAATTTATACAGAGGACTATGGTTATGTGTTGCTATGCTATACCATAGTAGCAGCATACCAACACCCAGGTCATCCATCTGAAAGATATTTATGTATGTGCATATACAATCAGCCCACATACTGCATGTACAGTATAAATATAGAGTGATTTGTTGCTACAGTGCAAAAATGGTTTTAAGGTAAGTATGCAAATATTACACAATTATTAATGTTCTTATATAACTTTGTGCTTCATAGAAGAAGATAGAAGAAGATACACTGACTTCCTTTACCAGATCCAGAAGGTGACAGTTTGAATAAGAAAAGTGTATATATCTGTATGATAAATGGTGTTCTCCTTTTATAATGCAACTGCTGACCAGTATGGACACAGCCGACCACAGCGTTACATCCCTATAGTACTGCTGCTCACTAATAAATTGCCAGTATTACTTGTCACTATGTGCTCATCCCACTTTTACTAATAGATCATTCTGGTAAATGTTACTTTAGACTAAGGTTTAATGTCAGTGATGATATTCTTTTTTGATTTTCTTTTCGTGTAGAGGTAATGGGTGTGATGAAAGAATGAGTGGAATAGTAACTAGCTCTAATGCTAAAAAATGAACAAGGGAATGACAGATTGATCTCTCCCCTCCTCTGCCCCACACACAGTAAAACCCACCTGTTAAAGCCACCGCCAACATGCACTACAGGAACAAAACACACACACACACACCATCTTGGCCACAGTGCACCTGATCACAGCCCACACATGGAGAAAACATACACATAGCACCACTTGCCAAAAGAAACATAGTGTGTTCCATGAGAGCAGTGAATGACTATGGCAGGAAAAAAGGAAGTCAAAGCTTTTTTAGTAGAGTAGAAAGGAAGATAGAGAAACCAGCTCTTTGTTGAGTAAACTACAGTGTGGTTGTTCTGGCGTCTTATATTTTTAGACAACTCCAGTAGACAGGCCTCCAGCAGAGCATGTGAATAATAACATCCCACAATGTGTTTTTGTAACAGGTAGGAAAATCAGGTGCATCTTTAAAATACCTTTTCTGTAATTGTCTTTCTGACTTCTCCATACCCCCCAGCTAACCCTCACATCCACTTGCCTGAGTGACTCGATAACTCCCTTCTCCCCATTCACCTTTTCAACTCTCATAAGGTTCCAGTATTGTGGCACTGTTGTAGAGTTCTGCCACTGACTGCGTGATCTTATCCACTTTCTTGCATGGACACACACACACACACACACTCACTCTTTGCTGGTGCTCATATGCGTGAATGTGTGCACATGCGTGCCAAGCATTTTTATGGGAACTGCTCCAGTCATAATGGCATAAAGCTGAAGCTCCTTAAGGCTCCTTCAGTGATGTCCAATGTCGACTTAGGCACACACACATACATACACACACAAAACCATATTGTGGAGTAATCTATGTGTACTTTTCTTGCATCACTGCTTTTAGTCCCTGAGGAAAAAAAAATCCCTCTGTCATGACGGTGCCATAATGAACATGATTACCCACAAACATTTGAGTGTATTTGTAGATACAGTGCGGTATGTATGCTTGACTTTCAAACTATCGTGTGAAAAATGTCATATTAATACCTTTAATTAACACAATCAAAACATGTTTTCATAAATTGCTCCTGGCTAATGTACATTATAGTGTGATCACAGTTTGTGTTGTGTGAAAATTTTCAGTATGTGTGTGTCTGCAGCAACAAATCTTAGGTGTAATTCACTGTTTAGCATTTCAGAGAAGCTTTAATTATATGATTAGATGTTGAAAACAAGTTCAAATTGCAAAAGCCTCATTCACTGAAGGCATTTATGTTTAGGCACTAGTTTATCTTCAGTTCAAATACACTGCTTTGGAAAGTGCCCAAACTTTTTGACAAGCTCATTTGTTATGGAACAAAATGTTGCTCTCGCTTCTATCTTAAATATAAAGGAAATGCGTGGGCAGGTGGGTGAGTGAATAGGAAAAACTGAGATTAAATCATTCATAAAACCTTCACAGTGAAAATAAACATCAAGCAACCTCCTCAGCCTCGTAGGTGGATCTATATTTACCTATTGGAGGATATATAAATAATAATAATTAACATATTTTACACAGAATTTACAGTCACTAGAAAAAAGTAATGTCACTGTTTGCAATTTCCTGGTTTTCTACATAAATTTGTCAAGGCATGTGATCTGATCTTCAATGAACACAATATTTCTAAGCTGATAAAACACAGTTATGATCTTTTATGTCTTTATTGAACATGTCCATTGAACATGTAGATTGATGGTGAAAAAAGTAATAGCAAAACTAAGCTTCAGATGTCACTAACCTTCAGGTGGAGTCAGGTGTTAGCTAACCTGGAGTCCAATCGATGAAAGAAGAATGGAGGTGTGGTTTAGAGCTACCTTGACTTATAAAAACACCTAAACAGTGTCAGTGTGGCACAAGTAGCATCAGCTAATATGAGCCATGCCTAGTAAAAAGGAGTTCTCAGAAGGCCTACAATCAAGTGTTGTTGATTTGCATGTAGCTGGAAAGGATTACAGTACAGAGTAATCTCAATGAGTTTAGATATTCACCTGTCCAGTTAGACAATTTTTTTATGAAAGGAGACCATATGGTACTGTGGCTACTCTCCATAAAAGTGGGCACCCAGCCAAAATCACTGTAAATGCACATTACAGAATGCTCAATCAGGTGAAAAAGCACCCTAGAATAACAGCTGAAGACTTAAAAGATTAATTAGATCTGGTTGACATCTCTGTTCACGTGTTAACTATACACAAAACATTGAACAGGCATGGTATCTATGACATGAAACCACAGAGGAAGTCATTGTTCTGTAAACAAAACATTGCAGCATGTCTAAAGTTTGTCAAAAACCTCACTGACACTTAACATTACTGGGAAAATGTCTCATGGACAGATGAAACAACTTGCTTGTTGCTTGGGAAGAACACACAACACTACAAATGGAGTAGAAAAAAATACCTCATACCAACATGAAAACATCCCAACAGATCATCATTATTTGAGGTTGCTTTGCTCCCTCTAAACCTGTACAGCTTGTCATTGTGAAGGGGGAAATTAATTCCCAAGTTTAACACGGACAGTATTCCATAGAATAATGCCAGGTTAGCTGTCTGCAAGCTGAAGCTCAGAAGAAGCTGGGTCAACAACACTACACAACAACACTAAACATCAAAGTAAATCTACTACAAAATGGCTTCAGAAATGCAAAATCTGCCTTTAGGAGTGGCCCAGTCAAAGCCCAGGCCTCAACCTAATAAAGATGGCGTAGGATGACCTCAAGACAGCCATTTACAACAGACGTGCTAAGAATATGACTGAGCTTATACAGGTCTGTAAGGAAGAATGGTCCAAAATTTCTCTACATTGTGCAGGTCTAATCCACAGCTACAGGAAGAGCTTGTTTGAGATTACTGCTGCCAAAGGTAGTTCAACCAGTTATTAAAACACTGTTGTCATTACATTTTCCACCATCACTCTGTATGTTTAATGGATGTGTTCAAAAACATTATCACCACCTTAACTATTGGGATGATTGTTGCTGATTTGTAAGCTTAGAATTATTGAGTTCATATATGTGACTATGCAGTAGATCAGATCACATGCAGTGACCAAACACATGCAGAAAATTGCATCCATTCGTTTTTTCTTATGACTGTATTTAGTTGTTCAATGTACTTGGGAGTATTGAAGGGAGGAAGTTAATTATATTGGATTGTTACCATAGTGACAGCAAACCAGTCGATTTATCTGCTGCTGATTCACTGCCAGCAAGTTCAGTTTTGTGTGCACCCTGGGAAATGGAGTCTGCAAGTAGTGAGTTACAGTGCTGGTATATGCACTTTCTGGTCAATAATGACTTAAATTCACATGCACATTATGAGACTGACTTTATTTAGGCAACCACAGTGCAACGGACATGGTAAATAACTAAAATGAAAAGCACAAGAAAGTGCAGAGAATGCTCAAAGTAGGGTACATTCATCATGAGTGTCTGACCCAATACTGTTCATCAGGCAGACCTGAAAAAGGGCTTAGGACTAATAACTTTATGTCACACAGCAAAGATTTACAGGAACCTTTGGGCCAAGTTGTGGGAAACTATTATGCAAATTTAGCACATTATTGTGCTTTTCCTGTCTTCTCCATCACCAAAAACTGTCACTAATGTGCTCCGCCTGCTGCGTGGGGAAGAGACAAACAAATGCAAGCAAACATGCAGACATGAGTAACTTCATGTTTTTTCCTTCTATCTGTCTCTTTCTCTTTCTTTCTATTTGTCTTGCTGGGTCTTTCATCCTCACACATAGAGACACATTGTCAGACTGATGTATACTAACACAAACATAAATTGTAAACAAAAAGACAGAGAGCAAATAAGAAGAAAACTGAAAGACATGCCTTTCGTTCTTCATGTAACCACGTCTGAATGTACTCACACATGAGCACATAAGGATCTCAACAAAGACACTCACAGAAACATACAGGAACAAATAACCATATAGTGGTGTGTAATCAGGTCTGTCTGCAGTCCTAATTACACTCGCATCTGGCATTTAGTCACTCATGAGTAGTCAACCACACCAGGATAAACAAGTCACTTGGTATCACATCTCTGCATTCACAAGAGTGACACTGGGGCAGGGACAGAGGACAAGCGGGCAGTGTGAGGTGCAACTAGAGAAATGTAAAGAAAAACACCCACAGAGTACAATTATTACTGCCCTGTAGCACACAATGACCATAATATATCTGTATCAGGTTGAAAAGGTTAACGATGCATGGCAATGACTCAACAAATGCTTTACCATGTGCTCAAATTCCTGGCCTTCAAATTCACTCCACTGGAACAAATAAAAACAACCCCCGTCTCACACACACCTACTCACAAGAACAGAGAACTACATTTCGAGTGAACAAAGAGTACGACAAAACATTTCAGATAAGCAGCTTTATTCTACAGCTAATGGCAAAGCTGTAGTGTTAAGCTTCGTGATCACTTAGTCCCTTGATTAAACGTTTCTGTCTGAATGAAGACTTTTATTATCTGATTAGCTAGCTTGCTTTTCTGTGCTGTGACTTTATTGGTTGTTACAGGTCAGTGAAGCGCAAGCAGACAACAGGGGTGGGAGATGAAGCAGTGCCAGGGACTTGTGTAAGGACAGTTGAGTCATGTTGGTATTGTTTCATTTGCTTGAGATCCCTGGTAAAGGTCAGGAGGTCATGCATCACATACTGCCAAGTTGTCAAGTCATTGTTGGTCACATTTAGTGCTAGATTGTTGCTTCTTCCCAATGGTGAGAGAACATTTAACAAATTTACATAGCAGTTGCCAGTGGCTTGACAAACAGTTTAGCATAAATGACACCTTTTAAGCTGGTGTGCACTGGGACCAATTGCAGTGATTCCTCCCCACTGGCATATATTTTATTTATCTCAATAATAATACATGTACAGTGCTGTGAAAAAGTAATTGCCCCCTTAACCTAATAACTTTATGCCACCCTTGGCGGCAACAAGAGCAGTCAAGCATTTGCAATAACTGGCAATGAGTCTTTCACATTGCTGTGGAGTTTTCGAGCACGAATGACGGTCATGCCACAGCATCACAATTGAATTTAAATCAGGACATTGACTAGGTCACTTCAAAATCTTAATTTTGTTTGTTTTGTTTTTTGTTTTTTTTAGCCATTCAGAGTTGGACTTCCATTATGCAGCATTGTCCTGCTGCATAACCAAAGTGTGCTTGAGCTTGTGGTCACAAACTGATGGCTGGACACATTCTCCTTCAGAATTTTCTGTTTGAGAGCAGAATTCATGATTCAATTAATTATGCAAAGCAGCCCCAGACCATTACACTACCACCACCATGTTTGACTATTGGTATGATGTTCTTTTTATGAAATGCTGTGTTAGTTTAATGCCAGATGTAACAGGATGCACACCTTCCAAAAAGTTCAACTTTTATTTCATCAGCCCACAACATATTTGCCCGAAGGTCTTGGGGATAATCAAGATGTTCTTTGGCAATTGTGAGACAAGCCTTTGATTTTTGTTCTTTTTGGTCAGCAGTGGCTTTCACCTTGGAACTCTTCCATGAATGCCATTTTTGCCCAGTCTCTTTCTTACTGTTGAATCATGAACACTGACCTAACTGAAGCAAGTGAGGCCTGCAGTTCTCTAGAAGTTGTTCCAGGTTTTCTCTATTTGTGGATAATGGCTCTCATGGAGTGCTAAAGTCTTAGAAATAGCTTTGTACCCTTTCCAAACTCATACATGTCAATTACTTTGTTGCTCATCTGTTTTTGAATTTCTTTAGATTGCAGCATGATGATGACTTTGAATGTGCTTACTTCGTCTTTGGCAATTACTTTTTCACATAGGGCCAAACAGGTTTGAACAGATATCATCATTTAGAAAACTGCATTTTTTATTTACTTGAATTATCTCAGAATCATTTAAGTGTGACAATTTGCAGAAGAATAAAAAAATCTAGATGGGTGCAACTAATTTTTCACAGCCCTGTATATGACATGACATTGATTAAATGTCCTTTATTGCAGTTTTCTGCAAATTCAGGGTAGCCATTCAGTAATAAAGTAGCATTGCTGTGTTTTGTTTTGGATGATGCGTGTTCCACTGCCTGGTATAGGCTTTTAATTGAGAGATACCTTTACAGATGTGGAATTAAGACAGCTACTGTTTTTCTGTTTTTTTTTGGCTAGCAGGCTGTTATGATCCCAAAGGACAGCTAGCTTACTTGAATGTACTATAACATTGTAGCAGTCATTTCTCTTAACAATAAGATAAAATATTAATTTCACCTTTCTTTGTCAATCAAGCATTTATAATTGAAATCTGAATTCTCTGATTGGCCAAAAAACTTAAATATTACTGCTGGCAGCGCTGTTCAACAAGACTGGGCCACAGGAGACTTTGACAGCACCTCTCCATATTTAGATAAGCTTTGGAGCATATGTCTAGTTTTCAACTGCATATTGCCAAAGAAAACAGGCAGATGTACACAGATTTAGCTTTCATATTGGATCTAGATTTATTCTAGGTATGGTCGATGACTTGAGTGATGCATTGTTTTGCATTTGATTATGTTTTTCATGTAAGCTATATTGTCCAAAGTCTGACTGGCCCTTCTGTTTGTGCAATGGCCTGAGTGAAATTTCCTTTGCTCTCAGTGTCATCCCAGCATGAACCTGTGTGCAATTTCCTGTCCAGAATTCTTTGACACAGTCATGAACTACAGCTGTAATACTAAAATAAGGATGTTTGCCTACTAAATTATATATTTTGATGAATAAAAAAGCTTCTAATTTTGTGCTTCCCATTGTAAAGCAAGAAAGATAAATCCTGGATTCTGACCTGAAATTAATCGGTGTATTTTGTGCTGTCAGAATGAGACAGGTTCAAAGATTGGCTAGACAAAAATTAAATGCCTATGAAAACATCAATGCTTAACAAGTCAGTATCACCATTGTTGTGGTGAAGGTCATCATTATCACGTACCTGTGCTGTACAGTAAGTGCTGTATCTGTCGCCATGGATACAACAAATGGTGAGCTGACATAAAAAAGTGGAGAGCATAAAAAGATATAAGTGACTGGAAATAAACCCAATAGCAATATCTTGAACCAATAACAACTCTCCATTCTGCTTTATGTAGAGCCTCAGTTGCTTCTGGTAATTTTGCAAGTTAAAGTCTGAAGTATCATCAATAGAGAAAAATACATTGGTTTTAAGCCTGTTTATAGACATTTGTGCAATTTCTTCTCCATTCACAGCAGGGAAACCATTTTATACAAACGGAGCACACTGTAGAGAAAGCTCTTGAACCCACAGCTCCCTTTTAACTGCCATGATTGATAAAAAGCTTTGATCTCATGTTTGGAGGTTGTTTGGTAGTAGATGTCCTGCAAAGAGATCAAATAAAGTGAATAGAAGGCTGTTAGTTTTTCTAATATGTGTTAGTAGAAGCAGACAGAAGTCACGTGACTGGGAGTCTGTTAAGGAAGGAAATTTGTGTTTCACTTGAAAACATTAAACCTTACTTTCACAACATTTTTTTAACAGGCTGTGCATGGTCATCTTGGTAGAGCTGTGTGGGTGCTGTGTGGGCCTATTGCATCTTAGCTGATAAAATAGATGAAAGCAGTCTATCAGGCAAGCAAGGGTAAACACTGGAACCCAAAAGAGGTAACTAGTTAGGTTAAGTTTGGTTCAGATTGAGGTAAGAGGAAATACATGAAAACAGACTTTTCTCACTTCTCCCAAAATCTACTCCTTGAGACTTGGGATATAACGCTAAGCATAAATGATCAGTGAGTGACTTGTTCAAACTTAAACTGACATTGAAAGTGAAAAATGAGTCAACACACAAACACAACCTTATTCAGCTAACAACAAACACAGATATTGTTGTAAAAGATAAATCAGATGAAATCTCTGCAAACCTGAATGTGTAGGTCAGGTGTCAGTGTGAAAAAACAACTAACAAAAGCATAAAAGACTCCTACACTACAGTATCTAACTTTTTGATTTTTTTTTAGTAGTGCAGAGTTCCTGTCGAAGCCTCCTGTGATGCAGACTCATTTAACAGCCTGGCAGCAGCGCAGAGATACTTGTATCCATGTTTTTGAGTCTCACCCTTCTAACCAATCAGATAATGTATTTTACAGTACTGAATTTCTGCTTAACTGGTAAATGTATAGCTTTTTATTAATTGTAATGTCATAACGATTAATACCTGAGGTCGGTTGTTTTCCTTCCACAGTACAAAGTCATGCAGTTACGTTACCTGGGTCAGTTACCTGGGTCAGTTACCTGGGTGAGTCTAAATTGCCCGCAGGTGTGAATGCGAGAGTGAATGACGTCTGTATATCAGCCCTGAGATACGTAGACTGCTGGCTTTTCCAGGGTGTACCCTGCCAACATGGGGGTTGCTGCAAAATCGACCATTGCAAATGACAATTGCAAAAGCAACTTTTGAGCTCAGTGTTGATAAATGTTCAAAATGTTCATTTTTTTTTAAGTATATAAACTAAATATTTAACAGAGCCCTGTGTTACTGAGGGTCTTGACATCTTCAGACTAGTAGCTAACAATAGTATAGGCAGGATATGAAACAAGAAAGGCATTTTTCAGCATCTAGTAGCTATTTTTTTCTGACACTGAATCTGACCTGAACAGGACCTTTATGAATTATAAGACAGTGAATGTATGAACAGAAACGTCACAAGTAATGGTTATGCAAACTTACTATGAGCATTGACAGATTAAATCCACCACTATATCTTCGGCATCTGACTAAACATAAATCTCAGTTGAGAGTTAAGCAAAAAAACAGTGCGAGTGTTCTGTTGTAACTGAAGCTGCTGTTAGGTTAGCATGTGACAAGGGCTAATGAAATTAGAGATGGTTTTAAGAGATACGATAAGATCAGATAACTCTTTATTGATCCCACGAAGGGGAAATTCACTTGTCACAGCAGCAGAGTAAAACTGACATCTGACAAAAGTTAAAAAC
>JAUMHL010000003.1:15134255-15147242 GCA_032362345.1 Sandelia bainsii
CCTGGAACCAGACCTGTGTTTTGGAGAGCTATTAGCTAGTAGCTAATAGCAGGCTAGCTGTTGCCATATGTAAAAAATAATGCTGTATCCATGGTAACATGTTGCCTACAAAGAAATACACCACAAAATCCTCTCACAATCACACAAGATCAGAAAGATCCCTGTCAGTTCACTTCTGTCCATCACCTCAGAAAAGCACAAAACATAAGAGGAAGATAGACGACAAAAACTCCACAAAACTAACAAAAACAACACGCAAAGAGAGGAGCCGCTGTAACGTGCTGCCACCCAATGGGCGCCATTCTAGAACTATTTCAAGCTGGGCTGACATTGCAAGCTGCTGCCATTAAGATTGTACTGCTAGAGATTGCGTTTTTGCTTGGACAAGGCATAATATATCAGCTGGAGCAATCACAGCCCGTTCTTTAACCAGTTCTCTGAGCTGAAGAAATCTTTTTGGATGAGAGTTAGAATGTCTTCAAGCAAGTCCGGTTGCAACTAAATAGCACTTTTGGAAAAACTGTCATCTGCACTATACAGAGTCCTTTGGCAACAGTAACTTCAAACTCTTATAGTAGCTGTGGATCAGACATACACAACATTCAGGAGGAATTTTGGACCATTCCTCAGAGTTGGCTAGGCTAGTGTGGCCATAGAAGTGTAAGTATGGGCATCTATTATTCAAGACATAATTATGCAGTAGGCCGCTTTGTCAGCCAGTCAATCAGAACCCAGCTTTTCATTAGGCTGGCTGTCATTGCACTGTGCTGAAGGCCTCTTAAACATAGACACACACACACACACATATTTGCCAGTGAACACAAACAGACACACAAGCAGCTATACACACAGACTATTTTCTCTGCCAATACATCATTACAAAAACAAGAGGAAGCTTCAAGAAAAAGTGGCAGGATGACTAGTGTTCCCTCCTCTCATTTTCCTACTCTTTCGTCCAATAGCCCCCCACTGAGACTCAATTTAAATGTCAAATGAGACTGATTGGATTATGGTGGAGTGAAATCTGAAAAAGGCAGAGTCAGAACTATGAGGGCAGACGTGAGGGGATGGAAATATTAAGGAGGTGCTGTGGGAGGGCAGACGGAAAAAGGACTGAGCAAAGTGGTGGGGTATCTTTAAAAACAGAGCAGCCAGGCACCTTATAGTCTGCAAACACACAGTGCATCTTCCTTGACTGCACTGGATGTTTGACAGTAGTATAACCGTGCTTAATGTAACAGTGGTACCACTGTGTATAATGTAGCAGCATGGACTCAAGTTGAGAAGTGTTAAACCATATGTTGTACAGAATAAAGAGCTTTAAAATAATCCAGCTATAAACTTACTTTACTATAGCTTTGATATCCTGCTGTCACACATACAATACAATACTTACTGCATATGTACTTTATAGTGCATTAACTTCTTAGTAACATGTAAGTTGATAATACATTGCCCCCAGACAGAATAAGTAGTTTCCAGGGTTATGTTCTGAGTCCTGAGAGTTTCCAATTAAGGGAACAAGAAGTGATTAAGTTTCCCCTTATTGCCAACAGAATCCTGATTTCAGCTCAGACTCAGTCCAGCACATCAGCTAGATGAAGTGGATAACAGGATAAGTGAATAAAGTTGATCACATCAGGATTCCAAAGCATATTGCTGTTTTCCCATAAAACTGGCTTAATGTCTGCGGCAAATGAATCAATATGAGCGCTAACATTGTTACTTCACCTTATTAGAACATCAATGAGGGGAGGCCAACAGAGCTGGAACAGAGCAGCAGCTTGAGTGTTTTATCTCCTTTTTTCACTGTGAAAAAAACCCATCGCCCGCTTGATCTTAGTCCATTAACCAATTAAAACAAGTGATTTGATATTTTAAATAATTTATATAATAATTTGAGAAAGTCAGACTTGGTTGAAATCAGTTTACATTTCTCTGTCTATTATTGCTATAAACTGAGAAGAATACCTAACTGCCACTTTGTAATCCAATAAAATTAAAAAATGAGTCCAAAATAAAAATAATTATTATTTACTACTAATATGTAGTGTACAGCTACTTAGACAAAACATACATTTTAGTTAAACACTGTGTTTCATCCTTTATGTAAGCTAGAAAACAATTTATTGGTTATCATTGATTTTTCAAGACAACAAATAACTAAACTGCAACTGCTATAACTTGCACTGTTCATTTGTCTGGATTTCAAATAATATATTTTCTATAATACAAAAACCTAAAAACAAACAATGTGGCATTACAGTTTTACTTTTTTTTTTAAATCACCAGATACACAAGAAAGAATTAATTTTCTAAGAGTATTGCAATGGACTAAAACTCTCCCCCACACTTTCTTTCTCTCTCTTTTGAAAATACCAAGAGAACATGATATAACTGAAAGGGCAACGATGGAGAGAGGAGAGAGGCCAGCAGAGAGTCACAGGAGCACTAAAGGAGAAAAAAGAATGAGATAGCCAGATGGAAATTTGGTCAGCTTAGATAGAAATGACAAAAATAATAGTAAGTAAAATTGTAGAGATTAGAGATTCAAAGACAGGATAGAACAAAGGTGATGCCTTCCCAACTCTCTGACAGAAAACTGTGAGATGAAGACAGAGAGCCTGAACTCCTGCTGTAGTGCCTGCAGTTTGTGGTTTGCAAGTGTTTGAGAGTAGTCTCATGAATATGTATGTCTACATTTTGTTCATGTTTGTATGTGTGCATGTGTGAATGTTTACTCTCCTTTTGACCAAGGCGTCTCATTACCAGATGCGATGGGTGGTGAGCAAAGGAGGGAGGAGGGGGTCCATACTATAGACCTTGGGATCAAAGCCACCAGTGTGTACTTAAAAAAAAGTCAGCTCCACTCCAGAGACAAGTTGTGCGCAGTAATGATGTTGACTCAAGTCTGATCCATGTGTACACTTCCTCCTCACTTGGCGTGCATAGAGAAGGAGGTTTATGTTTCATTTCGAGGAAGAGTGTGCATAATAGGCAAAGTGACGGGGGGCTGCATCGAGATCTAAAGTAAACCAATGCCATCAGAAAATGTTTGAATAATGTTGCCTAATTGGTGCCCAATGTTTGGGAGCAAACAAGAGTAAAGTGAGCAGTTAGCAAAACTTAGTAATGGCTAAACCAGTCAGTGAGTGCCTTGCAGATCTGATTAGCCCACTGAGGAATGATGGAGCATCTAGAAATACATACAAAGAAAAGCCCATGGTTTTAATTTCATGTTAATTTACGTGTTGGTGAAAAGAAAGACCTTCATGTGAAATACTGTAAATGGACTTCACTACATATACAATATTTGTGTTACAAATTAAAGCATCCTTTATTCTAGCATATAAATTCATCGAAATACCCCTCTGCTCTCTCTCTCTTGTGTTTCCTCAACTTCGCCTCCTCCTCAGTAGAGGAGCAAATGAACAATGAATTATAAATCTTTGGCTGTTAAACTGTTATTCAAATTGTCGGCAGATTTATTTAACCAAAGACAGAGCCAACAAGACATGAGCTGGCTGCCTGCAGGTGTGTGTGGAAGTTAATCATGAGTGTATTTAGGAATTGGGAAAAGCAGCTTCATTAGCCAAGACGCAACAAACAGAGCGTGAGAGGAGGGAAGGGATTAGGCAGGCAATGTGCGGGAAGTGCTGGGAGAGAATTGTAGTAGAAAAGAAGGACTATTTAATTTCTTCACTGGTTTTGATGACAAAATGTCACATTTTATGAAAAAAGATTAGAGTTTCAGATGAAAAATCATTTAAATGAATTTCAGTTTGAATGTTTTTTGACACTTCGAAGCAGATTAATAAACTGAAGACAAAACATTACTAATCCACTACACAATTTTATGTGTAAATGATGGTTGCCAATGACCACCTAGAAGACATGGAGCATTCATTTGGATTTGTGTTTTTGACCAGCTGATTAATGGAGTTCATCATTTTTATTTTAGCACTGTTTTTGTTGCAACCAACCCCTTATGGTTGACAGTTCTGCTAGTTAAGTTCAGGTATAATTTCTTATGTTAATCAGAATCATGTTTCTTTAAATTAAAACAGCTCCTGCCGTAGCTGGTAATGGTACATAAGTATGGTGCAAAATAAGTTAAAGACTGCAGAAAACTGATACAAAGAACTAAAATCGACAAAAGAATTCTTTGGAGCTTAGTGAACTGTAGAGTTGGGTAATAAACTGGGTCTTCGTCACTATGGACCAACACTTTCACATTAGACTTTATTACACGTCAGCTCTTCATTTTTGATTAGTGTAACTTTGAGGCCAAATCTCCAATCTGTTTTTTAAATTGTCAGTACTGGACTTCGAAATCACATTTTAAACAAAGCCAAAGCGTATATGAAACTTTTTTTTTCTACAAATGTGCTCCAAAACTTACAATAATATGGAGAGGTCCTGTTGAAGCCTCCCTTGAAATGGATTAGTTGAGATATTTGCTTCTAAAAGTATTTGAGTCAGGCTTACCCTTCTGTGCAACTTTATCTTTGTAAGAACTATTTAACATGTCAAAATACAGGAAGTAGCACCAATTCTGTGTTGGTTTAATTTGCAAACATTCTAGGACCAGTTTGATTTTACACGGTCCAGTGAGTCACAGAGCCATGTCTGTATATGTCTATATAGGTTTCCCCCCCAGCACTAGCACCAAAAATCACAACAACAATGGTCTCTTTCAGCTGGCTTTGTGAGACTACATTGACATTCAGACACAACTGGTCCAACGCATTTGTTTTGCTCATCATATGGATGGTGATTATGTTCAATAACAAAGAAAATTAGTTAGTTTTGATTGTCATTTATACTGAACATCTGAAGATGCCCCTTTTAGGCTTTAGCGAGCCATTTAGCATCAACTAAGCTGGTTTTAATTATTCTGCAGTTAAACAAATCTAAGAAATGGTACACAAACAACAAATTTTCAGTTGGTCTTTTAAAACTAACCAGTTTTCCTGACTGAGAGCAGGACAGATCTTTGAATGTCAAAATGCAAAGAACTGTTTTACAATCACGCACAGGCTCAAACCGGTCCTCAATCTGCTTTGGTGGAATCGAGATTTAACTTCACAGGACTCTATCCTGTCAGGACATCTATCAGAATATCTGACCCAATTTGTAAGCACACAAAGAAATATAAAGTCAATTTGAATCTTGTGTCTTAAAATAGATTCCTCATATTGCTAGTTGGCAGTACTGTATAAGCCATAGATGGAGGCATAAAAAAGGACGGCAGGCAAGCTTAGTTATTATGCTGCTCTCACATAGAGAACATTTTCCATGAATTTCTTTCCTTTACTAATTCAGGGAAATGTCGGGCAACTGTGATTTTTCCCTTGGTTTGGATTAACAGGGGGATTTGGCTTGCCAAGAGTCTCTAATTTCTTAGGAACAATCCCATTTTAAGTCACAGAGGGTTTAGTGTTATTGATAATGTCACCTTCCATTTTCTTGAAATGCTTTCCCAATGCATTATGCTTGCCTGTGTCATGGTCTTCCTGAGACCAGGGTGATCAGTTTATTTTTCGTTTTACTTGTGCTTTTATTTTGACACTCCCTGCCAAGCGCCACTTCCTGCCTGTCTCTCTGACTGCCGGTAATCAGGTAAGTGACAACACCTGTGAGGGGATTGTTTAAGAGACTTGTCTACCCTGTCTCTTTGCCAGATTGTTGCCTTCTCTATGCAGTGTCTTTCCAGCCAGCTCCCTGCTTACTTTTACCAGTCTTTGCCTGTTCTGCCTGTTTGACTCTCTGGAACCTAACCCGTTTCTGCCATCACCTACCTTCTCCCTTATAAGTTCCTGTATCTCTTTCTGCCTGCCCTGCATCTCATTTCTGTTTTTCAGATCAACGTTATGGATTATTGTGATTTCGGACCTATCTGCTTCTCTATTTACGGAGACTTCAGATGTTATTTGTGTTTCCGTGACAATTATTAGAGGAAACGTCTGAACTTTATTTGAAGAGGACACCTGTTTTTTGGACTTTTTGGAAACCCTTCTTCTGTATAGAAGTGTGAGGGACCGAGCAGGCAGGCAAGAGGGAACGGGTGGATCTTTTTTATTTACCCAAAAAATGAAAAAATACTGAAGCTCCTAGCACTTACCAATTTCTAGCATGTTTTCTTCTTGACAAGTTTTGGGTCTTATCAGGGCTCTTAGTTTGTAGTAACTCATAATTTACAGAACCCAAATGGTAATTGCGTGTGTCTTCCCCTTGTAAGTCGCTTCAGATAAAAGCTTCTGCCAAGTAAAGTAAAGCTCCGAAACCTGTTTCACTCTGTTGAAGCAAACTGGTTCAAAACTCTGTGTCGAGGCCTGTATCAAATCTCTGCAATCACGTGACCAATGGCGTTTAAGGCTTCATTTGTCACAATGAAACAACGGAAGTGAGAATCTTTGGTGCCGTTTCATTTATTATAACGAGACGCAAAATGCTCTGTGTTCCCTCCCTGCTTCATAGCATTGCTAAAGAACTTGTAAAAAAAAGTGTTGTACAATCACATACACATCCCACAAGCGCAGTCACCTCACGTACATATTGACTTGATTTTACACTGTGATACAAGGAAGTCCTTCAGAATAATTCCCACAACAGGTATATGATCCAAATCCAGCGATGTACTTATGATCATAACCACCAACCACAAGTGTTTTCCACTGAATTACATAGGAACTTCTCATAAACCTTCAGTCATACCTCCAAAACACTAATGTTGAAATACCTGTCATCTCACTTCACTGCAAGAACCATATCAATCGAAACAACCCAGTCTCCTAAAAATTACGTTCATATACAACGAAACTGCAATCCCGATTATGTTTTGGTACAGGACGTAATTGCAACCCGATTATGTTTTCTGTTAACGTAATGATTATTATGTTCACATTTAGCCTAAATGAGAAGTCACAAATACGTTGATACTGAACGTATTACTGAAATGTCCACAGGCAACATTTTTTGTCCGCCAAAATATCTTATGTTTTCTGTCGGCTAAAACATCAGACGTTGCATTTCAGCATCCAGATATGTGAGTGTAGAGATATTAAAGTGTTTTATGGTTGGGATCAGCCATCGCAGCAGTGGGTTAGGGTCAGGGAAAGACTGTGGGCTGGTTAATAGATAAAAATGTCACTTCACACACAACGTCTACATTAAAATACGTTTCAGTACAATGTAACAATTAAGTTCACTATTAAAACATAATCAGACTGAAATGACTTTTTATCTGGTTGCTCAGGAGCACAGGGCCCAGGTGCTCCTGCTCACCCAACTTAGAGTCCGCCCACTATTACCTGTAAGAAAGAACAAACAAACACAGGCAGGCAAGGACAACCCCTCCCCTAACAGGCCAGGGCTGTCACACCCCCCTTCATAAAAACAAAATCCCACGGGGATTTTTACCTACCCCTACCAAAAAGTAAATCACGTACATACAAAACACAAAATCCATACCATGGCACTGGATCCAGATAGCACTCTGCCAGGGATAGGCACAGAAAAATACATTTCACAACATTTTACACAGGAGCACGTGACAAAGCATCTGCCATTACATTGTCAGTCCGCCCACACAGGAGCTAGAGTCTCCTTCTCTATGACCGAATAATTCAGCTGATGTTTGTTAAACTTTCTAGAGAAGTAGCACACTGTCTATCCAAACCTTGTTCGTCTGTTTGCAACAACACTGCACCTGCGCCAACCTGACCGGCATCCACTTGTAGTTTAAATGGTTGATTGAGCTGGGGAGCTGCCAGCACAGGCGCAGAGCACAGCAAAGATTAAACATTTTCAAAAGCATGTTGACAGTAGAAACACCACATGAATTTCACATTGCTCTTCAATAAATTGGTTAAAGGAGCAAGGATGGAAGAAAAGTTTTTAAAGAAACTGCGATAGTACCCCACCAGTCCTAAAAACCGCATCAGCTCTTTCTTAGTCGTGGGCGGAGGATACTGCTGCACAGCCAACACCTTGGCCTGCACTGGTCTGACTTTGCCCTGCCCAACTACTCTACCGAGGTAGGTGACAGTTGCTTTGGCAAACTCACATTTCACCATGTTGACAGTCAGGCGCGCTGCCAACAGACGCTCAAACAAGGAACGAATACGACTTAAGTGGGATTCCCAATAGTCACTGTAGGCCACTACGTCATCTAAATACACGGCACAACCCTCCAAATCACCAACAACTAGATTCATCAGCCGCTGAAACGTGGCAGGAGCATTTCGCAAACCGAAGGGCATCACTTTATAAGAATACAGATCTGCCTTCAGATCTGATCTTCCAGCATGTAAGACACCTCTGCTTCCAGGAACTCTCTTTTATCGAAAGGTACACGGTAGTAACGTTGCCTAATTGGGCTTGCATTCCCCACATCAATATCATGCTCCATCAAATGGGTCTGTGTAGGTGTGTCATTGAAAATAGCAGGAAAACCTCTAATAAGCGATATCAAATCTGCACGCGCCGATAGTGCCAGATGTGCCACGGTTTTCTCTAAGTGTTCTAGAGCCTCCGAGTTTTTTAGTCGCCCTGATACAATCACCTCATCGGGTGGCTCTGTTTCATCAGTCACATCGACAGCATCAGAGGCGGAAGCTGAACCGACCATAGTACTCATTAGACACACAGACCTCACAGGCGCAGAATCCGAAATATCCTCAAAGAGCCTTGGCTCACGAGTGTAGTAAGGTTTTAAGAGATTAACATGACACAACTGAGAAGATTTCCTCCGGAGCGGTGTTTCTATCAAATAGTTTTCTTCTGAAACCTTTTTGAGAACTGAATATGGACCAGAAAACTTGAAGCTTGAAAAGGAGAAGTCACTACTTCAAGCCACTGGCAAAGCTGGCCACACACATCACCCTGCACCAAATCTGAGACCAAATGGACATTATGCAAGGGCGCAGACAAAACAGACATATCTATTCCCTGCACCAAGATGGAGTCTCCGGTGGCAGTGTCTTCGGAAAAAGGTAGCACGCCGGCCCGGATGAAAGAATCAACAGCACCGGCATCCGACCCTCAGAGGCTCGGAGAGACACATAACCAGTGGTGACGAAAGGTACGTATGATTTCTCCGACAAAACCGAGCTGCTTTGCTGGCAAAGACTTGGCAACTCATTCGAAAACTGAACTGGAGCCGATTGGACTGGAACGGCTGCAGCGGCAGGTTTCACATTAGAATGTTTAGATCTAAATTTAAGGATGGGGCAATCAGATTTCCAATGGTCACGTTTGTGACAAAAGTTACATGTCAGATCCTTATCACTCGCTTCCCGACTTTTAACTTCCTTTACAGACCTGAAACCGGAACTGTGTGCACCAACAGAAACTAAAACCTCTTCTGAGCCACGAGCTGGGCGCAAACGTCCCCACGGTGCGTGAGCAAGTAGTCATCTGGCAGCGCTGCCGCCTCAGAGACAGATTTCACCTGCTGCTCCGAAACATAAGTAGCTATACGCAGCGGGACTGAATTTTTAAACTGCTCCAAAGTAATCAAATCACACAAATCCTCAAATTTAGCTACTTCACAGGCCGCACACCAACGATTAAAATTATTAACCAGATCCCGTGAGTACTCCAAGTATGACTGTTTGTCATCCTTCCTACCATTTCTGAACCATTGTCCATAGGCCTCCGGAACCATCTCATATGCTTTAAGCACAGCCGATTTAACCTTAGCATAACTTAAACTGTCAGTCACAGACAGAGCAGAATACGCTTCCTGTGCTTTACCAGTCAGCACACACTGCAACATCACTGTACGATCTGCATCAGGCCACTCTCTGGAATCAGCAACTCGTTCAAACAGTGAGAAAAATGTCTCAGGGTCTTTCTCGTTAAATTTAGGAATGAGACGTAAATTACCAACCAAGTCAAATGAGCAAGATTGGGAATTAATGGAGTGCAACTCGTCATTCAGACCATTACCACCTCCAGAACTCAGCCTGCCCTCTTTGACCAGCGTTAATTTTTCACGTTCAAGGTTAATTTTCCGTTGCTCCAGTTCACATTTCATTTTTCCACAGCCAATTGTCTCTTCAATTTCCGTTGTTCCAATTCATTCTTTTTTCTCAAATTCCAATTGCAACATCAACAATTCTTTTGAAATTTTATTCCTCGCCAAATGTTCAACTCAATCAAATTCGCTTTCAAAATAGACTTTAACACTGTGTTTGAAACGTTTTTTTCCAATTTAAATTTTATAGTGATCTGCCACCTTAAGCAATTGTTCCTTAGTGAACAAATCCAATAAATCCTCAGAAGGGGATTCAAAAAACTCTTCCAAATGAGCCATATCCAACAAACCACACAGACAAAACACTCACCATTCAAAGAGACAAAATAAACACGCTGTCCACAAACAGTGGAAGGCCAAATAAGGGTGTCAATCCCCCTATCTGCCTAACCGAACTGACTAAACTCACCCCTAGTCTTCATGTGGCATGGGTATTTATGCACTATAGAACAATGGTCCGAACAGGCAAAAATCAGCGAACCTTCGGCGACCATGGACATGCCCCCGAGACAAGCGCTCTAACCATTCAGCCACAGCACTAACAAAAATAACAAACCCGACGCACCTAAAGAGGCAACGCCGCTATACCTGACCGGAGATTGTTTTAATCAAGATCACCAACAATATACTGAGCAGCGTGTTCACTTACCTCCACGAACAGTCAGACTCCCAAACTAAAAAAGAAAATCAGTACAAAACACAAGAATCACAATGCGTCTCCCCAGTCCAAACGACCCGCGATACACACAGGTGCGCTAATCAACAAACAAAGGAGAGTCCCGGTGACGTCACCCAGGAAAACCCCCACCAAATTACCCTGTCGGCCTGAGCACTTAGAAACAATGTAACAATCAAATCAAACAAATCAAGTCAAACAACAACATTTCACGTACGGACGAGCCCCCATATTTGTCATGACCGGCTCATAGCCATGACAAAAAAGGTGGGAGAGACGCAAGTTAACGTTTCAAACTGATTTAATTAAAGAACTTAAATAGCGAAGGCAAAATTGTGTGCTTGCTTGTTTTGTTTTAAAGTGTTTAGCCATAGTTACTGTATTTTACTGGTATTTTCCTTTTTTGTCATGCAAAACTATGCCTGGCATGGCACTAAAGCGATCAGTGGAACATGAAAGAGTAGCAGAAATGAGTCAGCAGCAAGGACAAGGGCATTGACTGCCTCTCCACCTGAATGCTTTTGATCTAATGTGTCACAAGATGATGCACAGTTGACAATTGCCTCTCTACTGTACTGCACTTAGGAATAAAGGACACTCACTATTTCCAGCCCACAAATGCTCACATATACAGTACAAAAAAACTGCTATTTGTAGTGCCATTTGCCAAGACCACTTGTACCAGCCTCTAACCTGTGGAACACAAAGCCAAGATAAGATGGGCTTAGGCAACCTGTCTCTCTTTGTATTTGCCAAGCAAAATGTCAACAATACAAGGTGTCCTGGGGAGTGGCTCAAACTAAATACCTCTCTTCTATCAGTGTGTCTGGTCTCTGATCCCTTTTGATGCCATGTCGTTCCATTAAAACTCTGAATGGATCAGGGCTTCTTATCTTCTGTCTGCTCTGCTGCAGTCATGCAACAACTGATTATGAACTACACAAATGTCTTGCCTCAGGGTGTCTATGTGTGTGCAAGTGCAGTCAAGAACATAGCACTTACATGTATTTGTGGATGTAGACGTGTGTGTGTGCGTTTAAATATGTGTACTAGTGCAGGTAAGTGGCTGTTGATACTCCTCCTGGCATTGTGCACAGCGCCTTGAGTGACATGTGGTATTAAAAGTGTCAGTGTTGGGTGACATGACTGTGATAACGAGTCAGTGAGAGTCATCCTCATTAAACATCAGTCCTGCTTGGCTTTTGGGCTTGTTGACCTGGGTGACACACATTGTGACACATGGAACAACAAGTAATGCAAAGAAAGAAGAAAACATTTTGCTGTAGTGGTCTATAAAGGAACTCATTTTTTTCCACCTGGTGATAACTGATGATATCCACTAAAACATTCTTCACTTTGATACTTTTACAGTAAACATGAGAAGATTAAGCATAGTTAGATATGCATATGCTTGCTTATTGTGAGTCCAAAATTAAAGTCTAGTCATCTGTTAAGTATTATAGGATTAAAATAGTTTTGTTAGCAACTGCAGATGGTGCTGAAAGTGATTTGTTTGTTTTTTGTTTCTCTCCTTACTCCCATTCATTCACTTCCATCAAAACACACATGGCATATAAGTGCTCAAACCATTTCAATGTGTCTGTGTGCTTATCAGTTATCCTTAGAGCACTAAAGAGAAGCACTGTGACTGTTGATTTCTGATCGCCAATGCTGGCTGCAGACCCTGCATTGTGCTAATCTATTGAATAAAGCTACATAGAGCTTTCCCGCTACCTATATGTGTTTAAGACTGTGCGTTTGTCCAGTGAAGTCTGTGTGTGGTTGCCATACCTTATTCCACATTATATATGTTCACACACCTTGAGTCAGAATCATAATCTTGTTTTTCATCATGCACAGTAAATATACTGTGCAAGAGCTGGTCTAGGTTCATTTAGTTAGAAGTACATGCAGCACACATACAAGGATAAAATGAGTTTGCATTCAGGGACAATGTGGAGTACTGTGTGTAGTAACCTTGGGTTGCATTGAATTTGAACAGATACTGTATTTAAAAATTCTGTGATACTTGAGAGATCATGGCAGTGTACTTTATGATGTCACTTCTGAGCATTGCATATTACAGCATGGATACAGTTATTTCTAAGAGCAACACTTCCATCCAGTGGAACACAACTTTGTTATAAGCTGATATTCGAGAGAGAGAGAGAACTTTATTAATCCCTCGGGACGGTTCCTCCGGGAAATTCAGTTTCCAGCAGCAGAACACCGACAGACAATTTTAACAAAGAAATATATAAGAAAAAAT
>JAUMHL010000003.1:15147342-15164856 GCA_032362345.1 Sandelia bainsii
TAGTGTGAACTTTTTACGTTTTCCATAAATTTCACCCGAAAGCCAAATATGCCTAACTTTTTGTGAGTAGTGTATATGAATATATGCATACATATATATACGATAGATATAAATATACATATATGATAGTAGTAGTATATACTAGTAGTTGTAGTGATAGTAATAATAATATTAATATAATAAATCAATAAATAGTTGAATAAAATCGCACAGTCAAATAGTTGAATTCGCTGATCAGTACACATATTGAATCCAATGTTTATGTCTAATTTGTCCATAATAGTTACATACTTATTTTCACGCTTTGTTAAACTGTTTTTAGCAGTTTTTTAGCTCCTGTCTGTTTAAGGCTTCTTCACTCCTAACCGAATCTGTTCTGACTGGCCATCTTATGGGAGGCTGCCAGTTGGCCAAGCGACATGGTGGAAAAACTTCCCACTTAATGAACTTGAGGTCCATTTATGGATTACCAAATTTTGTACGTCGAACTGTCAGGAACATTTTGGGAGGGTCCAGAGACAGTCTTTGGGAACTTCTGGAAATCCATCTAATCATCCTACAGCAAGGTCATTAATTATTTAAGCAGATGAATCCATCATTAATCATAGACAAATATTTACATTGGGCAATTATTTTGAGTGAGAATTTAACTTCCGTGAGCCCCGCTTTAGATATAGCCTGCAACACTAACAGTACATCATCTCACATTTCTTCATCAAACAAACATGTTCTGCTGTTCTAGCGAGTCACAGACAGATTAACTTTAATTAAATTTTTTTAAATTTTCTCTGGAAGATAATTCTGGAGCTTTTTCGATGTATACTTTGTAGTGATATTGATCTAGCAAAATGAGGTGCTATAGAAAAATTCCAAGCTAATTGAAACACCTTTCTTTTTCCATATAGTCATTTTGTCAGGTGCAAAATCAATCAGTTTGGAAAGTGTGTACTCTATTACATTGTCAAAAGAGAATCGATCGAGGAGATGCAGTATTGGCCACCACATTAATTCTCAGATGGAATGTTGAGGATCCCAAAAAACAATCAGGGGTACATCAAACTGTTCTTCTACCTCAAGGACTTCTGTTCATCTTAGGAAACTGAGAGCTGGGTTATCTCTATTCATGAGCCACTGATGATCTTTTCCTTTTCCAATGGTCCTGCAGCATTGTTTCCCCACACATATACCTCTTCCAAATTTAAATGGACTTTTCCCCTGTGCCTTTCAGCAGCCAATCACATTATTTAGTGGCTTGTGTTGTGCTAATTATCATCAGGTTTCTGAGCCCAGCTGCCTCAGTTCAGAGGCCATATTGGATCCAGTCTTGATGATGAGTCACTGGCCAAGGGGCTGGCACCAGTGTGGGTTATGTCCTGGAGTAGGATCATTTGCATGAGGAAACCAGCAGGATTTGGCTTTAAAGGATCAGGGTCAGTGAAGTAATAGAAGGATTCTTTACTTTTAATCAATGTAGTGTCCCGAGGCTTTGTGCAACGCTGTTCTGCAAGAGTTATTGGGAGCACTGTGCTTTATGCACTCTGCTTATGCTGAACATTTTGCTGACAATCAGCAGTATTAGATGAGTGCAGGATACACTCCACCCCATCTGGGCAATTATTAGAAACCATGGATTCTCCTCCCATTACTCTGCAACTCTTTTATCCCATTTTCACACTATCATTCTTCTTTTTCCACTTCACTAATGTCAGAAGACATAAATCGACAACTCACAAAATATCAATTTGTTTCCCATTCATAAAAAGGGACAGATTTTGGAAATTTTTAATCCTCTACTAACTACTAGATAACTTTTAAGAAACTAATAAAAAGGGAACCTGCTCAGCTGGAGTTTCCCCAGTTACCACAGAATTGCAGATGCTCAAACTTTAGTATTTGAGAGCGCTTGCAGAACTTCTCATTCATGGCTTTGGCTTAAAACCAAAAGCATATTGATTCTTGACCCTGAAAACAGCTGGATTTTTACCACACGATCCATTTAGTAGCTCCTCTGGAGTCAGTTTTAAACCAATATTTGAAATGTATTTGTTATATCTATATAGACAGTGCACCATTTCAGATTTGATGTAATTTTTTCCTTAAAACAGGGAAATGTACAGTGAGCGTAGCCTAACAATACTGTTATTCTAGTAGGATATGCTTTGAATGAATAAGTGCAATAACTCCTGCTTACACTATGTAAGCTAGTCTACTAGAGGATGTAAGTTAATGTTAATCTCTTTGTGTTTAATCCCTGTCCTTCATGTACAAACATAATTTCCCACAATGAACGGATCAAAATGTTGTCCCCCAATATGGTGCCACATTACTGGTGAAGAAATGTAATGTTTCCATAATTTGTCTACATCATGTTTCACTGCTTGTAACATTCAATAACTTTTTATGAGGCTGTATTGCTTGACATTTACATGTCACATACATTGTTGTTGAGAGTAAAGACAACATTAAGTTGGGAAGTTGAGGAAAGACTTGTCTCCTTTTCAGTAACACACATTCAGAGCCATTTCCATTTCCACTGGAAACCTTCTGCTCACTGCAGCCCCCCCTCTATCAGAGTGCATGAAAATTATGTAAAAACAGTGAATCCCTACCAGTAGTATCTATGGAGTATACAGTACATCACATTCTGTTTTGTGCCCAAAGCACCCTTAACGGGATGCCTAAACAAACAAATTCACAACAGTAAGTCTTACATTTACTGCTTTATACAGATGGATACAGGAGAATTGGCACAGTATGTTTAATACACGCATATTCATTACAAGCAGTCAATTAGGCTTTATTCTATGCTTTGCAAACAAATCATTTCAGGCTGTATTATGTTTTGGAAAAATTGCAATTCTAAAGAATAGCTGCATAGTTGCAGAACTATCAGAAGAAATAAACAAGTGTGACATAAAAACCAAACTTTCCCCTGAAAGTGAGAGATGGGACTGAAATAAAAAGGAGAGAAGGGAGTACAAGAGAGAATGATAGGCAAAAGGAAAAGTTTATTTCATTAGATAGGCATTGTTTTACTGTGGCACCAACTGATGCGAATTTGTAACTAGACATCCCCCTCCACATGCTTTCCCCAGTACACAATCTCCCCTCCTTTGATGGTCCCTGCAGTCTGCCACACTGGGACACTCTATGGACTCAGGATTGATTTTAATTTGGGCTGTCACTGGATCAATGGAAGTTTATTATCCCCAGAAGGAGCACTGGCAATGAAGCTCTCTCCCTTGGGAAGTGTAGTTTCAACAGCCTTCATCATCCAACCTGCTAACACTCCTTAGGGTGCATCGGGTATAGGAATGGTAGGTTTTATTGTGTTCATTAAATGTTATTGTTATTCTTCTGAAATGTGACGGTTTGACCAACATTGGTGTCATGAAGGAAAATTGAAAGGAGTGCCACAGCACAGTATATGTTATTAATACATTAGCTGAGAGCACCTTTGTTATTTTGTCAAATGCAAAATGATGTGGCCCGAAGTGGATACACAAAAGGGATCTGAACAACAGAGCCCTGTCAGCATGATGAAACTGTCTTTTTCTCACGTCTAACGTCTGGTATTTGCGTGCACCAGGCGTTCTTTTGACAAACAACCAAGCAGGGGTGTTTACAGCGCATAGTGTTATATTAGAGCCATTTAGAGAGATCACTAGAGCCCAGTCCTCGTTGCTCTCAGTACCCACAGGTTTTCAGGTGACCAGTACCTGGCTGTGATTAATTGCACTTTGTTAATAAGCAATTCATCCAACAACGGTCTGCTAGAGCAGTGTGAGTGTACATAACTGTGTGTTGGCCTTGAAGGTATAGTATATCTGGATGCATACATACACATGTGTTAGAAAAATATGTGATACTTTTAACATTTCCCCTTATATGAATTATGTATTTACTCTTTAGAGACATAGTATATTGTTTAACCAAGAATATGTTAACAAGTTATCATATGACCCATATTGCTCACGAGGGTGTAAGTTCAACTGCTTTTTATAAGTTATCTTGACATGCTCATGTAAGGGTGCAACTCAAATGCTTATCTGATGTATACATGTTTGGGTGTAACAAAAATAACGTGCTTCCTTATATCAGTGACTATAAAAGGGCTATGACCTCACTGAGTGTTAGACAACTCTGTACTGAAGCTGTGTGCTCATGCTGACTTGTCTCCTTGCTGCAAGAAAATAAATAGCTATTGAACCTGATTCCAGTGACTCCGAGCCTCATTGAGAAATTCTCAACATGCTTGTGCACCAAGCCTTTCTGCCTCCATGTTGTTGTACATGATCATTCTCACCTGGGGGTTAAAAAATTACAAACCAGAGAGGTTTCTCCCCAATATCGTCCTCATCCCTCATTGAACTCACCACTAGTATTTGTCCAATGATATATGAGGTGAGCCTAATACTGTTCTCACCAACCCAATGTCCTGATTACAAACAATTATTCATTGTTACTTACAGTAATAAAAGGGTAATGGGGCCTCATAAATCTCTTTGTTGGTACTCCCATTCACTCCCAGAGGGGTGTTGCTAGTGGGCCTGTTGGGCGATGCGCTGGTTGAACAGAATGGTCAATGCCAATGTCATATTCAGTATATGCCCTGCTTCATTCTTCTGGGTTTTTTACATAATAAGCATGAATTATTGTTTAGTAAATGGTGCTGATGATAAATCTTTGCTACAAAGGAAACTAACTGACAACAAATTTGCTAGTTTATCAATAGACAGGGCAGATTTAAAATGTATGCCTGACAGGCTCTGATTGGATGCATTGGATGACTTCAATTAAATGAAAGTACGTCTTAAGTGTGTGGAATCAGATTATGGAGCATAATGAAGAGGGTAATGTTAAATTATCTGCTGCAAGGTTGATGCTATCAACTACATTGAAGTGCTGATGTTGTAGAATCATATGATTAGCACATGTCAGGGGAATAGCGTTTGATGCACAATGTCAGGGAATGAAAGGAGAGAAATTAGAGAGGCGTGTGGGCAAAAGCTCTTCATCATCTGAGCACATGATTTATGAAGCCTCCCTTTACTAATTCAGAGTTAAAATAAATGCAAAATTTCTTCACTTCACCTGGTTTTCTCATTCCCTCCATGAAACATACACACTCATATATGCTGGATTCCTGGACTACCCGGCTACAAGACAGCAGTGTTATCATGACACTACTCCGGTCACTCATCAAGGACGCCTCGTTGAAATTCTGCTCATCTGTTGCCTTTCTCCCTCACTTTCCCTCATCTTCCCAACCCTCTCCCCTTCCATGGCCAGGGTGAATTGGCCTGCTTTTTTTAACAGCATTACATAAGTGCCTAGAGAGAGAGAGAGGCAAACGAGAGAAATGAAGGGCATAAACACAAAGAAAGGAGAGGGCCAAGATTCTGCAAAAAAAAAACACCTCATGTATATATTACACAGATAATCCTTTGTAAGTCACTTATTATGTGCCTTTGTAAAACAGGGATAAAATGATTAGGAGGCCATTTTTACAGACCCCATCTGTCCCCCTCTCCACCCACACACACAAAATCACACACACATTCCACCACTAAACCAATGATCATTTCCAGGAAGCACTCACGTAGCATTACACTGACCTCAGTGTTTATTGTGAAGATGGAAGGGAGGATTATAGAAAACATATAATAGGGGTGCAGATGGAGGAGAAAGAGGGTGTGGAATGTGGATGGATGGCAGATACTTAAGTAATTTGTGAAGGCAGACTCATTGAGGAAAAGATCTTTGATGGACCGCATGCCTGGCGTTTCAAGGACAGGTTGGAGTGGAGAGAGGCGGATGATGAGTGTGTGCGTTCGGGGAAGGATAGATTATGAGCAGGGGTTGGTGAGTATGGGGGTGTAATGCGATAAGTGGGCCGTTTGATTCAATCGCGTTCCACGTCAAACACGTGTTTCAGTCTGCTTCATTTAGCTCAGCTGAGAGCAGACTCCATGACTCCGCCTCATACTTAAACACACTGATACATTCTGAAGCGGGGAGCACCCACATGTGTTCACATGAATACACCCATAGGTACCAATGACATAAATATCCATCAGTATTTTGCGATAAGACTAAAATGGACTGATTTCTGTATGTGACACTCACAAATACATACATGCAGACTGCACCTGCCTTTGTCTGGCCCATTAACCACGCTGAGAGGGAGGAAAGTCGGGGGCAGCGGAGTGTCTCTTATTCCAACAATCAATCATACATTAGAAAGACAGGATATTCAACTGAGCAGGCTGCCAACCAGACTGAGAGAAGGAAATCACTGCCTAACAAAAGGCCAGATGCATAAAAGTCTAAAAGACTAATAACCTGAGTGCACACAACTGAAGAAATATGCATACATTTGTATGTGTATGTATCCTTTTGTTTTGCAGATATAAGCTGCTTGACAAATTTCCACTCCCACATTTTGCCCTAAGTTGATTTAGACAAGGCATTAAGTGTTTCTGTCATGGTCATGTCCTAGTCTGGTGTCTTTGTTCCTCCCTCACCTTAACCACGCCCCTGTCTCCACTCTCACTCACTGATTGTCTTCAGCTGCACCTCGTTTCCAATTAGTCTCCTCACCATTTAATACCCTGCACTCTGCACGTCCCTTTTTCAGTTCATCCTGTTATGCACCTCATTGTCATCCTGGTTTTCAATCCTTCACTCCTCTTCAGATCCTCTTCTCTTGTAAGTTGGTTTGGTTCAGTTTCAGTCCTGTCTTTATCACTCTCTTTCTTAGTTCATGTCCCTTTCCAGCTTCCTTGCCATGCCTCCCATCACATTGTAGTATTTTAGTTCTTCGTCTTCACTCCCACTTCACGCCTTAGTGTTTGCTGTTATTCAGGTTTTGCCTCCTTCCGGAGTGATTTTATGTTCAATACTGTTTTTTCTGTAATGCGCACAATCCCTATTAAAGTTTCCTTTGTTTGAACCCACTCTTGTCCTGGTCTGCGTTTGAGTCCACCATCCAGTACCGTCTAACTGACAGTTTCCATGTCAATATATCTGTCTGATCCTCAAATCCTAGGACTTGGGAGTTAAAAAGAACCAAAGTCTGCCAACAAAACCAGAGCATGGTTGTGTCTATTTTATTACTATTTTTAGACTGTGGCAATTAACTGAAAAAGTGGCAAAATTTAATACTGAAAAACTGCTCATCTCCACCCCCTGTAGACCAGACCTGGCCTGTCATCTACTGTGGCCTACCACTGGCCCAGCACTGGCAAGCCACAGACAAAAAAGTTCCCTTTCTAATTTGACGAAAAAAGGTCATGTTTACTATGTTTACACACGATATGAATTGTGTTAGACACCCGTATGGATATTATATACCAATGAAACTCTATGTACAGTACAAAAATGGTGTAGTTTCTCTTTAAAACATAAACACATGAAATGTTTGTATTTTTAAAATTGAAAATATCACAAAGCAGCATAATTGCCCATGATTGACAGAATATTGAGAAGCTTCTAGTGGGCAATATATATCGTCATATGACTAATATAATTCTTTTCACTACTTAACACTGAGGTCAGTAACATACTATAGCATAATCTACAGTGTGCACAAGGTCTTGTCACATGCTCTGTTTATACCCACTCCAGTTTAACTTGTGCATGTACATTATTTAACACCACAGGTATGCTGACTTGTGTAAGTGTAGAAAGTAGGAAGACAATAAAGCCACTTACACTTTCCTGTCAGTTATTCTTGTTACAGAAATGTTACCATGGTTAAGTTTCACAGAGTATATTTAACATGAATTCAAGGCCTTGACAGTCATCATAAGGCAGTGTGGACACTAATGAGTACACTCTGGATTTTACTGCTTTCACTTGAAGGAAGCATTGCTTATGCTAGTTTTTGTTAACACTCCTGTCCATTTATTCATGTGCTTTTCCCAGCAAGGGACACTCATTCTGTAATGACTCCTTCACCACGTCTGTCTGCTACTCATTTTTTCCTTTGCACTTCGGTGTCAATAGAGGAGTGTTGCTGCTTCAAAACATAAAATCCACATTGACTGCAGTTAGATACTTTTTACAGATACTTTTCTTCGAGCCCCAGTAGTAGGCACTGGTGTAGTGCAAACTACCTTGTTCATTTAACATGATATACAATGTAGTACACATTGTGGTATGAGGCATTTTACTGATGTACATTACATTGCATTTACATTTAACATTTGGCAGATGCTTTTACCCAAAGCAAATTACAAGTGAAGTACACACACCAGGAAAAACAGGAGTTTAGTGTCTTGCCCAAGAACACATCGACATGTGGACTAAAGGAGTGAATTTTTTTAAGTGCACACACTGGGAAGATGAATAGCAGAACATGGGGACCATTTTTCTGAACTTGCATGTATTTAAATAAAGTACTATACATTTAAGATAATATAATTAAGATGCTAATTGTGGTACTGGAAAACCACTACCTACAGTCTGGCCTGGTACACACTGCAGCTCTACTGGAAGGATGGGACTACTGTATGTATCCTTCACAGTGATAATGTTTGGAGTGTGTATTTTCTGCCATTAAAGTTGAGCTTTAAGAAGGTGACAGGACTTTCAGGTTACTACACAAGAAAGTGCTTTCCCATTTCTTTTTATTTTGTATCTATTGTTTAATTGGTGGTTTCTTTTATGTTGTTGCTGTGTACATACTGTATCAGCTGAAATACTGAATTCAGTACCACAGACAGCTACATATGCTTCAGTGAAGAAGATTCAGGATTCATGTTTCCGTTTATATTTCCTGACATTTGTACATATTAAAAAAACATGAATCTCCTTTCTTCCAGCAAATAAAGTTACCACTGCTGCATCAGCAGCCATCCATAATGCTAATAAATACATTATGTAAAGACATAAAACTCAACTTAATGTAAAAAACTGATGCTTTTATCACATCAACAAGTAAACAAAATGTTTGTGACTGAAGTAACCAGGTGGAGCTGTGCTCATTGAAAGGCAACATCACAGAGTCTGTTGCTGTTATGGAAGAGGGAACACATAAAAAATGAATTAATCAACAATATGGCAATAAGTTCATCAAATTCAACCTACAACAACTTCAGAAATTTGCTACAGATTAGTCAAGGATTGGCTTTGGAGGTCATGACATGGTTGACTGACCTAATGAGAAGTTAAATCAATATGAGTTAAATCAAGGAGGTCCATCGGCATAGCATAAATGAAGCAGTGATGCAAAAAGTTTAACGAACAATAAGCATTCTTGCATGCCATTTTGAAATCTGTGACTTTTATTTTAGAGCTGCATTATGAATCATGAAAACATTAAATGAGTATGACTAAGAAATATAGCAAAATAAATAGGAAATATAGTAGTTGACAAAATGATAGTTTTTAATTGAAATGATTGTTTCCTTCAAACCTTGCTCAAAGAATCCTCCATGTAAAGCAATTACAGAGCTGCAGACCTCGCACAAAGAAGTATTCTGAAAAGATTTCACCACATGCTTCCTGAAGCATGTCCCACAAGTTGGATTGGCTTGATGGGCACTTCTTACATACCATGCAGTCAACTGCTCCCATAACAATTCAAAGGGCTGAGATCCGGTGACTGTGCTGACCATCCCATTATAGACAAATTACCATTTGGCTTCGTCTTTCCTAAATACGTCAGTTTGGAGCTGTGTTTTAAGTCATTGTCCTATTGTAGGATGTAGCATCAAGCACCATTTATAGAGTATGGCATGACATTGCAAAATAGATGATACCCTCATTCTTCTTTCCAAAGCAGCCCAGGAATGCTAATGATCAGTTAGCCTTTTAAATGTACGAACTAGCATTTGCAGAAACAGAGTGTAATTATAACACAGGACTAATGTTTGCTGTTAATGGGCCTCTGTACAGCTACTGTTTGTAGTAGATGTTGTATTAAAGAACAGTTGTTTTCAGTTAAGTCATTTACAACATTAACAGTGTCTATAATGTATCTTTGATCAATTTGCTGTTATTTTAATGTCTGTGAATTGTGAAGTCCACTTTTGATTGTGAAAGCTGTGTTTATCTCCTTGTTCACACAAGGTCATCCAAAGGTCTGAGAATAATGGGTGTTGTTCGATACTATGCTCTTCATGATTAAAATAAATTTGAAGTAATTTGATTGAACTATGTTTGTTTTAAGTCAGACTAAAGGTGTAACACAGAATTGATTGAAAATGTATATGATATGCTTTAAAAAAAACAGTCAAAACTGACGGGGTCTTTTTTGACCCCAGAGGGCACAAGGTGATGGCAATTGTGAAGACATTACGAGGGTTAAATGCTTACTCCTCTCATGTTTTTTCTAGTACCCTGAGAAAAAATTATCAGAAAAAGCAACAGCAAAATCTGAGCTCAGAAACATGATTGAAATTCCAAAGGAAACTCCTCAAGGATGCCACTTTGGGAGCATTTACTCTTCAAAACATTTTCTATCATGACACCCAGGCTTCAAGGGTTTTTTCACACACACAATACCATTACTCTGGGTTAGCTTTGTCAGCTGTACAACTTTATTGCGTTTTTCTGAATAAATTTTTCCTTTTCTGATTCCGCTTCGCAGTATTTAAGTTCACCAACTTTGACTAAAAAACATTATCACTGCCATATCAAATAAAAGTCTGGTTTCTGTTGTTACTCCACAAAGTCAGTGATTCTGTCCACTGTTGAACGTGTTTCAGCTGGCATATAAAAAAGTGTTTTGAAAAACAAAAGTCAAAATATTACAAAAAATGTTTGGCTGAGGTGGAAAGATCAGTTTATTGGTAAAAACGAAAAGTGACAAAGAGTAATGGAAGCAGACAAAGTGAATAAATCATGTCATGAAAAAATGTTTTCATCACATTTCAACATTTCTCATTTGACTGGCCCCCTTTTAATTTTTGTGCTGGAATAACTGAATGGTAAATGACTGGACAATCAGCACCACCAGCTGTTTATCTTGATGTGTTCAATTACTCATATTTGCAACAGTAATGTATGGAAATGCATTCATTGACAAATTGGGTAAAATTTTGCACTACATTTGCACCTCACTAATGATACTCACACTATTACGCATGTTTAAATATACTTCTCTGACTACAACATAAAGTGCTGTGAGAAAGTATTTTCCCCCTCCCTATTTTTTTTTCTTCCATTTATTAAGGTAAACAAAAAGCTGTCCAAATCTGACTGGCCCTATGTGAAAAAGTAATTGTCCCCTAAACCTAATAACTGGTTGTGGCACCCTTGGCAGCAACAACCGAAATCAAGCGTTTGTGATAACTGGCTATGTGACCACTCTGCAGAATTTGCAGATTTGGACAGCTTTTTTCCTTTAATGAATAATCATTTAAAAACTGCATTTTGGTTATCTTTGTGTAATATTGAAATGTGTTTGATGATCTGAATCATTTTAGTGTGACAAATTTGCCACAAAAAAAATCTGGGAAAATACTTTTTCACAGCACTGTATGTCACAGTCTGATATGGACTGAGTCTGCAGTGTTTTAAAATCAGTTCCCTAAAACAAGAGAAATGACTAAAAGACAAACAGGCAGCAAGTGGCCTTGAAAACCTCTTACGCTTTTGGAAGAAAAAGGTGGATTGTAAATATTTAATTTTTACTGCAGCCAACCACCATGTGACAGTGTTGTTTGGACAGGTTTTCTTCTATTTTTTTCCCTTTTCTTGTGAGGATATGAAAGTCCTATTCTGCCGTGACAGTATGTTATTGTCATCAAATTCATCTGTCTGCCCAACAAAAATATTTTATTTAAATATTTCATGGCCCACTGAACACTGGGTATGAATTGCATTCTGCGTGCAGTATGTTTTTTTTTCTGTGTCACTGAGCACACTCTGTGATTCCTTTTGAGCCCTGCTATTAAAAGATACCACATGTATGAATTATGGATGGACTGTTAGGGGCAAAAATTGAGCCAAAATGGAAGTTTCTCTCAAGAACAAGCCTACAGCTGGAGAGCTTAAGTTGCTTTTAATGCAGAAAAACTGCATGTACCACTGGCACAGTATGTACTCATTACTCCCATCTTATACTAATTATGTAACATTGTTAAATCAACATTTAGTGGTTTGAAATGCTAAATATTCATGTTTGTACAGTAGAATGCACTGTAAAATATACAACATATGTAACATTATTTATAATGACTTCTGCTTTTCTAACTCCACTCCTACTCCTACATTGCTTCTCACACACACAATTGAAAATAGACTTGGGACTATGGGCCATGGCCTTTACCTTTTAGTGTTTGGTGTGCTTATTGGAGCGTGCTGTCTATGCCATGGCCCAGCTCTCAACAATGGCCTCAGCAAATATCCCATTTAGTTAAGAGCCCATAGAAGACCTGTCTTGAGGCTAGCCACAGAGTAGGAAAGAAGTAACAAAAAATACAAACAAAATAAAGACAGGGACAGTGATCAAAAGAGTTCTTAATTACTGTTAATAAATAAAATATAGATGATATTGGTTTGTTAGTTGTTGAAAATGAAACCAATCTTTGTTGTCCGGTCATCTCTCCATTGGCCCTGGACCCATTTTCAAACCTCAAGCACCTATGAATCCAGCGCTTTACATTCACTCCCCTGAAAAGTCCAACTCTCTTTTCCCCAGTAGACCAGCAGTCTTGCTCTCATTTGGATTCCCTTTTGGTACTGTCAAAATGATGGAAATAGCAGCAATTCTTCTGTGAGTGTAGCTCTCTAATGGTGATGGGTGTTTTCTGCTAGCATGAAATCACTAACTCATCTCCTATAGCGCCAAATCAAGCGTCATCACTACTGTCGCACTGGGTTTTATTCATTGCCTTGCCCTGCCCACCTCATGGTGATGGAGTACAACAAGATCTCATATTTCACGTGCCATAAACACTCAATTAGCATCATGTCTGGCAAGGAGAACAGTCGCAGGTATATGCCAGTGTAATGCAGGAATTGTTTCATGGGTTTTTGAGTTTTCTTAGATTTTTTCTTCTATGAGAGGGATCATTAATGCTTCAAGATGGACTTAAAAGTAAATCCACTTTTTGAATTAGTCATTTACATGTACTGTATTACGCTATTTATTTATCCACCAGATTTTTTTTTCTTCTCCTTTTTCCAGAATAAATACAGTTATTCTGACCTCTAGACCATAATACTTTTGTCACTCTTTACCTCTACTAAGAAATATGCTGAAAAACCTAAGAAACCTGTTGGGTTAAACAGTGGGAGAGATACAGTGAAGACTCACAGAAAGCAGAATGAGGCAAAGTAAACATTGCCTGATTCTGCTACTTTGCAAATGTGGCAAAAAGCAATCTACGTTTTCTAAAAAAGATACTGTATATAACTTTGTGCCAAACAGCATTTGATATTTGTACATTGTATGTAATCTTGGATACAAGGGAAATACAATAGAGGGATGGTAATCGAAGACAATTATTCTCTCTTCCACAACAGTAAAAACTCCCCACCGCTGCATCATATATTATTTTAGTTTTGTATGAAATTACTAAACAATTTCCAGACAAATTCCAGGTCTTTTTTTTCTTTTACTGGTCAGCCACGGATAGTGCCTTCAAGACTATCACAATTTATTTTTGATGCCATGGCTCATGCATAAAAGACACCTTTAACCCAATATAGTATGTCTACTACTAGTAACTGCAGTGCCATCATTAAGTTAGTCCCTACTCTGTACTCTGAAATCAAATAAATATATTTTCTCACAGTTCATGTTTTTAATTGACATTTTCAGAACAGAGTCCTAGAAATCTTCACTGATTACTATCTTCACAATCACTGGAGAAATGTGTGCTATAGTGTTTATTGTGTTAAACAGTTATGATTAAATTCTGATTACATACTTAGCTGAAGTCCAGACTTACCAAAATTCTTTCACAGATTTTTAGGTCTAAAAGCCAACTGGGATACCACAGAATAGCTCACCCAGCCAAGAGCAAGGTAGACTTAAATCATAGCTTCTTTTTTTTTGTCTTGGACCTGTTTGCCCTACAGTCAGCCATGATGGATGGGGCAACAAAGTGTGGTCTGCTGTCGACTTCAGCTGCTCTTAAATGTATGGGCAGGGGGCTGGAGAGATGGGATGAATAGAGCACACAGAGAGATTAGATGGAAGGACCAGGGGAGATATACTGTATGAGAAGAAGGCCACAGAGAGGTGATAGATGTCTATGAATAGGGGAGAGAAGGAAGGGATAGACGGACCGAGATGACCACAGAGAAGTTATACTGTACGAGGGCTGAAGGAGGCCACACTCAGCCTGTGATCTGTCTTTGTCAGATGAAGGGAAGGATTTTCTCCCTCAGATAATCTTGAAATTTAACAGCAGGGCTGAAAGTAATGATGGTTGTGTATGAGTACTGTATGTGGAAACACACCTCTCACTACACGTTGCACTGTATGTGAGTGATTTATAGCATGACGCAAATGGAACCTGTGTGTTTCATGATGAGCATGACTTTGTTGACTTACCATCATGAGTGCAGCCAACCTTGCATGTTAGGAAAAAGATCAGGAAAAAGCGAGAAGACAGAGATTAATAGGCATAGTGAAGTAAAAATTTACAAATTCTGCTATGAGAATAAAATATACGTTCACTTTAGAAAGTGTTCGGATCAATTCATTTATTGCACATTGTACAGTGTTGTTGATTTATTTTTTCCATTTTAAAATAAAGTAAATTTTGCCCATGAATCTACAGTAACCCATAATGAAAAAGTGAAAGCATATTTGTGTTAAAAAAATCAAAAACTGAAATATCTGTTACATGTTCAGTATTCATACCCTTAATTCACTACTTTTAGAACCCTCTTTGGCAGTAATAACACCTCTGAATCTTTGTGAGTAAGCTTCTACAAGCTTCTAACACCTGGAGGTCTCATTCTTCCTCGCAGATCCTCTTAAAATCCGTCGCATTGGTCGGTATGTGTTTGTGAACTCTCTATAGATCTATGGAGTTTAAGTCGAGGCTTTAGCTGAGCCACTCAAGGACAATCACTTGTCCTGAAGCCACTTCAGAGTTGTCTTGGCTGTATGTTTTGGGTAATGGTCATGCTGAAAGGTTAACTGTCACCCCATTTTCTGGCCTCATGTGCTCTGAAGCAGGTTTTCTCAAAGAACTTACCTGTGTTTGTTTGCATCTGTCTCTCAATACTGACTGGGCTCCCTGCCCCTGCTTCTGAGAAGCCTGCCCATAACATGATGCTGCCACGACCATGCTTCACAGTAGGGGATGGTATTAGCCAAATGAATTGTGCCTAGTGTTTGCCAAACATAATGCTTGGGGTGCTTTCCAGAGAGCTGTTTTGTGTCATCAGATCACAGAATGAATCTTTGTCCCCATTCTCTCTCTTTTAAATACTGTTTGGCACACTCCAAACAGGCAATAGCTTCCATCTAACCACTGTACTATAAATGCCTGATTGATGGGAATACTTAGAGCTTTAGAATTTTTTTTGTTGGGGTGTACAGAGAGCTCCTTGGGCTGCGTGGTGTGGTTGTTGTCCTTACATGTGGTGTGAATTGTGGGATTTTATATAAACAGGTCTGTGCCATTCTAAAGTAAAGTAAACTATGTCCAGTCAATTTCACGGAGCCCAGGAGGTGCTGGGGGGGATTACTAAATTGAGAGTACAAATTCAGTAATCTGTGCACACGCATCACTTAATTTGTGCTCCAGATTTTTTGCTTTTTGTTTTGGTGTCAAGCTCAGTCTCTCCCTGTCTGGCAACTCAAATAAAGACAATAAACCAAAAGTTTATAGGCTATAGGTTTGGGATTGTATGCACACACTCAGTCAGATATCAGATTTTGGCTGCAACATCATGTGAATGAATTTACTGTTAGTCTAGGCTCACACTTGCAAATCGAGATGCGGTGTGAAATATTGTCTCTTTAACGCTGTCAGTAATATTTATGGAGATGTAAAGTCAATAAAAAGCCTGATGTTCAGACATTTCCAGTGTGGTGAAGACAATTAACTTATAAACTATAGTATTTTGTTGCTTTATTTGAGCTGCCAGAGATGGACAGACTGAGCTTAAAAGGTCCTGTCTGACACTAAAAACAAAAGGCAATAAATTGAGAGCACAAATTAAGTATTGTGTGTGCACCTCCCGTGCTCCGTACAATTCAGTTTGCTACAGGTGGACTCCAATCAAGTTCTAGACATATCTGAAGAAAAATTTAAACAAACAGAATGTACCCTGACCACGATGAAACGCACAGGGACTGAAAACTTCTGTGAATTAAAAATTTAAAAAAAAATTTAAATTAACCTGCAATATTTTCAAATATGTTTTCAGATTATCACTAAGAGTTATTGTGTTTAGACTGATTGTCAAAAATTGTTACTTTCCCTACTTTGCAGTTCATCTAACAATTTGGTCGATTTGGCAGATTTGGATGTGTAATGCTAATAATTTCAAGCCACTTGCCTCAAGAAGAGATGAGGAGCAGGATACATAAAACTTGTAAGATAACTTATTTCTAACTGAGTTCCCCCAGATAGATCTTTTTCATTTTTAAACTCAGTCTTCACCCCCAACTTACACTGATTCAAGTGATGTTGCTTAAGGCAGTTTGTCAGATGATGTGCAGCTCCCTCTGGAGCTACAAAAGCCTTTACACAACTTTTTTCACATATCCAGTAGTACTTTTAATGATCTGTAAACCAACTTTAATGTGTTTCCCTTTACCCTTTCATTAAGTGACATCATTAGATTACGTTAGCATGCCGAAAAGCTAAACTAAGATTTTGAACGTTGTGTCATTGCCTAATTGGCTGGGATGGGCTACCTTATCTGTTGAAATGTATCGTTCAGTTTGGACCATTGCAGGGTATATTGAGATGTTTCAACGGTAGTTTAATTTCACATCAGTCACAAATAATGCTGAGGCTTAAGGCACAGTGTCATTACCTGTCTTGCCACAGACAAATACTGACAGGTCAGGGAGTGGATGGGTGGATGCTGCTCTGCAGGGTGTTCGATTTATGTGTGTTGGTTGCTCTGGTATGGGAAGTCAAAAATGAAAGGACTGGTGCAGTCTGGCATAGTTAAAACTCAAATGTCAAACATAGTTACAGCATGTTTTTAGTAAAAAAAAACTGATGTCATGAGCAAAAGTGTTTTATAACTAAAATATTAAAACTAGTTAGAAAAGAATGTCCTGCAAAAATGGCAGTTAAGTCTGATGACAAAGTGGCAGGTGCTTGAGGACCACCTGGCTTCTTTGTGTGCATATCTTCAAGAAATGATGAGTTTATCTTGTGTATAGATTGATAAATGCAGATGTGTTTTTTGACATCACATGTGAGAATGTCTTTCTGTAAAATATGCCTTTATAGGTTGCATGTAACGACCAACATGACCACCAAATATTTGGCCTCCAGTCCCAGCCCTGTCTCCTAAAAATTACGTTCGTATAGGACGAAACTGCAATCCCGATTACGTTTTGTTACAGGACGTATT
>JAUMHL010000003.1:15164956-15212766 GCA_032362345.1 Sandelia bainsii
CGCAAATACGTCCTGTAACAAAACGTAATCGGGATTGCAGTTTCGTCCTATACGAACGTAATTTTTAGGAGACAGGGTTGCCAGTTCAGACTTTTTTGACTCTGATCTTTTGGGTACGACAAAGTAATCTTTATTGTATGCAAGAAAATCCAAATAGTGCCCTCAAATTGGATCGAAATAAATTGGAGCAGTTCATTGGCACTGTTGTACATTTAGAGGTTAGGGTAACAGGTTTATGACTGCTTATGTATTTGAAATACTGTAATGATGGAATAGAAATGACTGTAAAGAAACATATGTTACTCAATTGATATTGTTATTCAATTTCAAAGCCCTGTTTCAGCAATAGCTGCATCAATAAAATAATCTACATACCTGAATTTAATTACTATTATGTCTAATGTCGCTAATTTGCATCATAGCTAGATTTACACCTTGTATCTGCTATATTCAAATTAACAATCTCAACTTAATTTAGCATCTGCTTGACAGCAAGAGCTAAAAAATATTTAAAATATATATAATATTTAAATACATTTTTTAATATAATTGTAAATGAATTCAAGCAGTAAGGGGTTAAAGCCCAGCTACATATTAATTGGCTACTAACCCTTGACTATTTGAACACTTGTTACAGTATCTAGTATTTGTGTTTGCAGTTCCTCTTGCCTCACACATCCTCTTGAGGGGTGAACGAAGAGTGTTGAATTGAAGATCAATTCAGGTAGTGAAGGGAGTCTGAGAATGAAATTGTTAAATAGAGGTAAAATGGGGAAAAATGATTTGAGCAAGCTAAAAACAACTATTTGGGAAAAAAAACAGAGTACTGGTTGCATGTGAGAGAAAAGGCCACCAAACTGGAGGATGAAAAGAGGAGGTGGCATTAGGAGAGAGGAGGAAGGAATGGATGGGGAGCCAGAAGGGAGTTTTGTACCAAGGAGCACTATCATAATTGTCACATTTGATCAGGGAGGAACTCTAGTTAGCTTCATGGACCACTGACTTTTTTCCAAGCTCCCCACCCCACAGAGGATTCAGTAGGCTGAGCATTAGACACACGCACAGGCACATACACACCAAAATTTATGCTGGCATTCATGGCTGCACATGAATACACACATGTGCAAGCGTACAGTTAATTACGCTCATACAAGCATGTACATATGCAAATATACAGAAACAAGAAAACAAAAAAAATATATAAAGAAAGTTCCATAAGCAGTTTGAGAATGTTTGTTTTATTCAGATGTTTTTGTGCTTGGATTTACCTCAGCAGAACATCCCTGAAGGACAACTCTCTGCTCTGTCTTGATTTGAAATATAAGCAGAGAGGCTGCATTAACACAGAGAAGAGAGGATTACTGAAGTGTATCTCTGGAAAGTGTGAATGGAAAAGAGGTACAGTGAAAATACTATAGTACCTGTGTTGTTTTTGATGGAAGTTGGTGTACTGGCAAACTTCAAAGTGATTACTGCAAATAGGGATCAGAAAAGGACAGAATAAATCCTAAAGGCAAGTAATATGTATGGACAATCAAACAGTTCAGGTTCACAGACATGAAGGAGGTCCTGCAGGGAAAATGTACATCTCAAGAAAAATAGCAGTTTGAAAATACTTCTGTCTGTGTATGTTTAGCAAGTTTAACCCTAAAGCCTCTGCTTTTCCTTACTTTCCCTGGTTCACAGGAAGCAAATCAAACACACCATTGTTCAGGAACCAATTAGCCTCAACAAAATTAATCAAACAGGGGTTATATAATGTTCCAACAGGCCGGCTTTTTAAAATTACATAGAGGAAGAATTAAAAAATTACAGCTGTTTTGATTAGGGACCCAGCACTGGAGTTGTGTGTGTCTGTGTGCTTTCTGGATGACTTGAGGTTGTACATTGAAACTGAGAAGTTTACATACAGGGAACAGATTAAGTCTTAATAGCTTCATTAAGGAAAGTGCTTATTTTCATTGCTAACATGCACTTTCCTAACTTCAATGGCAAACTAAAAGCTATGTTGAAACTTTCTGGTTAATAGCATGGTAGCAGCAAACGAAGAAAGCAACATATAATATATACAGTATGAATATTTTTTCCAGCAGACAGCACCTTGTACAAAGCTTGACCTAGCTGGTGCCTGAAGCAGGGTGCAGGTCAGCTCCAGTGCTGTGAAATTGTTGTTATGGCTATATGTAATGTAGGTAACTGGATGTATGTAAAATAAAATAAGATCAAACAGAGTGACTGGTGCTTGTAATCCAATCTGCAAAACCGTTGTTTCTTCACAGTCATGATTACTGAAAGTCAGAAAAACAGATTTTACCTTATAGACAATTATGCAACTTTTGTTGTATCACTATTTTAACTTCTCTTTCCTTGTTAATTTTTAAAAACAAACTCATGAAATGACAGTATAAACAGGAAACATTATGGTGATTGCCATCCATTACTATAGTTAGTTCAGTGTCTCAGTCCAGTTCACTCCCTAAAATGAGAAGGGGAACTGAAATTATAATTCAGTTATAGGGAAAAACAGTACTAAAGCTGTAAATTCAATATGATAAAATCACATACATATACAACATAGTAATGTGTAATAATATATAGTGAAAGCTTACTAGATCACATCTAGTGTTTATTCACTGTACTACAGTACAAAAGTGCATGCTTGAAGCACCTGCCAACCATCTTCATTGCACAGCACAAGGAAACATTTATAGTCCTGACAATGATTATTCTGTCTCTGCCAAGAATGCTGCAAATCGACTGTTGTAGTCGATGGGAAAAAAAAATCCCTTTCTAGTGATGCTGTTATTCTGAGGTGCTTTCTTGCCGGCTGCTTGCTGATGTTGTATTTGAGTGATGCTTGCATACAATCCTGGATATTTGGTATGTGGAGGAGACGAGCGTCTGAGCATTATCTGTTGCACGCCTTCTATTAGAATAGTTAGCCTTATCAGAATCCCTTTTCCAATTATTCACGGGAAATAATGAATTGTAAGGAGAGATTGATATCAGTAAGTAAGTGAATTAAAGGTAGAGGGTGAAGAATTTTTCATCAGTATACATAGCTGCAGAATTAGTTGCGATGGCATGTTTTAATGCTAATAAATGACCATGATTATCACAGTGGAGTTTCCCTTTTGATCTGCTTTGTGCTTTCATTTGGTCCAATTTGGGAGGCCACAAATTTGATTCTCGGCAGAATCCTCTCAGGCACATAGTAAAATGTTCATAAGAGCTTTAGAGTGGAGGAAAAAAAATAAAATAAGCATTTGCACAGCTTTTGACAAACTAGGAATATTTTCTGTGAATAATGTTAAGCAGGGCAAAGATGTCACAACACGTGCATTCTGTATTGACACTTAAGAGATTTAATTGTCATACAACTGCGTTAGTGTTATTCATCAGATGCACAGAACTGTCATTTGTCAATTAAAAGTGTATCTGTCTATAATACAATACAATTTACATTATGAATCAATATCTGCATATGCAAAGGATATGTAGCAACCTACTGAGTCATATTAAGTGTAGAAACAGAGAACAAAATATTGCCTCACTTTTTAGGCAACTCGTAGTTTCTGCAGGTTTGTGGTTAACACCCAGGTTCTGACACTTTGTAAGCTGACAGACACAGTTTCATGTTAACTTGTATATTCTCATTATCATCTGTGTTCAGGGAGCTTAATGGTAAGCAATTTTCAAATCTAGTTTGTGAAAGAAATACTTGGCACTTTTGATCATCAGAGATGCTTCTCTGACTTCGTTTTCAAACAGAGTTCCCGTCTTTATCTGCATCTGATGGCACATCTAGTACCTTAATGTTGTTCATTAAATAAAAACGAAAAAAACTAAACTTCTACTAAACTAAATCTTTCATCCTCTCTGCTTAGCTGTCCAATAATAAGGTCAAAGATAAACTGAATACGTTTAATTGTGCCCAGAAATGGATGACTAGTTACAGAACTGTAGAAGACTGAAAATGGATGATGGATGAGTATATGGATGGCTGGTAATGTGTCTACACTAGAGGAGCTGCACTGTTATAGCTCCTCCTTCACTTCTAAACCTTCAAAAGAAGCACTTGAACTGACTAATGTCCCATCACTTTTACTCATCCATATGCAAATATATGCTGCAAGGTGCTCCAAACTCTAATCATATCATCTGCTGTATGAAAGATGCCTGTGATATCAAAATCATTAAAAACATTAGAGTATGAAAATTACGTGGTTTTTTTTCCTCTGCGTTGCAGGATTGGTACTGAAAGTGTGAAAAGGTCAAATCTCTTCAAAATTTCAGAATATTTCTGGCAGAAGGCCAGAAATGCTAAGCTTTTAGAGTAATAACTACTTAAATGCAGTGTAAATGCAGCGCTAATTTCCCAAAATACTTCTGATTGCCTTTTGGGTAAAACTGTCTGCCCCTGTCTACTATGAGAGACATCTGCAGAGACATCAGTGAAGAAGCAAAACAATGTAAAGTGAAACATTTGGGAAATTTTGGTCCGTGTCACAAATATGCAGAATGATCCCTTAAAGACAAGGCTGATTGAATAAATGTGTGCATGTGAGCTCCCTGAATCTGGAAACTGCGCGAGCTGACGTCACTACGGACGATGGTAGTGGGAGTAGAGAGCGCGGGGGGGAGGTGGGTTCCGTTGTGAACGCGCCTGACGGATCCCCGGCGGAGGGCAGCGAGGGCGCGCATCTCTATCCTCCGCTTGTGAAGCGACTGCAGGGGAGCCAGATGCCCGACTGTGAGCCGCTGCCTGTGGATACCTATCCCAAATGCCAGAGCAGGTGAAAGCCACAGACACATTTCACCCTCTGACAGGGAAGAGGAGAGAATAGAGGCAGTAAACGGAGTAAGAATAGTTTTTTAATATATATATATTTTTTATTTTCCCTCTCGGTCTCTCTGTTTCAACCTCTGCTTCAAATGAAGAGCTTCCTTGGACTTGGAGTACCGGGCATCAGTAGAGAAAAAACCCGTTATCCCACTCTGCCCCTGCTGCTGCGGCGCTGCTGCCTGTGAGCGCGTCCACTCACTGCTTTGGAATATACAGCGTGTCTATATGCGCTAAACCATGGAGATTATATGACGTGGATTTATTTCTGAACAAAACTGGACATCTACAAAAACGACGCACCTTCTTTTTTTCATTTTTGCCTTTTTCTGTTCTTCTGTTCTGTTGTTTTTCGTTTGGTCTATGGCTACTTTATGATTTCATGTCCTTAGCGATTCCTCCTAGTTTTTATTTATTTATTTATTTTTTCCACTTATTATTTTTGTGGTCCGTTTCGGAGGCGCAGAAGTGGGATGAAACGCACAGAACATTTGTGGGGAGAAGATTCCGCGCAGCAGCGCGGGTGAATAAATGATAGTCTCCCTCTCCATCTGAGACGTGCCATGGATGGGAAACTTAATTTGTATCCACCGGAACCGATCGGGGATTAGCCGTCGCATCAAATAACTGCTGCTGACAACGATCAGGTATCGTATTTTATCTATCATACCCAACACCAGTGTAAAACATCTCTGGACTATTTCTTTGCGCCATGTACTTCAGATTGCTTCGCAGTGTGCTGGGTGAATTATTTATTTTATTCTTGAGATCCTCGTGTAAAAATCACAGTCTTTAAGTGTAGTCCTGTTTTACTGATGCACAGATTCTGAGATAATTAGGGATAGTGCACAGTCGGTTTCGCCATTCTGGGCTGTTTAACAACACTATATCGGCAGTTATCCGCGGAGATGTGTGATCTGTGAACCTGAACGCAAGTGCCAACCACAGACAAATCCCCAAATCCATCCCAGTAGTTGAATTAGAGCCAATTAATGAAGCACAGGTGGACAGCAATAGCCTCCAGAATGCTGAATCCCTCAACGGGGAGACACAGTATCATTGTCTCTAAAACCACTGGCAGATCTGTAACTTTGCGCAGTGACCAAAAGAAACACACACACACACACACACACTCACGCACACACACACACACACACAGACACCACGTCGTGCGCACATTGCCTGCACAGACACTTTCATTTCCACCTTCCGTACTGGCACATCTTTCTCAAAGAATTCACATGCTCACGTCCGCCGCCCCCCAACGCGCACACACAATGTTCTTATTCTTCTTGGGGGTGGATTTCCACAATGCCAGTTTGAGTTTAGAATAACATTAATAAATCAGAGCTTCTCCACCTGCACGGAAGCTTCTTTAACAGTGCCCCTAATGGCTGTGAATGATTCTTGGCAGGAGGATGTGTCCTCTGTGGCCTGGTTCACGTATAGCGTTACGTTACAGAGGACTGATGCCGATGTCTCTCCCCCTCCCCGTGCGCACTGCGCGCCCGGCTGAGTGGGTGCCTTCTCCCGCTGAATGCTAAAGAGCCAGGATGTACCAAAGACCCCAGTGAGCATGCACGGGGGATTGAAAGGGAGCTACTTGACTTACATCCGTACTGGCATCTCACCACGCAACAGAAAGCCATTTGAAAGCTACCTGATCACCCACTGAGGTCTGTTTTTACTTGTATGGCGTGCGTCTGCCGCAGTGCCCTTTCTTGTTAATATTCCGCATCTCAGTTTATTCCCTGCATTTCTCAGCAACATGATAACTATGCGGGGTTTTATCGAGTATGAGAGAACTCGCCTTGTATTCCCCCGGTAGCGAGCAGGTGGCTCCGATGACGCTGAACGAGAATGACAGCCGGGACACGATAACGGGAGTGCAAGGAGCCTCGGAGCATCTTCTCTCTGTGTGTGTCTGCCTCTCTATACCTATCTGTTGAGCTTGTGCGCGCTTTCCCGTCGCTCACCTCAAAACAAACTCCCATTGCTGCGATGGAACATGCCACAGATGGATTATCTGTGGCACGCTGAACAATTTCATACCATATTCTACTTATTCCACCACAAAGTCTCCTACAGTAACCTTTGGGTGAACTTGTGTAGGGACACTGATTAATGAGCAATAACTGTGTCTTTGGATTAACAGGTGATACGTTGTCTGTACTGTTGCTCATATTCTGAAAAGGAAATTCAGTTATGTAGTGAAATTTTAAGAATCTGAATCATAAGACAACTATACAGCATGACCACAGAACAATATTAAAGCAATACTGTTAGTGACGTTTCATTGGAGAGCTCTGTGCTGCATCCCTCCCTCCACCCTGAGCAGTGAATAACCATAACCTCCCTTCTCCTTTTTTTTAAACGCAGTGAATAACCTCGTTTGTTTTATTTCTTGGGGCTGCTGTCGGAACTAATGGAGCCGGCAAGGCCGTGTCCCCTTTTAGCAGAGATGAGCAACCCACAGATGATGGCTGATGAGTTGGATGTGAGAGAAGGCTCCTTTTTAACCCTGCTGGGTAAAGGACAAAGGGTGGTCATGGGCATCAGTTCAGTTAAGCTGTGGCAAAGTCCCTTAAAGTCTTAATATTATTTGCAACCACAACGTTCAGTCCTGCTTGTACGAGCATTGTGTTCACTCTGAGAACATGTGAATCAGTGACTAATGAGCTTAGGGAACATTGGTTCTCAGCTGGTTTGATTTCTTTAGTAAGGCTTCAAGATAAACTTCTTATGATTTTTGCTCTTGGTTATCATGAGGCAAACGTCAAATCTAGACTCGCTCTTTTTTTTTTTTTACTTTGACTGCCACAACTTTCCACCCCATAATTTCCCATGAAACTCACGTCTATGGAAATGTCCTTGTGGTGTTTGAAATATATATTTTTTTACACTTGTGTTCCTGAAATGGCCTAATATAACCATTTATAAAGAATGTTAAGACATACATAAGGATTTGATTTAATTTTAAACCATTAAACCTGCTTAATTTGTATCATAATACATCTTTAAGTATTTTCTCACACTTGCATTGAGGCAAATAATATTGGCTTTAGTTGACCAGATTTCAACAACTTTTGTTCTGTGGCACTCCACACTAAGAATATGTAATGTTATTCAACTGACTCAAGTTCAGAGACCACATAACACACGTAATCTATGATCTAAAGAGGCCATATTATGCAAAATTTTTGGTTTTTATATTTATTCTGAGGTTCTACTGAAACAGATTTGGACAATTTACAATTCCAAAAACTGCTTATTTTTCTCCCAGTGGGCATTGATCCATATTTTTTCACTGTCTGAAAATGGTTCATTTTAGTCCTGTCTCTTTAAGGCTCCCATCACTCTGAGCTTACTCTGTTCTGATTGGCTAGTTTGAGCAGTGGAAAAACCTGTACACCTGTGTACTTTGTGGACATACAGACCCAAGGGTCCCAGAGATCTGATTATGGACTGGCAAGATTTGCGCATCAGAGTGTTGGGAAGATTTTGGGAGGAGAAAGTCTCTCTGGAAAGCTCTCCGAAAAGGCTTTACAGAGCAGACAGGGACACAAAATTAAGTTTTTGTGACATTCTTCTACTTATGCTCAGTTCATCTTTAGAAATTTAGCGTTTAGCGTTTAATAAAGACACCCATCATGACAACTTGCACTACAACCAAAAAACATGAAAATGCATACTATGACTCCTGCAATAAAAGCAACTAAATTCAAGTAAGCACGAAACCAGGAATCTACTACCAGACTGGGCGGACAAAAAAACTGAAACTACCAAAGACTGAAGCACTGAAATAACGAAATAGCAGAACCGACTGGACTGAAGGGAGCTTGGCATTTAGGTCTCCAAGACCCAGCAACCAAGATCTGTAAAAAATATATAGAATGTAATGAGCAGATTATGTAAATGCTAAGCCTGACTAGTCAAAGCAAAATACTGGATATAATTCCCCACCAGTGGAGTCATTTCCCACCAGTGCAAATACCAGCTAATGCCCAGCATCAGCAACCAGCACAGTGCTTGTAACAAAATTCCATAAAAAAAATTTATAGAAAAATATTTTGGTTTCTCTGGATTATTCACACCCCTCTGAACAGACATTAAAACAGTTTTCATTGGTAAGTCTTTTTAACACATTTTGACATACTGACAAGACATATGCACCATACCCCCAGTTTAAAACCAATACTGTCTGTGTTTTATAGACTGGTAGAGCATATATTAAACTTTAAAGACTTTTATATAATCGCCAAAGCAATTATATAGTGTATTGTCATTGTATTGTTTTCATGGCCGAAATAATTATATGACTGTATTAATAGTAATGCAGGGTGCAGCGCTGCCATCTTTTATGTCTTTTCTTTTTGTTGTAGTGTGTGTGGGGATCTCCAGAGATCTCTTTAGTTCCTCTAGAAAGAGCCTCCTTGTGTGAAAGGAAATTCTCATCAGTACCAATGTGTGACAGGCTGAAGAAGCCCAAAGCTGCAGTATAGTACAAGACCTGATGTCATAGGTGGAGTCAGTGTTTTGTTTAGTTCGTGTAATTGGTTACAATTGTTTGGACGCCTGAGGAGAGACATGAGACATGTGAGAAAGGAAGGAATTGTTGTATGAAGAATTGATGCATGGTTGTACTTGGTTGTGCAAAGTCCTCCATAAAAGGGAGTTTTTCCTCTCCACTGTTGCCTAGTGCTTGTTCAAGTGGGATTGTTGGTTTTCTACAAATATTATGTATATTTACAGTATATAATCTGTGTAAGGTCTTAAACCATACACTGTAAAGTGCCTTGAGATGACTTATGTTGTGATTTGGCGCTATATAAATAAAGTTGGATTGAATTGAATGTGTTATAATTATAATATAAAAGCGTTTCTTTTATGTGACAATGATTGATTTATATATTTTAATATAAAGTGTGAAGGATGTTTGGCTGTTGTATTGACATTCAGTCAATTAAGTTTATGAAATCGGTCCATTTTGACTGACGCACAAATGGAAGGTTAAATGGGACAGACAAATGAGACAGCAGGTAATGGCTGCACTATCACTGAATGATCATCTGAGCAGCTGCTGGAAATGCAACACCAATGACAGCATGACACATATCAGCTGAAGATGTATGAAAACCACCCAGCTCTGAGGCAGTTTTATAAGGCCGGCAAATGTGATACTAATAACGTCTTCAATATCCGCCCACATGTCATGGACTAATGCTGGCAATGCTAAATCTTTCTCTGTCTCATACACACACACACACTACACACAAACCTCTCGCTCACCTGTCTTTCTCTGTTTCACATCTCACTGTTGCTCAAGCATCTCTGATAAGCAAATGTGCAATAAAGCGCACATCAGCACACACATACACACACAGCAGGAGAGAAAATAGAGAAAATAAGAGGGAGAAAATACAGTATGCAAACTGATGGTGGCATGTCAAGCAGTGTGTGTGTATGTGTATACATGCATGCTGTTCAAATAGTGCATATGGACCAGGAGCCAGGCGACAGCTTGGTGTTGCGTGGATCACTGCACTGTGGCTGGGCCATTGTCCCTCTGACACCACCCCATTACACAAACAAGCTTCCTTGTTTCTACTTCTCCTCCCATCTCACTTTGGTTTGTTCTGTATCCATCCACCCAGTCTTATGTTTGTTTTTTCTAATGTATGTTAGTGACCAGTTTTGATTGCTACCATGATTATTGGTCAACACTTGTAAGGCCCAGGTTGATATATGATTTTAAGTTGCATCAGTTTGGTTGGTTGAGCCTGGTTAAATGACAAGCACTATTAAGGCTTAAGACTTGTTATCACATCTAGAAACTGTGATGTGTAGAGAGCTGTCAGCCCTGTACACATCAACTGTCACTGGCCCACACTACCACTTAGCAAGGGGAAGAAGAAAAATAATTAAAATAATCATAAATTATTAGGATGTTTGGGTTTGAGCTTGGGTCAGATTGTGTATTCAAACTGAATACACCAGCCCACAGAAGTTGCTTTATAGAAATGTATTTTTTTCAGCATCATAACCTTCTACTTCATATGCTCCGCCATGCTCACTTTGGAGTCACAGATGCCTCTGTCACTGGGACGGCATTCATTTGGCGCTGCCCCGGGTGACTGTGTCAATATTTGCAGGGAGTGCCATTTTGGATTGGGGCGCTTTGAAAGCATGACTGGGATTGGGCGAGGCTAAGGCTAAAGGAAAATCAACAGGAAACAAAAATCCCAGCCCTATAGACTCACTCTCTACAATTAATTAAGCCTTTTGGCAAGAAAAGTGAAAGGATAGACCTCCTTGGGAATTGATAGGCTGGGGTTGCAGGAGGATGGAGGGGGAAGAAAACAAAACAAATTAATTGCCTTGAATCGCAGGGATAATTCACATCTCTGATTAATATTGATTGCATGAGGGATAAGTAACTGCCACAATACAGCCATAGAGAACAGTTAATTCGATGAGTTTTAGTGTTAATAACTCTCTTTGTGCAAAGATGAACAAGGAGTCTTTGCTGGGCAATGACTGTGCAACTTGAGGTTGTTACTTGGCGTGCGTCGAGCTCTGTGTTTGTGTGTGCACGCTCTAACTGCTTCCCACCAGTAATATTTGCCTTTTGTGTAATGTTTTTCATAATGTGTGGCCCTTGGGGATGGAGACAGAGCAAGAGCTGGCAGATTGTATTGATTCAGAGCATCTCAAGCTGCTGTTTTATAGTGCAGTACAGGAGGCCCCGTGAGGATAGCTTAAGCTAACATGTTTTGATGATTGCCTTTTCTTGGGTTGCTTCTCTGTAACTTACTGGACAAGTCTTACTTTTTCATTCCCATCCCATCTATGCACATTTCTCTTGTTTTATAACACTTATTTGTCTCTCTATTTTTGTCTTTGCCTCAAAATTACCATAAGCACTGTCAAAAAACAACAACTTTCCTTTTACTGTTATGTAATTCAGCATGTCCAAACTCCCCACATACACATAATGTTGCTCTCCCTTGCAGCTCACGCACAAGCAGGCAGCTAGTCTCACTGCTTAACTCAGCATTCAGAGGGCGCAGACTCATCTGCCTTAGCACATTGGCCTCGTCATCAGCGGGGTGCACTGCCCTGACACCCATCGGCCTCTATTACAGCTCCTTATAGAGGAGGACGCTCAGTGTTTGCAGGCCAACAAGTGGAATGCTGTGCTCTGCCAGAGCAGATGGAAGGAGCCTGTACTCCTTTATATTGTGATCTAATGGGATCTGATGTGTGCATGTGTGTCCAGTGTAGCAAGTGCAGACTTCATAAATACTGCACCTTGTTCATCCAAGTGCTTTTAGTTGGAAACAATGAAATATCACAAAAGTGGACTCTGCTGCAAGGTTTGTTTGGGAAACTAAGTGGAAGAATGCAAATTTATATTGCGGCAGAACAATTCAGAGGAGGTTAATGTGAATAAAGCATTATAGTGTCTCCATTAGGTCACAATTTTTTAAGTACATGATGGCCTCGGACTCCTAACAACTCATGGAATCTTCGTACTTATCCTTGGTGGAAGGGAGAGAACATCTATGGCATAGACATAGTCTTGAATAAGGTTTCTACAACTCCCCTTCCCTGTTGCTTTAAATAGAATGTGTTCTCGGAATTTACTCAGCTTGCCTGTTTGGATAAAGGTTGAGACAAAAAAAAATCCGCCAGGCATTCGGAGGTAACGTGCTGGGATTTTATGTGCTGCCAATTTTCCTGTTTCATTAGTTCTGTGTGGGTCTGTGGAATAGTATGTGTGTATGTGGATGTATGTGCGATTATCAATGCCTGAGATGTGTTAGCATGTGTGTGCCTGTATGTGGAGAACCTCCCCAGGTCCAGTAGTTTGTCAAAGCTGTAGCCTGTTTTTGTAGGAAACAAAGTGGACAGCTGGAATTCCAACCCAGAGGCATGCTGGGTAGACTCGGAGCATGGCAGGTGTGTAAATTTGACATTTCATAGTTGCCATGGAGCATACTGTTTTAACATGTTTTTTGTGTATGTTAAAATCTTGCAATGGAGATCAATAGAGATTTATTGTGTATCTGTATGTTAGTCTACATACTTGCTTTCATTGCTTGGACAGCATGCATTCTCAGTATCTAAATCATGAATTATTTAGAATGTTTCAATGATACACAAGGAAACAAGACAAAAGCAGGAAAATTAAGAAAGAAGAACTGACTGGGGAGTTAGAGAGATGTTCTACTGTAGTAGCATTAGACTGCACACAGAAAGTTACATGCAAATGTGACTCTCCACAGTGGTTAAAAGTCTGCTTGTATTAATGAAGTAATTCTTGATACTGCTAAATGAGCTAATTTACAGAGAGAAGGAGAAAAATGCAAGATGAGGACAACAGGGACATTTCTGCAAACACATCTGACTATTCTTGAAAGAGTTATGAATAATCAGACACATTCTGCCTTTACTGAAAGGGATTAGCATATTGGACATTGGAGTGTTAGACCTAGAAGAGCCTGCATTATTTGTTCCCGGAATAAAAGCCCTCTTTGCGCTGCACTAGCTTTGAGGCTACATACAGTAAGTGTAGCCTGGGAAAATTGGTTGCCACACGGGACAGAGTAACTGAGGTTCTTGCAGCTTTAATCTTTTTAGCAAGAAAAGAAAAAGTGAGCAAAACCCACAACAGTGAACCAGTAACAGAAAGACTTGGGAGTGAGGCTATGGACCCACAAAAAAAACACAAACAAAATTAGACTAACTAAACAAAACTAAATGAATACACATTCTCCATCTATAAAACCATTTAGGAATGTACTATACAACAGAAAAGATACATTTAATTACAATTTTAAAACAGTGACTCCATTTGTGAATCCCAGAGAGTGCAAAAGTCAACACGCTGTTATCTGTCCTAAAACAGAATAAATCGATTTGTTATTGCCACTTCCTCCAATAACAAAGTATAATACAACTATATACTACAAAATACAAATATTACCTTGCTATGCAATTGAGAATACAATGGTCGACCATATGTGCCAGAACCTTTAGGCACATGACATATACGTTAGTCCTCTTAAAATCAAGGTAATCTCAATAAAATATTAACAGATTAATTGATAGTGTTCACTCGTGCATAATTTAACATGGTATATGCTTATTTACCAAGTACTTTAGACAACTTCCAGCACAATTTTTTCTTGCTTGTGATCAAATTCATGAATATTTTTTCTGTTCTTACATAACAAGATTGTCCAAGAAAAAACAACAAAGAACACATACCAATATTCACAACTTTTAGATTTCCTCATATGAAGTGGAAAATTACTGTATATTCTATTAGAGTTACCACCTCGGCAGACCCCAAACCCAACCATGCCCTTAACCTCAAACTAATCTCTTACAGCCCAACGCAGCTAGAGAGAACAGCTTCAAAGGTGATGTTTGAGGCAAAATAATGCAGAAAATATATGTAATAGCACATGCCAACTTCCATCTACTTCACCAGAACTTCAATTTTCATCTCATATAGGAGCCTAGACCTTGAAGGGCATGTAAGTGGTGCAGAGTGGCAGTAAGTGGAGCGATGCAATTTGAGTGGAGTAGCTTTTTTTAAGTCATGGTGTTGGTTCACATACATCTTTCTAAGCACATTTGATTGCTCTTGTGCTTCTGCAGCCACTAACATAAAGTTTGTGTGTCCCTAAATGGGAATACGACGTTAACTCAACAGCATGATGCGGTTATGTTTGTGCAGCGTATGTGTGACAGTTCAGACTGACTGATTTCACACTTTACAAAGAGCTCCGGTTGTATCTTTTGTTTCCCTTCAGACCATCATCTTTTGCTGCTGTCTCTGTACATTCATCAAGTGGAGTCATATGCTATTTTACAGCTTGGAGTAAAATTCTGCTCTGTGAGTTGAAGCGTTTTCCCACCAATTTGGCACGTCTTTGTCTTGGTTTTGGAAATGTACCGCACAAATCTGTGGATCTGTCTGCCTTTGTTTTCATCTTTACATCGACTTTGTATAATTTTATGCCACCTTTAAATTCCACTTTTATGTTAAATAATGCAACAGACAGGCAGCATTCGTCACATTTGATATGTAGAGAACTGAAGACGTTTTTTTCCGAGCATGAGTGGGGAAGCTGCTGAAAATATATGTATATAATATATACGTATTAAATTTAAAGTAAATAATAAATAAAATAAAATAAATAATTTATTTGTTTAGGTGTTATGATGTCCTTATAGGTTAAAGCTGTATTTCCCTTGGTTGATCTTCAATAACAATATCAGGGCTTATTAATGACAGGCCCCAGTGTTCAAAACCATTGGTTCACAGGTTATATAGTTATTCATCTTAAGCAGGTATATTCCATAAAATATGTCTATGTTTAATGGAAATGGTTGTGGGAGGTATTTAAAACTTGTGTTTTGAATATGGCTCATGTGGCTCCAGTCTTTTTAGTTGAAATAGTATGAAAGCTGAAACGACATCTGCACCACAAAGCAGATTTAGCCTTGGTGCTTTAAATGTATAAAAATGAGTTACTGAGGTTAATAACATGACTCTGATTTTCATGGAGCACCACGGAGAGATATCAGTCTCATGGAGCCAGACCGTGGTCCCTTCAGAGATGTAATGTGCGTAATTTACTCTCTCCCCACTAAACTTTTTGACCAGAGGCTGTGTCATCGCATGTGGCCCTCCTGCTACCGTCACAGCAATTAGACAGGTAGATGAAATGAGAGCGTTGCAGAGACCAACGATGTAATTACTCACCCACCTACTGTGTACAGGAATCGCCACAATGGTCCAAGTGTGCACGCTCCATAAATATGGTTGTTCTGTTAGCACATCTATACAAATTGAGGTATACATACAGACAAACACAGAAAAGTATAATATACTAAATAGCATCATTATATTATTATATAGAAAACATATCAAATCATGAAAAGCTGTCTCAAAATAATTTCACACTAAAACGACTTTCATTTTGGAAGATATCTGCTTGATTTTATCAGCTCAGACTGCTCAAGCCTCATACTAGCTGAAGATACATATTTGAATGCATTTTTGCACAGAACATAGACTGTGGATGTTGGCCCTCATTTCCGTAGGGTTTTAGGAAGTGATCTCTATGTGGCCAGTACGGACACAAGGAATGACTACAGCAAATACTACTAAGACTCCTTTCAGTGTTCATAACACCTGACTGTTCCTCTAAGACGGAATAAAATATGAACCTATCCTTTACCTAATCTAAATGTATGTAATTACCACTGTATAAATAATTATACAAATTCTGCATTTGTTTAATGACTACAGATGATGCTGCTAGACATGTGTAAGTAGTTTATAGTGCCAATGTTGAACGAGACAACATCAAATACTGTAGTACAAATCCTAATTGTACTAAAAATCAAACATGTACAATGTTGTGCTGCAGACAGGATTTCTGTTACCATATTAAAAACAAGTTGTGATTGCACAAAAAGATAAGCTGAACCATCATAACATCCTCGATGAGTTCATGTGGTTTATACAGTAAAAGCCCCAAAAATGATAGTTCTGATTTGTTTCCTCATATCTGCTCAGTGCTCGAACCCCTCCCGTGAGCGTGCTCTGCTAACATTGAGACAGTTTGGTTTACAGTAAATAGAGGCTGTAAAAGACCAAATTGTTTTGTTTGTTAGCCAACTATAAAGCTAAAACTTTATGACATACAGCTTGACCAGATGTTGCCCGTGCTTCTGGAAACTAATACAGCCAGACAACAGTGCAATTTGAGTTGTTGAACAGTTAGTATTGCTGCTGAAATTATAGTTTGCCTCATGGTCTTGCAGAAATCACATATGTCCAGAGACTTAGTTTTTCTTCAATTCAGAAAAATACAGGGCGATTACCCCAGGCCTGATTTTTATTTTTTACACACAAGGCATTATCTTCAGTGCCGCTTTCATGCAGGATTATAAAATATCTTCTTAAACAGCATATGGCACAATTAGAATTAAAAGGTTTCCATGTGTGTGGAGGATTGGAATTCTGTTTTATCCCTTTAAGAACCTACTCCTGAAACATGGCTCACGTTATCTTTTTTTTTCATTCCATCTCCATATATCAGTGCTTTTTTTTCTTTCATAAGGTTGTGCATTGAAGGTTTTCTTGGCTGGTTGTGGCTTTCCACTGTGCAAATATTTCATTTCATTGTTAGTGCTCATACATTTTTAACTTTTCTAGTACGGTAGGATGTAACATAACTACATGCTTGTTCCCTGCGTCTATTCTGTTGTCTCTGGGTTTAATTTGCACTTTTCTCCTGAGTAGTCATGTTCATAGTCACATACATACAGCACACAATGTGCTGTGGTAACTGCACACATATATACTGTACACATGTAGCAACACACTGTGACATCTTGTCATTACAATTACAGCTCAGCAGATGCCCCAATTCAAGAATATTTCCTGAGCTATACTTTTCTCCAGTAAGGCTCTTTTTTGCTCTTTCATCTTGGGACTCACGGTGGCATCTAGTTAAACCCTCTGATTTTAACAAAGAAGTAAAGGCAACACGTGATACTGAAAATTCAAGCCTTCCTTAAGATAATACTTGTCTATGTCTATTTATGTCCACATGGAAATGTCTTGGTATTCTCATATGTGTTGCACTCTAAACCTGATACTAAGACTTTTTAACTTTATATTTTATATGCTGATTTTAGTACACTTCAACATTAAAATCAGCCCTTAAAGCCTTATGACTTTCTTTATGTGCTCTACTGACGAACAAAATCTCTTGTGATGCTTAGATAGGCTTTATTGCTTGCGGCCTGACACTGTTTTAATTCCCCTTGTGGTTCCAGTATCATAGCAGCCCAATCTTCTCTCACCACACCATCAGCACCTTCCTCCTGGACCCAATTTAACCAATGATCCTAAATCTAGCACGCTAGAGACCCAGGAGATTCAGAATGGTGCTCTTTGTGGAATAGCACCCAAGAACCTTAAAGCAATAGACCGCTGCCAAATGTAATTAGATGCTGCCAATCTCTCAACAATAGTTTGCAAACGGGGGGTTAGTAGGTCTCCTATTGGAGATGGTTTCTGCATGCCCACATCCTTTGGAAGTAAAGCACAATGCTCACTTTCACTTTTTTAAAAGTCAAAGTGTCTTGTTAAAATGTTTATGGTATGAATGTATTTGTGTTAGATCAGATCTCATTTAAGTGACTCTTTGTTAAAGCCAGGATTTGTATAATTGGGCTATTTGTTTGCTTTCCCAACAAAAGTGGTCATTGGGAATTTAGAAGAGGGTCATTAGTTATAGCTGAATACCTAAATATCAATAGTATTTTTACATTTTTAAAATTAAAGTTAACACAGTGCAGTATATATTCTCTAAAGCATCTCAGTTATCAGTAAGTTATGGCAGCTGACGTTAAACGTGATGTAAATGTGATTTAAATCCTGTGGAGCTTAAGCTGTGATAAGAAAGTAGCTTATGGGACTCTAGCTTCTACTAAATCTATTTTAGAAGTCATTCCAACGCTTAGCACTGCCATTAAGGCTTCTCTGGGTATTTATGATATGGAGAATCTGTTAAAATTGAAACACAGTTAAGAATCTGCAAATAGGGCATCTGGTATTTCATAATAGTACGTACCTGCCAGTGGAACTTTGTTACATGGAAAACCCCTCTCTCTCTTTGCCCTGGTTTCCTGTCTATATTGTCTGCTTTCAAATAAAGGCATAAAAAAACAATCATACATACATACATACATACAGTATCTCACTAAACCTATAGAGGCACCTCTTTATATCAACATAAGTTTTGGATCATATTTCTAGTAAGTTACATATCCACAGCACTGTTAAATGATCGTACCTTTTAATAAATGTTGGCATGCTGCCTGCATTTTTGTAATTTGTCTCCGCTGTTTTTTTGTTAGCATTTTCTAATATTCTGTAGATTATACATTAATGTACTTCAGCTTATACCTATTTCTTACATCAGATGACAGAGACATTGCAGAATGATTAAGGCATCTTCTGATATATTTTTTGGCAGTGTTTTACTTTTACCATAAGGAAAACTTAGTCATCAAATAATATTTTCCATTAAGATGGTAATTAATTCATCTCCAGTTTCAGTCACACTGTCATTGTGAAAAATAGATCATTAGCCAATTTTCATCATAGTTTTTGTTGACAAAATTCACACTGGATCATGGGCATCGACACACCCTTTTATTGTACAGGTGTTGAGCACAGCCGCTCTTGAATCTGGGGACTGACTCCACTGCACAGGCTTTGTACTCAACACGTGGTCTCCTTACTCCCTCACGGCAAGGTTAAATGGCTGTAAATACCTGCTGAACAAATGTGAGTGTAGGTCAGACCACACGGATAATTGTGTAGGTGTGTAGTTTGTGTGTGTGTGTTTTAGTTTGTGGTTCTCTCTGTGGATTTTCCTATATGCGTAAGTATATAAGCATTTGGCATGGCAGTGATAGGCCTGTCTCCCTCCTTCTTGCTTATATATGTGATCTGCACTACTTCCCACAGTTAAAATTGTATTTAATCGTGTGTGTGTGTGTGTGTGTGTGTGTGTGTGCTGATTTGTTGAAGAAGTGAGAGCCACTGTCAGAGCTGGACAGCAGAAGGTGACAGCAGGAATGAGAGGCTACTGGCATTATTAACCCCTCACTGGGTTCAGTGGAACAGGCAATTACGACCAGTCATATGGCTGTCACATTGCTAAAAGGAGACAGCCCTACACACACACACACACACACACACACACACGCACACACATCCACACAGACATACACACATAATATCAACAGAATATTTAATTTTGGGCCATCATTCTCATAACAGTAAAACATCATATTCATCAAGATAAAAATCTCTGCTACATTGCTAAAATGAAATCAGACAGAGCAAGAAACAATGAAGTATTTATGGCTGAAGTGTTGTGCTTTGTGTTGGCACCTGCCAAATAACCTGACTCCACATGTTACTTGCTCCACTCAACTTTGTAACAGCAGTGTCACCCGGTCTTTGCAAATACTTGACACAGAAAATCATTATCATCATAAGCATTAGACATAATGACAAATGCAGTAAAAAGTATAAGATATACTAAGCCAAATGGCTAACTAAAAGATCCAGTAGTCAAGCCACTTTTGTTTAAATAACCTAAAATCACAAATCACAATCACTTACTTCAACGAGGCAAACAGTCTTTACTATAAACGTGGTATGCAGTATTAAATGATATCACTATTAGAGTATTATTAAGATTAATGCATTACTGTGTAAAAACATTTTATTGCTGTGGTTTGTGGCTTTTGGGCTTATTTTAACTACTTTATACAGTGAACCATTTACCAGTTTAATTCATCATTGTAATTCTTATGGTTTAATGTAAATTCTGAGTCTAATTGTGTGACTATAGATGTCAAATAAATAGAATGGAGTAAAAAGTCCTATAATCGTGGCAGAACATTGTTTGAGTAAATGTCCTTAATTACATCCCACCACTTTGACTCATTTCTAAAAGGTTTTCTTTTTATAAAACATTTCTCCTTTCTGTATTTTCCCTGTTTTCAGTAGTCTCCAACACTGCTTCCCCTCTTCATTGCTGTTATTGTCTTATAAACACTCCACCCACACCAACTCTGTCCTCCTTGTGTTCTATTTCAGTCTGTTAAGCTGCTGAGCATGGACAAACATTAGCTATAGCTGAATATCTGGTCAAATCAATACCTTTTTCTCTCTCTTTTTTCTAGTTTCTGTCTGCGGTTATCCTTGATAGGATGATTGGAAAGTGATACATCCACTGGGTCTGTCTTGTTTAGGTGAGATAGATAGATTAGCAAGAGTGGAGGTAAGGTCAGAGAGAGGGTTTTGCTGTGCTTCACCACAATAAGGTGTTAGCAGATCCATCAGTGTAGCACACTTGGTGGAAGCCAAACCATGCTGTCTGTCAGATGCCCATATTTCTCACTCAAGTGTCTGTTCTCACCTCTCTGTTCTTTCCTATCTGTGTTGTTGTCTCTGTGGTTTCCAGTCTCTCCTCTGCTACACTTCAAGCTGCAGCGTGCCAATCTATTTGCATCTTCCGTAAGAGTGTAATGTTGGTTTTTTTTCTCATGTTCATTGAGCCTTCCCTTCCCTAGATGATTATTTCTGCCTCTTCCGGTGTGAAGGCAGGTTTATTATCATCTGAGAGCTGAGTACAAGGGATACAGAATGATTCTGTTAGTTTTTTGAGACCAGAGGGGGGTCAGTCTGCTGCATCTTTTTTCCCCCAGATTTCTCTGTTGTTCTCATCCTTCTCTACCATCTTGCTGCAGGCTTTCTTTGGCTGTGATTTGATGCCTCTGTGTGCTGGGTCAGGTCCTGTTAGTTTTAGGAAAATTTGAAGCACCACTGTATTTCATTAGTACAGCAGAGCCCATTACAGTAGACTGAACACACACATTCACACTTCTGTTTTTGCGAGGACACACATTAACATGATGTATTCCATAACCCCTAACCTCAGCCATTACAGCTAAATGCCTGATCCCAACCAAAAGTCTAAGTTAAACCCTAAGTATGATCCCTCAATTCAGCAAAGGACCAGTCTAACGTCCTCACTCCCATGGTCTAAAACTCTAACTGGTCCTCACAATGATCAGTGTCTCACATAGACACATCTCAGCCATTTATTCATGACTCAGCCAACAGGCCAAAATGATGTGAGTGTATTGCTTTATCAGCATCTAAAAACCCTCCCACACACGTACCTCTGTGTATAGCTGTCCACTCTTATTACTCTTACACATGTCAATCCCCACCTGGATCTTATGCTATGCTCTACACTCAAAGGATGTGTTGCCTTTCTGAAGCCTGCTTACATTATCAGTTTATTTTTATTTTTATTTCCTTCTTTCTTTTTTTGTCTTACTAGCATATACATATTTGTGTGTGTGTGTGTGTGTGTGTTTTGCGAATTTTCATTTTGCAGACCTGCTGCTATGTTTACAAGCTGCCTGCCTTTTGAAAATCCTATTTATGTGTGTTTTTGAAATTCTCTTGTGAGCCTGAAGACATTCATACTTTCTGTCTTTCACTGTCTTCAGATGTCTTTGCTTCCATGTGCAGGCAGTGAAAATAAATTTCCAATTGTAGAACAATAAAATATCTATTTTTTTATTTTTAGTATCTATTCCCCCCCCCCATGCTGAGCAGACAATAAACATTTGATGAACATTTATAACACACTATAATGTGACTTTAAGCAGCTATTTGTCACTTCTCTTGTAAAGACTGATTTTATATTAACTGTGTTATTGTGTTGTCATTCATTATCTTTTTATACACCAGCTTCCACCTATAGTAAAGATGATAAACCTATGGTAAACAGCAGGAGTTAAAGTTAATATCAGCTACATCATTACAGTTGTATCGGCCTTGTTAATCGTACTGTGTTACAAGCTAAAAGTTTAGACTGTATATTGCTTGTGAAAGCTAAATTGGGGATTTGCCTCCATTTTTTATGGTTACTACTGTAGTGAACATCATGCAGCTTATTATCAATTTATAAGAACATATTTGGGACATGACATTTGGGGTGGAAGGAGTATTGGCTACTTGATCTCATCTGCGAGTAGCTAAACAGCTTGGAAACCACAAAGATAACCATTCAGCTACTGACTATATTGGTCATTGTTCAGATCCTCCTCCAGCTCTGTCACCAAACCTCAACTTTACTTTTATATTTTGCCTAGTGACTCATTGCTGATTTGGTGGATTCAATCATCTCACATTTATGAGAAGCCCTTAAATGCTATCCAGTTCTTTTAATCCTACTTATACTTTCTATGGTTTTTATCTGTTTTGGCAGCCATCATTCTTGGTCTCATTCCCTTCTGATTTATATTCATCCGAAGTTCCTCTGTAGGAACTAATGACACGATTGAAGCATGAACCCAATCAAGGCTGAGCTCTGGTAGACTAACACATCCCCTTTGCTTTATCAGAACTTTGATTGACACCGTCTCTTTTAATTCTGAGCTTAAAACGAGGCCACATTAAATGGATTTGTAGCTTTCTTCTGCAGGAACAGATTGTTGCTCTTTTTTTCCCAGCGCATAATGAATCATAAATGTCAGTTATGGTTATGATCAAAATTGTTGTGAAGGATCTTTTTTGTCTGTGTCAGTAAATGACACCCTTTTTTGTTTCCTGGCATGCTTAAGTGCTGGAGATGCAATTCATTAGGGTAATGTTCCCCCTGAACCCAGAAAATGTCAGTTTAATGAGATACATAGCCTATATACATATGGCAGATAAACTCTTAAAAGACCTGTGTCTGTTAAGAACCATATAGCAATAACACTTTGGTAATAAAAGATAACCATGTGTGAACAGTGTATAATTGATAGTTGGTGTCATTGTAGTGTCTATGAGCCCTGCTTATGGAAATCGAGTGCATTAGGTATGAACAGCAGTTGGAGGAATGTGTTTTTTGAATTGGTAGGCTAGCTGTTATCCTATATCAGTTGGTTCCAGCACAATCATTAAACCTAAAACCATCAACTTTTAGACTTAAACAGTGTTCAGTGAGAGCATCATCCGTTTAATGAAATGCTAGAAGTAAATGTCACAGACTAATTTAAAACAACAAACGTATACTGTGTGTGTGTGTGATTCTTAAATGTTTCTCTTTTAATATTCTTGTACTCCCATATAGCTAGAGAATGTGTGTGTCTGTCAAGGAAAAGTACACCATCAGCATTATTGGATAATAGTGGGATTAATCTGCCTAAAAAAGGACTGAAAATAACAAAGTCTTAAAATCTCTTCCAGAGCTCATTTGAAAAGCACCAACCCAGCACTTGTCCTGCAAATAAAGGACACAGACCTCTTTCCTTGAGTTTTCTCCTTCTGATTTTTATATTTCCCTCACTACACTGTGTTCAGTGATTCTGCTCGTCTATTTTACACCTGATTTTCTTGTTTCTTTTAGTTTCCAATCAGTTTCTTATTACTTATACTATATGATCCTTTTTGTAGTGCATTTTTACAGTCATTTTACAGCAGTGTGTAATGTTTATTGCAGTGTCTTTGCTATAAGAAAGATGCAATTTCTTTGTTTTATTTTTTACTATTTATTCCTACTATTAAAATCAGAGTTCACCCCAGGCCACAGTAATGAATTATGGCTGTAATATCTTCCCCCTGGCTGACAGCCAAAATTCATCTCTATACACTTTTAAAGGGTGTGTGCGTGTGTTTATCTGTGTGTTTGTCTTTATCAGAATGACTCTGTGTTTGTGTGTTTGTGCATTTGCTGTCTAAGTGGAATGATCGATCATCCCCGTTCCTGTCTCCTTCATTGCAGGAAGTTCCATCATAGGCATCCTTATTTCAATAGAAAATGCACCATAATGTCATTTGCCCAGTCATGACTATAACCTTTCCCAAATCGTAACCTCATCCATTTCAGAGAGTAAAGTCAAATATCTTCAAACTGTTTCCACATTTGAGTAACAGTGTGCTAAGTATGGCTCTCACATCTGGCTGGGTTCATCTTACGATCACAGGGAATAAAATTACCTTAGATTAGAATCTAGGACCAAATTCATAATCGTCAGTGTTCAACCAATCTAAGTGTCCACATTGTGACAAGGCCTGACTCCTTTAGCTGACTTTAATTCTTTATAACCACCATAAACCCAGATACTCCGCAAGCAAATCATCTTGGCAACCAGATGAGCTCTTATGCAGTGTGAAATATGTGCTGGGCTGCTGCTCTTTTTGGCAGATGTCTAAAATAACTAAACCTAATTGGAGGGAAAAGGCCAATCCCACAGTGGGTACTTAAGTCATTCAGCTTTAGACCTGAAGACATGCACAGTGTTTGGCCAGAGAGTGCCGCTTTCATCTGTCACACTCAGCATCATTCCATTTACTAACTCAAACAGAAGGTGCGAGATGCAGTATGCGTTTATGCCTGATTTCATGTGAGAATGCATCCATGAAGGCATGCGTCTGTGTGTGTTTATGCACGTGTTTGTGTGGGAAGCAAAACCAGCTAAATCTTGTGTGAGCAAATGGGAGAACAAGACATATTCATTATGTTTTCCTCATGGATATTGTGCGCAGGGCTTTAACCATGATTAAACATCGACAACAGTGTCATTTATCCTGTCAATTACGTGTTAGACACACGTCTTTACAGGGTTAATGATTGTCGCTGACTGTTAGTCATGTGTACATGCAACAGTACATAGGCAGTTTTTGTTCCTGTGATTTGTGTTTTGTTTAGTGAAATTATACCTTTCACACTGGGATTTTCACCACATTCATTTTGTCCATGTGTGCAAATAAGCTCTGTTCTCATGTTTATTTTCCTTTTTTCTTTTTTTTTTATTCAAATTTAAGACTCTTTAAGACCTTTTTAAGACCCAAACAAAAAAAAAACTCCATGCCATTTCCACAACACATACTGTGTTTATTTTGCTTTGAATTGTCAGTGTTTAAAACAGAAGTGTGACTGGTGAGATGTGACTGTTACTGCAGAGTCCAGTATGATAAGAAAACAGTAAACACGTTAATATAGCTTCAGATATCTGCAGCATCAAGAGTGTTGCTTCAAAATCGTTACTTACGACAGCTAACCATAATTTTGGAGCCAAATTTCCTTGAATTTGCATTTCCCCATTTTGCTACATTGTTCTTCTTCTTTCCTGCCTTTCACTTTTCCATTTGCGACTTATCACGTGACTTTTCCAAGTCAAATACAAGACATTAACACACAAATCCACAACAAATTAGTAATTTAAAGAATTACAACGCTTACTACGTACAAAGGTAGATTTAATAAATACAGGTATCAGTTAGTCTATGCTACATCTCAAAATTTAAGACGTCTCATGAGTAAAAATAAGACTGTTTAAGGATCTGCGGGAACCCTGAACAAGTGAAGATTTTTTCCTTTCTGCTTTCAGAGTCTCGTTATAACCAAGGGCATGAGCAGCACTCATTGTACTGCAACAATGATAAGGAGAAGCAGAGTGTGGGAAGAACAGTGTCTGATTTGGCTGTAACGCTGCCTTCTGTCTGATCTTCAGCTAAAAAGGCCCTAACTCCTACAACAGGCTTATAACCCCTAGCTAATCCCCCCTTCTGACTCATTTCACTGCAGTTTGAAGCTCTCTCTTTAAATCTCTTGTTCGTTCATTTGCACACACACACACACACACACACACACACACACACACACACATGTACAGTATGCCAGAGACTCTGAATAACAAAACCCTTCTGTTGAAATGGAAATGTCTCGCTGGACCGGTAAATTGCACTGTGAGAAATATCTTTAGCCAAATGTTGGCATACAGGCACAAGTTGAGACACAAGTACACACTGCAAATCCATTTTGTGATTTTTGTGTTTAATTATAAGTGTGTGGACTTTAAATACCCATGACCTCCATTACCGAGAGTTTTCTTTCAGCTCGTCTTAAATGTTTTCTTGTTTCTGAACATAATGCTTTTTATGACAACAGGAAGGAGGACACCCTCCGTGGATATTCACATGTGTGAACAGCCACACACACATAATGCTGTTACAGTGTTTTACATTTGTCACATTGCTTGTTCCTTCTCTCTTACCCTGTTCATTATATAATCGACAGATTTTTTTCCATATACCAATGTCGACAGGTTCAATATTCAATTTAGTCTGTATAGACTAAATTGAATATTGAACCTGTCGACATTTTTGGGGGGCTAGGAAGTAAGCCCTTCCTTTAGGCCTTTGTGTCATTATTAAAGATTAATGCTTTTATGTGCACAGGGGGAATTAGCATTAGTGATGGCTTTTGGTGTCAAATGCTTGTTTCAGAGATGTCATTTCCTCCCACCTCCTAAAAATGAGATGACTTAATATCATGGCACTAATAATATAACCTCATCACTGTGCCAAAATAGCAGATCACAGCCATGGGTTTAGGGACAGAAATACAGAGAAAAGACACAATTCTGTCACACTGCACCCTGATGTTATTCATGAGAGGCCAAAGTTACCTCTATTTATATGGGTTACACAACTGTCCCTTGATTACTATATTTGCCTGCCTGACTATAAATGAGTCCTCTCTTTTCCTGTTTTTTTTTGTTTGGTTTTGTTTTTTTTGCAAAACCTGTTTTGGGATAAAGATAAGAAACATCTGTGGCTAACCAGACAAAACAGCTGTTTTTTTTTTCAAAGATTAATAGCCACATTTTTTAAAGAAAAAAAGAGAATATAGCTTTCTTTTAGTCTTTCTTTTATCCATGTCTTTATCAGGAGTCCTACACTGTAGAATATTCCTCTGTACTGTACGCATGAGAAGTCTCCAGTGGCTCACACTGATGGATTGTTCTGTCTTCAGTGTGGAGCTGTAGCTGCACTCTCCATCTTCATTGCCTGATGGAATTGCATTGACCAGTCACATGTGAATAGGCTGAGAATATGGTTATGGAGGGATGGATATTTACCATGCATAACATATAACTGCCTTCCCATTTAGAGCCATTAGGCTCCATACTCAAACAATATTTTGGCCCCTTTTAAGGCCAGACTATCTAGGGAGTTTTTAAATATGATCCAATTACCTTTGTTCATCAGACACCAGTTAAATGTCAGTGATTCTCGATGTAATGTGCTCTCAGCCTCATGACACACATGCTTGAGCCCAAATACTAATACAGGGTCTACTGTGCTGTGTATAAGATGAGTGTGTAATAGCTCAGCGATAAGGGCGGGCTTATCACAAGGATGTATGAACCATTTAGGGCGCCATTACACAAATGGATATACTGTAGGTTCAATGATTAAAGCAGCCACTGTAGTCTGCAGACTACAATGCTGTGTTCGAGAAAATCTGTTGAAAGGATAGCACACTGGTAGAGGAACTCTAAGCCTTAAACCTGCATTAATGAGCATATTTGATAATATGGAGCCAAATGACTCAGTGTAATGGGAAAGGGAGTGATAGTAGCGTCTATAGTTATTCACTGAGTATTAACATCCAACTTTGCAGCTTAATATAGCTTTTTAGCCTCTTTCAGCTAACTGTTCTGGTTTTCTAACACTCATATTTACTGTATAATTGAGGCTGAGCAGCATCAAGAAGGAATCTGCAATTTCTGGAGAATAAGCTCAGATAAAATGTCAATATACACCCGGACCTAAATGTAGGAAGCTAAAGATGTACATATTTTGGTTGGTGAAAGTTGGTGTACATATAGGTACAATAATAATAACAATAATTGATACTTAATTCCCTTGGAAAAAATTTTTGTTTACAGGCTGCCCCTTTAGGCATCAATGGTTCAGGGTTCAGTGTCTTGTCCAGGGACACTTCGACATGTGGCCAGTAATCAAGGAGGGACCAAGAAGTAAACCACCAACCCTGGGGTTCATAGACAATTGACAATTGCCCTACCTACTGTGCCACTGTTGCCTCCAAACAACAGGTTACCCATAACTTCTTCTCTTCCCTTGGGTATCCAAAAATGGATTAATGCAGCTTAAAATGCGTAATGCTAAAAGCAGAATTCTGCTACTTTGATATCATACTACTCTGAATTAATGTCTTACAATAAGCATTTATGGAGAGAGACCAGACCTAGTACTAATACTGTCCTCAACTTTCTTCTAATTATTTAAGAGAGAGTGATACATTGTAAAACACTAATAGAATGGCATGAACTAAGCTTTTATTGTTAACTTGAAATAAATCATTTAAATTGAGTTCATATCTAGTCAATTCAGTTAGACCATCTTCTTTTAAATTTTAGACTACATAAATTATAAACATGAGTTGTTCTTCCTTTTGATTTTTAGACATGAAATAATGAGTTGAATAAATGAACTGCTGAGAGTTCACTTAGAAGTTAACAAAGTGGCTGGGAGCTGTCTCAAATGCTGTCTTTGTACTAAATCTGGTACAAAATGGCTGCAACAGCTCCAGCTCTAGGTTCTTTATATAAAATGAAGAACTGACTCTATAAACGTGGAAAAATCTGTTAACAATTCTCCATGTGACTTAAGTTGAGTCAACCTAATATCTTGAGTTTGCTGAAATTTTCTCAAATTAAGTGAAATTGGATTTCAAAATTCATAAAATGATATATAACTATTGAATCATTTACAAGGCAGCAGGGGAACCTATGTTTCTAAGTTGAGAGTACTTAAAATGATTTACAGTTTAACTTTGTGTTTGGGCATAGTGCTTCTTGGTTTCAAGAGTTTCTTGGATAAACAATCCTTTCTTTCCCTGGTCAGGACAATAAAGCCTTATAATTTAACACAATTAATCAAATTGTACTCTCAGAACTCAATCGGGATGTGTTCCATCTCATTTCCACCCCTGTTTATTCCTAATTGTAAACTAATGATTTGTTCTCTGTACCTTTTTAATCATACATAACTAATGTACAGTAAGTCAGCTCCTGCTTAGCATCGGAGAAGCCATTACACAAACAGCAGCAATTTGAAATGAGCTTTGAGCTGCAGAGGCTTTCTGTAATGTATTATGTTCACATCCTTTGTATCACTTATGAACCCTCTTGTTTGCTTTCTGTCAACACCCATGTGTTTAAAGTTTACAGTAGGCATACAGAGAAAATGGTCTTTGTAATTTTAGTGTTCGGTGCACAATTAACAGGCTCAAAGATAAGCTGATTCCTATGCTATTAATTGCATTAGTCACTCTAATACTCTAATGTCCTTGCTTGTACATCTTTGCTACATCACCACTGTATCAGTATTTGTTTATATTTAATTTAATGGACAGTGCCATAATGCTAATCAAAAACTATGTGGTCCTATGGCAGTTAGTATGCAAGTGGACAAAAATGGATTGAGGAGCTTTCAACCAAGGTCAGGTGATGTCAGTTAACAGCTTGTCCTGATTAAATAAACAGAGTAAGAGAGAGGATGGATGAGGGAGATGAGAGGGTACATGTTTGATTAGCCTCTGAAATGAGGGATGTGCCTTTAATCCCTCCTCTAACTAATCCCTCTCCTCATGGAGGGTCCTCACTGCCTGGGTGTTGGAAGCCCTGAGTGTGGAGCCAGCGGTCATACTTATGGACTTTTTCACATCTGTCAGAACAGTTTCATTCTGCGCACTGCCTTCTTTTTAGTGCTGTTGCGCAAACCACTATGTTTCATATAAGCACACGATTGAACATTTGCCAATAATGTTGGTAAACTAGGACGTCATGACATTATCATTACAGCAACCTAAACTACTACAAAATTATTATTATAATGTAAGCCATATTAGTGGCCTAAAGTCATGGCAATGTCCATTGTTTGCATTTTTGGTTTTCAGTGACATTGTTTGGCTGTTGAATGGTTAGGCACAAACTGTGGTACAGAGATTAATTTATCCCAGATGACATACCCTATGACTTTCTTGATCCCTTGAATTTTGATCTGCAGCATTATGCAACTGGCGTTTGTGGTTTTGTAATATCTCAACAAATACAGATTAGCATGAACTTTGGTCCAGGCATTTACAGTATGTTTCCCTCAGGATGAATTGTAATAACTTTTGTGATTCATTAAGTTTACATTTAGTTTCCCATCAGCTCTACACCCTCATAGAGCCACACATGACAGTAGCTTCCCGTTTGGGATGAAAACTTTAAATTGTATGCATATGACAGCAGCTGGGATAGGCCCCAGCCTTATGAGGACAAGCGTTATAGATAAGATATAGATAATGGATGGATGCATGACAGCGGTTTTAGATCACTTTAGAAATTTGATTTCCAGTGTATTTCTCATTTCCATGTCTTTTTTTCCTTTTGAGTAACTTTTAAAGCTACAATTATGAAATAAAAAAGTAAGGATGATGGACCCACACTTGAGCCTATAACAAGTAACAAATGAGTAAAGCAAGAAAAAGAAAACTGGCAGCTAAAGCTAATTGTAATTCCCCAAGCATTGTTGGAACTTGAAACCTCAGTTTGTAGCTTTATCCTGAATACTGAGTTTCAGCTGCCTGTACCCATTATAAGCTAACATGCCAGAGCATATCATGTGCTGTGCAATTCAATTTAGCCAAATGAATATCTAGGCTCCAGATAGCATACTCTAGTAGCTATAGCAAGCCACCACAGAGACAGCTGCTGTCGTAAAGCACCAGTCGCTGCATAATGTATACCAAACCCCGCGCCATTGGTATCAATGTGTGATCAATACACAATAAAAACTCATTAAAGCATTCTATGTTCTGTCACAGAAATTAATTCCGGTAGACAAATCTGAGATGTGTCACCCTGGATATGATTTCAGTCCATCCATGCAGAAACAAGTTATTTAAAGACAGAAATTGGATATGGAGGGGTGAAATAGAGAGTGAGGAGAGAGATAGAGACAGAGATAGAGAGAGGAAAGGGGAGGATGATACCAACCCATCTGGAAGAGAGGAGACAGAAAGAGTCTATGACAGCCCAGTATAATGAGATTTGGTAGTCTGCATGGCTTTCTATTCACCTGAAAAGGAATTAACATAAAACACACACACACACACACACTATTCTCTATTCTAACTTTTCAAACCATCATCGCTCCATATTCATTCCTCCCACTGTGATTTCAGCATCTGGCGGATCAATCATCAGACTGTTTATTGCAAATGGAGACTTTTTAAAAAAAAACTCGTTTAAAGGCAGTGAGACAAAAAAAAATGTGATAGGAATGTGCAATTTTACCATATGTTTCGCCGCAAACTGAAACCTTACAAACCCCAGTGGGATGTCACTGGGTGTTTTTGCCACAAATGCTATTTCGGTTTTATCTTGCTTTCTAAGGCCTTCATGTTGGCATACTACTATGAGCTATGGGGGGAAACAGGATAACCTGTGTCTGCATTGTGTCTCTTTGTTGGTTAAAGACACAAAAATACAAACGTAACAGCAGTAGCTCAATCTATATGATAAAATGTAAAAATGTTTAATGGTTTTCTGTGTGTTCTGTTTTTGACAAGCAATTGGTGTACTTTTTTGTGTATTTTTAGGCATGCATGAATGTCTACTTGCACACACAGGAACCAGCCCACACATGCACCACATGCATTAATATAGTAAAATCCAAATGTTTATTGATTGCCTTAGCTTCTCTTTGCACATTTGCCTGCTTGCCCATGGGTAATAATGAGCTGTAGGAGACACTGACAGTCTGCGTTTTTCAAAGAGGAACAGAGGAATCTAAGTATTGATCTGGCCTTCCTCCAGCTTTTATCTTAACACAGTGTAATTCCTCTACAGGACTCCTAGAATGTGGAGACGAGGCAAAGGCACTAACTTGCCAAAGTTTCTCTGAGCTGCCACTGATTGATTTAATGGTTGTGCGAGGTTCTTGGGTCTTATAGGTCTGGGTCTTTGTGTTCATGTGCTACAAGTACTTATTTTTACCTGTGCTAAAACAGTATATTGATTCCTATTTAACAACACTGATTTGTGATCAATGAAGTGGATTACTCACATTAAGTACTGACTTCAAATCATTGTAACTGACTCATAATCATTATTTTAGTGGACATGACACCTCTTCCGGGAGCCTTTCGCAAACTGATGAAGACACAAATCATATACAACATCTGTCAAATAGTTTTCTTGTGCTAAATGGATCACTTTTTTGTGGGTGGGCTTTACAATCAACCTCTCATCCATCAGTTCATTGATTGACAAGAGTGGGATGTTTTAGACTGTTAATTACCATAAAGGCTGGCACTTATTGAATTTAACATATTGTCATGCCTGTTGTTAGTTTTATTTACAGGCAACCTAACGATGTTCTCCAGTGTCTCCAGTATATTATTTAAGAAGGAGATTTTTTCATACAAAAATGTTTGCTGTTTTATCTGTCTTTGTCCGTGTTTTGTCTGTTATTGGGATTCAGGAAGACTTACTGAAAAGTTGAAAAATGAAAAGGCTGTGTGCATGAGTGTGTATGTGTGGACTTGTTGTATGCATGCTATGACTGCAGTATTTTGTTCTGAGTCAGATCCTGTGAATAGCTCGGCTAATTTTTCCATTTATCCCTGACTCTGCGTTTACAAATCGGCCCTGTCACATCCTATTCATCAGTTCCTGGCCTTTTATTTATGCAGCATTCTTTTATTATATTCTCTCTGTTTCAGATTCTGCTTGAAACACTTGGTCCACCATTTGCACCTTGACTCACAGCATTGTGTAATAAAAAACTATTTCTCTCCAAGTATGTGGAGGGAATTTCATGGTTCTTTTGTCTTGTCCCTTTTTAACCTTACCACCCTCATATGTAAAATCAAGTAGCTCATTTGGCATTTGCATAACACAGATTTATATTTATACTCTATTTGCTTACATTAAGCACTCCACAGGAGTGCCGAGCCTTGGAAACATTTGTGTGAATTCAGAAATGTGTAACAACACACACCAGGTCGTCACTATGTAAAATTGCAGATGAATATTTATAATTCCCCCCATCTGTTCGATGAATAACCATCATGAGCATAATTTGCTCTGACAGTGGGCTTGGTGGAGCGTCCAATCACAGCCCACTTTGACTTGAAGGCCTACACTCAAAAACATTTTAAATAGATAAAAAAGGACCAAAGGCACTCATTATGCTGTTGTACAGATTTTGCCTTCATTCCCACCTGACATCCTGAAGTTAAATATTCCATCATTGTGGCTATACATTCAATTTAGCTCACAGTGGGCTAGGATTGCATTGGAACAGTTTGAATCACTGCATGTCTGTCTTTTCCGTCCTATCCATCCTCCATTAGTCTGGGTTAAGACAAGGTTCAGTGGATTGATGAATGGTAGAAGTGGCTGGCAGGGCATTTCTTTTACTACTCTTTTCAGATATAGCATGGAAGCCTCGCCAAACTGCCTTTCAACTGGTTGAATGGTTTATCGCTGCTAAACGCTGAGTGTGTGTCTCTGTGTGTATGTATGTTCATGCAAGACACACACACACACACACACACACACACACACACGTTGAAACACACATAATAAATCTGCTGTGGTGTTTTGAGCGTATTTCTGTTGTGGAGCCTCATTGCCTCTGTGTGCTGGAAGACTGTTGCTGTCAATGAATGGGGATTCTGAGCAGTAAGGTGGCAGTCTGCCATAGAAAACCCTGCGACAGCACAATGTATATGGCTCAGCTTTCACTGCCCCCAGGCTTCATTTGAATTGACTCATATGCAGTTTGTTTACTCACATTTAACTGCAGCAATATTTGGCCAGTCTATGTGGTTTTACCGTATCTACTATACCCAGCATTTTCTTGGGGATGAATAAAGTTCCTCATATTCATCGTAGAAAGTGATATATCATATTCCATGTATGTCTTTGAAGTGAAGGACATAGATAAGGCATTTAATGCTGCACAGGATCTAAATATATTCACCCTGTTCTTAATAGTAAGATATGCTTGGTGAAGTGTATTTCAACTTCAGTTTCACAATATGACCTGGACTCACAGTATTTTCAACAAGGGCAACTGATCATCTAGAACTCTTTGAAGGGAAATGTAGTGTGGTTTTGAAACTAAAACGTCTGCTGAAGATCAGCCACTGTGACCATTAGTCATAAGTTATAGTTATACCATAACTCGTAATGCAGTCAGAAAATCAGAAAACTGGCTCAGAGATGTTAGTTACAGTAGACAACAATATCTAACTAAAGTTAACTAATATTAGCAACCATTAGCTAAACCCCTCAGTGTACTGATTATATTGCTAATGATTCTGTAAGAGGAAGAATGTGTTATTTCTTTCATCAAAAGTTGCATATTTATATTTTAAATGTGATCTTAGCCAACAGTTCCTCATGCTGCGAATTGTTCTCTGTGTAAAATGTGATGGACCACATCTTAACTGATTAATGACTTAAGTCATGGCTTATTCTGAGCATTATTCACATGTTTCCAACTGGAATGAAAGTAGAGGAAATACTGTTGCAGTTACAGGGATTCATTTCTGATTTGTTCTGACTAACTCTTGCTTCAAACATTTCAAGTTCATCAAGTTTTTTGCAAAAATTTAATGGAACTAATTCACTGAATTAGCCCCACTAAATTCTTGGATTAAATCTGGGAACTTCTCCACAGCCTTTCCTCTGGTGGAGCTTTATTGGCACAGAATAAACGATGGACTGTAAAATCAAAGTAATATTATATGTTATTTTTTTATTTATATTCTGGGCCACAGCTTCCTCAGGTGCTATAACTTTATGGCCTTAAATAACTGGCTCGTTGGCTCTTACAGGTATACCTGCATCGCTCAATCAGCAGTGGGTCTGCCCTTGGTTAAATTGTATGTATGTATTAAAATCTAGCATAACACTTTACATATTTATATATGTTTGTGTGACATAGTGTGTCCATGTCACAGCTAATTCTGGGGGTAGACTGCAGCTGTGAAAGATTTTAATTGACTTCAGGGGCTTGGAGTGTAGATTGGTATATATGCATGTTGTTTGTGTGTATATTTGTGTATCTACGAACAGGCACAACTATGGAGCGTTAACATAGCTATTAATGTAACAGCTAGGGGGAAGCATTAGTGTGGTGAATGGGATTTGGATACTTCCATGTGTATGCATTCATGATGGTGTGTGTGTTTGTGAATTTGGTGTGTACAAGTTGGGGCCATGTAAAATGTAACACCTCATGGGACGCAGGAGATTTGATCAGGGTCTTATTGCCAATAAATGATTATTGACAAACTAGACCTAGGTTATATGATGCACACCTAAAATATGCAGTAAATTAGACAATCTAAACCACAGCTTTCATCTCATGGCTGATAGGATGCAGTCACAATATGCATGTTATCCTACAGTTTACAGGGCAACAGGTCAGAGGAAAGTGAAACAAATGGAAAATAGGTCAATCTGGGAAGCCTTTCACTAAATGAACATGCATGAGAGAAATAGGGATTTTGCACACACTGCCACACATTTGCACATAAACACACAGTCCAGCTGTTATGTTTCCTCAGTAGACATGCTCCCTTCTACCACTCCTCTGACCCAAATAAAATGACCCTAATGTGCCCGTCTTCACTTCTAATGTGGCCATTCATCAGTCTGTAAGTGTGAAATGTGAGTTTGTGTGTTAGCCTATGCCTAGTACGTTAGGAGAGATCTCTGAACTGTTGTTTTTAAGTCAGAGTTCCCTCAGTGATGTCAGTGTAAAGTTATATAAATTTGACCCTACACATTAGTAAAAAAAAAAAAAAATTCTATTTGACGTGCTTTATCACTGTGAGTAAATTGTACTCGAAGAAAGTGTTGACTGTATCATGTTATTCATTATAATATTCTAAATCTTAATGTGAAAAAACTATATTAACTTTGTATAGCAGCACCACACATGGCTCAAATTGACCGTAATGTTGCAGATGGAGGATTTATGTTAAAAAATGAGGACCTTTAATATATAGAGAAAAGGATAGGAGATACTATATCACACACCAAAATTCATCAGAGTAGTACATCACAGCATGATGAAACTAGAATTACTCCCAACCAATCAAGTTTCACTCAAGTTGTCTGTTCAGGCTCATATAATATAATTCCTGCAGTGAAGACTTGAGGTGGACTAACAAAGCAACAGGAGGCTCCCAGTCCTTGTCATCCAGGGAGGGGAAGTAAAGAAGGTGGACTCCTACAGGAACCTTGATGTCCAAATCAATTAAAAATTGGACTGGGCTGAACGCTGAAGTTCGTTTAATAGCAGAGATGTGAGGCCACAATGTCTTTGAACTTGGACCACCAAAATTGAATCAATTCATTTGTGAGTATAAGCGCCAATTTTGAAAAGAAATCCTCAAGGCATTCCTGACTTGGGATTAGACAGCCATACATACGACCAGCTCACCAGCCACGGCTGTTGCGATTACAGAGGCATATAAACAAAGTTGGAAAGAATACATGGTGCCTGATAGTCATTCACAGTCTGGTCCACTACTGTGTGTATCAGACTGTCAGAAGGTAGGGACAAGCTGTTGAATAACAAAAAGGTTCGCTGGACAAGGAAAAGTGGTAGCATCACCCCAAATTACACTAGCAGAGGCCTTCTCCCAGCGGCCAGTCAGACTACTGTTCTGCTTATTAAAAGCCAAGCCGACATGAAGGTGAAGTACAGAAACCTTCTGCTGCCTCTCAGAGGTGAATCAAGCAAGGGAGAAACAGAAAGAGAGCGTATGAAGAGAGGCGAGGAAAGAGTGAACTTGACAGTTGCTGTTCAGAGAGCGTTTTCTGCCAACAGGTCCCACCTAGCCGGGCTCAAAGACGGGAATTGAGATGAAAAGGAGGAGAGAAAAATGGAATGGGTATCATGAAGAGGGAGAAAAACTGGGAGAGGACATAAGAGCTGCTCTGGGAGACGGTGTGTTACACCTTTATCTCTCATTGTCAAATAAAGTCTGCATTTTGCTTAAGAACCTGCACCAAAAAAAAGAAATAGTAATAACTCAGCTTGATCTTATCACTCTAAGCTGTTGGTTTTTCATTTTGTACAAACTGATATCACGCGGCCCTGTCACAATACAATTTTCCATTTGGTGATGGGAGAGGTGGGTGTTGCAGCACTGAAATGTAATCCTCTTGCACAATAATACATTTATTCAATCCTAGTGGATCAGTTGACATTTTTGCTCTTATAAGCTCCTTCTCCCCATCACTGTCCTTCCTGGGATCCCATATCTTCAGCTATCACACGTAAATTCTTTTTTGTTTGAGGAGTGAGTGTCCCGTTACTGGTTATCTCACCTTTTTTTTAAGTGAAAATCTCATGCATTTACATTAAACAGTAGGTAACACAGAGCTTCACAGGAAGGTGCAGGTGGGTGAGTGGATAGCACCTTTCTCCAACAGGGAAGAGGAGACAATAAAGTGGGACCAGAGAAGAAGAAAGAAGAAAGTAAACAGAGGAGACAAAAGCAGAGGAGAGGAGAGCCAGGCCTTATCTTCGTTTGCTCATTCTGCAGTGGATGAAATTACCCTCCTCTGTCTCGCTATGTCTGCGGTCACTGCTATCTGCCCGGCCTGAGGATTTGCAAAGGCCATAAATCTGTGTTTGTGTGTACATACATAAGTGCACGTGAGCGGCACATGTAAAAGCACGGGTGGCTGGGCGCAGGTGGGTGTTTGTGTTAAGATGCCCTGTTGTGAAGATGAAAGGACTTTGTGGACAGAATAAAATTTACGGAAATGAATCCGCGGCATGAGGAATGAGCACTCATAAATCATGAGTGTGTGTGTGTTTGTGTGAGAGACCGATATGGCAGTTGCCTAAAACTAATGCAAGGACTCAGATGCCGTGCTTTCCTCAGCTTACTAATAGTAAAACAGCATTTGTAATAATTACACGTGGATGTCTGCACATTCCTGCATCTTTACATCTTCATCTTTTCTTTGTCTGTATGTGTGTGTGTGTGTGTTTGCGCTCTTGTATAAGTATGGATTAGCTTTTGATGTAACACGAGTTAAAAGAGCTCTTGGGTTGATGAATTCTCTTTAGTGAAAAAGCGGATTTAATTGGGTTTCTCCCAAATCTTTTCACTGATAAGAACACCTTGATGAAAGATAATTCCATTCTTTTGTCTTTGCTTCATCTTCCCTTTCAAATTTCTTCTGTTTTATCCCTTATGCTCTGTCTACATCTCATGTTATCCCTTATGCTTTATCTACATCTCATTTCTTGCTTTATTTTGATCTTTTATCTTCACTTTTTACCTTCTTCTCTGTGTGTACCCTATATCCTGTCGTGCTTTCAAGCTTTCTCTCCTCTCCCTGCCCCTCTAATTTATTTTCTCTGTGTGCTGTGTGTGAAATGCTAAATTAGAAGTTGGGTAAAAAAGGAAAAAAAAAAGAGGGCCTTGGAGCAAGAGACATCAATAGCTTCCTTTTAATTCTGAGAACTCCCTCTCTCCCTCTTCTCTCTCACTCTGTCTATCTCCCCTTCCTCTCTCTCCTTTCCTCTGCTAATAAAGCCAAATTGGCATGAAAGCTAGTGACCTCTCCACTCGCCTTCTCTCTTTTCTCTGCTTAAAGAGCCATGTCAGGGGAAGAAACGACAATGACAAAAAGGCTGATGTCATTTTCTATTCGAAAATATATCTCCCCGACATCAACATCCTTTCATTTTCTCCTTTTTTAACTCCTTTTAATGCAGCCCTACGTCTAATCTGTTTGCTTCAGGTGCCATTCTTGCATGCCTGCCCTTTCTCACAAAAAGACCTCTGTATTTTCTTTCTTCCTTTTTCTCTTTTTTTTTTTGACACTCCCTGGGGAAAAGTGGGTTTGAACATTTTTTTAATGTCTGATTCACTTGGTGTGTATTTAATAAGTCTGCCTGCCAGCCATACCTGCATGCCTCTCTGACTGTCCCCTTTTGAAGGAGTTCGTGCACAGCGACCCGGAGGTTGGCAAGATTCTCGCAGTTTAGATTTAACAATCACACTTCTTTTTTCATCACTCTGTCTTCCCTGACCTTGAGGGGCACTTTTTTTTCCTCTTTTCACGCTGAATCCCTGTTGCTTCCATTGCTTTGTAAAAAGAAAAAAAAACTTCTTCTGTCCTGAAACTTACAGGGTGCTATTTATGAATTCCCAAAGGGGAGGCGAGAGTTGAGCACACCTGTCATTCCATCGTCCTACCTTTTCAAAACTTTGGCTATGAATTATAAATAGTGTTTCACTGTCTTTGTCCTTCCCTGGGCATGCAGGGAGCTGAGCATCACACACACACACAGGCTTCCGCAGTCCTTTTGGGTTATTCATATAGTGTACATAGCTGCACTTGATCCATAGCTTATTTGCATCTCCTTTGTTCTCTCCCGCTTCTGTTGCCCCCCTATGGTCCTCTCTCTTGTCTTGTGCCCCTCTCTCTGGCATCACACCAAAGAGTGACATAGAGGTGAAAAGTTTCAGACAGCCAACCAACTTTTCCACAAAGTATTTATGATCTGCTGAATTTAGATTTTTTCATTTTTTCCCCCCCGTAGGTGGTTAACCGAGCAACACCCACGATCTTCCCATCTGATCCACCATTTCTGGTGTTTGTGTGAGTGCGCCAGTGTGTTTGCATTCAGTCTCAGTGTCTATGCCAGTGCGTCCTGTCCCTCTGGGAGTATTTACACATTAAGTTTGAGCCTGTGATTATTTTGACTGGGTAGCTGTGTTGTACTTAGAAGAACTGAGGCACTAATATAATTGGCAATTAAATTAAGGAAGCAAGCTTTCTACACACACCCTGGTGAGTTTGCACAGTGAAGTCCTGAAGTGCTCTGCACACATGCACTTAATAGTCTGTGAACAAACTACCTAAAATAATACAGTTCCTGCATTTTTATAAATAAGCTAAATGTGGAATGAACAGATTTTTCTCTGTCATGGTCAGACCTTTACTGTTAAGAAACACATTTATCACAATCAGCTCTTCATCATGTGCCAAAGCCTGTTTTTCTTGGTGACTGAGTATATGAACAGTTATAAAATTTTCATAGCTTTAGACACAATGGATTTCAAATTAACCGAACAAAATGTGTAGACTGACGGTGGTAATGGTAAAAAATGTATGAACTGTGTGTAGTTTGGACAATCTAATGTAATCACAAATTAAATTGTCAGTTTTACTATTTAGTCTGGAACCCACAGACATCACCAGATTATGTTTGATGTTATTTCTGGTTATGCTTTGCCAGGCCTTTACTGCAGCTGCCTTCAGCTGCTGTTTGTTTTTTGGAATTTTTGTTCATCCTGCCGATTTTGACATCAGTCATATTGTCAGCAAATACAATGGAGCTACTTCCTATGGGTTGAGTTCCTATGGTTATGAACATTTGCATTTGTCATTTTGGCCTTTTGATGTTCCTGACCTCACCTAAGAATGTTCCAAATAGTTAATCTGGCTGCACTTAATGTTTCTCTGATCTCTCTGATGGGTTTGTTTTGATCTTTCAGCCAAATGATGACTTGCTTCACCAGCAGTGACAACTCTTTGGACTTCATATTCATGGGTATCAAGAACAGATTTCAAATACACAAATCCACACTTAAATTAAATTGGAATTTTTTCATTTCCTTAAATGTAAATGAACTAATGAGGTAATGACACACACCTACAGCTGAGCACCAAACTGTCCAAATTCTCTGGAGCCCATAAGATTTGCAGCCTATGTATAAAGAAGGTTGTTATTCAGTTTATATAATTTCTGACAATACCCTTTAATTAAATTGTACACTTAAAGCACATATTGACTATTTTATTTCACAGAGCCAAAATGAGATGTGTCTCTATTCAAATGCCTAAATGAACGTAAACATATATACCTCCTAAATGTACTGGGTTGAAGTATACATAAAATTAAGACATAAATGCGTCTTAAGTAAATGTACTTAATTACTTTCCACCACTAAATGTTTCTAATTAAAGAGCGAGTGGAAACTCTATATACAGAATAAGTGTGCATCCACTTAACCCTCTTCTTCCTCCTCACAGTTCCAACCGTGAATGAGGGAGTCTGCATTAGTATGTGAAACACCCCTCTCCTCAACTTTCTAAATTGCGCTCTGCTCTGCCCATTACTGTGAGCCCAATGGGACCAAGGTTTGTTTAGCTCTGCTCCAATGGGAGTGGATGTTGTTTGAAGACCTGCCATTTCAATCAGGGTTGTTGTTCAGCTGTTGTTGTCTTTTGGGGAACCTGGCCAGGCTTGTCGCCAGGGGGACACATGTGCTTCATCACGCCTGTAATTGGATTTGATTTTGCACGCTCTGCTTTTTCCCTATGTTTAATTAGGTGGCTGTGTCACAAAAGACTATAGGATAGCACCAAGGAAGGCATCATAGACTAAAAGAGGGAAGGACTGACAGGAAGCCCAGAGTGATTAGTGATTTGGGCAAAGTTAATTAGTATGTATGGCTATTTGTCAGTTTAAAGTTAGTTTGAGACCTACACAAAGGGTTAGAAGCATGCTATGCTACAGGCTTTAAGTGATTGTGTTTCAGTGCAGTGTTTTCACCTTTGTGTGCATTTGTGCGGATCTGTTCAACATCGAGACTAAGAGAGGGAAAGGGGAGGGACTGATATACGTGAGTAGCTGCATCGATTATGACATGGCCCTCTTCTCAGGGGGAACCATGGTCAGACCATCTGTCAAACAGGAAAAGAGTGGGGGAAGTCTATTAGCGTGGTGCCTTTACAGACTGATGACAGGCAGCTACAGCGACTGGGGCAGAGCAAGCTGGGATAGACCCCTTCACCACCCCCACTGGTGGCCAAGGCCAAGAAAGATTGTGGGAGATGGGGCTAACGATGGTCCCAAACCCCATGGGTACTTTGAAGGTCAAGACCTTTGAATGCCACCACATTTTATGTGAAGGAGGGGAGATGACGCTGTGGGAGAGAGAAAGAGGAAAGGGGTCAGAGTAATGTTTTCCACCTTCCCCTTTTAGTATGTAACCATCGTGGAAATAGAAATGGCCTGGCAAAGTGTCACATTGCTTTGACCTCATGTTTTGCAGGAAAGTGTACTATTTCCAAATGAAAATCTGTGTTGAAGCAGCACAGTAAAATCAACCTTTTGGAATTGGTATTACTCTCTTTTAGGAAGGCTCCACAGAATGTCTTTGTGAGAAGCAGAGACATAGATTTCACTAGTCTAGGTTTCTTTTTGTTTTAGAGTTTTTTTCAATCTGCGTCTGATCTTGATGTTGAAACTTTGCATAGTATTGTATTCTGTAGGTTTACTGTGTAACATCATTTGCCTGTTGCCCTTGTGGGTGATTACATCACAAAACACAGTGTCAAAAGATTCCTTTTATTGCCATCATTATAAATAAAATAAACATAGACATAATGTAATTGTTTATTGTCAAACCCTTTTGACAAAACTACTAAATGGGGTATTTTTACTAGTTTTATAGTAGTTTATTTAGTAGTAAAGTTTGTTACCTAGTATATACAAGAGGATTTTTTTTTTAAGAATGTTAAAGCTTAATTGTGAGAATTGAACTCACATTGCATGAACTGACAGTGAGGAGTAGCAAACAATAAGTTACTGGTCAATTGTGTAGATCAGTAGCAACCACAATCAGTCAAGCTACTTGGCTTCTAAGTTGCCAAGTTGCTAAGCAGTTTCTTCCTCACTTTAGCCTTAAGCAAAGGTAACATCTACTCACTGTCTCTACTGTCATAGATCAAATTCGAGTACTGACTCCAGCTTATTTAAATTTCCCCAAATGATTGTCCAAGCCCACGCACATAGCCCTGAGCTCAGCTTGAGTCAGCAGCACTAGTCCTCGTTTTTTCTTCTTTTTTTTCTACTAAAATATGCAGGTTTAAAAACGGACTAACTATTTACAGCCATTAGTGTTGCCATACAACAGAGTATTCAACTGTACACTTCTCTGGTGAGTGGAGAGACTATATTTCAGTAGAATAAAGCAGTGGATTGAAAATGGACATTTTTATTGTACAAGTTGATTCCATTCATAGCTATACAAGCCTCAGGCAGCAGATTCTCCCTGTATATGTACAGTATAAGTAGCAGAGAGATGGAGGCCGTTGAAGCTCTGTTTAAAAAATGAATGAAAATGTCGCAGAAAAGAGAAACAAAAAAGGGGAAAAAAAGTTTCTTGTCAAGTTTCTGACCACACACAACACTTTTAATGTCCCTGTCTCTGCTCCATGTGGGGTGCAGGCACTAGGCCAAAGAGCTGAATCCATACCAAGCCCTTGACTAAGCGAACAACTGTCAGTGACAGAAGTGAGATTGATTTTTGTCTGCAGGGTGCAATTTGAGATTCAAGCATAAACACTGTCATTTTCACTGCATTCATTCTGAAAGGTTATATTGTCTGAAAAGGAATGAAATAATGAATAAAACTGAGTGCCTGTCTTGGAGCCACATGGACCAAATTGCCACGGAGTCAAGTAAAGGGCTGTTAAAGAAATGGAGTGACGATTGTGCAATTTAAGTGACAGAGAAAAAAGCGGCGCATTTACGGGTTCTTGTAGTGAAGAGAATTTGTTCAGAAAAGAATAACTGATGCAGAAAACGCTTGTTTATACATGTGCAAAACACGACCAAGGTCATTTTGATAAACATACCTGTTCTCAGATGACATCAAAATGTTCCAACCCATGTAATATCTTAACAGTGTCACTGTCCCTGTGTGCGATTTGCTTGCAGATTAACAGGACACTGTGACATGAAAGCGTAATGAAAGTTATCCTCAAAGGAAATGTATTCAAGGTGTTTTCTGAAAGAGCAATAGGTTTCTTCTCAGCAAGACAGCAAGACTATCACACATGAACTCACACACACACACACACACACACACACACTCATACACACACTGTCGCATAAAACCATGCAGGACTTGCTACCTGATGAGAATTCTCCTATCTCCCTAGATTTTCAACACCTGAAAGAATTTAAAGGTGGGAGATTATTTAAAAACGTGTGTGTATTTTTGTGAGCCTGTGTGTGTGTGTGTGTGTCTAGACTTGGCTCCCAACTCATCTCCAGCCAAGCCTGTCAAACACCACTCTGCTCAGCACTACTGTAATATTCACTCATTCTCTTCCGATCCTTACACACAGGCAAACACGTACTCTTCTGCATACATACATACACACACACACACACACACACATTCATTCTCTCTATTCTGTTCCTCTGGCCAGTGCTGACTCAGGATATATGGCGACCAAAAGAACAGACAAAGAGCTGACAACACCAGGTCGTTTAGCTCGCAGCGAAAAGGTTGCTTCAGTTGACAAAATTTACACCTCAGCAGCAGTAGCGCTCATGAACACTCTTTTCATTTAACAGTTCCTCCTTCTGTATTCATCAACAACAACAAAAAGACACACTTTCTTTTGTCATCCACATGTAGCATTTCATCCACCTTGGCTGATTTTAGTTGTATTGCTGCTGCTGTTACTATTCAAGCACAATGAAATACAATTGAAGAAAACGCTAGTTGCTTTATGTGAACAACTCCACCAGTCTGGGCCTTCTTATCTCATCATTGATTGGCTGCTGGATTAGCCGCCCGCTTTGACCAGCGTGTGGTATCGATGGGCTGTCTGTCACAGTCAAGAGAGCCCTCCAAGCTGATGAATAGAACTCTATGGACTCAGGGCAGGGGGTATTGATGCCAACATGTCTTTTGGCTGTTACCCCAGGGTGTCATTCTCAGGGCTGTTATCTGGCACTCTGAGTGTGCGTAAGTTGCAGGTTTGGGCTTATAACTTTAAAACTGTGACACACGGCTCATTACTCTTGGCAAAATGAATGTTGTTTATGATGCTGCTTCATGAGAGAAGTGCATTTATCACACTGCTCTGTTTAATTCCACTGTGTTACACTTTTAAATTGGCAATTGTATCCTGTGTGACCTTCAGAAATGAAGATAATTCAATTGCTTCACCTGCGTGTAAATGATCAGAGACTCCAAATAAATTTAATGTCCAATCTTCCAGCTGAGTTATGTGTTACACTTGAACTGACAAGTATATCATAGTCAAACTGAATGCAGCATGACTCTCTGTGTAAGCACAGATGTTTGGATGGAACACGGTTGGCAGATGATGGATAGGTAGTCCATGTGAAAATGATTGTTATTCAGCCTCAGAACACTTGTGTAACATCAGTTATGACATAAGCTTTGGGACAGAAAATTAATTTAGTTTAGGGCCTCGATTAAATTAACCTGTAGCCACTATTACTCATCGGGATTTGCTAGCTTGTGATTATAAATCAGCAAATTGCAATCCACAGTTGCTATGTAATCAAAAAAATAAAGTATTTAGTAAAAATTGGAAACTCATGAAATTAAAAAAAGTGGAAGAGATTAATGGAGATGACAACTGGGTCATAGGGCTGAGGCAAATTGGAAAAAATTAAAAACAAAGGTACAGTATCAGAACAGATCTAACCATCTACTGATATCTACATCACCTATAACCCTATAACTGTTACCTCTGCAGCCAAATATGCAGTGATATAAGGAACGTGAGACATCTCTCAGTGTGTATGTGTGTGTCTATGGAACATTTGCGTTTTTTCCCAATATTACTGCGATTTACCCTACATATACTGCTAGATTATGTGTAATCACATTCACATGTACAGTGTCTGTGTGTGTGTCTGTGCATATTTGTGGGCTTTCTTTTAGGTTAATACAGTCTGTGTGTGGTCCTGTGTTTGTGTGTATGAATCTGGGTGTTTGTGTTCATGCTATCAGCTACTTGCAATCAGCGGTGTGTTTTTATGGGCACTGCCAGACTCCTGATTCACACCAGGTCTCTGGCGCGCTGCTGCCAGTCTGGAAGTGGAGATAAAGTTCTCGCCTAAAGGAGACAAGGCAGACCACATCCACCCTCTCACTACTTAATCCACCCTCTCTCCCTCTTATCCCCTCCCTTGTTCCCTCTCTCCATCTCACTATCTGTCCCCTTGCTTACCACCTCTCAGACCTGTGTGCATCCCCCTGCAACTTCATTTTTACTTTCTTCACAATCCTCACGCATGCTGCTCCTTCCTTCTGCCCTGTCTTCCTACATTTTTACTTTTCTCTCCATCAACCCTGCCAGCCTGATTCTGTAGCAGACCCTCTCCCTGTCTGTCTCTGTCTCATGTTCCTGTTATTCTCTAAGGGGTTGTGTTTGATAAACTTAGTCACTGGATCAACATTTTCAATTTTCGTGGATTTTAGAGGGTAAACACAGTATTTTTCTCTCTCTCTCTCGTACATTACTTTTTTCTGCTTGTATACATTTGTTACTTTTTAGTTTTAATTTTGGATCTCCATTGTTGCTAAGGTCATGCAAAAAATGGCTCCAAGATTTATATTTTTTTCATTTATTATTTATTTGTGTTCTGTCTTCTTCATACTTCTTTGATTTAGCACTAAGTAGCACAGGACTGACTTTCAGGATCTGAAACACAAAGACTTCAGTATTGTCAAAGTGTTATGTCAGTGTGAAACAGGAGCTCACGCTGAGAAAAGAATATATGCTTTGCCAGCTAGCACAGCTCCCAATCAGAATCCCTGCGGCAAAACACGCATAATATTGCATTGCAAGTTAAAAGGCATTGACAACTGCCTTCATCATAGGGGACCAAACAAGGTACCATACTGAACATATCTTATGGGTATTTGAGAAAGTAGGAAATTATATTCAAATGTTTGTGTACCATTTTCTATAAGCCTGTTTTACCCAGACAGGGATTAAGGAATGTTGTATTTATATACTAAAAGCTTTGAACATTACAGAGGTTCATTACAGCCATCACAGACATTTTAGAAATGCACTTATAGCATTGATAATATGTAAAATGGCCACTTCTCTTGCCCGTTAAAAAAAGTACACAATTTTCTAAACCACATGTCATTAGTGTTTTGATTGATTTTCTACATTTCAAACTACCACTAATGCTTATCTATTCACCACTATGAAAATTATCTCTCAGAGATTTGAGGTAATTCATCACCTGTGGTTCATTTAATTGTTTTGTGGTGAAGTAATGAGGGGGCATTTTTGTTATTTTATTCTTTGATGGTATTTTTAAGTAAACTCTGAAATCAGAGATTTTAGAGGAAATTGTCAAAAAAAACAGTATTTTTTTAATGCAAGACATTAGTGTGATATTCTTTTCTCACTACCCATGGAGGCCTCTGTTTGAGTTGTTGGCAACATTACATTAGGACAGTGGTTCCCAACCTTTTTCCCAAGGGGCCCCTATTTTACCAGTGAATATGTTGATGACCCCCACCTTCTCCCCTCCTGGACAAAAACTATAACTGAGGAAAAATAAAATAGGCCTAATACTTTTTAATTGTTTTGATCTTTCATATTCAATGCATAACAGTAACAGAACAGA